>JAGKQL010000001.1:1283250-1359426 GCA_018398635.1 Cyprinodon brontotheroides | reverse complement strand
GATGTGAATTGGAGCTATAGAAATAAACTGAATAGAATTAATGAGTTTCCCTTTGGGTCAGAATTTAGTTGTCTATTACTAAAAACAGACTTTTTAGTAATGCATGGCCTCATTACTCACAAAGAGGGTAGGTGCTGTAGGCATTGGGCGAAGACGGAGGCTCTTTGGTGTGCAGTGTGTCAGCGAGGCCCGGAGTTTGGTGGGGGCCTCCAAAAGGGTCCAGGGTTGATTTCCCGGAGCCAGGAACTCCGGGGGGGCCACCATGGGGGTGCAGACCAGCGGAGGATGAGGAGGAATGGGAGGGGACCTGCTGCTGCTTGATCAGCAGCGCCTGGTACAGCTGGCGCTGGTGCTGCTGGATCTGCTGCTGCATGTTGGTGATTGTACGTGCGACCTGGAGCGAGAGAGGAGGAAGCACCTTTGATAAGAAATATCCAGCAGGATGAGCAATTCTGAGATGGAAGGAGGAGCGTTAGGGTTTGTTGCAGAAAGTGCAAATCGTGGCGGTGAGAGTTTCTGAATTTTAGCAACTCATCACCTGAAAGCTGAACTAAAAAATGCTGAGTGGTTTTACTGAGTGGCCCAGAAAAACTTGTTATTACAGCAACATGAGAAATGTTCAGATAAAGTTGTGTCACGGCCCTGATTATAGTCACACAACAGCCAGCAGGTAAGGAAATATTTCATTCCTGTAAGCATCAACCTGTTGACTCACTTGCTGCTCCTGTTGCCTAATGGGGCCGGAAACATTGCGCTGCGCCTGCATCATCTGCTGCTGGATTTGTAAACGCTGGTACGCCTGA
Organism: Cyprinodon brontotheroides; assembly: GCA_018398635.1. NCBI lineage: Eukaryota > Metazoa > Chordata > Actinopteri > Cyprinodontiformes > Cyprinodontidae > Cyprinodon > Cyprinodon brontotheroides. Next base: position 1,358,623 of record JAGKQL010000001.1, on the reverse strand, counting down.
TGGAGGAGAGAAAAAACATGTTAGTATGTGGGAAATTGAGCACCTGTTGTAGCACCCCATGATAATATATCATTTTTTAGGCAATGTAAAAGTGATAAAATCTGATCAAGTCCCAGTGCTGTATCTGGTGTTTGTCACAACGCGCTATTATCCAAGTCATCTTGAAAACATTCTTCTTACAAATGTTGGCAACATATTACGGGATTTTTCTCTGGCCAGAGGTTTGATGGCAAATACTTTTCTTCCCCTGTTAAATAGTGTATATTTAGATCCATTTTTTGCTCCTTGCTCTTTAAACTAAGAGCTAATATCATATCATAGCATTATTTTTTTTTGCTTGTAGTCTAATACAATGAAAACGTTTTGGAAAAATGGAAGCCTTACCATTTGCAGTTGCTGTAGTTGATACAACAGGGTCATTTGTTGAGGGTTTATTGGTGAGGTTAAAAGTGCAGGGTTAAGACCAATGTTTTTTGCTGCAAACTGCAAGAGTTGTGCTTGGACCTGTAAGGAGCAGAAGGAAGCAGAGCTTTACAAAACAGCTCCATCTAGTGGCAGATTAGATTTAGTTGTTTATTTGACAGGGATAGTGTGCATTAACAAGCATTCCTGCAAATGCATCAGAATTAGCAAAAAGGCTATTTTCCTTCTGTTGTCTTTGGACAGATTTTAGAATCTTTTACCTTAAAACACAACAGTAAGAATTTTACAGTGAAAAATACAAATATAAAAAAGAAATAAAAACAGCTAAAAACTCTTTTAAAACTTACGTCTAAAATACAATAAATGTTAAGCTAAATTTTGGGTTAATAAAACAAATCCAATTACACACTACATCTGTATATATATATATATATATATATATATATATATATATATATATATATATATACTAACTAACTCTATATATATACACATATACATACATATATATACACACACATATATACATATACACACATATATACACATATACACATACACATATATATGTGTATATATATACACATATTTATATATATACACATATATATATATACACATATATACATATATATATATGTTTAATATATCTATCTACATATATACATATATATATGGTTGTATATATATACACACATATATACATATATATAATATTGACATATATATACATATATACATATATATATGTGCATATATGTGTAATGATATACTATATACATATATATATGTGTATATATATACATATATACATATATATATGTGTATATATATACTACATATATACATATATATATGTGTGTATATATATACACCTTATATACATATATATATGTGTATATATACATACACATATATACATATATATATGTGTATATATACTACATATATACATATATATATATTGTGTATATATATACACATATACATATATATATATACACATATACATATATATTCACATATATAAGATATATATATATGTGTATATATATATACACATATATACATATATATACACATATACATATATATATATATGTGTATATATATATACCTATACATATATATACACATATACACATATACATATTGTATATACACACATATATATATATGTGTATATATATACACATATACATACATATATACATATACATACATATATACACATATACATACATATATACACATATACATACATATATACACATATATACACATATACATATACACATATACATATATACACATACATATATATATACATATACATATATATTTTTTTGAGTAGTGTATATATATACAGACATACATATATATACATACATACATGTACATAACATACACATACATATATAAACATCACTCAAAAACACTTTGTAATCAGAGTAATCACCCATATATATATAGTTTGAATATTATTAGTGCGCTTTAATATTAACAATAAAGTGTTTTGGGAATCAAACTGTCTTTGCTCACAGACTGAAACCCAGATCAACGATGCGAAATATCAAGTCTGTACCTGAGGGGAGAGAAACTGAGGCACTTGAGCCCGTAGACCAGGCTGGGAGGAGCTGAGAGGTGGCACTGGTGGCTGAGGAGGCTGCTGCTGCTGCTGCTGCATGGCCCGGGCTTGTGCTGCTCCATTGCTGCCAAACATTCCATTGGGTATCTAAAAGACAAAAAGAGGGAAAACCGCCCAGATAAGCATCCTGTTAGATTTCACCTTTATTTCTATGTGGTGCTAGCTTAACCTAAACATTTATAGCTCCTGTCACACCTTGATGATTTAGACCAGCCTAGGCCTGATGTACGAAAAATCAGCCGAAAATGTTTGCATATGTTGGATAAGTTACATTTTCTACAGTAGTAGCCATTCAAAATTTCCCCGATTTCCTTGACGGGCCCTTCGCTGGTCCCCGACAATTCCTTTCTAAACATCTAAAATGTTCTGTCATGATTTGAGGACATAATACGATCTAAAGAGAAGCGTAATCTCCTGGTTAGACCCTGTAATTCAGTGAAAGAGTGGAGTTCATAAAAAAAAAAAAAAAATGCATGCCCAAAAGAAGGCTAGTGGCCCGAAGTTGGAGGAGATTTTGCTGCAATTCTTTTGGCTTTTCGGAAGGGCAATTTTGAATGGCTGCTATATATATATATATATATATCTAGATGCACCGTACATTCAAATAAAATCTTCTAAACTACCTGTCTGCTGTTCAAGTTTTGCATGGCCAGCCCCAGATTGCCCTGTCCCAAACCCTGCCCAGGAAGGCTACTGTTGGCCAGGGGGAGCTTCTGGCTGGGGGAAGGCAAAAATGGTGATGGAGGAGCGTCATCCGACAGGACGCCATCCTGGAGAACGGACAGACCCACCGACCAGAAAGAATGGTGAGAACATCAAACAAAAATCCACTCGTTTTCTCATCGTTTCCATGTGTAAAGGCTGCTAAGGTCATCGTTTTCACACCTTGTCAAGAAATGCGTTGCGGTCAGAGAGGTCTTTGGAGAGTGCGGAGGGCCGACACACCAAGGTCTTGTTCATGCCGTTGCTGTAGTCGGATATCCCCAAGCCTCGCTTGTCCAGGTCTGTCTTCTTCTCCAGGAGAGCAGCTGAAAGGATAAAGGAGGATGAAGGGAGAAAATCAGGGATAAGAATCATTTTCAATAACATAATTTATTGGTAGTATTTCTATTTTTTTGTGTTTGATTGAGAGAAAACCAAGGAAGTAACTCACTCATGGCTTGATCAAGGTTCATGTTGTTGCTCTTCAAGGCCTCCTCAGCAGGGTCTCTCTGCAATACAAGAAGAATCACTAACGGGACAGTGGCTAGAGTTTAGAATTCTAGAATTTCTAAAAGTAGAATGGGAGGCAGATCTTTTAGTTCTCAGGCTCCTCTCCTGTGGAACCAACTACCAGTTTTAGTCCGCGGGAGGCAGACACCCTGTCTACTTTTAAGGCTATTCTTAAAACTTTCCTTTTGATAAAGCTTCTAGTTAGAGTGGCTCAGGTTATCCTGATCTATCTCTATAGTTCTGCTGCTATAGGCTTAGACTGCTGGAGGACATAGGGACCCTTTTTTTCATCATTCTATCTCTATTCTATACCTTGGCCACACTCTAGCTTTCTTAAACCTCGTCCATAATACTGAGGTTATCCTGAGCTATTTTCTGCATTTATGCTGCTATAGGCTTAGACTGCTGGAGGACATAGGGACCCTTTTTTTCATCATTCTATCTCATTCTATCTCTTATTCTCCCACTCTGCAGAATCTGTTAGTTCAATCTCTAACGCTTCTGCTCTCTGCTTTTTCTCATAGTAGCTTCATCTGGTCTGTTCCTGTTTGGCTGTGACTCCATCCTGGAGAGAAATATCAGCTGTGCTGCTGCCATCAACACCTTTGTTTCTAGATGTTGGAGCTTGGCCTGTTTTCCAGTGTGTGGTCCTGTTTCTCTGACTGTGACTAACTGGATGTGCTCTCTTCATCCTCTGACATGGGAGCTGGCTCGAGCTTCGCCTGCCTGGCTGTGCGTTTCCTGGGCGGGCCGCCTTTTACAGTTGTCTTTTGTATCTCTGCTTCTGTCTCTTTCAAACCACAGTCAGCTTCGGTAGATGGTTGTTTAGTGTGAGGGATTGCCTTCTTTAAAGTCAATGATTCGATGCAATCAACTGGTTTTCCTTAGATAAAAAACTTTCAATCAATGATCTGGTGAACTGTAAAGTGCGTTGAGGTGTTGTGAATTGGCGCTATAGAAATAAACTGAATTTAATTGGATGCTGAAATAAACACAAATCTGTCTTTCCCCCTTCCTATTTATTCAGAGCATAACTAAAAATCAATAAATTAGATAAATCTTAGAGTATTTTTTTTCATCTGATTAGCCCAATCTTGTCTTTTTCCATCATTCTCTGTGAAGTTGTTCGTGTTTGTTTGTCTTTAACTCTGTATTCCTACCGGAAAGCCCATGTCAGTCAGCTGTTTAATGAGGCGGTTCATGATCCAAGTCTCGTCTTGCTTGCTGCCGATTTTCCCCTGTGAAACAGCAGAGAAATATCCGTCAATCCGTTTCCACCATCGTTAAGACATACAGAGTAAACAAAGGCATGTTTTTGAGGTTGTTCTCTGACCTTGCTTGGACACTTTTTGAGTCCGTTGCCCCAGGAGTTACAGGAGGAGCTGCTGTCCTGTGACGCTGGACTGTTCCATACGTCCCCATCTTCAGTGTCCCACTGGCTGGTAGACATGCTCATTTCCTCTCCATTTCCCCAGCCATCTTGCATAGGTTTGGGGCCTAAAGAATGTATAGCACATATAAAGAAGTTAGTTGTTTTTAATATTAATATTCTAATATTAAAGAAACAAATTCTATCAGCAGGAGGAACAGTGGGCAGTTCTTGACCTGATCACTAGGTGGCACTGTTGCTCTTTCCAACATTCCCAGAAACCCTCTTTCCAATCATTTCAAACAGTTCAATCCCACAGTAAAAACAACCACAACCTACTGGTGCGTGGAATTGCTTTAATCTTAGCAAGCATTCCACTCAAGGAACAACAACAGACGCCTTCTGACTGAAATGTAAACTCCCTGAGGTAAATAAAGCACATGCAGACAGACACCGTGTCATCTTGGCGGCTGCATTTCCACTTATTGCCCAGGTAACATATGCATCCATGTTGGAATATATAACTAAAGCCGGAAACAAAAGTTTGGTGCATATAGGTTACCTGACTTGCAAGGTGCAGAACCTGTGGGTCCATTCGACCGGACATACGGGCCAGATGGCTCATGGCCACCGTCTCCCCATCCTCCAAGACCACCTGGGGGTTTCCCCCAAGCAGATGTACCATTGTCAACAGCTGAAGTCGGAGCTGCTGGCTCTCCCCATGCTTGCTCCGACTTGGGCTGGACACTGGGGAGCTCTCCCCAACCTGGGAGAGAAAAAAATTAAATGAGAAAAGTAGAAGAAAAGTAAAAATACAAACAAAAACAGCAGTGGTCAGACATGTTGTATCATTACATTTGATACTAAAGTAAATAATTCACTTTTACCTTTTCCTGACACTGGTTGAAAAAGCAGTTTAAACCTGGGAACAAATCAGCTTTAGTGGCAGTGTGTGGGGAACAGCTTACTGACGTGTGTCTACCCGGGTGTAGTGGGGAAAATTATTCATACTATCCGCTACAAACACCCACCACTCAGGCAATGTGTGGCCTTGCAGGTGACTGATGGAAAACTTTTATAGTGAGTAAATAAATAAATCAGTATATGAAAGATGAGAAATCTAAATTTTCCGACAACACCGAGTCTAAGACTCGGCAAACGACCCGCATTCAAATATCTTCAGCCCTGATGGGCATGTTGTGGGAACACAACAGCCAGGCTGACCCACTAATTACGTGATACTATCGAGCGCAACATACGGACGTCAACACGTTGCGCCAGTCGCTTCTGATCTAACAAGAAGAAACAACTCTATTTAAATTGGATAAACATGGAGCAGCTTTGGTTGGAGGGATTCAGACAGATAATAGAGAGAAACAATAAAGAACACGGACTACGCCCTGGCTTCTTTCCATGCTGCTCTCCGTTGTTTACTTTCCGAATTTCTGTCGCACTGGTGACATCATCAATGCTGACCCACCGTGATGATGTCACCAGACACGCAGCTGCCAGCGAGGGGTTAGACCAGCGTATTTAGCCACTGGTAGGGGGAGCCGAATGCCGATTGTGAGCGGGTCGATTCCTATTTAAAAAACATGCACTAACCTGGTATTTTCAGTGGAAAAGAGGCTTTATTGTTTGCAATACTTTACTTATTGTAAATAAAACCAACACCCTGCAGTACTAAACTAACAGGGGTATGAAAGCATTTGAAATCAAATCTCTGTCTACTTTGTCTTTTCATTGCACACATTTATTGGAAATGATTACCTAACTAAGAAATCACCTTTCTAATTATAGATATCTGATGTCAGATATCTGCCTCATCCACACATCGAAACTTTGCCTCAAAGATGACATTTAAATTTGGGATAATCACATGTTAAGAAACAATCAAATGGTGAATACCCATACCAATCCCTTGAAAATCATAAGTTGATGGGTTTTTCTTAAGTTTATCAGTTCCTAGGATCTGTCTAAATCAGCGGTCTCAAACTGTCAGGGGTTTTGCTTACCTGGACCAGGCGAGTGGTGGTCTACCCTGCGGCCCCCCAGCTGGATGCGAGGCAGCGCCGTTTGGTGACCCATTGTTGTTTCCTTGGTGCAGCATGCGACTTGGGGGTTGGCCGTTGAGGGAATGGTGGTGCATGTGGTGAGAATGATTGTTGTTATTATTGATCATAGTTATTGCACCGTTCTTGCTGGGCGGTGGGCCGCTGTGGTTGGGGTTATTGTTGGGATTGTTGCGATCCCACATGTTGACTGTCTTGCTATAGGTGTTGGGATCGCCCCAGGTTGACGTTCCATCGTCGATCTCCATCTTCCGGCGGACGGAGGGAGGAGAGGGCTCTTCCCAACCGGTGGGCTCCATGCCCGGCTCCGGTTTGCCAGCGTTTCCCCAGCCAGAGTTGGTTTGTTTCACAGAGCCAGGACCACCCCAGGAACCAATGCTGATACATCCTCCACTGCCAGTACTGCTGCCACTGCTGCTACTTTCCTGGGGCTTGGAGGAGCTCCAGCCTCCCTGCACTGGGCCACTGGAACGTTGGCTCTCTCCCCAGTTACCGCTGCTCACAGGAGGAGTGGATTTCCCCCAGTTCCCGCCTCCTCTGTTTTCTCCTCTTGGGCTTTCATTCCATCCGCTGGTTTCCCTATTTCCTTCTTCTCCGTCCCACATGTTGCAGGAGGAACCATTTTTCTTGATGTCTGGCGCTCCCCAGTCCCCATTGGATCCCCCATTATTGTTGCCCCAGCCATGGGGGGTTTTGGGGCCTTCTCCCCAGTTGCTAGACTTGTTCTTCATCATACCATCATCCCAGTTGGAGGACTTATCCGAACCCCAGGATGATGTGACCTCATTTCTTGGACCACCGGAGGGTGGAGGGTCTCCCCAGCCACAGGCTGAGCCATTTGGGGCTTTGGCTACAGAAGGTTGGGGTTCCCCCCAACCTGATCCGGTTTGGATTGGCTGCGGTGGAGGAGCCCCCCAACCAGAGGAGGATGAACCTTCATTGTCTCTTTTTCCTCCAGATCCAGGCCTCTGGCTGGTCCCAACATTTGGGTTGATAGCACCCCCGTTGGTTGATGATGGTCCACCATTGGAGCTGGAGGATCCCATGGTGTCTGAGCTGCTATTGCTCTTTCCGTCATCAGAATTGGCTTCTTCCATCTCCCATACAGTGTGCTGTCTGACGGGGGTTTGGCCCCAACCCGAGTTACTCAGCACTCGGGGGTCTAGGTCCTGCCGGGGAAGCAGAGGGCCAAAATCCATACTGGAGGATCTGTCTCTGCGGCGGGATCGCCCTTCACTGCTACCACCGCTATCCTCGCTGGCTGGAGCTGTTCCTGGTTGTTTGCCCCAAGAGCTCATTGGCTGCTCTTGGCCTAGAACAGGAGTACCAGCATCCCCTGAGTCCCAGCCTTTGGATACCTCACCAGCCCCAGGGGATTTTCCCCAGTCTCCCCAGCCTCCACTGCCACTACTCCCACCACCGCTGCCTTGACGGCCCCAGGCAGAAAGGCCTCCAGGAGACGAGTCCCAGCCTGAGTCTTTGGGGGACTCGGTCACCTTGTTTTCTTCTCCACCCCACACGGAGCTGCCTGTCGTGTCCCCACTGAGCTGGGAAGATTCAGTGGGTGAATGACCACCCCAGCCAGTCAGACCGTGGATGGGGCTCATTGGCTCCTGAGCTGGTTGTTGTTTAGTGTAGTTTGGTCCATCAGTGTTAAGGTTAGCAGGCTCCATGTTGAGAGATAGATTTTTGTTGGTTGAAAGGTGCTGCTGATCATTGTCATTAGCACTTATCATGCTGCCCCAACCCCCCCCACCATTGTCTGCATTCCCGTTCATGCCCATTGGTAGGGAGGAAGAGCTGGGGCAATTAACACCTCCCGCCCCACCTTCATGTCCTAGAACAAGGCCAGGCTGATGGGGTTAGCATTGGCATTCAGGATTCAAGTTCAGGGGTCGAGGATCCCCAGTTACTAGAGGAGCTGCTACTCTTACGCAATTCCATGACTCTTGTTTGACATCTGAGCCCCAGCCTCTACTAGCCGCTCATGTGCACCGGCTTTTCAGGCACAGGGTCCATCACTCTTTTCCGTTTTGCGGTTTCGAAGATTCCATAATGAAAGGCCCTTCAGCCCAAGTAGCACCCTCAAGCCCGTACTCGGAAGACCACTCCTACTCGAAGTGACAGCGCTGGTGTCCAGTTTAGAGCTAGCTGAGCCCAAGGAACATTCTGGAATCGCTGGCTGTCCAGAGTCAATATCACGATTAATGGAGGGCCAAGCTTCTTTATCACTTCCGTCAATGATCACTTTGTCCCAGCTCTTGCCACTGGAAGGTCCATCAACAGGTACAGAGGCTCCCCAATGAGACCTAGCATACTGGGTACCACAGCTGCTCAGTAGGGATATGTCTAAAGGAAAAACAGAAGGGAAAGGAAGATTGAGACAAATCATAAGAGCCGTCTGTAATTAACAAGGAAGAGAACATGTAAAAGTGGTGAATTCAAACAAAGGAGATTTGAAGTGTCAAGCTGTGTTTGGCCTAACCCATAAATCCCTCAATCACTATGTAGAGCGGGGACTATATAGTGGACTTTATAGTGAACTTAGTTAACTGACCGTTCGGAAAGATGACTACTAGTTTTCGCTACGTGTCGGTCATGTGACTCTGCCTCCCCGTATGCTGCATGCGCCATCTTTGTTATTTGTCTCAGACAGCAGGCCGCTACAACAAATCCCATGATGCTTCGTGAGGAGAGCTCTCACAAAGCATTCTGGGATATATCTGCTCATCTAGTGACCATGGACGATTACTTCTTTTCAAGCTGCATTGTGGGAAATACTGGAAATACGATCCTAGTGTAATACGTTTTCATCCAATAGATGTTCGGCAACTCATTATAAATGACGTGAATGTAGCGATTAGGGCGGACATTCGGACACAGCCTGAGTCTTATGAAGATTAATCTAGTTCATGTTTGGTCTAAGCTATGATTGCAAGCCTAAGGGTTAGGGTTAACCCTAACCCTAACTCTATCATGTGCTTGTGAAACATCATCAGCCTCAGCCCTAGTACTGTTCCAATTTAGAAGAACAAGAAGACAGAGAATGGACAAAGTCCCCAGATGTTGTTCTGGCCCTTCCCTCTTTACCCAGCATGCATCAGAGCCGATTTAATGCGCAATTAAAAAATAAACTTTCTGAAATTGAGAGGCCCGCAGCAACCCATGGAGCTCCGAGGGTAACGGCAGCCAGGACTAACATTAGCCCGTCTGCAGCAGCCCTCTCCCTCGGGGTAGCCGTGTGTGAAGTACCGTTGCCTATGATGCCGATTTTTGGTTTTATTTGGCAAAATGTTCATTTGATTTTTGTTTATCTGATTGTGTTCATATTTCATTCCTCCCCTAAATGAAAAAGTAATACTTATTATTAGTTAGAGTAGCCATTTCACCTGGTTTCAGCATCGACAGTCTCTATAGATGATAGAGTCTTAACCCACATTTCGTTACTCAAATCCATGGCTTGACAAGGTAATCAATCATTAAATTCAGCTATCCCTGATGCCCGGATGGCTGATCTAAAATCTGTAGGACGAAGTAGATCTTGAGGACCAGGGTTGGAGACCACTGAATTCTAGAGACTATTAATAACATAAGAGGGTGAAAATGCCGTCTTATCTGCTTCGAGCCGGGCGTGTGGTGATGTCATCAGCAAAATCGTTTCTGTTCCAGTAAATGACGACATGAAGTCCTCACGTTCTTGTGAATTGAGAAACAAAACGCTTGAGTCCTTTGAGGAATTCCCGCCAGCGCGAAATTTGATAACTAGGATAAAAATTAATGTTTACTAATAAAAAGATAAAAATTAGGGAGAACTGTAGTATGTGAGGGAGTGTTGGCCCAGGAGGTTAGAGCAGTGCGCTTGTGCTCTGAGAAGGCTGCAAGTCCCGAGTTCAATCCCCATAGCCTCCACTCTGGATTCCTGAGCAAGACCCTTAAGCCTAAACAATAGCAGCCCACTGCCCCCCGAAGGAGATGGGTTTTGTCCACATGTGACCTGTGTCTGATCTTTTTATGACAGTCTGAACAACTCAGGCCTCGATTTCCACGCAAGCGAACCCCTGGCCTAAACGCTGAAATTTTTCTAATCAAACCAGCCTCTCTCATCCACACGAAGCGGGTTTCGAGAGTCTGTAAACGATCTTTTTTATTCAGCCTTCAGAGTGGGAAGAAGATTCTGAAAACACCGTTTTGCGATTTCCATCTTGGAAGCACTAACCGCATTTTTTACACGCCATTGCGTCATAGCGCCCCTCTAAACACCAGCATGCGCCGTGACACAGTATCACAACAACAATGGCGCCGTACTGTGTTGAATGGTTGCTGCTCATGCTACTCACCCTGCTGTCGGGCTTACAACAGAATCGTCTTCTTCTGGAATATCTCCAGGAAGAACAGAGCAATATCGACCACATAGTTCAGCACCTGAATTTGACTGAACCACCAAAATGGACCCGCAACAGAGCAACCATGTATAAATATTAGTCGCGCATGCCCAACATTTAAGTCGCTTATTTTGCTTTGGCACCACAGCGCCACTTACAGGCCTGGCATACATTTTGCAGCGGCCTCAGATCCGCATTTTTTCCAATGCGCGATCCAGGCCACTTAGCTCTGTGGTCCTGAACACCCAGGCCAGATTTATCCTGTACCCCACAAATGTCACTATTTTGCATCTTGCTACGCAGAAGCAGCAAGAAAAACAACAACCATGGTGGACCATGATGAGGAGAGTAGTATTTATTTATTTTTTTTTACTCTAATTTCTTCCCGTTTCCTTGCTGCCCTCTCACACCCAGCAGGGGGGGGCCTATCCGTCTAAGTCTGTGGTTTACTGGCTGGTCCTGTGGAGAGAAGACCAAGAGGAACGCTGCTTGTTTGCTGGAATGAAACCTAGACGGCTTCCCATCCATCACTCCTTACGCTCTGCTAGGGCCGCTCCTCCTCCAGCTACATGGAATAAAAACCTAAAACAGCTCATTTTCCCAACCTTTTCACCAACTGCATAAGCACTACCCTGCTTAAGACTGGCTTTCTCTTTTACTACATGTTTTGGGTATAAAACATTTTCTTTGTTTGCTTGTAATCGCCAACAAGCACAAAGGCATCCTATAAGATGCGGATTGGAGTTAACTAATAATAGACTATGTCAGTGGTGTAAAAGGGTAATCAATCACTAGGAGGCAGCTAATCAATGATCTTATTAATGCTAGTGGAGGAAAGTAGAGGGACTATTGATCCAGTATGCAAACACAGGGACCACTAGGCCAGATACAGGGACCCAAGTGGGACAAAATATGTAAATATCACCACCAAAAAGGTCAAAGAGGAGAAGGGAAAAAAAAAAAATGGGGAAAAAAATATAAATCAAATCCCAAACAGCAAAACATTAGGGCTCAGAGGTTAAACCTGATGTTAATGCGATGAAAGTAGATTCCAAAGCAATCATCTAATTCTGACTGCAAATCCAAGAAAATCAAAACTAAAATAAACCATAAAGGGATGAAAGCATAAAGAGTATAAAGAACAACCGATATTACCAAGATAAGATGAAAGCAATAAACATCATTCTCTGATACAGTCGGCTGATCTTTGCTGGAATTATAAATCGAGCCACATTGCATTTCCACTTCTCCATAAGCTTCCATCAAGACTGCAGGACCAATTCAGTAGTTTCCATTCAACTAAAAATGACTATTAGAGGCAGAGAGGTCAAAGCAATCCAATCAGATCAGGAAAAATGTGCAAACACGTGAGGATATCCTGGAAGATTTGTTGCTTCAGGAAAGGATATCCATGCCATAAAAAAGGTAGCTCAGGACAAAAATCCATCCTCAGCATACTTATCTCCTGTCCTTCGGTAGCAATAGGGCTGGGTTCCACACATGCAATTCTGCTTACAAATATCTTCAGCTCAGCAATGCAGGAAAGCAGGAAACGTCCAAGGTAATAACAGCTGTTCTGTTTAAACAAAAGAAATAATAATGAAGGTAGAAACTGAAACACCTTGAAGGAAGATTGGAGCCTTCATTTCACTAATTAAGGTGTTTTATATCAGTTTCAAACAGTGATTAGATTGTAAAAATCTCTATAGTTCTGCTGCTATAGGCTTAGACTGCTGGAGGACATAGGGACCCCTTTTTCATCATTCTGCTTCATTCTATCCTCTTATTCTCCCACTCTGCAGAATCTGTTAGTTCAATCTCTAACGTTCTGCTCTCTCATGATAGCTTCATCTGGTCTGTTCCTGTTTGGCTGTGACTCCATCCTGGAGAGAAATATCAGCTGCAGCTGCTGCCATCAACACCTTTGTTTTCTAGATGCTGGAGCTTGGCCTGTTTTCCAGTGCACCATGGCTGGTGACTAGGGGTGTGCAAAATAATCGTCATGATGATGCATCGTGATTCTAATTTTCGTTGGATCTACTGCATCGATTCTTGACGCCAAGTATCGATTATTAATTTAAAAAAATGAATAAATAAAATGCATGAATGGTTGGCTAGGGCATCATTCCAAAATCAAGTGTAATACAACTCCAGTCCCTGATGCGATGTCCAGGTTGTAGGGATCCGTGTTGACGGACGCTGCCTTGTGTCACAAGTATTTCCAGCCTCAGGGTACTGCGCATGAGTCATTCAAAAATAAAGGCATGGAGGAGAGGAGTAATATTGAAATAAGTACATCGCAACTAATTCAAGTATCGCGGATGCACGGCTGATTCTAATCTAATCGTAGACTTCTTTGGCAATACCTTATCTGAAAGTGGTGACACCATTGCATAAACTTATTGATGAAGAGTGAATATGTTGATGGGATTAAATCAGCTGATTTCCTTAGATAAGACTAAAAAATTTGATTCAATCTGACTGGATGATCTGGGTTGAACTGGAAAGTGACCTGAGATGACATGATGTGAATTGAGCTATAGAAATAAACTGAATAGAATTGAAGATTAAAACAATTTTTCCAGCCTGTCAATCTGCTCTATCCATAACTCCTCAAAGGGAAAAAGTTTTGGTTTCACCTGGTTACATAAAAAATAAGAATTCTTCCAGGAAACCCTTGGCTATCCGATTATTAATCGACAGGAAAAAAAAATAATCGAACTTGCAAAATAATTATTAGTTGCAGCACTAATTTTCATTAAATGACTGGAACAATTTTAGAGAAACTCAAAACATCCGGGTTACCCAATAAGAACCTAAACAGCTGCTGGTGTAGTTTTTTTATTAAGCCACAATGATTTTTGCTCCATCTATAGTAGTTTTTCTTGGCTCCGAAGAAGCAAAGAGTCATTTTTATCAGAGTTGGATGGTATCCAAAACACTCAGCCGCAGCCACAAAAGGAAATCTGTATTTGGTTCAGTCAACCCCACACCCACCCTGCGTCTCCTCTTCCCTCATTTGCACATTCAAGTTTTCTTAAGGATACAGAAATAGGTTACGTGACAGGCTGCCATTTTTTAATCCGTCCATCTGAGATAACAAACCTTCGAAGAGAGACTTTACAAAAGGCAAGAGAAAGAATCATGAGGAGACTGTTTGCAGTGGCAGCAAAAAGAAAAAAGAGAGAGGAGTGGATCTGGAGAAGAGAGGGAGAATGGAAAAATACCCGGAGTAAGGTGCACCAGCGTCTTGCTTGGAGAGATTGCACAGATCCATGAGGAAAGCGGGCACGAGCAGACGGCGTGCTAGCATGTCGGCCAACGCAGCAATTCTCTGCAAACACGGCCTGCAAAGCTCTTCGTTTTCATCATCTTATGTAAACCCAGCTAAAACTGTTTTCATGCGTCTTTTCATTAAACAAAGCTCAAATTAGGTCTTTTTAATTCTTTGCAAAGCAGCGATTTAAAAGAGCGCTGAATGAACTAAAGGGTTAAAAAAAAAAAAAACAAAGAGCAGAAGGCAATTATTCCCATCTAGCGTTGGCAGTCATGTGGAATAATGTGCTTCTGGGTTCATTCAGGTTGCAATTAGAAGGGCAGTCTCTGATTATGACCTCTAAATGAACGGTGGGAGAAAAAAAAAAGGAAAAACAAAGGATCCCTCTTCTGCTTCCCGTGGCGTCCACGCCTGCCGTTCTGATGAGCGGAAGCTTGATTTGGGTTTAAATCTGGAGTGTTAAAGAAAGCGGCGTTGTGGCGATGCGAACGCAATCAGTGAGGCTCAAAGATCAGCGATGCTGCGCGCCGCCAAGCAGAGCCTGGGCAGAAATAACAAAAGATGAACTTCATATAATGAAGACTTGCTGCCATCACAGAAACGGGCATTCTGCCAAGAAGTAAATGTCGTCCCCTCCCCTTTAAATGAAATGAAAGCCTGGGTGACAGAACGAGTATGGGTGGGGGGGGAAAGATGGAGGAGAGGCTGGAGGAGGGGGAGGGGAGCATCTATTCTATTTGGAGGAAGCAGGAGAGAATGAGAGGAGCAACAAACTGATGACTTCAGTCTGTGATCGAGCTATTACTAAATATATTATTTTTCCTAAAATAAGTGCATTTTTCTCTGAACTGAGGTGCTAATTGAGACACTTTTGCCAATGGAATGAGACAATATACATTTAAAATAGGAAAAAAACAACAATTATATATACACTGGAAAAAATCAAAATCTAGATAAGTCGGTTTTTCTTAAAATAAATGCATTTGTTCTTGAATTGAGGAGATAAAAGAGACATTTTGCCAATTGAACAAGATAATTTAGATTTAAAATAAGAAAACACAATTGTATTTCTTGTTATAAGTGCATATTATCTTATCTTAAGAGTAAAAAATACTCAAATCATCTTATTTACCTGCTCAAATTAAGGGTAAATACACTCAAGACATCTTTACTTATTTCTGCTTTGCAGAACTAAAGCAAAAGTGGGGCATTTATTAGGCTCTTGTCCACTAAAACACCCTCTCGGATTTTAACTCAAGGACGGCTTGTACTTGTTTGTCCGGAAGCGGAGAGAAAAAAAAAGGGGCCAGTGAGGGAAACGGTCTCCAGAGGGAGCGGAGGAGCTCATCATTCATGTCTGTTTACCTCTGCTGAGAAGCGTACGAGAGGGAGAGCGCGGCGACTTCTCAGCTTCCCTGACAGAGACTGCATTAATGAAGCCACCGGGGGGTGGTGGGGGGAGGGGGTCTCACACTTGTGCGGGTATGAGTGTGTCGCAGCGTGAACACAGAGGCCAATCCATACCTCCCTAGCTTCATTAGGGCCCAAGCCGTCTTCTCGGTATTTGATGATGATAGAAAAAAATACAAACAACCAAGAGCTGCTGATGTGAGAGGACATGACAGCAAGGCTGCAGTTAAACCGGCAAATAATAAAACTGCAGCTCAATTCAAAGCAAGCACATGAACACTATGAGAACATCCTAGCTAGCTGGATAAGGAGCAGGGGGGTTGGAAGGGCAAATGAAAGGGCTAAGTGTTTAAACAAAGTGACCCTCCGTCTGGGTGAGGAGCAAACAGCTGTTCCTGCAGCACTTCCCACACTCCTGAAAGACGCCCACTTCAGCACCTGCTGGTGGGAAGCCCGTCTGGACGGCTGCTGGCTTCCACCGACCGCTTAATGGTCCCAGGTCAGCTGGAGACACGGCAAACAGTGGAGGGGGGCGACATAAGGACAGAAAGGGACGGGGGAGGGGGGGATTGTCTCTGTCTGGTAGGGCAGAGGTCATGTGTGGGTCCCAAAGCCGTTGAATTTAAAGCAGGTTAGGCGCTGCCGTCTGATTTTAACGGGTCAAAGTTCATGCTCTGATCTGATAACTTGGAAAAAGGACGTACCGCATTTTCCCGACCATAAGGTGCAGCGTACTAAAAGGCGCAGCCTCAGTTATGAGTGCCATTACGGTATTTAACACACACATAAGGCGCACCGGACTATAGGGCGTGGGATTTATATACAGGTACATGTCCTCTACTACGTTCTACTGCGTATTTAAAAATAGAGCGGGACCAAAACTATTAATCAGACTCATCAAAGTCATCATCCTCTGTTTCTAAATTAAACAGCTGCGCTAAATCAGACATGCTAATTTCCCCTTCTTCACTGCTAGAGTCACTTTCCGTGCGGTGCGGCTCCTCGGAAATGATGCCGGCTTTCGAAAAGCTTCGAACAACAGAGCCAGCAGACACGCGTTAGGCCCAAGCATCAACTAGAGATGTCGATCCCGGGTTTTGCACTTCCGATCCGATACCGATATTGTTTTGGACTTCCGATCCGATACGATGCTGCTGGCCGATACCAGCCTATCCGAGCATGTATTTAAGTTTAAGTTAAAGTATTTAGCCTTAGTTGTAAGACTCATGTTGAAAAGGGTTTTAGTACTCTTGATAACATCTAGCCAGCTAAATTAGGTGAGATTGAATAAAACACAATGATTGGTAACAACAAACTTACCTGTTTATTAAGAGATAAACACAAACTAGACAAAATTATGAATAGCAATCTGAAATTGCACAGTGAGCAGTAAAACCGTAAACAGTTAAAGGTACTATATTACTGTAAGTTTTAATAAAAATGCAAAACAGGGAAAACTGGCGCTGGAAATAGTGGAATGGATCGTTTCAATCGAAAACTGGAAAATACGGACTCAGATTTTTTAAAAACTGGATCAGCATTTTACATGCTTTGCCAATACGCATTTTGCCAATATCGGCGTCGATCCGTCGTGGATCGGATCGGGACGCCCTCATACATCAACAATCCATCCGCAAACTGTGGCGTAACTTGCTGCCTAAGGCGCTACGCCTTCCACTTATCCTGAAACTGTGGTCTCCGTCTGTCATCCGTCGCTCCCACGCGGCTTCCGCAGCCAACCCACGCGGTTCGCCGGTTCACACCGATAAGTCGGCGGTTAGAAGTTCCTTTGTCAGACCTCCCGGGATAACGGCGTTCATTTGTTTCATCATGTTTTTTCACATCGGCTGTGAGATGGGCACGCATGGAGTCACAGGTTAACAGCGATGTTCCCGCATAAAGCTCATACCTGTTCTTTTATAAACAATCCGCCAGCACTTCCCCCTTTAACAAACGTTCTCATGGTGGTCTACCGACAACGTCCGCAGTAACAACACATTTTGAGGGGAAAAAAAGACATTTTATATGCGCCTTATAGTCGCGAAAAAAATACGGTAAAAGGAAAAGATCCAACACCCTAAAGAAATGAACCAAACCAAATATCTTAAAAGTCGAGAAAAGCGGCCGTTCCAAGCGTTGCATTTCTCGAATTCTCCCTTTGGTGCCGAATTTACTACGAGTGAATAAGCGAATGTGATTGGTGGAGTTATCAAGGGGGCGGATTGTTGTGGTGGAAGGTTAAGCAAGCAAGTTTGGTTGTAGCGGGTTTGTCGGAAGCATCTTGCTAATCAGTTAGCAACTTGCCAGCTAGCAGGTTCCCAATGGCAGTGATTAGACGCTATTACTAAATGCAGAGAAAAACTGACAACAGAATAAATATAAATTTTTAACTAAGTGAAAAAAAATATTGGAGTACTTTTTCAGCTATGAAGCTAGAAGTAAAAACCAAATCTAGTACTGGGAGTAAATGAAACAGAAAACAAGCTAATTCATCTGCTGTATTCACAGTAGGGGTGTGCAAAATAACTGTTAGCTTCAGGCTATTAGCCGACAACAAATAGCAGGCTGTGCCTCGGAAGCCCTTAGGATGAATCTGATCGCATGATGGCAGGGAACCCCGGCCACAGGCGGCTTTTTCTAAGACACTCCTGGGAAAATGAGCACAAAGTGACGGCCGACCTGGACAACAAACTGCCAGACTAAACCGTTAAAGGTTAATATCCAGAACCAGGATTAACCCTACAGGAAACACATCTTTATTTGAATCTCCTGGCTTCTGCAGTTTGCCTCTCTCCTGAGATCAAAGCCTGCAGCCTTATTTAGATCTTGGCTCCCGGCTGAGGAAACCATAAACTTGGAGGGTAAAATATTTTTAGAACATCTTCATCCAAAGTAATGAAATCCACTTTCAACCAAAGATCTAACAGATTCAAAACGGAAAGAAAATAAAGTTTTTTTCTTTGTTTTGTTTTTTTAATCCACCAAGCTTTCAGCAACGGATTACTTAGGATTTAGGCTCTTGTTCGACGTTGTGACTGATGGCACCGACGTTAAGCAAACAGCAGCGGCGACGCAGCGCTCCGCCATGCTGGCCGTGCACGGCAGCTGCTGCGGATCTGTTTACAGAGAGCGTGTTTGCTGTGCTCACAGCCAACGCTGAGCCTGTAATCAAAGACGGCGCAGGACGTCGCTGATGCAAAAAAAAAGCAGAGGGAGCCTAAACAAAGATGCAAGCATATGATCACTAACTCCTGTCTAACCATGAAAACAGCGTGCAGCGCCCAGATGCATCATATCTATCTGTTTGTTCAAGGTGACAGAGGCTTAATGTTGGAGGAAGAGACGAACCGTCGGGCTAAATGACGCATGGGAGGAATTCTTTTATACGTTTATAAAAACAAAAACAATGTTAGATGTGAAGGTTAAGCTTGGGTAGGAAAAGGATGCGCAGTAGACCGAGCAGCTCAGCACAAAAACAAATACAAACAAACACTCTACAAAGAGCCTCTGGAGGCTAATTAAGCATAACTGATCACACCAGCCAATAGGGAGTTCATTAAAAGTCTACCAGAGGTTAGAGCAACGCCTCTTCATCTAAAACACGGACTCTGAAAACAAACCTTTTTAAAATACGCCTTTGGTAGAACTGGACCAGAAGTTCAAACATGCAACATGTTGCTAAAACACTCAAAAAATGTTAAAAAATAATCCACTGGACTTTGTTTCCAAGTTTGAAGACGTTTCTCTTCCATCCAGGAAGATTTTCTAATTCGAAATGTCAGAAATAGCGTTTAGTTCCAGGTTTTATCCAGCAGCCCAACAAAGCCTGGCTTTAGTTTAGAAAACATGCAAATAGAAAGCGGATGAACGGGTCCCCCCCGTTCGAATGGGGCACCGTTTGGGGTTCTTTGTTAGCCTGCAATGCCCCATACCTGTCTAAAAGCTTCCTGGATGGGAAGAGAAACGTCTTCAAACTTGCAAACAAAGTCCAGTGGGTTGTTTTTTTTTTTACGTTTTTAGAAAGACTATGACCTGGATGACAGGGAATTTTCACCAGCATCTTAAATACGTTTTTTTGGGTTGTTTTGTTTATGCAATTTTGGTATCAAATGTAAACAGATGCCATTATTTTTTTTTATGGTTCTTCGAGATGATGGGAGTTTTTATTTCCAAAATAAAAAAAAAATTTAAAAATCGATAAATGGACGTAGTACGTTGATAACGGTGCACTTTTTTTTTGCCCTTTGGACATTTACAGCTGGTATAACTGCCCTTTGGCACAACTTCAGCTTACATGTACAAAATGAATTAAAATACGTGAAAATGTGACGATCAAGTTTCACATTCCTAACAGAGCAGATGGACAGAAAAGAAGCAGTCCTGGCTACACTTTCACTTCTGTTGGTTTGCAGATTGTGTTGTAGAAAGGATTTCCCTTTTAGCTCCATTCATCCTGCTGACAGCTTAAACAGCCTGTCCTTGTTAAAGAAACGCGTCCCCTCAGCATGATGCTGCCAACATGCCTGGTATGCTTTATAACCTCTACCTGCTTTTTACTTCTCCACACATTTCAAGTCGTACGGAAGCGGCCGTTCCAACCGGGGTTGTGATTTCCAAAATTCTCCCCAGTGGTGCAAACGACCTTGGTTACCCGAGTGAATAAAGTGAATGTGATTGGTCGATTATCAAGGGGGCGGGATTGTTATTGTGGTGGTAAAGGCCTTGCAAGCTGCTTTTGGTTGTGGCCGGTTTGTCGGAAGCATCTTGCTAACCAGTTAGCATCTTAGTAGCTACTTGGTCCCACGTGGGTCCATTGGGACACTGGGAAAGGTACTAGCAAAGGAAATGATTCTTATTTCAACCGTTTGTCGGATATTATCTGCGACATATGAATCAAGATGCTATGACTGAAAACATTTGATTGACAGATGACCGTTGATATGATTGACGTAGAATTTACTGGCCTGCAGAAGCTAACGAAAAATAAACACAGATTTTTAGTGTGTTTTTAAGTGTAAGCCAGAATGATTTGATATTTAAATATGAGTTCCCCACGACTTTAAGGTTTTCAATACGCTGTTAATTCATCTTTGTTCCCTAAGAGGCGTCGAGGAGCAGAAACAGCTCAGAATTACAAAGCCTAAATCAGGGTTTATACAGGAATGAATAACTCTAATTTAAGGCATTTTAATGCTCTTAGAAATAATTTTAATGCCATCAACAAGTATATATTAGGGGTGGAACGGTTCACAAAATCCACGGTTCGGTTCACGGTTTCGTGGTCACGGGTTTCGGGTTCGGGTATATGTTGATTGTTACCCCGAAATCCCATAAAAATTAATGAAATTAATGAAAAAATCCAAAAAATTTATGAAGTGTAATTATTTTTAATGATCTGCGGAAACCCTGGATCATTTTCGCAGATGTTTTGTTGCTTTGAATTTAATCTATCTGGCGCATGCCCTCTACCATCTCCAAGGAACTCCAGAGCCGAGCGGACGCGAGCCACAGTGGAGGCTGTAGGCTTTGCTTTGAGCAGCCGGTCTGGAGTTTGTGCATGGCGAGCGCTGACGGAGTATGAGGGATTTTTTCATTTAGCATGACATGTTGGTCATGTTGCTGTTGGGGCATAAACAAAACACTGTTGCACTTTTATCCACATCTTTCTTTTTCCGCCGCCATCGTAGGGTCACTCTAAATGCAAAGTGGTCCCATACAGCAGACCTATAGCAGTGCTGCTGGCGCCGCCTTCCAACTCCTGTTCTTTTCCCACTCGCCATACCCACACAATTCTCCACAACAACTGATTTTTTTCTTTCGCTACACCCGCCTACGTCTGTTTTCTTCTTCTCTTTCTTCTTGTTTACTACTGGTGGTTGGCTTTGGTCTCAGAACCGCCACCTTTCTGCTCTGGAGTGTAAACGCGCTCGCTTATGAGAAAAGAGCAGCAGCGATGAAGTTTAACGTAAACACACGCCAACCCAATCCCGAGATTAGTCGAATCAATCTGTTCGACGGTTTTCATAAACCATTCCATCCCTAATATAAATATATAAATAAAAGAAACAATCTTCAAATCCTTGGTCATCTTTACCGTCCCACAGGCTGCATCCATGTCCCAAATTCCTCGCTTTTCCAGCCAATTTTGTTGAAATTTGCGTTTTTTTCCCATTCTCTAACATTTTTCCTACTCGAGCTTCTTTTCGGAACATATGGTTTTAAGATCAACCGGAAGCAGTTCCTTGCAAACACGCTACAACCAGTTCTATCTGATAAATCTGAGGAAATTGTTTTTATACATTTTTATGCTTAAATGCTTAAATAAGGTATTTTAAATACCATTATAATCACATTAAATGAATTTTAATGCCAATTAAGACCTTAATTTAAAAAATATTAATTGAATGACTTTTAATGACCTGCGGAAACCCTGTAAATTATTTCTAAAGATCTGGATGTTTTCAGGGAACTAGAGATTTGTATTTGTTAAGAACTAGAACTCAATGTTGTAAATATATATTTGCTGCTACGGCGAGAAAAAAGAAAGTACGAATTGCAAGAAAAGAACCAGTAATAAGAAACAGTTGAACAGACGAACACAAATAAAAGTCTGAGTAAAAACAATGGACAACATTCAATAAAGTGACGAATCAAACTGAAAGCAGACGATTCACAAGCCCACAAACTGAAACAGCGAACAAAAAGGAAAAGGAAAGCGACGACGCAGACACAAACCTGGGCTGTGTTTGCTTGGAGCGGACGTGGCAGAGTTTGGGGCAGCGCTCTTGGAAGTCGTAGAAGACGAGGACAAAGGCGCTGAGGAAGATGAGGGAGAGGAAGGAGGGAGGGTGAGAGCGCCCAGGGCTCCTGCAGGCAGCGGCTGGCCTCTCTTCAGTAGCTGTTTGTGCTCCTGCTGACGGAAGCGCGGGGGCACCTCTCTGGGCGGGTAGCGGGGACCGGCAGAGGACAACTGGCTCTGCTGCTGAGGGGGGTTCTGAGTCAGGCCCTGGCTGCCCAACGGGGGGCCCTTGGCATTAGCAGGAGGACAGGAGGAGAGGGGCAGTGTGGGGCTGGAGGTTTGAAGGTGGCGAGATGAACCAGGACTGGGCTTAGTGGGGACAGCCTCTGGCACTGGACAGATACAACAGACCAGCATTTATTGGAGGTGACAAGAAGCAGCATAGCATCAGTTATAGATTCAGGGTAGTGAAAATGCTAAAAGGGCCATGTTAACTTTAGGAACATTTCTACACATCAAATTAAATCCAAAATAGATTCAATATTGAAATAAACAAGTGGATGTTTCTGGAAGAGGAAGAGAAAACAAATGAAAAGCTTCGGGCTTCCTAACAGAACATAAATCAATTCTATTCAGTCTATTTCTATAGCTCAGTCAGATTAATTTAATGTTTTCTATCTGAGGAAAAACCAGCTGATTGCATCGCAACTCATTGACTCTTCAGCAATCCTCTACACTAAGCATGCTTGACAGCGACAGGAGAGGAAAAAACTCCCTTTGAACAGGAAGAAACCTCCAGCAGAACCAGGTTCAGTGTAAGTGGCCATCTGCTGAGGATTATTCACTGGGGTTCAGCAGACTAAACAAATAATATGAGAAACAACTATTTTTCATTTGTATTTCTGCAGTATTTTTGATGCAACTTTTTCTACTTCTGTTATTTGCTGTTTTTCTAAAAAGACTTTATTAATATTGAGCAGCTTTCATTGATTTATTTCAAACTTGGAAACTCTTTGTTTAGCCTGTAAGGTGTAAAAATAAAATAAACAAATAACCCATTAATCAATCGTGATCGTGGTGTATTCTTGAGTATTGAAAATAATCTAATCAAGTGGGTCAGGAAATCGATACAGAATCGAACGCCATGATGGATGTGATTTACACCCCTAGTTCTAAGCGCGCACCTCGCTAGCTTCTAGCTGGTCCATCTTTCCAAAATGGCGGGGTTGCCACGGTGGTAGTCAGACAAACAAAACAAGTCGGTGCGGTACCAAACAGGAAATACGCGAGAGTAGAGGTGAGTGATGTAGATGTGACTACCGCTACCCGGACCGTACTTCATCAGCCATTTATACGTTAACAGAATAACTTCCGGTCAGCCAAAAATAATGTAATTACGGTACTGAAAAAAACTTTATTTATATCCTTAAATAATTAAAGAATACTAAACCACATCGTGAAAGACAATAGTTGAAGACTTTTCTGGAAGAAATGGATGCTTTTTAAATTCAATCTATTGTATTGCTTGACGTCATTTTTCTGGAATAAAAGTCCAAATTTTCGGGAAATGTTCCCTTATCAATGAAAAACTGCAGGTCGCGAAAAGGTAGCAAATGAATCCATTGTGGGATCAGTACTGCTGGAGTGCATAGTTAAGTACAGAGTAAATCAAATATTTAAACAAATTTAAATATATACGCTGTGTGACGTATATTTGCGCATGCTCAGAGCAGTCAAAGTAACTATCACAAGGCGATTGAACTTTTTTATGTATTTCTGTTTTTTTATTTTTAGAAAATGCAATATTGACGAAAATACAAAGATATACAAAAAGAAACCCATGCCTCTAAAAAATACAAAAGAATAAAAAAGCAAGAAAAAAAGCGTCACCGGAAGTTATTCTGTTTGAGCGTCGAGTTGTTACTGGACACGTGTTTCCGCAGGTCGGATCGCACTAACTGAGCGCCCCGTCCAGCGTGCCGCCCAATTGGCGAGTAGCGCGCGGGATGCCTCTGGCGCGACATAATATATAGTATGTAACAAGCTCTTGAGGTTAGTCTCCGGCCATAACTGTACACTGGTCCACCAGATTTATGAAAGTAGTGGAAGTACTTTTGTGAGATAGACAGTTAAATCATATTTAACGTCTATTACAATGTTTAATTGGGGTAAAACCTTGTACATGCTTCAACCAGATCTGCCGTCCAAATTGTTTTGACACAGCAGCGTTAAGAGCGTGAGGATCTATAAAGTCTGAGAGTGTTTATCCAGAGTTTCAAATGGGCTTTCATGAGTTTTTATTTTGGAAATAAATGTGGGGAGGCTAATATTTGATAACATATGCCTTTGTCACGCAAAATACAAGCAATTCAGTGTATTCTCATTATGAGTTTGCGGAAATCGTACGAAGTGCTTGCGCACCGTAATTCGGGTACGTTTTGGACGTTTTACGTCGACATGCGCATCTTACGCACCATTCATATAACATAGAATTTAATACATACAATTTAACCCTAACCCCGCACTTAACTGATACAAAACAGCAAGCAACCTAGTGAGAGACATCAAGAAGTAATTATTGCACTGTTTTTCCCAGTTTTACGTCCGTCCGCGGATCTGCTTTTTTCGTCTGTCTGGCTGCGCATGCGCACTGATCTGTTTTTTTGAGGAAAAACGTCCAAAACGTACAAAATAGTGGGCATAACTTTTCGTACGATTTCATACGAACTGATAATGAGAATATGTGGAGCAATTGTAATCGCATTTTATAGTTGGGGAGCTGTACTTCACATATGTAATTTCAGGTGGAATTTGCTCCTAAGACCCTCAGGGTTTAAGGGGTTAATTTTGTAAAAAAAAAAAACTTCTTTAAGGAAACCTTTGCCATCTGATTATTAATCAATTAATCAATTAGCAGCCCTAATCGTCATCCTGAAGGATGGAAAATATCCAGACGTTTGAGGCTCTTTCTGCTGGATTCCAAGCCTTCTGTGGTTCTTCAGGGTTCATCCAGTAGCTGAGCAGCCTTGTACAGCCTGGAGCTGAACAAGTGTAAAAAGGGTCGACACTATTTGAAAAGGTCATTCCTCTCTTCTAACATCTATAACTAGCAGCAAAAAATCCTGTCTTCATCGTTTAAAGTTTTTTAGGAAAAGGTTGGACCCTCAAAATTAAGAATCCACAAACTATTGTCAATTAGGAGATACGAGTTCTTTTAAACGTAACCAAAGTTTGTTTAAAACTCCATGACAGATCCTTTATACCCGACTCAATGGAAAGAGTCTGTATAAAGAAAGATGGAGGACAAAACCACAAATCAGGGTAACCCTCCCTAGAGGCCAAACTGTTCTCTTTAGAGCTGCTGAGGCAGTAAGGAAGCACACAGTGACATGGAAGCACAGGTCAGCATCGACACTCTGAATTCAGAGTGGTGAGGTTTTCTGCCGTGCCTGCCAACAAACTAAAGAAGCTCGGAGGAAAGCGGAGGCGCGCCAATAACAGAGACAGGAAGCGGGAATAGCATTAATTTATAGCTACATTCACTTCCTCAGGAGCTGAAGTTCACATGCAAGAAGAAAAGAGAAAAATCAGGGCAAAAAGAAAAGGAGCTTATGAGGGTCTCCAAGCACTTCTACCAATCCCATCAGTGTCAGCCGAGGGGCAGAGTGGGACTCGCTCCCACGGTAACAGAATGGCTGCAGGTGGCGTTGAACATTTCTGATTCACTTCAGATCAGATTCACGACATTTACTCGCCATTTGGATAACGGCGCAGCGAATGAATGCTAGCCTGTCTGATCTATCCGAGTTATTCTCCCAGCTTCTTTATCAGAATCAGACATACTTTAATAATCCCAGAGGGAAATTACATGCTGGTAAAGATTCTCAGTCATCCAGGTCACAGTGGTTCCAAAAAACATAAACAAATCAATCCACTGGACTTTGTTTCCAGGTTTGAAGACGTTTCTCTTCCATCCAGGAAGCTTTTTCAATTCAAAATGTCAGAAATAGCGTTTAGTTCCAGGTTTTATCCAGCAGCCCAACAAAGCCTGGTTTTAGTTTAGAAAACATGCAAATAGAAACGGATGAACGGGTCCCCCCCTTTGGAATGGGGGCCGTTTGGCTTCTTTGTTCGCCTGTAATGCCCCATACCCCAAATGACTGTTAAATCTGTTTAGTAGAGGCTTTTTGACACACAGCAGCTACCGTTGCTGTAATACGTGTTTGATACCCGATCCGATCCAGACGATGATCCGTCCTACGCATGCAGGAACAGATATACATCCCGGTGTCCATAAATTATGTAATTATGGTACTAAAATTACTTATGTCTATCCTTAGGTCTCTAAAGAATGGTAATACACGTCTTTAAAAACGTGTTTTATGACTTTTCTGAGACAATGTTGTTGCTTTTTACATTTCCTTCAATAAATTGCTTCTCTGACGTCATCATGGGACGTGCTCAGAGCAGTCCAGCAAAATATGATTAAACAATGTTTATCTGCATTTTAGTTGTTTCTTTCTCGATCTCGGCCTTCGGCGATAAAAGCCGGCTGCGGAGGGGAGCTGCAGAGCTGGGTTTGTCCTCGTGGCTTTGATACGATACAGTTTAATGAAAAATAACGCCTGAAAGCCAACAGCCAGAAGCACAATTCCAGCTACAGCCTAAGGGACTCATAGCTTCTTAAAAATAAAGAAAACAAAGCAACGAAATTAAGAATTTACCGTTAATGTCTATTAAACTGTTTTCAGAAGTTGACACAGACAGACTTAAGCACTATATGTTCTAAAAACAAGCTTTTCATTAGGATTTTCCTGGTTGAAACTAACAGATGAATCTGTCGATTATTTTTCAACTTAATCAATTAATTATCTAGCCAAAGGTCCTTTTATTAAATTAAACCAGGTGAAACTTAAAACTTTTCTACTTGAGGAGTTCTGAATGGAGCAGATTGACAGAAGAAAGCATTTTTTTTTTCTTAAAATCGAAATGTTTATATATTTTTACAATCTTGATATAATTCCTGCTCCAAGTGGGTTGCTCTTTCAGCTAAATGCATGTTTTTACAGTTTCTGTACTCCAATTAAAGGTTAATTGATTACTAAATTAGTTGACGATTATTACTATAATCGATTAATCCCGATTAATCGACTCAGCCTTGGTTGAAACTGAGGTCTGACCAGCTGATTCAGAAGTCTTTCTTGAAGAATTAGACCAAACCAGAAAAGAAAAAAAAACACAATAGGACCTAAAAGAGCTTTTTTCCTCCTAAATCAACACAACTGAAAGATTCGCAAGACTGGAAGGTGTAAATTCATTGATCTTTTTTTTATATTTTTATTTTTCAAATAATGTAGTTTTTCAGTAATTACTGATCAGAGTCGATCGAGGAGAAAGACTCACAGCTGCACTCAAGAAACCAACATTTAATCCCCCATCTTCTTCACATAATCCCAACTATTCTTCACCATTTCTCACATTTTTGTTGGGTTTTTTTTTTTGGACAGTCGGGGAGGGTTGCCTTCATTCATCAGCTACTAAACCTGAGATAAATTCACCAACTAAAACAGCGGGTACACCAGCGAAAGCAGCAACTGACTGCAAAACAAGAGTCCTTTTTCCTCTACAATGGCACACAGCAAACCAAACAGAAACATCCAAACCAGCTTCTAGGTGCACATCTACACGGTTTATAGAAAATTACGATGTCTGTTATACGGGCATGTTTTTTCTTCTTCTCTTTTTCATCACATCGCTGGTGTGTGAAGATAGAGAAGACAATTTGACAAAAATGTCAGGCGGGAGGGGGGTTGAATTTGAACAGGAAATGATGTACTTCAATTAAGACATGAGGCGGAGATATTAAAAGCTATACTCCATCGCCTCAGGGACAGGATGCAGGGAAAAGGGCGATGCAATGGAAGGCGACAGTTCAATCAGAAACTGGGCATTCGAGACGGAGGAGAGGGGGGGAGCCGGGAAGGAGGGGGACAAGACAGCTATTTCTAATAATGTACCGGTTTAGTGGAATGTGCAATAGTCTGCATGATACATGATGTGATACTATTTTCACATATATATATATATATATATATATATATATATATATATATATTATAATAGGCTGAAGAGGGAATTTAAAATCAGATGCTTCAATCAAGCTCCTCCATCACTAAATTCCCAGTTTTCTCTGATATCTTTGGTTTATTAAAGCATTAAAGTATTTCTGATTCTGATTCAGTGGAGAACAGGAAGAACATACTTTTTATTTCTGGCACATATGTGTCTCCAAAAATAGAAGGAATTAGAAGATAATCCATCTAAAACAAATATTCCCAACTAGAAAGAACAACGCGTGTTGCCTGAGGGCATTTTTTTATCTATTTAAGACTGAACATCAATTTCTCCTTAAAACGGACATAATTTTTCTATTGTATGATTCATAGCTCTTCGTAAAATACAGATTTAAAATAAAAAGATCAGACCTCAAACTAGGAACCAGAAACACTTTATCTATGCACCTATATTCAGAGTATGACACAATCAGCTGTATTTTAGGACACTTAGAATGACATAAAGATAAAAATATGTCCAATATTTTCAAACCACTGATATATAATCTATATATAGATTCTATATACTGCCAATCTGGTATAATTGAAAGAACCCCTCTGATGATCAGAGCTTTTCTGATTGGATGTCATAATAAAAATTAAGCATGTGATATTAAAACATGACTTTATGAGGTTTGTTTTATAATTTTTTGAATAAGTATTATATTTAGCAATAGGACAATTAAATTATTATGTGTATCTTTGTTGTTAAAACAGTTTAAGCTGGGAAAAAACCACTTACCTTTCGTTCAGATCAGCTTTGGCCGCTTCCAGTGAAAAAATTGGCGTATAGCAGGAAAATAAGCAAAAAAACAAAACATTTTTTTTTTCTTTTAATTGCTTTCTTTTCCTCAAAAAGTTACCCGTAAAGCGTTGGTGCAGAGATTTAGTGGGAATGAAAGCGGGACTGCTGCTGAAGCAGGATACCGAGGTAAACAACGGCTGCGCAGCCACAGAAACACACAGATAATACGGTAATTTCTGCTTTAAGCATCCAAAAATAAAAACAGCGGTCAAATAAAACACGATTTAAGATTCAACGGAGTGAAAAACGAACGTTTTTATAAAGTCAGGTGAAAGCACCATTAATAACAAAACAAAATAACACGACTGACTTTAAAAAGCAGCTAAAATGGTTTAAGCTGCTGTTAAAATATCAGCCGTCGGCGTAAAAAAAAAAAAAAAATAAACAGGAGGATTTAGGCAGTTTTTGTAAAGAAGAAAGAAAAAAAAATCGTCACAGAGAGAGAGAGAGAGAGAGAGAGAGAGAGAGGAAGTTCTCTGTCCGCGCGCCAGCCAGGCAACTTGTTTTAAAGTGCAAAAAAAAGACTGGTTTTAGTTGAAGCTGCCCCGGCTGGACGGCTAGCGCCGCGCGGGCTGCCCCGGAATGCTAACCGAGCTGCGGCTCCGAGGGAAAGTCATTCCGCGGGGGAAACCCGGACTGCGGAGCGGGACGGTCGCGGTGGGCGTTCAGTGAGCTCTCGGT
Organism: Cyprinodon brontotheroides; assembly: GCA_018398635.1. NCBI lineage: Eukaryota > Metazoa > Chordata > Actinopteri > Cyprinodontiformes > Cyprinodontidae > Cyprinodon > Cyprinodon brontotheroides. The sequence continues at coordinate 1,328,492 of JAGKQL010000001.1, read as the reverse complement.
GACAGCGGTCCTTCAGCCATTTTGTTCAAACTAACAACACCGCAGTCTGCCTCTCCCCCTTCCTTCCAGTAACAAACACGGACCGGGAAGTGGTTCCCGATACGTCACTCTGGTCCAATCAGAGCAGAGCACGCTGACTCCGCCCACCCAGCAGCCTACCTCCCTCTCCCGGAGCCCCCCGGAGTGGAAAGAGCGCGGTCCGCGTCCGCAGCAGCAGGCGACAGGCGGCTCACATTTTAGTTTTGCAGAGCAAACAAGGCTGGAAGACTTTGCGTTTTTACGGAAGAGGAATAGGGCCACTGAAAAAAAAAAAAAAAAAAAATTAACTGATTTTTAAATTTTTTATTTCTCAGTTTAATATGAAAAAGTCAAACTTCTGACTTTTTTCTCAGAATTCTGACAGCTAACAAAACACGTTACAATGATGGAACTTCAAACATGTAAGGCTTCATGCCAGGGGCGGATTAAAGGAAATTTGGGGCCATAGGCAAAGACAGGCAGGGGGCCCTCTGAAATGAGAAGACAACACATAGAACAGCCCCATTCTCCAGATAGAGAGATGTGCTATAGAATAGACACATCCATTATCTTTTCTAGGTTTTGTCCGCCTCTTCTTTGTCCCATTTCTTCTTGTTTTCCCTCTCTATGTTATGTACTTTTCATGCTGTCTCTAAAGGAATGAAATATTTTTTACAAGCACTAAGCTCACTTAGCTGGATTGTGTCTTCCTGTGTTTCCAAAAGGCCAAAGTAAATGTCAACCCAGTCCTTCTTTTCACTGTAGACAGTTTCATGATCTGCTTATCTAGTCCTCCATTTTTCATTTGATGAAATAATAGCTGCATGAATCATGACAGCAGACAAGATTAGAGGAGAAGGCAGCAGGAGGCGGGGTTACCAATCTACCGCTTCTGGAGAGTCAGAGTTCGCTGCTTTTAGGGATGTTGTCTCCAAAGTCTCCAGTAGCAGAAAAAAGTCTCTAGATTTCATGCTAGGGAGCTTTTTGGAGCACACACCCTAATATAATAAGTGTTCTGATGGCATTTCAGCCAGAAAGGATTAAAGAATAGCTGAATTAACTATACATATAGACAGAGTTCTATCGGGGTAGCTCTGGTGAATTTCAATGGTGAAGTCCTCCTGAAATCTTCAATAATTGTTGTTGATTGCAGATGTGTCTAGTAAGTAGTTCCCATTGATTTAGCTTGGAAAGCGTGGGGAGAATGCATGCTCAGGCTTACCGCATAAAAATCGAGACGCGTCACTGCTGGAACATGGCAGGAGGGAGGGGTTACTATATTTGGGCAAAGATGGCCGCCTCCCAGAACTCAGTGATTGCGAAGAAAATTATTCTTATTTTTTACTGATTAACAGTAAATTCATTAAATCCCTGCAAAGGTATTAGTTTTAGGCATAGATAATGATCTACTGATTATTTCTTGCTGACCGGACTTTTCCATTTAAAAGTTACTTATAAATGTGACATAACACTATTACTAATCTGACCCATGGTCATGTCAGCTTAATAAAGTAAACAAATAGAGATCTTGCAAGCATTTGCACTTTGATGCACAGATGGAATTGACTTGTGAGAGGGTATCTCTAAGCTCTAATAAAAAAACCTGACCTTTTTCCCAATAATCTCTTCATCACAGGATGACCAGAAACAGGGAGCAACATCAATCATTCAGAACATGATAGAGGCTCAAACCCCTGTGCACCCTAGAACTACATCTGAAGTTGCCTCAGACAAATAAAATGTGGCCCCCTGTCCATTCTCCGCGCTCCATTCTCATGGAAATGACCCCTGGATGCATAGACAGACGCTCACAGAAACACACTCGGAGTGCTGGGAACAGGTCAAGATTGCCTCCGCAAAGGCTAAGGCTGACGCAGTGCAGAAACGTTCCCTCACACCTGCGCGTCAAGACTACAAATGAGAGAGCTGGAGGGGCTCAGCCAGAGTGAGGTTTTTTTTTCATTTTTCGAGGCAATACGCCCAGAGCTATTAAAGCAGCAAACTCCCTCTGAATGGGGAAAGCAGATGTTTCTTACTCAGGGTTAAGAGAGGTGAAAGCAGGGGGGAATGCCTGCAGAAAGACTGAAGGGGATATGTACTTTCCTCTGCTTCAGTTAATCTACACATTTTATGGCAAATAATAGCGCATACAAAACATCCAATTAAATGCATGCTATTATTGGGTATGACTTTGATGTAAAGAAAACAGCAAACATAGAATAAAAGCTGATGTAGTTCATTGCTTTCGCATAAGCTTAAGTTATATTGTGCATACTAGGTACAATCACGATGATGCATCGTGATTCGGCCATTTCGTGATCTACTGCATGATTTCTTGACGCCATATTATAGATTATTATTTAAGATTTATAAATAAATTGTGCATGAATGGTTGGCCGAACATCAGCCAAAACCAAAGTGCGTAATGTACCTTCCAGTCCAGTAGATATCTGGGTGTGATGTTGACATTGATGTTTCGGTGCCTTATGTCATAAGCTTTATTTCTAAACTAACAGGATTTCTGGCATTTAGCCGGTCAAAACAAAATATTGAGTGAGCAAAATATTGTACGCAATACCGCCGCCATTAGGCTCAGAAGTATACCGTGATGCATCGCGGATAGAATCCGTGATCGTAGCATATGGGCTCGTATTTTGATCCAAATAGAATACAGGTGATCGCTCTTTTGGCACAATACCACCTATGGCTACGGTAATGCCCACCTTGGATTTCCCTTGGACGACATGCGAGAATACATGACTTAGCAGAAAGCTAATGAATCACATCTGGAAACACAGTAACATGTTGCAAGCACGCATCATGCTGTGGGGAGGAGTTCTATTCATTACCAGCAGTCATGATCATTGGTGAAAATTCTCAGTCATCCAGGTCATAGTCATTCCAAATAAGTTCAAAAGCAATCCACAGGACTTTGTTTCCAAGTTTGAAGACGTTTCTCTTCCCATCAAGGAGCTTTTTCAATTCAAAATGTTGGAAATAGCGTCGAGTTCCAGGCTTTATACAGTAGCCAAACAAAGCCTTGTTTTTGTTTAGAAAACATGAAAATTGAGCAACGACGTATTAACGACCCCCCTTTCAGAGACATAGACAGGTATGGGGCTTTGCAGGCTAACAAAAAAAGCCAAACGACCCTCATTCCAAAGGGCTGGACCTGTTTTTGGTCCACCCTATAAAGCCTCAAACTCAACGCTGTTCTGACATTTTGAATTGAAAAAGCTCACAAAGTCCAGTGGACTGTTTTTTAAAAACTTTTTTTGACTGTTGGTCAGAGGTGACCAATGTTTATGACTGGTGGTAAGTTGGTTAGAGATGACAGGAAAGTGGATATAGTAAACTAGACTATTTGTCATGATGGGTACTCAAAAGTGAGACCCAATTATGCAGAACACCACTTTGACGGACACAGGGATGAAAGTTTAACACGTTTATTTTGCACAACACACAGAATGTACAGATGACAGGTTCGGGTCTGGGTTCTGGTTTCACCGGGGTCTGCGTGAGAGACAGAGCGGTTAAGGACTGCTGGCAGGATTAGATTTCCAAGTGAGCTCTGATTGTACCTTGAGGGTTCTGGGTTCTTTTGGGAGAGTCACTGTTGGTTCTGGAGAGGTGTCCTTCAGCAGAGTCCGCTTTGCTGCTTCAGCGCCTCACGTCTAGCTTGAACAGCCCAGACCTGGGCTTATTTCCCAGCTCTGGTCCAGAGCTGCTTGAGGTTCTCAGAGAATTCAGGGGTTTGGCTCCAGAGGGTCGGGCTCGGCAGGTTAGCCTTCCCTCCTGAGCTACTCTATAGGGGAGACACGGGGTTTCCTGGAAAACACAGAGATAGTGGTTAGAATCCAACCTGGATCCAAAGTCATGGAGATACTCAAAGATCTAGGCTTAAGCGCTGACCAACTGGAACAACACTGGGCGGCGCATGGAGGCAAGGTCTGAAGACAGTTTATATAGTGGGATCCTCTGATGATCTTGTTCCAGTTGCAGCTGTGCAGGAGGCTCCCTCAGAGGATCCACGGGTGGACTTGCTGGAGAAAGATGGGATTTCTCCAGCTCCCAACACTATTAGTCACAGTGATGTGAAATGCAGGATGGATTTTTTAAGTCTATATATATATATATATATATATATATATATATATATATATATATATATATGGCGGTGGTATATGCTATATATATATATATATATACACCTGGCGAATCCAGTTTCCCGGGTTGTTTTTGTTTCCCCAGTCCCACCAGGTGGTGCTATCCGCTCGCCGACGGGGTCCACCCTGCACACACAGAAGCTCATTGCCCATTACTTCCAGGCCGCCGGATGGGGACTCGGACGGAGGGCACAGAGTGTCAAGAGTTTTGGGTGATCTGGACCAGCGCTCTCTAACCTTTTTCCCAGGGACTGGCTATATGTGGAGACGGGGGTGAGGGGAATGGATGCATCAAGAAATACAAACAGCATAAAAATAGAAAAACAAGCCGTCCCATTGAGGGGGAATCGGAGTGGAGAGCCAGACCTCGTGTGCTCCTGATGTCCAGTCTGCCTCGGTTTTGGTCGCTAAAATCAGCAGAAAATCCCCAGCCACAAAGATAGGGATGTTATAGATAGGATGAGTCTGGGAATTGGAATTGGGGACCTGATTGAAGAGGCACACAGATGCACCGACCGATGTAATTGGGAGAGAATACCAACTTTTTATATGCTCCTTTTTTCTGTGCTGCCTGGTACCAAATGACCCACAGTCCGGCAGGCGTTTGGGGACGTGCTCTAGACAAGCTGAGTTTTGCTGGGTCAAACTGAGTTTTTGTCAATCTGAGTTTAACCTTGTTGTTTTGTCTTTGCCTCTCGGCAGGAAGTCAATTCCTGCAAACTGGATGTTTCGGACCTTCTTTTCCCTGAAGGATTCTCTGAGCAGCCAAACTGAGCTGAGGGATGAATTGTGGTTTGGACTACTTTTCCGAGAGGATTGTTTGGGCAATGCCATGAAGCAGGGAAAACATGTTCCACAAGAAAACCGCTCAAGGACCGCAGGAAAATTAAGTGGCAGGGGTCCTAGATGGCAGGACTTCGAAAAACGATCAACAATGGTTAAATGGTGGACATACTTGTGCAAGACATTCACTGGAACAACAAAAATCAATGGCAACAAGGGACCACCTTCCTGGAAACGGAGTGGTTGAAGCAGGCCTGAAGGAGGTTGGTGAAACACAAATTTCCACATGAGCCTGAAGCCAACACAGAATCTTCCCCTTCACTTTTCAGTCCCGTTCCACCAGTGTTTAAAGCAGCAGAGCAACTGTTCTGCTTGCTCTAAATAAAACCTGTTAAATTTTCCGGCATGCATCCACTGTTCAGTCTTGACCTAACAGAAGATGGGACATAAAACGATCAGGGCGGACAGCACCTGGATCTGGTTCTGCACCTGGGCAGTTGATAATTTGGGCTGATGCCACTAACGGACCACTCCAATGGTCAGAAGCTCAATACAGGCCCAAAAAGTTCTGGATGACACGGAGTAGAGACGAGAGAGAATCGGCTTCACGTGCTCTTGGATCCGGTCTGCAGGAATATGATAAGGTTGAAACGTGAGAAGAAGATTGACCCAAATTGGAATCAGGATTTGCCTGTTTGGTTGACTGATGTAAGAATGGCTCTTGTGGTCTGTCCATACAAGAACCGGATGCTCAGCTCCCTCCAGCCAATGTCTCCATTCTCCAACGCCAACTTAATAGCCAGGGAGCTCTTGGTCACCCACGCCATAGTTCTGTTCTGCTGAAGAGAGTCTACGAGGAGAAGAATGCACATGGAGGTATCTTCTGATCAGAGTCGAATGTGTGGGAGAGAAGCCTTCCCCAGAATCAGAAGCATCGACATTCTGGATGATTATGTTTTGTTGGGTCAGGGTTGTATCAGACCGTAGGCTTCCCAGAAAACAAGGGATTTGAGTTTCTCAAGGGAGAAGCTTGAGCCTGGAGTCCACTGAAAAGTGCAACCTTCCCGGATGGAAGTCAGAGAGGTTGGAGAAATGGAAGGGCATGTTTGAAATGTAAACAGCTGATGAATCGACGGCAAAATTAGTGTGAACCCCAAAACCTCCTGTAGCTGTTTTTTTTAGTTGGAACAGCCAGTCTAAAAAACTTTTGATCTTGTCTTCTTATGTTTTACCTGCTAGTCCTTGACACAAACCCCAAAAGGTGACTGAAGGTTGATGGAACACATCTGTTCGCTTTCACAAACAGTTTATTTTCCAGTTTAAGACAAGACGGACATGTTTCTTGTGTTCCTGGAGGTCCTTGGAATAGATGAGAATGTCATCAATGTACACAAAAACAAACACGTTGAGGAAATCCTGAGAACACATTAACCAAAGTTGGAAAGCAGGCAGGAGACGCTTGTTAAACCGAAGGGGGCATCACCAGGTATTCGGAATTGACCCAAAGGGTGTCTTAAAGGCAGTTTTTCCATTCAACGCCCTCCTTATTAATCCCTAAGGAGATGATAGGCACTTAAATCCAGCTTTGAAAACACTGTTGCACCCTGTACAGGTTCAAAAGCAGAGGCGCAGAAGTGGCAGTGGGTATTTTATTTTTTAATTGTGATCTGATTCAAGCCTGAGATTCTAAGACGTACAAACCTCACTTCACCATCAGGCCACAAGTACTTGCTTAAATGTTGCATGGCTATATGCATGTCTAATGTCTGCACTTTGGCTATGCTTTAGCTGTTGCATATCTCCCCTATGAGACAAAGAATCTCTACTTCAAACACATAACCCAGCTGCTGATAAACGATCAGACACTTGAGGCTAAATTAAATCAACAGAATCTCCAGAGGGTTTAACCCATAAAACATCGACTCAATGTTCATGACAACACACTTAATATAAAGGGCTGATCAAATAAGCTAGAACTTATTGTTTATGCATAAAATATCTTAAAAGGCATGAAATAAAACTGAGTCAGGAGATCTCAGAACTCCTGAAGCTAACCCATTACATAAATTACAGGCATGTCTTGAAGACTTAAAAACCTGGATGACTCTTAGTTTCTAATCTTGAATGCAAAGAAAACAGAAGAGTCTTTGAAATAGAAAGCTGGTTAGTCAGTCATTTTACTTGGATGGGGATTAACTTGATCTCCAGATAATAAAAAGTAAAAAATCTTGCTGTTATTTTTGATCAGGACCGCTTCTAGAATTTCCTTCTTTCATCTGCAAAATATTGCAAAATGAGAAATATCCTGTCCAGGGTGATGCTGAGAAACTAGTCCATGCATTTGTTACTCAAGGCTGGACTATTGTAATTCTTACTATCAGGAAGTCCACAAACTGTAGTTAAAAGCCTTCAGCTGATCCAAAATGCTGCAGCCAGAGTTCTGATGAAATGAAAAAGAGATCATATCTCTCCTATCCCGGCTTCTCTTCATTGGCTTCCTGTTAAATCCAGAATAGAATTTAAAAATCCTCCTTCTCACATATAAAGCCTTAAATGGCCAAGCTCCATCTGATATCAGAGATCTGATTGTTCCTATGTTCCTAACAGAGCACTTCGCTCTCAATCTGCAGGTTTAATAGTGGTTCCTAGAATTTCTAAAAGTAGAATGGGAGGCAGATCTTTTAGTTATCAGGCTCCTCTCCCTGTGGGAACCAACTACCAGTTTTTAGTCCGTGGGAGGCAGACACCCTGTCTACTTTTAAGGCTAGGCTTAAAACTTTCCTTTTTGATAAAGCTTCTAGTTAGAGTGGCTCAGGTTATCCTGATCTATTTCTATAGTTCTGCTGCTATAGGCTTAGACTGCTGGAGGGACATAGGGACCCCCTTTTCATCATTCTGCTTCATTCTATCTCTATTCTCCCACTCTGCAGAATCTGTTAGTTCAATCTCTAACGCTTCTGCTCTCTGCTTTTTTCTCATAGTAGCTTCATCTGGTCTGTTCCTGTTTGGCTGTGACTCCATCCTGGAGAGAAATATCAGCTGTGCTGCTGCCATCAACACCTTTGTTTCTAGATGTTGGAGCTTGGCCTGTTTTTCAGTGTAGACCTGTTTCTGGGACTGGGATTGGCTGGATGTGCTGGCTGTGTGTTTCCGGACGGGGGTCGCCTTTTATAGTTGCTTTTTTTTTGTTTTATCTATGCTTCTTTTCTATGTCTGCTTCTGTCTCCTTGAACTCCCCAGTGGGCCTCAGCAGATGAGCAAGCTCACACTGAGCCTGGGTTCTGCTGGGAGGTTTCTTCCTGTTCAAAGGGAGTTTTTCCTCCACTGTCGCTACAAGCATGCTTAGTGTGAGGATTGCTGAAGAGTCAATGAGTCGATGCGAATCAACTGGTTTTCCTTAGATAGAAAACTTTGAATCAATCTGACTGGATGATCTGGTGAACTGGAAAGTGACCTGAGATGACATATGATGTGAATTAGAGCTATAGAAATAAACTGAATAGAATTGCCAACTTGAAGAGGGAGGATTTGCCATCGAACTTCTGGCCAGAGAAAAACCCGTAATATGTAGCCAACATTTGGAAGAAGAATGTTTTCAAGATGACTTGGATAATAGCGCGTGTTGTGACAAACACCAGATGCAGCACTGGGACTTGATCAACAGCCGATACCGCACCGCGACGCCAGTGGCACGGGAAGGGGGGGTGCTGCGGGGGCTGCAGCCTCCCTCGTCATAGCATCAGCCCCCATGGTGGGGGGCTGTGGAGTAACATAATATTGTACTTAAAAACATGAAATTATTTATGTATTTATTTTTTTAAAGACTGTGTTTGATATGGGATTAAAATGATGGGCTGTGTATAAGATATAAACTAATGATTCATTATTTTAATATTTCATAAAAAACTAGGCTACTCCCCAGGAGAGCTTCCGCCACCTCACATTCGTTTAGGCATGGCTAGCAATAGGCAGCAGAAACGTATTTCTGACTATTTCGAGGTAAGAAATGGTTTTAATTCCCCTATACTGCCGCATTTAGCATTATTTATGTGCCTATTCATCTAAGTCCTGAGGCTGAAGAAGTCTATGCTAGAATAAGGCTGCATATCACTAAATTTTATGTCTGTATTAAGCTATTTAGTGACAAAATATGAAATTAGTTAATTTATTTTTTGTGTGTGTGTTTTTGTTTCAGATATGAAATCATTCCCCATATCCATAGTCGAATGGACTTTCAAGACGTTCAATGCTCAGTTTAGGCTATATTTAGGCCATGTTTTATTCAAGTATTCCTGATCCTGTTGATTGGGAGCTGTTGTTTGTTTTGAATGATTAAAAAGAGAAGAAATAAAAGTTTAAAATGTTCATGCTTTGTTCCGATGCATTTTAAATGGCAGTTTTTGGCTTACAAATGTAGCCTACAATATTCAAGTATATGTTAAAAACGCCAGCCACAGCTCCTCAACATAATGAGATCGCCATGTGTTTTCCGCCTAACCCAGCCATCAGCCCCCCTCGCTTGAAACAGCTTCCAGCGCCTGCGTGGCGATCACTAGCTTTCCAGTGGCGACAGTAGTGTTCTTTGCAAACATGGATGCCTCCAGTAAAACACATTCACAGTAAAATTACTCTGAATTACAAACACTGATCATTTATTGAACAGGATGGAATCATTTCAGATTTAAAGAACTTTCAGAAGTTTTGAATTCTGAATATAGTAGGAATTTTCCTTGAAAGCGTCAACGTTAGTATCAGTTACAAGCGTTAAGTTTCTAACAGATAAATATTATTACTTTTTAAGTTGAGAGTACTTTACATTGACAGATGTTCCAAAAGTTTTTCATCTTTTACCTTCAGAAATACTCCATGTCTTGCAGAATTGACAGGAACTTTTGTCCTCTAAATAAGAATTATTTCAGCTCAATCTAAAGCAATTGTTAAGGACCCCCTTTCATGTCCATTAAAGAAGTAACATTTGTGCAAAATATAAACCTGATAGTCAAAACTTCCACTGTAGTAAAGTTTATTCTGACTGTATGAAGAACAAAGCACATCTCTACTCCTTAACTTTAAATCATGAGGCTTCTTAAGAAGAAACATGATCTGAGAGCTAATCAAGCATTTTGTTACAGGAGAAGATCTTGGTTTGAAATCTTTATTCTGCAGACGCTGCTCTCAACAAGAAGACATTCCCATTAAGTTGTGCGATGCAGCATGCCTGATGAGTTAAGGGTGCCATCCTGTATTGATTCTGCATACGGATTATCCCTCAACAGCCTTTACTTAATGCATGTGAGTAATCAAAATGCAGACGGCGAGCGCTTGCCGTTTCACTTAAAGTGGCATGACTTGACATATGCAAAGGAACCGCTGTGATGTTAATTTTGACAGAGGTAGAAACCATCTAACTGGACATGAATAAACCACCTTACACACAGATTCTCCCAGTTGTCCCAGTGCGAGGTCTGTTCTAGGAGTGGGGAGCTGCCGCTGAGTTTGTGTCAGTGATTAGCAATGTGACTGAAGTACCTATCCATTAAATAACACACCTGCCTGCTGGGTAATCATTGCTCATCTCCAACGTCTGCAGAGATGCTGAGAAAGAAAAGGGAATCTGCCTGTAGGCCTGATGGTTCAGGGAAAGAGGAAGGATCTTTTATTAAACCTGAAAAGCGTATAACTCTGTCAGGTAAAGGAATTTCACACACTAATTTGTTACCAACTACAACAAATGCTGCAGGCAGAGTTCTGATGAAAATTAAAAAGAGATATATCTCTCCTATCCTGGCTTCTCTTCATTGGTTTCATCTAGAATTTGAAATCCTCCTTCTCACATATAAAGCCTTAAATGGCCAAGCTCCATCTGATATCAGAGATCTGATTGTTCCTTATGTTCCTAACAGAGCACTTCGCTCTCAATCTGCAGGTTTACTAGTGGTTCCTAGAATTTCTAAAAGTAGAATGGGAGGCAGATCTTTTAGTTATCAGGCTCCTCTCCTGTGGAACCAACTACCAGTTTTAGTCCGTGAGGCAGACACCCTGTCTACTTTTAAGGCTAGGCTTAAAAAACTTTCCTTTTTGATAAAGCTTCTAGTTAGAGTGGCTCAGGTTATCCTGATCTATCTCTATAGTTCTGCTGCTATAGGCTTAGACTGCTGGAGGGACATAGGGACCCCTTTTTTCATCATTCTGCTTCATTCTATCTCTATTCTCCCACTCTGCAGAATCTGTTAGTTCAATCTCTAACGTTCTGCTCTCTCTGCTTTTTCTCATGAGTAGCTTCATCTGGTCTGTTCCTGTTTGGCTGTGACTCCATCCTGGAGAGAAATATCAGCTGTGCTGCTGCCATCAACACCAAGGAGGATTTTAAATTCTATTCTGGATTTAGCAGGAAGCCAGTGAAGAGAAGCCAGGATAGGAGAGATATGATCTCTCTTGTTGTTGACAATCAGTCAATGATAATTGTTCTCTGTGCTGGGAATTTTATAACATGGATAGCAGATTACTGAGCAAATGCGGTCAAATTAATGTTGTATTTTTTCAGTTTTTTTGTTTGTGGTCATGACTCTGTAGTAAAAATATTAGTAATTCATTTGAAGGTGTTTTACATTTTTGTTCCAGAGGTGCCATCAAATCTGTAAGTGTTTAGGTGTTTTATGAGACTATATAAGCATGTGTGCATTAGTGCATGTCCATGCTAAATGGTAGGGTATTTGCAAATGTCCGTATGAGTGTGTTGGATGACTGGATGGAGGCAGAGCAGAGCGGAGGGGAGAAGGAGAGTGTTTCTGTGCTGTGGTAATTTCCCCCGAGACAAGCAGGCAGGTAAAGGCCAGCGAATATAAGAAAGGGGGAGAGAGATGGAAGCTGGGATGGCAGGAGGGGAGGGCGAGCATCAGGAAGCGAGTTTGGCAGAGAATAATGAGGAATGATGCGACGGCGGCGGCGAGCGGCCTCTTCGCCTGATCAAATGGGCTCTGACTGCACCAGCAGTATCTCTGCAGCCCTCGTCGTCTGCACATTAACGTTTGTATTTTCATTTCAAAATGCCTTATCTTGTTAATGAGTGTTTTTTTGAACTGACTCATTGTTTTTGTAATGAATTCAACTATTAATTACAAGTATGCTTTTTCTTGATGACCTTGCTATATTGTTGTTGTGAGCCGCAGCCCTTATAATATTAGCATACATTAAATCATGCTTATCTTTCATCCCCGTTAGCTAATACATCAAATTATCAACCAGAAAAAAAAGAATAAGCATCATCCAGTGTGGTGGTTTCTCAGTGTGTGTTTGTGGGTATTCCCCTCCCCATACCCTTACTTGCAAACTCATTACAGGCATATAAGACCTGCATGGATTTTATGGTGTTTTGGGAACTGACTGGCTAATCAGATTTATCGCACACTTAAGCTTAATTGATTGACTTTATGGATCTAAATGAATAATTAAGCACTAACAAGCCCTGCTTGTGTTTCATGGCTCTGATATAATGGTAATAACCCATAAAGGGGAAATGGTAGTGGTGGTGTCAGTCAAAAAGTAGTAGGCTTCTGGACCTGACAGCTCGCTTTGTAATTTATGATAATCACAGCCAGAAAAATCCGGGAAACCATTTTACTGTGTCCTCTCTACTAGATGACATAGTCTCAGCTGTTCTACCCGAGACAGGATCTTGATCAAGGTTGCACAAACAAAGGCAACGCATCCTGACCTTCAGATGGTCTTCATCAGATCAATACTATCATCAGCACAGACAAGCGCTGGCAGATTAACCCAGCCTGTTGCAACCATCCCCCAAAGCATGCATGCACGCACAGACACGGGCGCTCGCATATACACCTTATTCAGTTAGGATCCCAGGAGTATTGATTGCTTTCTGCTTGACTGACACACTGGACCACAACGTGGACTTGCTTGTTGACTTTATTTTTAACCGACTGCTTGGAGGATTGACATCAGTGAACCGGAGCTGGTTGAATCCAATAAACTCTATTGGGGCCCAGTTGTTTGATTAGAGGCTGAGATAAAGTGAAGCTTCTACATTGTCACTGTTTCATTACAATGGTTTTCATTTTGTCTCAGAAGCTTAATGTTTTTGCAATAATTGTCCTAATCGAATATCTCACTGAATCCATTGGCAGTAAATTTCAGTTAACAATATTCTATCTATTGTTCAAAGCATTAGTACCCAGGGAAATGGATAAACAGAATGACATTGCCAAAAAAAATGCTAAATTGATGGTACAGTTATCATCACCTCTCCAAACATTGTTGGTGTCACTGTGCCCAAATAACACACTCTTTATGCTGATGAGAGGTTCTCAGTCATCCAGGACGTAGTCATTCCGTAAAATTCAAAAATATCCACTGGACTTGGTTTTCAAAGATTTGAAGGCGTTTCTCCACCTCTCAGGAAGCTTTCTCAATTCAATGTCACCGGATCCACAGTGAGTTTGAGTCTTATATGGACGAGATATTGTACAGGCTAACGATGGAACCATAAATCGACTCCATTTATCGGGTTACAATTGCATGTTTCTGCCAAGCAATACGAGGCCTTTGTCCATATAAGACTCCAAACTCACTGTGGATCCAGACATTTGAATTCGAGAAAAGCTTTCTGGAGAGGTGGAGAAACGTCTTCCAAATCTTGGAAACCAAGTCCAGAAAATCGTTTTTTAAACTTTTACGGAACACACTATTTATATACATGACTGTCTAAGTCTAAAGCCCCATTTACTCTACCCTCTGATAACCGATCCGTCCCGAGCTTAGATCAGTTAAGCTAAGCTTGGTTCCTTTTGCCCATTTACCATTTACACCCCACACTAGCACTAGTTCCTCACCTGATAGAGACAATCTACGGTACTACTGCTCCCTAGAGGTGAACAAGCAAACCAACATGGCAGCGCCCTAACATTTAGGCGAAGGAGGTAGCCTTTGGTGAATATACTTGACAGAGTCGGCTCTTGGGAAGTGGATACGACACTTCTGTAAGGAGATGATGCGGTCTACTCACGCCCGCTTTGTTTTCAGAGAACCGAGCCAGAACTGAACCCCGCCGAACCCGACTGATGAACTAGTACCAGGTTAGCGCAGTCTGGTTGTGCTGGCACAATCAGTTTCAGTTGTGCGTGCCATTTAGACTCAACAGTTATCACGGTTATCATGCTTGGACCGATCTCTGCACGGTTTAGAATGGGTTGTGTAAATGGGTCTAAAGTCTAAGTAAGTCTAAGTCTTAGTAGCCACGGTCAAAAGAATCACTTTACCTGTTAAGGTTGGTCCAAATCAATAGGAAACACGTTGCCAGTAAGTCTCAAGTCATTGTAGCCTCAAAGAAATCGCGAGAAAGTCAGAAGCCTTATGTTAAAAAAAATAATTAACTTAAAATTCATAATGAAATATCTCGGAAAGACTGATGTTGTGAGCTAACTAAAGGTATCAATATTTTATTTTCCCAAATATTTTTTTGCGTGCTACACTTTCCATTTTAATGAGAACATCAAGTCATTTCAAGTCAAAATGGTGAAATCCAAGTCAAGTTATGGAACATTTGTGTTCAAGTCTAAGTGGAGTTACAAGTCTTTTTTTATTATGACCAATTCGGGTTTAGGTCACTACAAGGAAAGCAAGGCAAGGAAAGGCAAGGCAAGGGAAGTTTATTTGAATAGCACAATTCAGTACAAGAACAATTCAAAGTGCTTTACATGAAATAGAAGAAAAATAAAAGCAGAATAAAAGCAAGAAAAGATGAAAATATGATAAAAGCAGGTAGTAAAACAAATAAAACTGTTGGACCACAACCTTAAACTAATGTCATGATCTTGGTGCTGATGACTGGTCTGATTACTCATTCCACTCACCTGTTTATTTCCGCCCAGTTCTCATTACCGTTCATCTGATCCACCTGCTTCAGCCTCTATTTAACCAGCCTTCAAACCAGTCATCAGAGCCAGATTAGTTAAACCTTTGGTGTGAGTTCTCTAACATTGCTGTGTGTTCTGATTGCCTGATCCTGATCCATTCTGATGCTTCTTGTCCTCGTTCTGATCTGTTTGTCTAAGTTGTCTACAGACTCCTGCTGGATTTCTGCCTGCCTGTTTCCCGAACAAGGTACTGCTCCCCGACTCCGTTCTGGATTTCCCTTCGGCACCTCTTTTGACCTCTGATCTCCTTGCTCTGACTACCACGCATGTCTCGGACACTGGCTGTGGTAGCCCTCTGGATTATCCTGCCTTCCTTTGTCTGCTTGGTTCCGATCTTCTGCTTTTTCCCTGACCTCCAAGAGACCAGCATCTGGGATTTTCTAGGTGGCGCCGGCCACATCTCGTTGACATCTTACCGGCTAGAACCTACCTTATCCTCTGGGCTCGGATTGAACTTTAAGACTAGGTTAGTGTCTGTTGGGATCCAGAGGCTTGCCCACCAGAGGGCGCTGAGGATCCCTTCCCGATGGTTTGTGCTGCTGTTGGGATCTGGGGTTCTGTCTACCTTCCTCCACCAGAGGGCGTACTCAGATCTCCTGAAGCTGGAGCTGACTTCACCAGCTGCTTCTCATCTGCTCATCAGGGGACCAGTACTTAAGTGGGCTGTGGACAACACTCCAGTGCCAGAGTGTTTTGCCAGTTATGGTTAGCAAATCTGAGCCAATCTGCCTGCCTGAATCTAGACCCCTGATTACCTGAACCTGAACCTAACCTGTTCTTGTCCTCTCTGTTTCTAGGAAGAACCTGTCAGAAATCTGAGACTCAGGAAGAGTTTCTCTGTCTGAAACCAGTCTGCCTGATTATTGAAGAACCCTGGAGATTAGAAACTCTGGAAGAGTTTCTCTGTTTGAAACCAGTCTTCTTTGAGAACCCTGGAGAATCAAACCTGTCAGCCCTCAGCCTGCCGTCAGCCTCTGGACCCCTCCAGGTTTCCTTCTCTGCCGCTCTGCTCAAACCTCTGAACAGGTACACACCTGCGCTCAATCTACCAGCAAGATTACCCAGCTTCTGCTAACCATTCTGAAGTGAGAATCAGTCGTGACCAGTCCTGGACAAGATAATCCCCTGAACCAGTTCTGTATTCAAACCTGTCTGTTTAAATAAACCTTTGAACTTTTTCCCTGTCTCCGGTTGTGTTCTGCATTTGGGCTAGAAACCAAACCCATCATGACAGTGTCTCACACATTCATAATCATCCTCTGCCAGATAGATGTGGTCACTAACCTGTGTTCTTCTCCTGCAGAGGTTCTTACCTTAGACGCCGAGGCTGTTCACTGCAGTTCCATCTTAAATAAACGTTTTGTTGAATTTGTCTTTCCACCTCCTTTTGTCCTTTTGTTCTGAGCTTGACAACTAATTGACAACTCAGTTAATGCTTTAACTTCAACAGTCAGTTCTAAAAAAAATTGGTTTTTAACTTTGACTTCAAAGAACTCGGGATCTTCTCAGTCTTCTTGGAGGCTGTTCCAAGTAACCGGAGCATAGGAACTAATTGCTGCTTCAGGGGGTACTAGTACTGTAGAGGGTACTAATTGATGGGGTAAGGAAGGAATTCGGGCTCAAAATTAACATCCGCAGCTAAAATTTGCTCATTAGAACCAGTCATGTGACAGACAGAACTGGCTAACGGTGGATGTCCAGAAGGATTTGGAACTCAGCGTTGTTGAAAATCTAAGTATCATTTTAAAGTTAGCTCCATGACAGAGTAACAAGCAATTCAAAAGTAAAATATGAGCCCTTTTCGCTGCTCATCACTTCAGGGGGTCTCCACTGCAAGCCATTGCCTCTTGAACCTGCTATGCCACAGGCAGACCACCTTAACAGTCAGATGACCAAATACAAATCAGGGCAGCACTTTGGTGATGTCAACAGAACGTGTTTGGTTTCACCAAAGTGAGTGTTGGGGGTATGTATATATTTTACCCTGTGTTGATTGTAAAATATCTGCAATTGAAAATAAACTTGTATAAATCATTCTTGTTCTTCAAACTTCTTGAAGTTGTATACTGTTTGGGTATTCCACCCTGAAAATATGATTGCCATAAATCAGAAATTATGGTGACATTCACGGCCTTGATGAGAGCATGTAAAGCCCTAAACGTCCACATTTCCATACATACAGACGCCCGTAAACATGTGCTTCTGGTTCTCTGCCAGATACTTATGCAAAAGCATTCACAGAGCCAGTGAGCAAAACAAACAAATTGATACCTATACATCTGCGGGTTGCCTATGCCATGTAAATGTTGAACGGCATGTCTGCAGGCAAGCACTGATATTTAGAAGTCCATTAACAAAGAGTGGTGATGGGGTAATTCGCCGCGTGTGGCCGGGGGGAGTCAGTGGCATACAAAAGAGGAGGTAAAACAGAGATGGATAATATGGAGGGAAGAGATTTAAAAAGAGGGGGGAGAGCAGCAGCAAGAATAAAGGTGATGGAATATAGATAGGTGGTGGTGCGAGAGGATTGGTGGGGGCGCTTTAGATTTTGGTTGTGTGTGAGGGGGCTGGTTGGAGGCTGGTTGGGGGCTGGGGGGTTATTGTGAACATTACTATCATCCGCCTGAGTCCGGGCGTCAGTTTGATTAATGCTGCTTTCCTCCAAGTGACCTCCAAGGTCAGTGGAATAGTAGGTGCTCAGCCTCTCCCATTCGCTGGCACTCCATGTGGTGTGTGTGTGGGGGGTGGGGGTGGGGGGGTATAATGGCTGTATAATTAGTTCTCTCTGACTTTTTTTTTTTTAGTTTTTACTTCTGTCTTTCTTAATGTAACATCTCTGTTACTCATTCATCCCTGGCTGCTGTCTGTTACTTTCCACTCTACCCTTCATCCGTCCTTCCTCACCCACAACATCCTCCCCCATCTCACTCCCTTATTTCTTATTGCCTGGCTCTTTTGCTCTCGCCACCAGCTCTCTGCATTCTAACACGCAATCAATAAAACAATGTGGCATTGTGTTTTTTTCTTGCTGCTGTCTCTGAATTGGAGGCTCTTTTTTGGAGATATTTTTGTCCTTATCTTGAACGCCGTGGTTTTGTTGTACGTCTGTGGATCATGAATGATTCATAATCCCAATCTAATTTCTAATCCCATTTCTTTTTTGTGACAGCTCTGTGTTACTTCTTTCTGGGTTGTAAATAAACCAAATAATGAATATCATTTACAAAACTCCCTCTGAAAACTGTAATTTTAGGCATTAAACACAGATTTGGAAGTGAGAAAACCTAGTTTTATGTCAATATAGTCAAAGCTAAACACAGTTAAAATAGTAAAATCAGGAATGCCAAGGTGATATATATTAACCTAATTCTAGTAGCCATGGTTACTTTGCATCAAGGTAAGAACATCTCCAATAAAAATAAACCCAAACAAACACTGGAATTAATTTAAAGGCAGGGGTTCATTTGCAATGATCACAGTTGTGCTCAAGCTCTTTTTATTAGGATACTGAAAATAAGGAGAGAACTACAGATAAGAAGTCAAAAAGTTAACTATGGATTCAATTCAGTTCACTGACTCTGGCAGTGAGGAACAGATTATTCACTTTGTCTACGTTTTATCAGGCCGACAAGCAGACTGGGAGGAAGGAATTTGGTCTGGGATAGAGATTGTCTTCAAGACAATTTCTGTCTTGAAGACACTACTGTTTAGGCTCTAAAAACATTCTCAATGACTTCGTTTCGAGTAAATTCTGGGGCTACCCACTCAGGACACTTGGAATACATTGGACTCCAGCAGTATGGAGGGAATATTGACACGTTTTTGTGGACTTTTATGGACCTTTCTGCCTCGGCTATAGACCTCCATTATTTGAATGTCAGCAGACAGCAACCGAAGCCTCCCAGATCTCCAGATGCATTTGAGATATCAAAAAGTACTCCAGAGTGTTGTTCAGCATGGGGGTGAGTAGAAAATGAAGGCTAATCATGTTTTGGGGTGTACTATTCCTTTAAACTAACAAACACTGCAGAATATGAGAATAGAGATAGAATGATTAAAAGGGGTCCCTATGTCCTCCAGCAGTCTAAGCCTATAGCAGCACAAATGCATAAAATAGCTCATGATAACCTAAGTGTTTTGGAAGAGGTTTAAGAAAGGAAGAGCCAAGAAAAAATGTCTATCCACACTGAAATTATCCCCTGGGCTGTTCTTGACTCTTCTAATAAAGTTTAAGCATTTGTTAGAAAAATAAGATTTTATATAAAAGTTTAGAAACAAGCCAGAAGCAAATTAAAAAATATTTTGTTAGGAATCCAGTTTGTATGGGTTGTGTTTTTGTGTTGTTCTCTCCCTCCACCACCAGGTGGCGCCCTGTTCTCGTTGGTCCTCCCACACACCTGCAGCTGGTTGGCTCATTACTGAGGAGTATTTGGCGGTGGACTGTCACTACCTCGGCGCCAGAGTGTTTGCCAGTTTTTGGGTACTCTAGCCAAGTCTGAGTTTTGCTGAGTCTAACTGAGTCTTTGTTTTACGCCGAGCCTAACCTTGGCTTGTCTTTGGCTTTTTCGGCAGGAAGCCTTCCTGCAAGCTGGATGTTTGGCCTTCTTCCCCTGGAAGGATTGTTCGAGTCTCACACTGAGCAGGAGGATTAACCTCCACAAGTTCGGTTCAGGAGTCCTCCTGGATTCCCAAGTGACAGTCGACTCAATAGCTCCTCAAGATCCAACCAAGTCTTAACCTGTCTGCCCTACAACGAGTCTCTACCTCTGGATAAACCCACAGTAACTGGATTCTGGGAGAAGAGGTCTTCTCAACCAACGTGACTCCCGTTTTCTCTGTCTCTCCAGCCATTGCTCAAAGTTCCCACCGATCCTGAACTAATCACTGATACTTCCCTTTCCTCTTCCAGTTCCGGTTCACCAGCACACTGAGTTTCCTGAATCCAACCCCCACTGACCTTATCAATAAACCTGTTCAAACTTTTACCCTGGTTCTCTGAGTGGTTTACTGCATGTGGGTCCGATCTCTTAAGAAAATCCTGACATATTTAAGTCACATACCCTTGTCTACCAGTGCTTGATCCTGTGCCATGGCAAATAAACAAAGCGGCTCTGCACCAAGAGCCACTTGACATTGTGCACTTCCTCTGATTGAGGGCTCTTGGTAAGTCCTTATGTTGCGAGTTACGATTTCCCAACTTGAACTGCTTAAAGGAGAAGTGCTTTACATTATAAAATGTATGTATATGTACTAAAAAAGTGTGAAAATAAGTGATTAGGGTTAGGGTGGCGTAGTGGTTACCGCACACGACCCATGTATGGAGGCCTTAGCCCTCGACGCGGGCGACCCAGGTTCGAATCTCTCCCCCTCTTTCATACCCCCTTTCCTGTCAGCCTACTGTTGAAAAATCAAGCCACTAGTGCCGCAAAAACCCAAAAAAAACTAAACAAACAGCAGTTTGCATCTGTTTCATTCAGATTCTGCAGAATTTGCACTTTGACCACTAATTTTTGGACAGAGAGGAAGTGATGAGCACCGCTGGCACCATGACACCCACCTTTCCTTTCTAGACCAGCTTCTTCCTCTTCATCCTTCTCATGATCAGCTCTTGGTTTTCCTAAAAAGATAACAGATATTTTTATTGTTCCTGAAAGCAGCAACATGACGCTGAAGGATAGTTTCTTTCATGTTATAAACCTCTGTGAATATAACGCTCACACTGAGCCCCGGGATTTGGTTTCACATCGCCAGAGCCCGTAGCAACTCACCCACACTTATAAAGCTTGCGTAATTTAAAGATAACGACTATTTTTAACCTGGCTGCCTGCACAGCTCCATGAAAAGTGACTACAGATTGGATTTGCGTGGGTCTTTTTGTATCTGCCTGCGTGCACAGCGTGGTGACTGCCTGATGCCATTGTCGGGTAAAAATTGGAACCTGATGTCATCTGGATGGATCCCAGTTCTTCCTGTTACGACATGTTGCAATTTCCTATCATCTACCTAGCTCCCAGCTTGAATAGAAAAGCTGCTAAAAACTGAATTTGGTGATTTTTGCATTCTCTGCTGCTTCTGGCTTCTATTGCACATAAAAAGCTGAAGTCCCCACTTCATAATCATATAAATCTGATTTAAAAACTGTTTAATGTTAAAAGATATGGGATACAGTCGTGCTTTTAGCAAACAAGTAATCAAACTGAAATGGTACCATGACTTTGGCCCATTATGTACGGACTTTCTGTAAGTTGTTAAAATGAATAAAAACCTTAAAAACCTGATGACCATTTAGGCTTCCTGGCATTCTATGATTTAACTTACTGGTTATTTTGCGTAACTTCAGCAGCCAGATGTTTCCCAGTGAACAAAAATTGGTTGAGAAGGCGACATGATTTGCATCCAAACAGAAGGCAAATCAAAATCAGACCCAGCAAACAGCCCAATTTTCAACAATTATTTCTGGACAAAATCAAGCCTACGACAGGCCGACCAGATTTAGCCTTAAAACCAATACGTCTAATTGATGAGGGTGTTTGCGGGGTAACATACTTGACTTAATGATTTACTTGACTTAGACACTTTATTACTGTTTTGTACACAGAGTGTATACAAGAAATGAAATTTCATTCAGTACAGCTCTTAAGACATTTCTATTTCTAAAGTGAAGCGGTAATAAAATGTAAACATAATGATCAAATGTAAACATAAGAAAGGTATATGATTTACACTTTTTCCAACATTCTTTTTGTCCCCATTTTATTCAACAGTTCAGCAGTCTAATGGCAGTGGGGAAGAAGCTGTTGCAGAATCCACTGGTCCCGCATTGAATGCTGTTAAGCACTGTTTTTCAGTGTAGTCCTGTTTCTCTGACTGTGACTAACTGGATGTGCTCTCTTCATCCCTCTGACTGTTGGGATCTGGAGGTCTGTCCACTTTCTCCACCAGAGGGCGCACTGGATCTCCTGGAGCCGGAGCTGATTGCTACCACCTGTTGCTCATTTGCTCATCAGGAGACCAGTATATAAGGAGGCAGAGGACATCACTCCAGTGCCAGAGTGTTTTGCCAGTTATGGTTAGCAAGCCTGAGCCAACCTGCCTGTCTGAATCTCTGACTCCCAGAAAACCTGAACCTGAACCTAATCTGTTTGTCCTCTCTGCTTCCCAGGTTGAACCTGCGTGAAACCTGAAACCTCAAAGAGTTTCTCTGTTGGAACTCTGTCAGTCTGGTCTCTGAAGAACCCTGGAGAATCAAACCTGTCAAAGACCTGCCTGCCCGCTCTCTGAAGAATCTGAAAGGGAAACTCAAACCTGTTGCCTGCAAACACTCAAACCAAGCTCTGCCTCCGCCAAGCCCTCAGCCCGCCAACAGCCTCTGGACCCTCCTGGTTCCCCCTGCTCTGCTCAACTCCAGATCAGGTACAGACCTGCACTCTCTCACCCTGTAAATTTCCTGGACTTCAGCTAACCACTCTGTCCCCCTCTGCAGTGAACCCAGTCGTGACCAGTCCTGGATCTGATAATCTCTTGGATCTGTTCTTAATTCAACTGTGTTGTTTCAATAAACCTTAGAACTTTTTCTCCTGTTTCCGAGTGTTTCTGCATGTGGGTTAGGAACCTTAAACCAAACATGACACTGACATGGGAGCTGGCTGAGAGCTTCAAGTCTGCCTGGCTGTGTGTTTCTGGACGGGGCCGCCTGTGGAGCTGGTTGACAGTTGCCTTTTGTATCTATGCTTCTTTTCTATGTCTGCTTCTGTCTCCTTGAACCCCAGGTGGCCTCAGCAGATGGCGCCTCACACTGAGCCTGGTTCTGCTGGAGGTTTCTTCCTGTTCAAAGGGAGTTTTTCCTCTCCACTGTCGCTACAAGCATGCTTAGTGTGAGGGGATTGCTGAAGAGTCAATGAGTCGATGCAATCAGCTGGTTTTCCTTAGATAGAAAACTTTGAATCAATCTGACTGGATGATCTGGTGAACTGGAAAGTGACGTGAGATGACATGATGTGAATTAGCGCTATAGAAATAAACTGAATAGAATTGAATTGAAGAAGGAGAAACTTAAACCTCTTCAGCCTCACTTTGAAACCAACAGCCTTAATTGAAGTTGTTGTTGCAGACAGACAATCCTCCCAGAAACAGAAAGCTGACATCAGGTTTCTAGAAGGTTCCATAGTGGGAAACCAAGCAAATTGAATCAGGCAGGATCATTTCTGGGTGTTTTCCCAGCAACCTTAAGTATAAGCACATATCTGTTTCCAGTTCCAACTGTTCTCATTGGTCATTTGTTTGATTCATGCCTGACCAAGATGGCGTTTGCAAGAGTGTGCAAAAAAGCCAGAGGTATAATCACCACATGGTGAGTTAGTCAAGCTGTGCACCATCAATTTGTTTCAGATTCTGTGCCCTCCGTCCCCCACCTCCTTTTTTTCCCCCCTATTTTCTCCGTCTCTCCATGTTCCCCTTTTCCAGACAGTGCCCCAGCTTCTGCAACACACACATACACATGCACACTCCTGAGAATCATGAATCTTTCATGCAAGCGGCTGTATAATCCCTGAGGCGTGCTCTTTGAGACCCACACACACCCGCCTCCATCACCTTGAGAGAGAGAGGGTGAGCCATCAGTGGAAGAGAGCGAAAAAGGGAGACGGGAGGAGTAGAGCGAGAAGCCGAGTGACATATCGAGATGGAAAGATAGAGGAGGGAGACGGGCATTGCGATGGAGGGTGGAGGAGGATGAAGGGGAGGGGGTGGAGGCGCAGGGGGCTGGAACAGCTCAAGACAAATTGAAGGTGTTAAGTAGAACCTGGCTGGAATTACTTTCCTCCTCGTGACCACTGATGAAAGGATAAAGGAAGCAGGAGAGATAACAATGGAGAAGTCTGTTCTTTCACTTAGTGGCTGCTGAAGGCAGAGGTGGGAAACCTTGTTAGTGGGCTTTGTTTGACGGAAGCATGCTTTATATTCAGAAATAAACACAGCATATCCTTCGTGAATGTGCAAACATGAAGATAGATCCATATAATGAGACTCAACGTCAATCATCCCAACATTTAAATAGAATTACATTACCTGTAACTTTTATCTCAAAAGTACATTTTGTGGTAAAAAAAAAATGGCTTCTTTAAATGTTCAAAAAGGGACAGACTCAACAGAAAAAATATGATAAAGGACTGACCATGAAAACTTTCTATTTTCAAGACCTAAATATTGCAAATGTTTGGAAGATTTGCCACAAAAGCCATTCTTAAAACAAAACAAAACAAAAAGCCTTCAACTGGACTTTGTTTCCAAGTTTGAAGGCGTTTCTCTTCCATCAAGGAAGGTTTTTCAGTTCAAAATGTCAGAAATAGCGGATTTGAGTTCCAGGTTTTACACAGTTGCCCAACAAAGCCTTATTTTTTTAGCTTAGAAAAACATGCAAACTGAGGAAATGGATGAGCGAAGAAGTTCCCCTTTGGAATGGGGGTGGTTTAGCTTCTTTTGTTCTACAGCCTGCAATGCCCCATACCTTTGCATATTAACCTGAACTCGCCAGATGGATTTGCTCGCATATCCATCTGGAAACCTTCCGTTGAAGTAATTTTGGGAAGGGGCGAAAATGCTTGGTTAACTGATTGGCCTATGTTGGTGATGTAGCCCGAGGGCCAAATAAACCAATCAGATCAACGAAGCATATGGCGGTACTAACAGGCTTGACGGCGAAGGAGGAGCCAATTGATAAGATCAAACTCTTGGTGAAACCAGTCGGGAGAAGAGCAAAAACATCTCTTCCTCTGAGAAAAGCCTCCAGAGCAGTGTTTTGCTCTTCTTTCAGTGAAGAAATACTCTGTAATTCCCATAAAGGAACTTACTTATGGCTAAGCACGCTAAGCACAGCTAAGTTTCATCGGCTGAAAACGCCATGTTCTTTTAGACTGAACTGTATGCGCTAGATTTCTAAGTCACACCTCAACCCGCCTCAAAGCATTAAGCGCTGATTGGGCGTTAAGTTTGGTGAAACGGCTTCAATTTTTTCTTTTTAATGGAGAGTCTCAGAGACTGATTGTGAGAGTGGGGAAACCTAGAAAGCTCAGCTTGAGATCAGGATGGTCTCCCGAGGTGACCTTTCTATGTCTCTGGGTAATTGTTGGTCTGGCTGAACAGGGGAGGTCTTCTGTTCCCTATGGCAATGATAGCGGGAAGAGATAAACTCAGTTGGTGCATTTGAGTCCAACCGCTCACAATAAAGATAATTAGTTGATCAAAGAATTGCTCTCTTTAATGTAAGTCGAGATACTCTTTTACTTAGACTGGCTTCTGCTTCGAACCGTGACCTAACCCCAACGAGAAAAAACAGAGCCTAGTTCTGCTGGAGGTTTCTTCCTGTTAAAGGGAGTTTTTTTCCTCTCCACTGTCGCCAAAAGCATGCTTAGTGTAAGGGAGTTGCTGAAGAGTCAATGAGTCGATGCAATCAGCTGGTTTTCGCTTAGATAGAAAACTTTGAATCAATCTGACTGGATGATCTGGGTGAACTGGAAAGTGACCTGAGATGACATGATGTGAATTAGATCTATAGAAATAAACTGAATTGAATTTAATTAATTAAATGGTGACTGTTAGAAAACATATAATAGTCAAATGACAGTAACATAAAAAAAAAAAAATCTTTGCTATACTTCTTCACCTTGACCATAGTTGCCTCCAAGTGAAAAACAAGAAGGCAAAAAAGTGTTTCAGAGTTTTCTACATGGGTATTAAAAAAACAAATAGCAAAATAGTTGCAACTGGTATGTGTCAGGCAGCATTTGATGAAAACAACACCTAGCCAGCTGGTGAGCAAATATTCCTCTTTGGGGTGTCTGTCAGTGACACAGGGAAAATTGCTTTCCTGCAGTGTTTCCTGCGCTGCTGTCAGTCAAAAAACTCAGAGTGAAAATGTTATATTTCAAACGTCAGCCAAACAGAACAAAGCAAAGCCCGGTGGTGGTGGCGGTGGGGGGGCACTGGGATTGGTTTGGGTTGGCCTGAGAGGGGTGAGGCTATAATACAAAGACCTGACTGATGTTTGTAAATGCCTTGCACTGCCTTTCAAATATTGTCCTTCCCTTTGGACTCTTTGTTTTGTTCAAATTAAAGCACAAACCTCCAACAATGCATTTTTTCACAGAAGTGCTGCCTTATTGTGAAGTGGAACATTTTACAAAATCAGCCATAATTTAATAACTAATGCACAAGTTGTTTAGTAGGATTTCGATCTGAACGTTGACATTCTGAATACATTTGATCTGATACCATTCCATAGTATCATAGTGTTGCGCCAATGCCATTTTTTGCCCATGATACCGAAACCCGATACCTGGCTGTGCAGTATTGGCCGATACCATCTGTTTTAAACTGATGTATGTGTATATATGAAGAACTGAATACTACTTGGATGTAAAATAATTGCCATCATGGCTTTGTCAAGCTGCCGCCTACCTTTGTGAAGCAAAGTAGTTTAGTTTATCCCCGTTTATTCCTTTAGTTTTGTACGCAAACTAGACTTTAAACTACCTCTACTGCCATTTATCTCTTTAGTCATGTAAAAAAAAAACAATTTAACCTCAAATCTCCATACGCTTAAAAAAACATCAAAAAGTAAGTAATCAAATTGTTCTTTTGCACCTGACTAAAGGGATAAATGCCAGTTGACTAGTTTAAATAAGTGTTGCACCAATGTCATTTTTTGGCCCCGATACCTGGCTGTGCAGTATCGGCCGATACCATCTGTCTGAAATTGATGTATGTTTATACATGAAGAACTACATACTACTTAGATGTAAAATAATTGCCATCATGGCTTCGTCAAGATGCTGCCTACCTTTGTGAAGCAGGAAAAAGACAAAATGAATCCAGTAGGACTTTTTATTGCCTACCTGGAATGGGTGACAATAGTTGAACAAACCTTTGGCTCTCAAAATGGTATCAGTGCCCTATTTGTTGATACTCGCCTATTCCGATACCACCATTTTAGTGCTGGACCAACACTAATATTAGTGCAACACTAATCATTGCTATAAATGTTGGAACATTGTCCAGAAACTGAATCTCAAAGAAATTCTACTATTCAATTCAATTCTGTTTATTTCTATAGCACCAATTCACAACACATGTCATCTCAAGGCACTTTACAGTTCAACCTGATCATCCAGTCAGATTGATTCAAAGTTTTCTATCTAAGGTGTGCGTCTTGCAAGTAGACCAACAGGTCCAATGCTGGTCTTATCTAACCAGAAACCTAAGTGGCGCTTTGTTTGGGTCGTTGGAGTTTGCATGTCCTCTCCAAAGATTGGAGCCCAATAATTGTTCTATGCTAGCCTGACGTAGTCCTACACAATTCTAGTCAGAATGAGTCTGATGCTGCTCCATAGAGCTGTGATTATGGGGCGGTTTCGAACCTAACCAGGAAAAAAAATGCTTCAGCACTCAATTGGATAGACCTACAACCAATAAGAGCAACGGAGTGCGTGACGTTGTTGCTTTGCGAGTATAGTTGTTGCAAACAAATCAAAAGCTGCGCAGTTGCACGCCTCTGTAAATAAGAAGATGAGCCTTGATCGCTGCGTTTTTTAAAATAATTTGGTTGGGTTCCATATCTTCTAGAACAGACCCAATAGCAGAATCTACTCACCTCAACCCTCCAGCGCCAGCCATTGTTGTTGTCACCTGCCGCTTTTGGTCACGTGGTTGATTACGCATTGTTGATCATCTGTCCATCATCGTGATAAGCCCGCCCGGACAATATGATTGGCCCGCCAGATATTGTGCCAGCATACTCATATTGAGCAATGCCAGACCGAACTTCCTGAACTCAAACATTGTGGGCGGGACTAAGTTCGGAATGGCACCCAGGCTAGTTCTATGCAGCTCTTCCAGAAATTCCAACCCTCCAGATGCATGCCTGATCAATGCTTCTCTTTTTAACCTGTTAGTTTAGGTGGAGAGATACGACTCATCTACATATTTTGGCTGAATAACCCCCCTTCTTTTCCCTTCAAAATCTAAAACAGTAATGTCAATTGAATGTACAAATTTCTAATATTAACACCAACAGGATGCTGTCCAAAAAGCCTTTACAGTTCCACTCTCTCATCAGAGCCATACATGAGGGCTTTTCCTTTGGACAAAGACCACACAGAGCTACCTGCTCTGATCTCCCACTGCACTTAATTAGCTTCATATCTTCTTTCTTTGGGCGATGTCAACACGTATGCTGGTTATGTAGAACTCACAGAAGACTGGACAGCCGCGCCGTGGCCGCCGGTTTAATCACCCAAGACAAGAGTCAACACAGCAACAGATTAAAAACTACTCACTGACCAGATGAGCTTATTATGGCCCCCACCTTCACACGCCAGGCGTCTGATTTACAGTGACGCTGCCTAACAAGGCTGTGTGAGCAGGAAATGAGCATGAGGTCTGACGTACCCGTAGCAGCATACATGCATGTAAGAAAATAAGACACTTTTATAGACCATGTTACCAACCACTGTACATATATGTCATGCAGAGACATTTCAAGGTCATCAGCGCATACAAATGGCTCAGGATAGGTTCTATAGAGAGGAAGAGCCTTTTCATGTATATGAACATGCATGAGTCGCTAATAAATGGTATCAATAAGATATGAGTGTTGGATATTCATGAGTTTTCTTCCTGAAGAGGTATGGGGGAGATTTGTGAGCGATCTATATGAAATGAATACCATCTAAGACATAAAGAAGCATGTTTCTGTTCTGAAAGTTCAGACCAACATAGCAGGAACATCTCATAGAGTCTGAACTCATAGTTGGAAAGTTGGAGCCTTTGGCTCTGTTCGAATTCATGGCTGCATCCTCCAAAGACGTGGTCTACCTAGACTGGATCCTTCCAAGTCTGTGAAAATAAGGAGACCGGAAGAGTTTTGGATGTGAATTCGAACAGGTCTACCCTTCGGCGGTTTTTACTGCCGTAGGCTCTGTTGCTTAGCAACCGTGATAGTTGACACACAAAGCAGGAAAAGAATGAAAACCGAAGTTTTCAAAACTGTTTTCTTTCTTTCTTTCTTTTTTATTGTAAAGTGAAAAAAGACTAAACTCACGAGAATCCAGAGTGGAATAAATGTATTCCAAACCAATCGAGCAGGAACAAATCAAATCAAATGTAATGATAGAAACCTTGAAGTCAGCTAAATAACCTGTTGCTGTCATTCTGCACATCTCTGATGTTGTTGCTATTTTCAAATATCCATTACTGGTAAAATGTCCATAGCTGCATATTGGTTATTTATTCCCCAGTTTTATATTGTTAAAACATCTTAACACTTAATACACTTAATTGTATTGTTTATATTTTAACTCTTCCTTATTATGTTTTCTTATACATTTTTTCTAAGGTCCCTTTCATTTGTGTGACCATTTCTACAATCTTCTTGCTGCTGTGTAAATTTGCCTCAGACACGTGGACAATAAAGGGATTTTCTATTCTATCTCTATAAAAAGGGTTAGAAATATATAGGTAAATCAAAAAACAATATATTTATAAAAATGTATCTGCAAAATCTCTTAAATTCAACAACAAAAAATACTTAGTTAAGCATATTGTGCAAAACAACAATAAAAAAAAAAATAAAAATCCTATCAGATTTATAGTCCCCCCCTGCAGATATATTAGAATCTGTCCTTAAATTACAGCCAAAACCCATTTACACAGTAACAGATAAAAAACTTTAGATAAACCAAAACATTACCGCCACATATCTGACTAAAATAACGATTAAAAATAACTATATTTCATTCATTTCGGTGACCGGAAACTATTCAAATACTTGCATCATATTTGACTGAACTTCCAGTATTCACCACTGCAACCTTTCCTCTGATCACGGAGCAGCCGGCTTGCTTGGTCTCACAATGAATCCTGGGATATCCAAGGATAGATAGGATACATCGGACCCGCTCTTCAAATCGGGCTTAAAGAAGGACGCATTTTAAGGTCGCATAACGAGGAGTCTTGGAATTCGACCAGACCTCGGCGTCGCGCTATGACGTAATCGTCCTTAGAATCTGGCCTTCTTAGGATGCAGCCCACGAATTCGAACAGAGCTTTTACATCAAATTCAGGTATGGCTGCTCCAGCACTAAGACACTCGTAGAGTTTTTCCAACGTTCAGCTTTTCTTTTTTTTTCATTTTTCTCAACATTCAGCAGTCAGTGTGCCAAAAACTAATGTTGCCCCATACCATTATACCACCACCGCCAAACTAAACTCTGTACTCCATCTTTGGTACCACCCACTTGGCTCAGATGGTACCATCTGGAAGTTGATATCGAGTAATAGAACCAGGCAGTGTTATTGTCTAATGTTGGCCAGTCTGTGGGAATTGTACCCTCAGTCTCCTGTTTGTGTCTGAAAAGTGCGGCAGCCTGAGCAGCCACCTGCTGCTGTAAGCAATCTCCTTAGAGATATCATTCTGAGATGGTGATTTAGGTGACCAGTGCCTCTCTTTCAGTTTCAACGACACATTAATCTGTCGTCATGACTACTTAATAGATGCGCATGTATGTTGCTCAAAGGCTATATCTTGTGTCAGCAATAAAGGGGAAAGTGTATTTATGATAATCAACAAGATTTATTGATTTAAATTCAATTTAGTTACATCCATATTTTGTATTTTTCAATTCAGCCTTCGTTTCAGCAGGGACTCACCTGCAAGTTTTACAACATTTTCCATGTTCATCGTAAATATTCAAATTTTCAAAAATTTTCAGGCTCACATCTTCCAGAGTTCTCAATACTCTGGAAAATTTTGAATTACAGAAAATATTTCAGTACAGATATTTACTGGAAATACAGTTAATAGATTTCATTGAACAAGGAATGAAGGAAGGAAATGAAGGAAGGAAGGATGAAAGGAAGCAAGCAAGGAAGGAGGGATTAAAGGAATGGAGGGAGGAAGGAAGGAAGGAGGGATTGGGAAGGGAAGGAGGAAGGAATGAAGGGAAGCAAGGAAGGAAGCAGGGAAGGATGAGCAGGAAATACAAAGGAAGGAAGCAGGGATTGAAGAATGGAGGAATAAATAGAAGGAAGGAAGGAAGGAAGGAAGGAAGGAAGGAAGGAAGGAAGGAAGGAAGGAAGGAAGGAAGGAAGGAAGGGAGGGAGGGAAGAAGGGAAGCAGGAAGGAAGCAAGGAAAGGAGGAATAAAATGGAGGAAGGATGGAAGGAATGAAGTAAGAAGGAAGGAAGGAATGAAATGGAGGGAGGGATGGAAGGAAGCTGAAGGAGGGAAGGAAGGAAGGAAGGAAGGATGGAAGGAAGGAAGGAGGAATAGAGGAAGGAGGGAAGGAAGCAAGGAAAGGAGGAATAAATGGAGGAAGGCTGGAAGGAAGGAAGTAAGTAAGGAAGGAAGGAATGAATGGAGGGAGGATGGAAGGAAGGAAGGAAGGAAGGAAGGAAGGAATGGAAGGAAGGAAGGAAGGAAGAAGATGGAAGGAAGGAAGGAAGGAAGGAAGGAGAAATAGAGGAAGGAGAGAAGGAAGCAAGGAAGGAGGAATAAATGGAGGAAGGAAGGGAGGAAGTAAGTTAGGAATGAAGGAATGAAGGAAGGAAGGAAGGAAAGGAAGGAAGGAAGGAAGGAAGGAAGGAAGGAAGATGAAGGAAGGAAGGAAGGAAGGAAGGAAGGAATAGAGAGAAGAATAAAGTAAATTTATTAAAGAATAAATTAGTTTCTAGGATTCAGAGAAATATTCTATCCAACTGTTTGAAGTCTTTTTCTCTAAAACATTATATTGTTTTAAGGTAGTGATTTGTATTAAAAATATATGGTTGCAGCAACTATTCTGGCATACAGTTAGATTTAGAGGTTGCAGTTGCTTGCCTCTATGGATAAAGTAAACACATGGTCAATAGGTTTTCATATTTTCCATTCCTGGTTGTTACATGAAAACATTCAGACATCATATAACAGAAGCGCTGCATCTCAGTAATGATGATTATCTTTGCCTCCTTTTTGAAACCATCCTCTGTTTTCTGAGCCGGAAGGCTTCAGTTCTTCACCTCCATCCCTGTTGCTCCTCTCTACGTTTTCAGCTCCGTTTCCCCATGCAGACTGAAGCTGTCGCAGTTCAGCCTGCACAGCCTCTCCTCGAGTGGAGCTTAGAGGAGGGGGCAAATGGGCAGGAGGTTGAGACTAAAGGGGGGGATGCGAGAGGCGGACGGTGCAGTACCAATTTCACGCCTTCGCTCCTTTCTGCCAGCTGCACGCTTCATGTTATCCTCTCCTCCCCCAAACTATA
The DNA here is from genome assembly GCA_018398635.1 of Cyprinodon brontotheroides. Taxonomy (NCBI): domain Eukaryota; kingdom Metazoa; phylum Chordata; class Actinopteri; order Cyprinodontiformes; family Cyprinodontidae; genus Cyprinodon; species Cyprinodon brontotheroides. The sequence continues at coordinate 1,296,305 of JAGKQL010000001.1, read as the reverse complement.
CTTTTCTTCTTCTGAAATATACAAACAGAGCATTTTTCCAAAGACAGTACCCCGCCAGCCCCCACCTATATTTATTCTTTCTTTTCTTCAAACTGTTTCTCTCTCTTACTTCAGGTAACAACCTTGAAAAGCCAATAAACCAAATGTAGAACTACCTCAGGATTAGCAAAGCAACACAAGCACCAAGTGCAGCCACATCAGAAGCTCCAGATAAACTCAGTCCTTATGGTTAATGCCAGAGGGACAGATATGGGGCACAGAGGCTAGAGAGAGAGAGGAGGGGGGGAGCCACATTTGCAGAGGTAACATTTGTTTTTAAGCATGTGTGCCGCCTCTCCCGACAAGCCCATGGCTGATTGAAGCAAGTCTCCTAATTAAGCATTAATTACACAACAATAGAAATGGCAATTAGGTGGCGATGATTCAGTGCTGACATATTCCCACCTGGGCTAATGTCAACACGGCATTATTACTGTCATCGCCTGCTGTGAATGTGGCTATCCTAATAGCCGTAAACATCAGCCCCTACATATCCCCCCACTGGTTCACAGCCACATTGGAGCCAATATCACCTGGCCTTCATTTTACATTTTCCATGTTCTTTTTCCTAATATTCATCTTCCAGAGTTTTTCAGGCCCAAAGTTCTCAGTAGTCTGAGCAGATTTTACTACAGAAACATTTCACTGATATTGACTGAAATTACAGGTAATAGATGTCATTGAACCAGGAAAGAAGGATGGAAAGAAGGAAGCAAGGAAGGAAGGAAGGAAGGAAGCAGGAAGGAAGCAAAGAAAGAAGCAAGGAAGGAAGGAAGGAAGGAAGCAGGAAGGAAGCAAGGAAGGAAGGAAGGAAGCAGGGAAGAAAGCAAGAAAGGAAGGAAGGAAGCAATGAAGGAAGCAAGGAAGGAAGGAAGGGAGGAAGAAAGAGAGGAAGGGAAGGAAGGAAGCAAGGAAGGATGGAAGGAAGGAAGCAAGGAAGGATGGAAGGAAGGAAGTTAGGAAGAAAGGAAGGAAGGGAGGAAGGAAGGAAGGGCGGCAGAAATAGAGGAAGGAGGGAAGGAAGCAAGGAAGGAGGAAGCTAAGGAAGAAATAGAGGAAGTGGAGGAAGGGAAGCAGGAAGGAAACAAGGGAAGGAGGAAAGAAGGGAAGGAAGGGAAGGAAGGAAGGAAGGAAGGAAGCAAGGGAAGGAAGGAAGGAGGAAGAAATAGAGGGAAGGAAGGAAGCAGGGATCTGAAGCAAGGAAGGAAGCAAGGAAGGATGGAAGGAAGGAAGCAAGGAAGGATGGAAGGAAGGAGGAAGGAAGGCAGGAAGGGAGGGAAGAAATAGAGGAAGGACGAAGGAAGCAAGGAAGGACTGACGCACGGACAGACGGAGAGGAAGTGAAGGAAGGAAGCAAGGAAGGAAGTAAGGAAGGAAGTAAGGAAGGAAGGAAGGAAAGAAGCAAGGAAGGAAGGAAGGAAGGAAGGAAGGAAGGAAGGAAGGAATAGAGGAAGGAAGGAAGCAGGGACGGAAGCAAGGAAGGAGGAAGCAAGGAAGGATGGAAGGAAGGAAGCAAGGAAGGAAGGATGGAAGGAAGGAAGCTAGGAAGAAAGGAAGGAAGGGATGAAGGAAGGAAGCAAGGAAGAAAGGAAGGAAGAGAGGAAGGAAGGAAGAAATAGAGGAAGTGAGGAAGGAAGCAAGGAAGGGAAGCAAGGGAAGGAAGAAGGAAGGAAAGAAGGAAAGAAGGCGATGTTGAAGGAAGGAAGCAAGGAATAAAGGAAGGGAGGAAGAAGAGAGGAAGAAGGAAGCAGGACGGAAGCAAGGAAGGAAGCCGAGAGGAAGGATGGAAGGAAGGAAGCAAGGAACAAAGGAAGCAAGGGAGGAAGAATAGGAGGGAAGGAAGCAAGGAAGGAAGGAAGGAAGGAAGAAATAGAGGAAGGAAGGAAGCAGCAAGGAAGGAAGGAAGGAAGCTAGGAAGAAAGGAATGAAGGGGAGGAAGGAAGGAAGCAAGGAAGAAAGGGAAGGAAGGGAGGAAGGGAGGAAGAAAGGAAGGAAGAAAGGGAGGAAGAAGAAGAAGGAGGGAAGGAAGCAAGGAAGAAATAGAGGAAGTGAGGAAGGAAGCAGGGAATAAAGGAAGGAAGGAAGGAAGGAAGGAAGGAAAGAAAGGAAGGAAGGAAGGAAGGAAGGAAGGAAGGAAGGAAGGAAGGAAGGAAGGAAGGAAGGCTGAGGAGCAAGCGTGGCTGCTACAGTCTGTCAGTTTTACAGACAGAGCTCAGTTTCACTCACTGCATCCCTGCCATGATGCTGTGTTTATATCTGAGAGGAATAATAAAGAGAAAAATCTTTCTTTGCGTCCTGAACGATTTGCCCACGACGGTCACGATTGGCCTCACGATTCCTGATCTGGAGGTGGTCGTGAGAGGCTGATGCCCCCTCGTAACCCCCTGTAAACTACACGACTCACAATCAGGCTGAAAGTCGGGCTCATTGAAAGATTCTCGCTTAGTGGTATTGTGATAGGATCCCCGTTTTCATCTGGTAAATTTTTTTTTTTTTTTTCAAAACAAAAAATGCTCTCTTTTTACAGATGAATTTATCCGTTTTTCTTGAGTTCTAATTCAGATTTTATCGAAAACTTTAACTGAAGTCAAAAATATGTAAAATTCCTAAATTATGATTGTATATTGACCTAATAAGACATAGAACTCAAATTAAACCTAATTCAATAGAAATTTCACTTCATGCAGCTATATTAATATATTTAAATCTAAAGATTGACTGAGAAGCCTTGGCAGAAATACAGCAGTTCCAAATCTTTTATTTCCCAAGAAATAAAACACACAGTGAAATATATCTTTTGGCAATGCAGGAGGAAGGGAGTTGGTTAACTGACTGGAAAGCAGATTTGCATAATATATTGATATCAGTAGGATATCAATATATTATTGATATATAAGGATAGTGATAAGAAAAAACGGAGGATAAGGGTTTTAACAGCTGTTAAGGAGTTACTTTAGAGATCTGTAAATAATCACTGTCAGATTCAAGGTCAGGGCAAAGGTCAGAGAATGAGGATTTCTCAGGTCTAAGCATCCTGAGACTAAACACTGGGTTTTAAATTCAAAGCAGCAACAGTCTTAGAGCTCCTGGCTGCACTGACCATTAATTTATATGGCTTGTATCCATGATACTTAAAGGAAATAATGTGTCCGCCAATCTAAAAGACCCCCATCCCCCCAAACAACCCTTTACCTAAACTGGAGAAATGTTCACAAAGCATGAATATCTTAGGGGCACATTATGACGATTGTCTGAAGTGGTCTATTAAAAAGGAATCAGACATTGTCGATGGCTGTGTATCTGGAGAACTATCTCGGTTAAGTTAATAACGTGCAATTAATCATAGGTCACTTAGCGCGGGTTGGTGGTACGACATAGGTCTGTGGAGGCAGCCGTAATCTGCCATCTGTCCATTAGGAAGGAGCGAGATTGATGGATGGACCAGGAAGTTTTAATTCAGATGGGCTTCTGGCTTTACATTTAGGCCAGCTTTACTCTGTGGAAGTGAAATGACTGCTGTTAACTGATAGTTTCCCCTCTTGTGTCATTTTGATGCCTTAAAGTACTTTTTCTTTAATACAGTGTTAATCATTTATGGTATTTATAGTTTAATCAGGTTTACTGAATCAGATTGGAGATCCAGAAACCCGTCCATCAGGAGCAAAACACAGGCACAGATACAGTAGCCATTTAAAATGTCCCCACTTTCTTTGATGGGCCCTTTGGCTGGTTCTTGGCTGGTTCTAGGCTGGTTCTAGGCTGGTTCTTGGCTGGTTCTAGGCTGGTTCTTGGCTGGTTCTAGGCTGGTTCTAGGCTGGTTCTAGGCTGGTTCTTGGCTGGTTCTAGGCTGGTTCTTGGCTGGGTTCTTGGCTGGTTCTAGGCTGGTTCTTGGCTGGTTCTAGGCTGGTTCTTGGCTGGTTCTTGTCTGGTTCTTGCCTGGTTCTAGGCTGGTTCTAGGCTGGTTCTTGGCTGGTTCTTGTCTGGTTCTTGCCTGGTTCTAGGCTGGTTCTAGGCTGGTTCTAGGCTGGTTCTTGGCTGGTTCTTGGCTGGTTCTAGGCTGGTTCTTGGCTGGTTCTAGGCTGGTTCTTGGTCTGGTTCTTGCCTGGTTCTTGGCTGGTTCTAGGCTGGTTCTTGGCTGGTTCTTGTCTGGTTCTTGCCTGGTTCTAGGCTGGTTCTAGGCTGGTTCTAGGCTGGTTCTTGGCTGGTTCTTGGCTGGTTCTAGGCTGGTTCTTGGCTGGTTCTTGGCTGGTTCTTGGCTGGTTCTAGGCTGGTTCTTGGCTGGTTCTTGGCTGGTTCTTGGCTGGTTCTCGGCTGGTTCTTGGCTGGTCCCCTACAATTCCTCTTTTCAAACATCTAAAATATTCTTTCTGTCATGATTTGTGGACATTAAGATCTAAAGAGAAGCGCTATCTCCTGGTCAGACCCTGTAATTCAGTGAAAGGGTGGAGTCAGAGTAAAAAATATGCACGGCCAGGATAAGGCCAGTGGCTGGAAGTTGGAGGGGATTTTTTTTGGCCATTCGGCTGGCTTTTGACTGGGAGGGGTCATTTTGAATGGCTGCTTCTGTATGTGCTCCATATATTTTCTGAAAGTCTGTTAGGCAAGAGCTAAAGCAGCTAAAGCAGTACACGGGCTTTCCAAAGTTTGGTTTCTGCTCCAGGGTCTCCTCTTAGTACGATGGGCTTCTGCTCTCCAGTAAGACACTTCCCTTTACTTTGGCAACACTGTGGCTCTAACTTTCTTATACCTCATCCAAAATACTCAGGTTATCCTGATCTATCTCTATAGTTATGCTGCTATAGGTTTAGACTGCTGGAGGACAAAGGGACCCATTTTTCATAATTCCATTTCTATTCTCCCACTCTGCAGAATCTGTTAGTTCAATCTCTAACGCTCTGCTCTCTCTGCTTTTTCTCATAGTAGCTTCATCTGGTCTGTTCCTGTTTGGCTGTGACAGTTGACAGTTGCCTTTTGTATCTATGCTTCTTTTTCTATGTCTGCTTCTGTCTCCTTGAACCCCAGTCGGCCTCAGCAGATGGCAGCTCACACTGAGCCTGGTTCTGCTGGAGGTTTCTTCCTGTGATGGGCTACTGTATCCTCTCCTGGAACTCAACGCTATTTTCTGACATTTTGGATTGAAAAAGCTTCCTGGATGGGAAGCAAAAACGTCTTCAAACTTGGAAACAAAGTCCAGTGGATTGTTTTTACTTTTTGGAATGACTATGTCCTGGAGGAGTGAAAATATTCATCAGCTTGTTTCTTCCTGTTCCTCTCCACTGTCGCTACAAGCATGCTTAGTGTGAGGGATTGCTAAAGAGTCAATGAGTCGAAGCAATCAACTAGTTGTCCTTAGGCAGAAAAGTTTGAACCAATCTGATCTGGTTAAATTTTCTGTGTAAAGTGCCTTCAGATGACGTGTTATGACTTGGCGCAATAGAAATAAAATGAATGGAAATGAATTTTTTTTAAGCAACATTTTGTACAATTTTACTGAAAATATATTTAAAGTGGCCTTTATGCACTTATCAGAGTACGTTGAAGGTCCCAAGTGAGAAAAATTATTTATATTTATCGTTATTCAAGCTTAACTCACAGAATGTAGATGCAGTCTTGCTTTGGTTGCCAGGCAGCACATAGAAAACCACAAGAAAACCGATCCAGAATGTTTTAGAATGAAAATATATTTAACCTGCTTAAAGATGTAGGAATCTATTCACCAATAATTTTTTGGTGACTGCTAAATACTAAAATCTGTCATCTGTTGTTTTCCTTTATTTTCTCTCTGTTATGGGGCGTAATTGGATTTCGATGTACCTGCAATCAATGCGACATTAGGGAGAGCTGGGAGTTAAAATAATAACAATATATTTTATTTACAAACACCTTTAAAGATGTCCAGCCAGCAAGGAACGATCAGTGGATCATTATTTATACCTAAAACTAATAAGTTTGCAGTTATTTAAGGAATTTAGTGTTAATCAGTAAAAAATAAACATAAAAAAATTTCGTCTGGGAGCGGCCATTTTTGCCCAAATATAGTAGCCCCCCTCCCTGCCATCTTCCAGCAGTGACGCCCAGAGATGGGAAGTAACGGAAGTACAAATACTTTGTTACTGTACTCAAGTAGATTTTTCTGATATTTTTACTTTACTACTTATTTTTATGGCGACTTTTTACTTCTACTCCTTACATTTTTACACAAATATCTGTACTTTCTACTCCTTACATTTTAAAAAATTGTCTCTGTTACTTTAGTTTTGAATCATTTCAATGGAGTTACCAAGTTATTATTTTTCACGCCATCAATACCAAATTCAATCTAATTGGATGGGAATCTACGTTGCATTTGACGCTAATCACTACAAGATGAATCGACAGATTCGGCGGTATTCATTGGCGCACAAATCATTGCAGCTTGGTGGCGGTATGCGTAGCAGCATAGCAGCATGGACGACGCAGATGATTGAAAATGAACACAACGGAGATCTAGTCCTATTGGCAGACATCCATTTAAAATGTAGGCTTAACGGCATGAAAAAGTGGTTTCTACTTTTACTTTTATACTTTAAGTAAATTTACAAGCCTGTACTTTGTTACTTTTTACTTGAGTAAAGAAATTTAATCAATACTTCCACTTTACCAGAGTATTTTTAACACAAGTATCTCTACTTTTACTCAAGTACACGAAAATTAGTACTTTTGCCATCTCTGGTGACGATCACGATGCGGTAAGCCTAGCGCCATTCTCCCCGCTTTCCAAGCTAAATCAATGGGAACTACTAGACACATCTGCAATCAACAACAATTATTGAAGATTTCCAGAGGACTTCACCATTGAAATTCACCAGAGCTATAGTGAAACTGACAATGCCCACGTGCATGGCAGCTGGATGCTGGAATACATCGGGGTAAAAGTGAAAAAGAGTTATTCCACCTTTCTGATTCCTGATCCTCCCTCGGACGGGTTGGTCGTTGGATGCGCCAACTTGAAGAGGGAGGATTTGCCATCGAACTTGTGGCCAGAGAAAAAACCCGTAATATGTGGGTAGCCAACATTTGGAAGAAGAATGTTTTCAAGATGACTTGGATAATAGCCGCGTTGTGACAAACACCAGATACAGCACTGGGACTTGATCAACAGCCGATACGCGACCGTGACAATGTCACTAACCAGTAGGTGGCAGTCTGGCTCGGCCTGGTAATCTGTGTAGGCCCTCCTTAAATCATCCCAGCCCCAACACTTCCTTAGCTCCTAACCCGTGACAGTAAATAACTTAAGAAGCAGTATGACTACCATATGGCATATGGTCTAATTTTCTTTTTCTTCAAACTGTAAAATCCTTGAAACAAACTAAATTATAGTCAAACTAAAATGCTTTTTTTAACCCAAACTATGATGTTCCTCTGGCGAATGTATGTTCTAATATTGTGCAAAAATATGTTGCAGTGCATGATGGGGTTTTGCACCTAAAGGCTAACATTTCCTGTCTTACATGCTTTGGTTACCAAAGCCAGTAAACCTGCATTATAGACGTGTTGGTGATGGTTATCATGCAATGTTTGCAGGTGATCGGTTAATCCACAATGTGTATCGTATTGTGTTCTACATTTGAGACGCATGTGTTGGACTGTTTCTATTTAGTTTGGGGGGGTCCATAAGTGGGTCGGTGTAGATGGAAAAAACGCCAGAGCCGAAAATCGTTCCCAGTCAGAGCCTATAAGTTATTGAACAGTATGTAAAAATGTTATATTTAAAGTACTTTCAGAAGTTTGAATTCTGAATATGAGCGGACTTTTCCTTTAAAAACACTCATGGTTATATTACAAAATAAAATTATTGAAGTAATACAGTATTGAGAGGTGATCTTAGAGGAGCTCAAATGTAGAAACTCCACTCCAGCAATAAAGTGTCTGTATTGGAGCATATGGGAGTAAGAAGACAGGTAGTCGGGCGGTATAATGAGAAATAGAGCTTTAATCCGATGCTCTGAGAAAGAGACTCGATACGGAGCACTAAAAAGAAGAGAGTGAGAGCAAAAAGGTGTGAGGCGGAAATGTGAGAGTGGAAGGAGGAGAGTTAGTGTGAGGAGACAAGCCGGGGGAAAAATTCACTTCCACAGTTGGCTGATCTAGGAAATCCTGCAATTTCAGAGCAGCCTGAAAGCAAAGGCAGATGAGCCGTGTCTCTCCATCTCTCGTCCTTCCCCCTCCATCCATCTTCCACTCTTCTTTTCCCGGCTTCCTAATTCTCCAGTTGAGTTGCCGCCTCACCTCCCTCACTGCTTTTGTTCTCTCTCCTCGTCCACCTCGTTCTTCAGACACCACCTCACTGCGTTTGCTCCTCGCCTCCACCCTGACTCTCTCTCTCTCTGTCCCGTGATGCCCTGAACGGCTTGACAAATGCTAGACTACAGCCCCCAGTGGGCTCATTTCACACCTCTAGGCCCGATGCCAGCCAACCGGCCCTCCTGTGGAGTTACCGCTGATGGGCAGACTGCTGTTGCCGCTCAGCTGGACCTGATTAGGAGGCATAATGTAGACTAGAAATAAGAAAAGGAGGGAGAAGACTCTTTCATTCTCTCACCCCTTTTAAGAACTTATGTGAGGGAATTTCAAGCAGAGAAAGTCTGGTTGATTATTTTTTATTCAATACAGAGTGCTATCCAAGCGGATCATATCCTTTAAATACTTTAACAGTTTCTCAAACTTTGTTGTTTTTACTCCTTTTTTTAAAAGCAGCATGCAAGTAATTTTTTAATGGTGAAAACAGCAGTGAAGATCATGGGAGCTTCTCTTCCCTCCATCAAAGACATGCACGTCCCGCGCCCGTGACATCATCAAGCGTTCCACGCAGGTCCAGCAGGTTCCAAAACAGCTTCTTCCCCACCGCCATCAGGCAGCTGAACTCTTGTATAAAATGGGGTTTAAAAAACAAAGTGTAAATCATATCTCAGTCTTATGTCCACATTTTATCACTGCTGCATGTTAGAAATGGAAATGTCTTGAGAGCTGTACTGAACTATATGTCACTTTCTATACACTCTGTGTAAACAAAATGACAGTAAAGTCTGTCAAAGTCTACGTTTGTCAGGAATCCAGTTTGGGCGGTCTGTTTTTGTGTTTTCCCTTTCTCCTCCACCAGGTGGTGCACCGTCCTCATTGGGCCTCCCTGCACACCTGCAGCCTATTGCCTCATTACCTGAGGACTCTTAAGCTGCTGATCTGCCACTACCCCGACGCCAGAGTGTTTGCCAGTTTCGGTACTCTCTAGCCAAGCTGAGTCTTGCTGAGTCAAACTGCGAGTTTTTGTCAACCTGAGTTTAACCTTTTGTTGTTTTTTGTCTTTGCCTCTCGGCAGGAAGTCATCCTGCAAACTGGATGTTTTGGACCTTCTCCTCCCTGGAAGGATTCTCTGAGCGTCAAACTGAGCTGAGGATTCAAGTTTGTGGTTTGGATCTACTTTTCCCCCAACGATTGTTTGGGCATCTCTCTGAGCAGGGGATTCATCTCCACAAGAACCGTTCAAGTACCGCAGGAAATTAAGTGGCAATCGCATCTGGGTTCCTCAAGTCCCGCACCTCAATGAACAAGTCATTAAGCTGGAACAACCCACCCGACTGGATTCAACAAGAGACACCTTTTCCTGGAAACGTGAGTCAGCAACCTTAATTCCCTTCTTCAATCAAGAAATCACAAATTTCCCACTGAGCCTGAACTAACCACAGAATCTTCCCCTTCTCTTTTCAGTCCCGATTCGACAAGTGTTTAGAGCAGCACTGGACTCCTCTCTACTTGCTCTAAATAAAACCTGTTAAACTTTTCCCTGGTCTCTCTGTTTGGTCTTCTGCATTTGGGTCAGAAGATTATATAAAATCATGACAACGTCTAACATTTACAGGGAAGCCGCTCAGAGTAGATGTAGAAGACAGGTAGGGTCAAACATGAGACAATCCCAGAATAAAACCTCTAAAAGCCTGCAGAAGACTAGAGACTTAGGTGGAGGTTAACCTCTCAGCTCGATGATATCCCCAAGATGGTGGCAGTGCTACTTTAGCTAAAACCATAATGGCACAGTCAAAGTACAGACCCTAATCCAACAGAGAAAATCTATGGCAAGACTTGACAACTGATATTCACAGATGTATGCAATTTACCCCCAAAGATCTCAGATCAAGGAGAGAAACACCCCATATGACTTGTAATGTCATAGTTCTGCTGCTATAGGCTTAGACTGCTGGAGGACATAGGGACCCCTTTTTCATCATTCTGCTTCATTCTATCTCTATTCTCCCACTCTGCAGAATCTGTTAGTTCAATCTCTAACGCGCTCTGCTCTCTCTGCTTTTCTCATAGTAGCTTCATCTGGTCTGTTCCTGTTTGGCTGTGACCTTGTCCTGAGAGAAATATCAGCTGTGCTGCTGCCATCAACACCTTTGTTTTCTAGATGTTGAGCTTGGCCTGTTTTCCAGTGTAGTCCTGTTTCTCTTTCTGACTGTGACTAACTGGATGTGCTCTCTTCATCCTCTGACATGGGAGCTGGCTCGGAGCTCGCCTGCCTGGCTGTGTGTTTCCTGGACGGGGCCGCCTGTGGGAGCTGGTTGACAGTTGCCTTTTGTATCTATGCTTCTTTTTCTATCTCTCGCTTCTGTCTCCCTTGAACCCCAGTGGGGCCTCAGCAGATGGCCAGCCACACTGAGCCTGGTTCTGCTGGAGGTTTCTTCCTGTTCAAGGGAGTTTTTCCTCTCCACTGTCGCTACAAACACATGCTTAGTGTGAGGGATTGCCTTTAAGTCAATAAATAGATGCAATCAACTGGTTTTCCTTAGATAGAAAACTTTGAATCAATTTGACTGCATGATCTGGTGAACTGTAAAAGTGCCTGAGATGACATGAGAGGATGTGAATTGGAGCTAAAGAAATAAACTGAATTTAATTGTCTGTCATATTGCAGCTTTAACATGACAATGTGAGAGTTTCCAAATATGTAAAGTGGTTTGAACAGTTCTGCTAAAAAGCCTTGATGTCGATCTAATGCATTCCTAAAAACAAAGCGCCCATTACCAGTGAAAGTACCCCCCTCGCCGCTCCCTCCTCATAACAACAAATAAAGACAACTCTCCATGCCTGTAGAGCAATAACTGAAGAGGGGTGTCGCATATTACAAAGAAGGTCAAGTATGGATGAGCGTGTGTGTTGTATAATGGTCGGGGTAAACGGTGCACAACACGGACAAATTGAGATGCTCTAACAAAGCAATTACATCTTCTAATAAAGCTGTAATTGTGTTTCATTATGCCAAGACGACATCTATTTGCATCATCTTTTATTTCCTCGCTCACCGACTGGTGTCTGCTCACTAACCTCTGCCTGGCTCTCACAATGCCTATTATGCTTACGGTAGTGATCACACAGACAGAGAAAACAAATAAGAACAACGCACGCTCGTAACACACACGCTCGCAACCAGACAATGAAGCGAGGAAAGCCTCCAGCGTCACGGGCGAGATCTCTCCATTGAGAACCTGTAATTATAGACCCTGTCTCAAGATAAATCAATTAACGGCAACATATAGCTTTTAATTTAATCCGTAGCTAATTAAAGAGAGGAGACGTGGGGGAGATGTGATGGGGAGAGGAAGGGGGAGACAAAGTGGCGGTACTAGTGGAGGTAAGACACTAGGGGAGTCCCTACAGTTCAAGCATGCAGTAGAGAGATGATTGAAGTGAATTCCTCTGGCAGTGAGGTTTGGGATCCCTGATGTTAGCTCAGTCCTACAAAGCATCACCTGGAGCTGTCTGACTGACAGGTGACACTTTAATTGAGATAATTTAGCAGCTCATTAGGAGAGAAAGATTTAGCCTTGAGGAAGGCGGGGAAGCAATGAAGCGGGGTGTTCGTGTTTGTGTCGGGGTGGAAGGGAACTGAAAGTACTAATAGAGCAATTTGCCTGGAAGGCATTCCCTTTTTTTTTGGTTTGCAAGTTAAAAGTTACACATGACCTCTCATAAAACAAAAGCGGGAGAAGGAAGTTATTCTTGGCTATGACTTTCATTCATCCTATTAATGCGCTTTATTTATACCGGTGCTGGGAAAGTTATTTCCAAAAGGAATTATATCTCATATTACAAGTTAGCTTTGTTTGAAAGTTATACGTTTCTTAACAATATTACCAGCTGTGTAAAGCCGAGGTCTTCAACAGGGGGTCCGCGACCCCTAGGGGGTCCATAGAGGTACTGCATGGGGGTCCCAAAAGTTTTGGTTGATTAAGAGTTTTTTTTTCCCACCAATTGAGATTTTAAACTTCTGCTGTTTGTTTTTAACGCCATTCATGGCTTTGCCTCCTCTTACTTGTCTGAGATTTTAACTTTCCGCAATTTTCCTCGGCTCAGCTTCTGCTAGAAATCCCTAGGTCAAGACTTGAACAGTGGGGCGATGGTTCTTTTGCCGTCGCTGCTCCCAGACTGTGGAACAAACTACCCCCTGACATCCGCACCACTACTGACCTCAGCCTTTTTAAAAAAAAGCTTAAAACCCACTTTTTTAATTTAGCTTTTAATTCTGACTATAATACTGTCTCTTAGATGTCATCTTCTCTGTGTGCTCCTTTCTATGCACCTCTGGAAGGCTTTTAATGTCCTGCAGCGCTGCACCACTACAGCACTTTTAATTGTATCTTGTATGTTTTTATATGTGTTATGCATTGTTTTTATGGTTTTGTTGCAAAGTACTTTGGGTACCATTTGGCTATTGTAAAGGGCTATACAAATAAATTTGATTTGATTTTGATTTGAAATGTCTTTAAATCCACATTAACATGAATCCAACAGACTGTAGTAAAACAGATAAATGGAGGCAGAAGATGTCTTTCAGTCATCAATGCACACATTCAGCTACACACAGGAGCTCTTTTCAAGCTGGGCACCGGCTCTATCTCACAAATACCTGTCCCATCAACCAGGAATCAGAAATACTTAAATTTGATATAACACAATTTATACAATATATATATAAGTCT
>JAGKQL010000001.1:1268402-1282750 GCA_018398635.1 Cyprinodon brontotheroides | reverse complement strand
GGCCGCTCACACTGAGCCTGGTTCTGCTGGAGGTTTCTTACTGTTAACACAGAGTTTTTCCTCTCCACTGTCGCTACAAGCATGCTTAGGGTGAGGGATTGCTGAAGAGTCAATAAGTCGATGCAATCAGCTGGTTTTCCTTAGATAGAAATCTTTGACACAATTTGACTGGATGATCTGGTGAACTGGAAAGTGCCTTAAGTTGACATGTATTGTGAATTGGCGCTATATAAATAAACTGAATTGAATTGAACAATTAATGTTGTTAAACTAAACTGCAAGAACAGAAGAAATCCACATTTAAGCCAATGGCTGTTAATGTAATTTTTTAAATCAGTGAGATGTAATGCATGGTGACTTTATTAGTGGTTAGGGAAACAGGAGCCAAGTTAGATGAAGCTAATAGGGTATCCTCTCTTTTATTCACCGTCTTCTTCTGCAGATGTTCTTTCCCAGATCCAAAGTTTTAAAGTCAAACTATGACTGTTTCTCTATTAACAAGAATGTGAGTACAAACTTATGTCCTCACCTAATATCTTCTTGAGAATAATACAGGAAAGTGTGGACTCTAGGAGAACGAGAGCACGCAGAATAAATATGGATCAATTGGAAAAGAAACATACTCATGAAACATACTAGAGCAGTATATGTAGCGTCCTGCCATATATCCTCGCTTTAAACTAACAATAGGTCATTGGACTTTGATTAGGCCATTGGAACACATAAGTAAGCTTCAAACCAAAGCATTCCATAGCAGCTCTGTCCTAGTGTCATTTTTAGAACATTTTAATGCTTTTAACAGAATTAATACTGGATTTTCCTGCATTTTTATTCATAATTTGTCAAAATACATCCTTATTCTTTCATCCAAGAGGTAAAGGGGACAAATGCTTAAAAAGACTTTCACTGATAGCTGAAAAAAGTCTCCTAGCAACAGCAGCCTCACAATCATCTCTGTGTGAGCTTTTCCTCTTTGGCAGATGCTGAAACAGCATGGCAGCTGTAATCTGCATGCCACCTGACCGGACCAATGGAAGGCTGTCTGTGTAATCATTTCATTTGACCTAGCAACCAAAGGCAGCCAGTGAGCCTTTGACTGGCAGGCCAGAAAAAAAAAGGAACAAGAAAGAAGAATATGTGTCTGGGATAAGATCCGCTGTTGAGGAGCGAGCTAACAAGGCACATTTCCAGGTCTTTTTTTATTTCTTAATGAGCTGCTCATGCAGTGTGAGTGAGCCTGCTGCTCATCACTGAACTTAGACCATCTAATACAAAGCCAATGGTTCACGAAGAATAACTAAACATTGCCAGTGGCAGATGTAGGTTTACAAGTTTTTTTTATTTTTATTTTTAATTGTTACCCCAATTAGTCATAAACTAGATTGGATGATCAAAATACAGTGTTACTGCCAGGCTCACATGGCCACAAAAATAAAACTAACGCGAGCATCTCGATCCATCTTCCAGCATCACAACACAATCATCATCAAGACTTCTATAAAGCGGTTTTAATGTATTACTTCTTGAGCTCCTTGATGTCAGGATTCCTGTCTGTGTGTTTGTGTTTCTGTGTTTGTCTCCCTTCATCCACCAGGAGGCACCTGGTTCTAGTCCGCCTCCTCACACACCTGCAGATGGTTTCCTCGTTAGCGGAGTGTTCTTAAGCTGCTGATTGCCACTACCTCGACGCCAGAGTGTTTGCCAATTTTGGGTACTCAAGCTGATTTTGCTTCTGAGTCAACCTAAGTTCTTGTCAACCCTAAGTCTTAATCTTGTTTTCTGTCTTTGCCTCTGCGGCAGGAAGTCATCCTGCAAACTGGATGTTTCGGACCTTCTCTCCCTGGAAGGATCATCTGAGCTTCAAACTGAGCTGAGGATTTAAACTGGAGGTTTGAATCTACTTTTCCCCCAAGAGATCATTTGAGCTTCACACTGAGCAAGGGATTCATCTCCACTACGACCCGTTCAAGTTCCGCAGGAAATCTCAGTGGCAGTCAGTTTCTCCATTCTCCTACAAACAACCGCATTCTGGGTAAACCCTGTCAGCGCCTCCACCGAATCAGACAAACACGGAACTGCCGCACACAGACTGGAGTCAAAGAGTCAACAACTTCTCCGGAAACGTGAGTCAGCAACCAAATCCTCCTCTTCAAGTTCACGAATCAAATTTCCTACTGAGCCTGAACTAACCGCTGTGACTTCCCTCACTTTTCAGTTCCGGTTGAGCAGTGTTCAGAGCAACACTTCATTCTGTATTATCTCTTCAATAAACCTGTTAAACCTTTTCCCCTGGTCTCTCTGAATTGGTTTATCTGCATGTGGGTCTGAGCTCTTGATAAAATCATGACACTTGAGTTAGTTACTGTCACAGGTAGGTGCTTCAGCCTGAGAGTAAGTGTTGGACGTTACGTTGGAATCTGGATCTCTGTACCCGACTGAACCCAGGATTCAGTTATGGTCCTAACCAGTAGACAAGTTTAAAAAAAAAGAAGGGGGATGGTAGATTTTTATTTTCTTTTTTGGAAGTATACATAGCCTAATTATTATATTCTATTAACATAGAGCAATATGCATGGTCTGTTTCTTACATTTCAGGCACTCGGGTCATTGACCTGTATAACGCTCATGTTGAAAGTATTTTATTGATATCATGTATCTTTTGGCCGTACAGCCAAACTGGGTGCATCAATTTACTCACATTTAAAATTGTTTTCAGCAGTTTGAAGTTTCTGATGACTTCCTATCACATTGTCATATGTTCTTCAGCTAGTTTCTGCGTTTTTCCCCCTTTATTTAGTTTCTGTGGCTACTTTTTCTTTTTCGTTCAGCATAAAAAAGCATCCCCACTTTGCAGTTTCTCCAAAACAACTTTTTCTATTTATTTTAAATTGCAAACACAGAAGAAATCTGCAGGTAGGTAAAAATGTTGCTATAAAGTGAGTAGAAATGATATACATATTTTCCAAGCACCAGTTTCGTCACCAACACAAGCCACAGGCTGCTGAGTAAAATAAAAAGCTGAGCAGACTGAGTGTCTCATCTTGTCATTGCTGTGTCTCTGAGTTTATGTTGCATTTAAAAGACCGACGACTGAAGCAGGGCTTCAAAGTGAGTGGGAGGGTAACTGTTTGTTGTTGAAACAGGCTTAAGACATGTGGCACACATCTGCACAGATGAACATGCAGGCTCCTCTACTGTAGGATGCAGCTGACAACTATAAAGGAAGGGAGATGGAGATGAGGAGACAAACAGAGGTGGCCCCGGGCTAAGAGAGGCTACTGTACCCAGCAGAGAGGATGCCACCCTTCAAGCATCCCTTAGGATGTTAAGAAAAAGGTTAAAAAACAAAATGGTTAGCAGAAAGGAAGCCTCCTTTAGCTTTAGCTCACCTTGATGAAGATATTTGCAAAGGCAGTGAAGAAAATGAAACATAAAAAAAGAACGAGTGAGGTGGAGTAACACAGGGGAACCCTATTAACAAGGTCTTTCACCTTTGGCCCCTCCTGGATCCTCTCATCTCCATAATGAGGCGACCCCCTGTGTTTCAGGCTCATTAGAAAGGCAGACAGCCTGGCGACGTGGACACACCTCTGTCACCTCTATGCTCCCAACGGAGACCTCCATGACAGAGACTAAAGACAAACGGAACAGAGAGGTGGTCGTGAAGAAGAAGAAGGATGAGACGGAAGATGGGATCCAAGGTTTTTTCAGCAGGGGGGAGGAAAAAATGAAAAGAAAATGAGCTTGATCTGCTTAAGAAGAAATACCTGTGAGGAGAGCAGAGGAGCAGAATGAAAGTTATACATAAAAATCAGGTTAAATGTTTATCAAAATGCTAAAGTACAGTTTGACATAAGTTAGGATTGCATCTGCGATGCATAAAGGAAAAGTCCAGTCAAATTCAGAATTCAAACTTCTGAAAGTGCTTTAAATCTGAAATTATTCCACCCTGTTCAATAAATTGTACGTTTTTTTTTTTAGTTCAGAGTAATCTTCATGTGAATGTGCTTTACTGGAGGCATCCATGTTTGTCAAAGAACTCTACTGCCACCTACTGGTTAGTGACTTCACGCGTCGCGGTATAGGCTGTTAGTCGAGTCCCAGTGCTGTATCATCTGGTGTTTGTCACAACGCGCTATTATCCAAGTCATCTTGAAAACATTCTTCTTCCAAATGTTGGCTACATATTACGGGTTTTTCTCTGGCCAGAAGTTCGGGACGTGGGCAAATCCTCCCTCTTCAAGTTGGCGATCCAACGACCAACCCGTCCGTGGAGGATCAGGAATCAGAAAGGTGTAATTGTTGGGATCTGGAGGCTTGTCTAACTTTCTCCACCAGAGGGCGCCTGAGATCTTCCTCCTGAGGGCGTGAGCTGACTTCGACACACCTGGTTTCCATCTGCTCATCATGAGGGTAATACTTAAGGAGGAGGAGGCTGACACTTCCCTGCCAGAGTGTTTGCCAGTAATGGTACCAGCAAAACCTGAGCCAGCTTCTCTGATCAGTTCTCTGAATTTTTGTGAACTAGTCTGACCGCTCAGATCCTGACTAATCTGGAAACCTGCCTGATCCTGGAGTAAACGATCGCTTCCTGGAACCTGCCTCCTCCGCCTCAGTCTCAGGCCCCGCCCACACGAAGTCAAACCCTGGCCTAAGCGCTAGCACAAATTTTCACCAAACCAGCCTCTCATCCATCCCGCCAATGTAAGTCGGCGTTTTGGGGGTCTGTAAACAATCTTTTTTTTTTATTCAGCCTTCAGAGTGGGAAGATTTTGAAACGCCGCTTTCGCGTTTCCATCTTTAAGCTCTAACCGCATTTTTCTTACACGCATGCGTCATAGCGTTGCCTCTAAAGACGCATGCGCGACACAGTATCACAACAACAATGGCGCCGTTACTGTGTTGAATGGTTGCTGCTCATGCTACTCACCCTGCTGTCGGGCTTACAACAGAATCTTCTTCTTCTGGAATATCTCCAGGAAGAACAGAGCAATATCGACCACATAGTTCAGCACCTGAATTTGACTGAACCACCAAAATGGACCCAGAGGGCAACCATGTATAAATATTAGTGCGCATGCCCAACATTTCGTCGCCTATTTTTGCTTTGGCACCACAGCGCCACTTTACAGGCCTGGCATACATTTTGCAGCGTTTTCATGCATTCGTGTGACGATCACATTTATTTTACGTCTCCGTCTTTAAGACAAACGTTCTGGAAAATATTAGCGCTTTCCTGTTCGCTTTTGACTTCGTGTGGACGGGGCCTCAGTCTCTGTCTCAGCCCTCAGCCTGCCGGCCAGCCTCCAGACCCACAAGGTTCCCCCCTGCTGATCTGATTCTCTTCTGAGCAGGTATTAATCCAAGTCACCTTAAAACTGCAAGTTTCCTGGATCCACTCTAACTGATCTGTCCTCCTCTAGTGGCTTCCCTCCCGTGACCAGTCTGACGAGCCAAGATCCTGTGCACAATTATTGTAAACTTTGTGAATAAACTATTTAACCTTTTCCCTGTCTGAAGAGTGATTCTGCATGTGGGTTAGACGCTTAGACCCCAACATGACAGTAATAACTCTTTTTTTTTCACTTTACCAGATGTATTCCAGCATCCAGCTGCCATGCACGTGGGCATTGTCAGTTTCACTATAGCTCTGGTGAATTTCAATGGTGAAGTCCTCTGGAAATCTTCAATAATTGTTGTTAATTGCAGATGTGTCTAGTAGTTCCCATTGATTTAGCTTGTAAAGCGGGAGAATGGCGCTTAGGCTTACCATACCCGTGACGTCACTGCTGGAAGATGGCAGGGAGGGAGGGGTTACTATATTTAGGGCAAAAATGGCCGCTCCCAGACTCAGTGATCGTGAAGAAAAATTATTATTTTCATTTTTTTAATGATTAATGTTAAATTCATTAAAATACCGCAAACGTATTAGTTTTAGATGTAAATAATGATCCATTGATTATTCCTTGCTGATCGGACTTTTCCTTTAAACTTGAGGAAGTTAAACAATTTTAGATCATAGAAGAGTTCATCTAAACAGCTAGTTTGACCTTTATTTAATGGTCAAAAAAATACAACCCTTTCTGGCTATTCAGCTTACATGGATGCTACAAACTGTTCCTGCTTTTCTTCACGGTGGTATTGTCACCCTATAGTGTTGGTCGTTACACAGGGAGTGACCATCAAATGAAGACTGGTGAAAGGCAGTGTGGAACATTCAGATCCCCCCCATATTGATCTTTATATCCCTGCAGCAGATGCATAACTGATCAGCTCCAGAGGTCAAAGATCAGAACCAATAGCACCAACTACGGTGACCTCATTCTGCCCTTTGACTGTTGAATTCTGATCAGTCTCGTCACAGCGGACAGATTGGTCGGTTAAATCATTACCATGTCTGTCCTGCAGGAAAATCCTGAACAGCTTTTCAAAGAGTAACAAATAAATGACTAATTCTATGTAAAAAGAGGTGGATACAACCTGCTTGCTTTCATTTTCCTCTGTTGCATCACTTCTCCGCAAACAGCTGGACTATGTTTCCAACTTTGAAGACGTTTCGCTTACCTTCCAGGAATGTTTTTCAATTCAAATGTCACAAATAGCGTTGAGTTGCTTTATGCAGTAGCCAAAACAATGCCTGTTTTTGTTTAGAAAACATGCAAATAGAAATGGACGAATGGGTCCCCCCCTTTGGAATGGGGGTCGTTTAGCTTCTTTTGTTAGCCTGCAATACCCCATACCTGTCTATGTAATACTCACTGAAGAAAGAGGGGTAGTTAGATGAATTGTTGGCCTGGTTGAATAGGCGAGAGCTTCTGTTCTCCTTTAAAGAGGTTGAGGTTGCGATAATAGAGCCCACCCCTCTGTTTAAGGTTGGTTTTAGTATTAGACCTAAATTTCTCTAACCTAGCATATAATTCAGTTTGAATTCTACACTGCATCCATCTGGAAAGGCTCCTGTGGAAAGAGAGCGACGTTCAAAATGCCTCTTCGAGCTGTTTGGGTAAATCATAGAGTAGCACAGGCCTTCCATGTCGAGGTTTAAGCCAATCGCAGCAGCAGCTGTGACCTATCATATTCTTGATTTACCAAATCCAGTTGGGAGGACCATGCAGACATCTTTTTGATCCACAGAGAAACAAATTGCGTCCTTTTGCTCGTTTTTTCGTTTATTTTACTTCAGCCTTCCGCCTCTGGCAGACGTCAGACACATCGCTGCCTTCAATGGTCCAAAACATTTCTGTATCCAAAGCTAATGCATCTATTGGCTTCTCACAAGATGTATAATCGTGGTGTTTGTGAATTCATAAATCGTGCAATAATTAATCTTGCATGCAAACTAAACATTTCCCCCGTCGTCTGCATGAAGACTTTAATTCAAACGTTATAATTTACTTTATATGTTTTAGTAGAAATTTTTAAAAAACAATCATTTTCAGTGGGTCTTTATAATGTGCATAAGGCCTCAGTCGACTGTTTGCTTTAATCTGCCCGACTGGCCACAACCTTCAGCTCATTCTTTATTTTGATAAATTGAAGAGGAATCCCTTCTAATAAATCAGGGTCCATAATAAAGAAAAGCTCTGAATGGGATATTAAGATTTATATCAGAGATTACAGCTCCACACTGACATGTACACAAGAGCTCCCTCTTATTCTGTCTCTCACCCTCTCTCCAAAGCTTAAGTCAAATTGTCCTTGCGTCCTTTATGGTCGGCGACAGAATGATTTCTTACCAGAGTGCAGAGACAAGGAAAGGAGACATGAAAGGGCGAGAGAAGAGAAGGAGAAGGAACCGGAGAAAAGAAGAGGGGGTTCTAGGCTGCAGTCTTTGTGTTATAGGTGGTCAAGTATGAATGCAGCACACAGAGATTCATTACTGAAATGCAATGGCTATCTGTATGACAGGAAGAAGGATGGGGGAGTGAGTCTGTCTGAGAGAGCGCAGACGTGTGTGATCTACATTTTCAGCAAGATGCAAGATTGAATTTCTGTTCCTCTGCCAGCTTCTTGGAGTATGCATATGTGTGGGTGTGTGGGTGTGTGTGAGCATGCAGACAAATGTGAGCCTGGCTCAGATTTGCAGTGTGAGCACACACGCTCACAGTGACTTATTTACTCCAGAGGCGAGGCTATAACCCCAGGTACAGGGCCCTGCACAGAATAATTGCTTTTTTTTTTTTCATCGCCCTGCATCATGCCGTCTCTTTGTTCCTAACGGCTCACACACAAGAAGTAAAATCTATCTGTGAGTGAGCACGTGTCTGCATGGATATGAATACGTAAGATGGGGTCTGTCTGAGCGGGAGTATGTGCTCATGATGGATTTAAGTCTCAGGATGTGTTTGTATACCCCAATATTTCTATATTCACTCGACAACCCCACAAGAATTAGATTCGGATATATGTTTGCATCTCTAACAAAACAGCTTCCCAGCAACAACTGTGTAAATAATTTGGTTTTGATTTGAAGTTTCAGTCAGGTATTCCCTCTGAGCGTTCTTTGTTTGCTTTTTAGTTGCACTCAATTGTTTTACAAGATAACTTGATGCAAAAAGCTATTTCAGACGATTATCTCATTTAGTGAGAGAAAAGGTAACAGCAGAGACTTTTTTATCGGTGGGAGCAGGAAGAGGCCCAAGGCTATCATGGAGACAAACTTAAAAAAAAAAATATTACTTCCTTAAGCAATAATTTGCAATTGGAGTTTCTAAACACTGAATATATGATAGGTGTTATTACGCAGAAATCCGACTTTTTCATCTTAACAATGTGTAATTGTCATGGTTTCGGTTCCGTTTTAGCCCGGCGTACACTGTGCGATTTTGCACGCATCTGCTGCTCACACTGTACAACTAAACGCAGGGTTTAGCAGCAGCTCACGATTTACATTCAGCCCGACGCTCTGATGCGATCTTTCTGCTCACACTGTGCGACTAAAAACCACCTGGACCAAACTCCGCAGTGAGATGGAGCCGCTCTGACGCGTCAATATCCTGAAGCCAAACAAATAGAAGGGGGATAT
This sequence comes from Cyprinodon brontotheroides, assembly GCA_018398635.1. Lineage (NCBI taxonomy): Eukaryota > Metazoa > Chordata > Actinopteri > Cyprinodontiformes > Cyprinodontidae > Cyprinodon > Cyprinodon brontotheroides. The sequence goes on along the minus strand of JAGKQL010000001.1, from coordinate 1,273,725 downwards.
TACGCTCAATATAGCGAACCGCACTGCCTTGGCCTTGGCATTAAAAAAAACATGTTTTCTTTAATCCAACTGTTTTTTATTTTATTTTATTTGTTTTTTATTTTTTCCTACTTTCTGTCGATTCTGTTTTATCTTCCTGTATTTTAATCATGTAAAGTACTTTGCATTGTCTTTGTACTGAATTGTGCTATACAAATAAATTTGCCTTGCCTTGGCCTTGCCTTGCCTTGGCAATTTGTGCAATTTTTGTGCTGAGGGTTCTAGAAAGAAAGAAGCTGACGACGTATTTGGAAAAAGAACGTGGCTGAGCAGGCGTGGTTGCTGCGGTCCATCAATTTTGCAGATGGAGCTGCATTTCACTCGTTGCATCCCTGCCACGCTGCTGTGTTTACATCTGAGAGGAGGAATAAAAAGAAAAAACCCTTCTTTGCACATGCGCCCTGAACGATTTGCCCACGACGGTCGGGAGAAAATCAAACATGTTTGATATTGTCCCAACCTCCAGAACCAAAACCATGACAGCAATGGTGTTGGGGGCTCAGTTTAAACCTGGTAGACAATCCTGCCGGTGGCTTGCTCTTTGTCTTTGCTCTTTCATTGGGTTCTTTCTTTAAACAAGTAAAGCTCATAAGCACGATTAAGGTCCTCCTTAATTTACTAACATAAATCCGCCTTTCTTTCAACAGGGACTCACCTGTATTGCGTCACATTTATATCAAAATGCCTGCGTGCAAAATAAACACTTGCATGTATGTTAAACTACTCCCAGCTCCTCCCAGGAGCGCTGGGGATTATGCTCGGGATCTCACTGCATGGACGATTTTCTATCCGCTTACTACTTACCCGACGTACCACAAATGTTGGAGAAGGCTCCGCCACTGTCCCGCCTTCAACCGTTGTCTTCGCTTATGGATGACGAGCTGCCAGTCAAAGGCTTCCTGACACTACTTCCTGTGCGATCGTGTCTACAAGACCCAATCAGGAGGAGGCTTACAGGAGAGGTTTGCCTCCGCCCAACCTGTCAAAACACATTTTCCTGCGCTGGGAGGACAAAATCAGTCCGCGAGGTCAAAGGTGCTTTCGAGAGCGTAGCCGCCCTCGAGCATGTGGATAAGAAAAATCGTACTCTCTGTGAGATCCCAAGCACTTGTGGGACTGAAAAGTATAGGGGAAGATTCTGCGGTTAGTTCAGGCTCAGTGGGAAATTTGTGTCTTTGATTTGAAGAAGGGAATTAAGGCAACAGGACTCACGTTTCCAGAAAAAGGTGTCTCTTGTTGAATCCAGTCGAGGTGTGGGTTGTTCCAGTAATAGACTTGCTCATTGGAGGGCGGACAGGGTTTACCCAGGTTGAGGTGTTTCCTTGGAGGAGCTGACTGCCACTTAGATTTCCTGCTGTACTTGAACGGTTTCTTGTGGAGATGAATCCACTGCTCAGTGTGAAGCCCAAACAATCTTTGGGGAAAAGTAGATCAAACCACCAGTTTGAATCCTCAGCTCAGTTTGATGCTCAGACAATCCTTCCAGGGGAGAAGGTCCAAAGCATCCAGTTTGCAGGATGACTTCCTGCCGAGAAGCAAGACAAAAACAGTACAGTAAGATTAAAACTCAGGGTGACAAAAACTCAAGTTTGACTCAGCAAAAACTCAGCATGGCTAGAGCACCCCAAACTGGCAAAACACTCTGGCGTCGAGGTGGTGGCAATCAAGCAGCTTAACAGTCCTCCGGTAATGAGGCAACCATCCCCAGCAGGTGTGTGAGAAGGCCAACGAGAACCAGGCCACGCTGTTGAGGAAAACAAACAAAAACACAACCCACAAACTGAATTCCTAACACTTGGAGCGGCAGTTTCTCGCGCATTTGTGATTTTGTTGTGCGGTGGTGGTAGATAAACCAAGTAATTTAACATGCATGCAAGTATGTTTTTTTTGCCTGTGGGTGTTTTGAAATAAATGTTACACCATACACCTACAGGGCATTCCATAAGTGTTGCTGGTGGTGTAACATTTTACCCAGTGTTTAAGATACCAGGAAACAATGGTATAAACCGTGGCTAACTGCTAACGTTGTCAGTGCTTCATCTTGTGTAATAAATACAGAGCAGGGCATGTATTGTCACCTGCCAACATGCCAAATGTGGGTAACTTATGAAACTGTCAATCTATTTGCCGGCTTGGTGGGTAGCCAGTAAGACGAATCACATAGTCAGTTGTTTTGTTAAGCTAGCCTCGCTGTTTTCGCGGATATTTTAAACAAAATGTGGTGAAGTATAGCTGGCTGGAACCGAAAAGAAGAAAAATTATTTAAAAAAGTGGGAAGGGATGGCAAGGTCTGCGACTTCCTAGTGTCACAACAGAGATGCACTGTTGGGATTGGACAGAGTGGGATCTGACCAGTCCTTGTTGGAAATCCCAGCTGCCGTCATGGTGGAGAAAGCAGAGATGAGCGTCTGCTCCTCTTCTCTTCTTCTTAGGACCCAGAGCACTCAGTCTAATCCCTGTGGAAGGGTTTTTCTACTGCTGCCTGACCTTGACATTACAGTGAAATATGGTTTTCATTCTGCTAATCAAGTCCCTGGTGTTATGATTGTTGCTGTTGCTGTTTATCTAAATGTTTTACGAACAAATATTACATTTTTCTTCAAAAAGAAAATAAACGTATTATATTTACAAACCTAAATATAACATTTTTAAATTAACGTAATGCAAAAATCTAAATAAATAAAAAAAGAGTTGAACCTGGATGCAATCAGCGGCAGAAATAATTACACAGTTAATTAGATTTGCAGCTGGGCGTTAACTAAATAAATGAGCCAATAAGTGAGATGACTGGCAGCTTGTATTTCTGTCATTTTCTATTCTAGATGCTGGTCACAGCAGGTCAGATACAGATGTCATTATGTAGCTCTAGTCATAAATGAGATTAAGTTGGTTAATTACCCAACAGCACTTTAATGTCTACTTCAGTACAAGTTCATGAAATCGTTCTAAAGCTATTTCTACTTGAGCTTCATTCCCCTTTATTTTAGCTATGAAAAACCTCTATGGCAGACAGATATAAAATTTAAAAGACAAATTTAGAAGGATTGTATAAGTAAAGTACAAGTTTATGGATATTTGAAAATAGCAGCAACATCAGAGATGTGCAGAATGACAGCAACAGGTTATTTAACTGACTAAAGGTTCCAACATTACATTTGATTTTGGAACCTTTATTCCACTCCTGGATTCTGAGTGTGGTCTTTGTTCACTTTACAATAAAAAATAAATAAAAAAACAGTTTTGAAAACTTCATTCTTTCCTGTTTTGTGTGTCAACTGTCACTGTTGCTAAGCAACATAGCCTATGGCGGTAAAACCCGCCGAAGGGGGTAGACCTGTTTGAATTCACAGCCAAAACTCTTCCGGTGTCTCCTTCTTTTCAAGGACTTGGAAGGATCCAGTCTAGGTAGACTGCGTCTTTGGAGGATGCAGGCCATGAATTCAAACTGAGCCTACGTGTCAGATGGTCGCAAACCTCGCGAAGACCTCAAGGCAGAAGTGTGAAGAGACAAAAAGCAGCTGTGATTTGGTCCTCGGTATGCCTTTCCGGCTGTCTGTGTGGTCGTCCTTCTCGATTCGGTGCCGGGGCGCGCCATTTTTAAAAACTGAGTAATAACAATGGATAAAGGTTGATCGAAGAGGTTCGGAAGTACAACCACTTGTATGATGCCTCAAACATGTTGTTTTGTAAAATAAAAACTCCCGCTGAAGATTGCCGCCGTGAAAAGTTCTCGTTAAAATCCGCCGAAGTTCTCGCGAGTTCTCGAATAGGCTCCCCGCTTAGCGCTTTGGCGGGGAAACTGCTGTTTGCGTCCATAGAAATTCCAGACCCGGCGGTGAAGAAGCATACCAGCAAAACTGGTTTGCGACCAGACCCAAGCAACATTCGATGTGTGCGGTTGCAGAAGTATAATCTGTCCTTAAAGACCTTGGGGATCATCAGCATTTAATGAGAATGCTCAAAGAACTTCGTTGTCTTAAAACTCTTGGAGTAATTCTGAAAGAATGAACACCTTTACATGTTGAGGATTGCTTACACCAGCGGTCCCCAACCTTTTTTGAAACACGGACCGACGCTTTAAAGTGTTGGGGGGGTAAATACGATCAAATAAAATGCCCGTCTGACTGGCATAAAATCAAGCAAATACAAACAACATAAAAATAAAACTCACCATTATGTTGAATTAGTGGGAGCCCTGAGCTTGTCCCTCAGAAAGCAAGCCGGTCCCATCTAAGCGTAATCGGAGGAACATAACACATGAAGTGTGCTCCCTGATGTCCAGTTTGCTCCACGTGGTTGTTTTGGTAAGCTGTAAAATCAAAAGATAGGGATGTTATAGATAGGATGAGTCCTGACCTGAATTAACCTGTGTGCCAAGAGGCACAGATGCACCGACTGATGTAATTGGAGAGAATACCGCGAATTTTTCAAAAGTAAAACATCCCACTCAGACTCTGATAGTCTAGATGGCAGCTATATATATATATAACTTAGCAGTATATACCATGCTGCTATATATATATATATATATATACTATAAACATATTAATAGCAGATGGAAGAGCTGCATTAACTGTCCGGAACCCCTAGGTTGCGACTGTCTCGGTTAGGTTGGCGTGTGTTGGCGTTAGGTTCATGCGCTGCTCCTTTTCTCATAAGCGGCGTTAACACTCAGAAACTTTAGAAGGTGGCGGTACTGCGACCAAAACCAACCACCCGTAGTAAACAAGAAGAAGAAGAAGAAGCGAGAAGCAGCGTAGCGATTGGCCAGCAGAAAATCAGTTGTTGTGGAGAATTGTGTGTGGGTATGGCGGTGGGAAAGAACAGGGAGTTGGAAGACGCGCCAGCAAGCAGCGCACTGGGGTCTGCTGTATGGGACCACTTTGCATTTAGGTGACCTACGATGTGACGGCGGAAAGAAAGCTGGGGATAAAAAGTGCAACAGTGTGCAAAGCATTGTGCGCAGCAGCTTTGTTTATGCTAACAGCAACACGACCAACGTGTCATGCTAACCCGAAATCCCCTCATACTCCGTCAGCAGCCCCCGGCGCTCCAGGCCGGCTGCTCAAAGCAAAACCTACAGCCTCCACTGGCTGCCGTCCGCTCGCTCTGAGTTCCTTGGAATGGTAGAGAGCATGCGCCAGATGATTAAATTCAAAGCAGCAAAACATGCGGAAATGATCCAGGGTTTCGCGCAGATCATTTAAAATATTACAATTCATACATTTTTTTTTTTTATTTTTCATTATTTCATTAATTGTTATAATTTTTTATTACATTCTTC
>JAGKQL010000001.1:1217956-1258172 GCA_018398635.1 Cyprinodon brontotheroides | reverse complement strand
CCAATGTATTCCAAGTGTCCTGAGTGGGTAGCATCCAGAATTTACTCCAAACGAAGTCATTTAGAATGTTTTTAGAGCATAAACAGTAGTGTATAGGATTTCCTGAAAGCGCGTTCACGAGTCTACGGAAACCGCGGCAGACCAAACCAGATGAAAGTGCGCATTCAGGGCGTGTAGCAGTTCTCGCCGTAAAGCAAGACCGACTCTCGCGATGCACGAGACTTCTGAGCCTGTGGGTGCGGGCCGAGGGCTCCTGCAATTGCAAGTACGTTATTTCCCCTACAGACCACCAGGGCGGCCGAGAAAACCTTTGTTCGACCTGAAATGACTCATTTAATCATCCAAAACGTTATGGAACACATTGATTAATGAAAAATGTTGCATAGTATGCCTTTAAGCAACGAGGCAAACCTTCTTACTTCGGCCAATTTATAGCAATTAATCAGATAGCAGAGCGTGCAATGAATGTGAGTGTGAGGCAATGTTTTTTTTCTGCCTCTGTTATTATGGCAGTGAGTACACTTTGCGATCAGGGGTCGGTTCGCACTTAATTATTTGCGAGTCCGTGCGGTCCCGGCCTTTTTTAAATGGGGAAAATAACGGGTTGGTTATTGATTCTGTGCATGTGGGCGAACAAAATAAAAAAAAAAAACGAATCAGGACTGTGTTGAATTGTTATTCTATAAATGGCCTTGAGATTATGTGTTTTGAGTTGGCACTATATAAATAAACTGAATTGAAATTAATTGAACTGATATTTCTATTGACTTTACGCAAAGTTGCTACTAAAGTTTCCAAGCAATGCACTGACACTAACATCTTTAATCCTCTTCTATGCCATGCAGACTTTCTATCTGCGACAGCAAAGGTTCACTCAACCACCTTGCAAGATGTGGTTCTGAGTCTACAACTGTCATGATCTAGCCTGTTTTGCTCCTCCCTAATTAGTAATTTCTCTCACCTGCCGTTTTCCCTCACTGCCTCAATTACAATTTATTCCCTACCTGTTTCCTCTGGTTTTAAATTCAGTTCAGCCTGAGAATTCAGTGCCAGATCATTTCTTGTCTTTCTGTGTCAGTCTGTTCAGTTTTAGTTCTTGGTTGCGTGTCCTGGATCCTAGCAGGCAAGTGGAAAGAGAGTTTTGTGTTTGTCTAGGTCTCCTGATCGGTCCACTCTTCCTCCCCGCCGAGTCCTCCGGGTTTTAGGCTCTATATGTGGGAGGTTCAGTTTTTATCCAGTAAGCCTGGCTCCAGGGAGGAGACCAGTTTAAAGTCCTGCTTCAAGTTCGGGTTCCCGCGTCCTGTCCCCCGCTACCCTCTTCCACTGAGCCCGCCTGTCTGCATAATCACCTGAATGTCTCTCTTTGAATACTGGGTCCCTCTGTCCCAGCTTCGCTTTTATTATCTTTTTACCCAAACTTACTAAAAAAATCCGGTGAGGATTACTATGCCATGTCTCGGCACTCATAAATAGGTATGGAGCATAAAATAATTTATGTTTCGAGGGTCTTGATGTCATGAGATTTGGAGAAAATAAAATTATAATTTTAGAAGCCAATCTTGTGCAGTAAACTGTATTGTTGAAGTAAGTTGGCAAATTCTCATAAATTTTTTTTTTTGTTGCTTTATGTCTGGATTTAACTGGAGGAAGAGTGTTAATCTTAGGGATGTCTGGTGATGGTTTCCAGAGCAGAAGGGAGAAAGCTTGGCTCCCATTCGGGCTGTGGATAACAGAGCCAACAGCAGGGTGGACAGAGGAGGAGGTAGGAGGTGATTACATGAAGGAGATTAAAGAAGTGTGTGTGAGGGGGGATTGCAGATGACCTTGAATGTTACCAGAAGGATTTTAAATTTAATCCTGAATTGTCAGGGGAAAACAGGTAGACCTAAAATAACAAAGGACCGTTGGTGATACAAGCGTCTGAGGATCTTCTTGAGTCAGACCACACTGCAAAAAAATCTAAAATCTAGATAAGTCATTTTTTTCTTAAAATAAGTTGATTTGTTCTTGGATTGAGGAGGTAAAAAGAGACATTCTGCCAATGGAACAAGACAATTTACACTTAAAATAAGAAACACAATTGCATTGTCTGATTTCAAGTGCATTTTATCTAAATATCTTATTTTTGGAGTAAAATACTCATTCCATTGGCAAACTATCTCATTTACCTACTCAAATTAAGGGTGAATACACTTAATTTAAGAAATTTTTACTTATTTCTAGATCGTTTTTGCAGTGCAAAAAGACGAAAGTTGTGCAAATAAATAAAGGCTATAAAAGAGATCAAGATCTTTATGTTATGTGAATGAAAATATTAATGTGAGATGTAAAAGAAAAGGTTCCATCAAGGAGGAAAGCCATAGTCTTAACCGGACATTATTCCTTTTGTAAAGTTTCACTTGTTTAATCATTATCTTTTCTGAGCACTTTCACTGGAAAATATCAAAAGTCTAGATAAGTCATTTTTTCTTAAAAATAAGTGCATTTCTTCTTGAATTGAGGAGGTAAGGAGGTGAGACACTTTGCCAATGGAACAAGACAATTTACATTTAAAAATAAGAAAAATTATTGAATTGTCTCATTTCAAGTGTATACTATCGAATTTCCTTATTTTAAGGGTAAAAATCCTCATTCCATTGGCAAATCATCTTATTTACCTACTCAAATCAAGGGTAAATACACTTAATTTAAGACATTTGGACTTATTTCTAGATTGTTTTTGCAGTGTTCAATGTATGAAACATGAACATTTGTATTTTACTCACACTTAGCGGCCATTCAACACTAAAACATTTATCAGTTAGGTAAAGCATTGTTATCAGAATGTACGTTTTTTTTTTATATAACCAAGAAGCAATCACCCTGCGACTTGTTGGAAGTTTGTTAGGTTCAGGGAGGTTTCGAAAAAAATAGAAGCCTGCATTTTAAAATGCCAACATTTAAGTACGGCAACTAAGTGTGACTGCAGGCGGATGTGAATTATGAGGAGAATTAGCCAGAGACAATGACAGCACACAGTACTAAATGTCATCCCATTGACCAATCAGTGTTAAGCTGAATAAGGTTACATTTCCTGATCATTATCACTCAGGCAGCCTACATAAAACAGCTTCCACTCTTTCCTTTTGCCTTTAGTATTTCCCTGCTGCTGGTCCTCCTGTTCCATTAAATTCCATTTTTATTGTAAATAATCACATCAACAGTTAATTTTACATAAAAAAAACTGCAATGCCTGTGGTTTGCAATGATGTTAACATAAATGGGTTCTTTCACAACCCTTTCAAACCTTTGCTAATGTTCTCAGACACACTGGTGAGATTACTGGAAATCTGAAGAGAGACACATCTGGACTATCTACTGGACTTAATTTAGGGATGCAAAATAAATACAAAAATGCATCCTGCAACATGTTTAAAAATCCTAAAACCCTTCTGTTGTCCTTAGAAATTATTACCATCTTTATGTTGGTCAGAAACATGAAATTCTAATTCAAGAAAGATAGATTTGTGGTTGTAAAATGTCAAAATGTAAATAAATTCAAGGGTTTGATTTTTTTTTTTTTAGAGAGCTGCTGCATATCATTCAAATGTAAGAGATTGCTCCTGTCAATAAAAAAACATCTAATATCATATTTACATTTAAATGCTTCCAACACTTCCAAAACTTTCTTTTTAATAAAGCTTCTAGTTAAGAGTGGCTCAGGTTATCCTGAGCTATCTCTATAGTTATGCTGCTATAGGCTTGGAGCTGCTGGAGGACATAGGGACCCCTTTTTCATCATTCTGCTTCATTCTATCTCTATTCTTCCACTCTGCAGAATCTGTTAGTTCAATCTCTAACGTTCTGCTCTCTCTACTTTTCTCATAGTAGCTTCATCTGGTCTGTTCCTGTTTGGCTGTGACTCCATCCTGGAGAGAAATATCAACTGTGCTGCTGCCATCAACACCTTTGTTTCACAGATGTTGGAGCTTGGCCTGTTTTCCAGTGTAGTCCTGTTTTCTCTGACTGTGATAACTGGATTATTGTGCTCTAACTAAATCACTCTGACATGGGAGCTGGCTTTCGGAGCTCGTCTGCCTGGCTGTGTGTTTCCTGGGCGGGGCTGCGGAGGGCTGGTTGACAGTTGCCTTTTGTATCTATGCTTCTTTTTTCTATGTCTGCTTCTGTCTCCTTGAACCCCAGTGGGCCTCAGCAGATGGCGCTCACTGAGCCTGGTTCTGATTGAGGTTTCTTCCTGGTTGACAGGGAGTTTTCCTCTCCACTGTCGCTACAAGCGTGCTTAGTTTGAGGGATTACCTTCGAGTCAACGAGTCGATGCAATCAGCTGGTTTTCCTTAGATAGAAAACTTTGAATTAATTTGACTGGATGATCTGGAGGACTGGAAAGTGACCTGAGATGACATGATGTGAATTGGAGCTATAGAAATAAACTGTAATTGAATTGAGCAAAGCTTTTATTCCACTCAGTCAATAACTTCTTGACATTTTTCCAGATTTAATCAGGTCTTTCTGAACCAAAGCAGCACCACAAATAACGCTAAATAACAAATATAGGCAGCATGACGTAGAGGAAGCACAGTAAGTCTTACACCCTCTGTCTATAACGAACAAAACAATCAGGATCTGTCAGAGAAACAATTATGAGGTAATTACATCAAATCAGGGATTTTCTGTTTTCTCTCCACGCCGTACACGGGTACTCCCACACAATACAACAAACAACATCAACCCCACTCCTCCACTGTGTGGCGTTTAGGCCCCCTGTGCTCCCTAAACACGGATTCATATTAATCTCCACGCTACACGTGACTAAATAAATGCACAAGTATGCAAAACGCACACAGATTTATGCGAAAGGTTATTCATGCGTCTGTGCACTCCCTCCGCCAAACACCGAGTCTTCCTCTGCCCTCCCAGAGCTTGTCTTAATTAGCAGCCAAGTCGTCTCATGGCAACACACTCGTCAATCTCCCTCCATGCAGACTCACACTAATTAAGCGATCTAAATGGGAGTGTGTGACAAAGTGACACGGGGTGCAGGTTCTGGTGCCTTTTGTGAAAACCCCTCGCTTGATTTGACTTCAGATATATTTCCTCCTCTTCCAGCACTTCTCCATGTTCCTTCTCCTACATCCTCTGGAGTATGTGATTACAGTTATCAACACTGGCAGACTCTTTCTGCTGCCAACTGGCAAACCACTGAGCCCCCGAGTCCAAATAGTGTGCTGGAAGGGGTACAGACGATCATCTCACAACATGGTCGTCATTATGAGCAGCTCCAGCGGGAGAATTCACTCTAAATATCTGAATCAGAGCAAGTATGGAGGTGTCGCAAAATAAATGCCGCAAAGGAAGCTATTTGGAGGACACCTGAGCTTTATTCAAAATGCAAAATAAGAATTTAATGAGTCAGAAGTAAATCTCAGAATCAAAGCATGCCAGCAGCTTGATAATATATTAAACTAAAGCTAATCTTCATAAATCAAATTGCGAGAAACTCTCAGTAAATGAAAATGTGTTTTTCAGGCAGTTCTGCCTGCAGGAGAAAGCCTTTATAAGTATTTATAACCTGTAACATATTTTATTGAGAGAATTTTGATCATTCTATTAATAAAAGCACAAGAGCAGAAATAAAAAGGGTGCGAGTATAAAACTTTGACCTTCTTTTTTTCTCTACCTTGGCTACACCGCGGCTCTACCTTTCTTATACAGTGTTCTTTTTGGTTTTATTTAACTCTTATTTTTTGAGTTTTCAGTTATACTTTGATTATGTATTTCTGTGTTTTCCAGTTTATTGTTTTCATTTCCATTTTGTGTTTTTGTATTTGAGTTCTTCAGTATTTTTTGCCCTCTGCTGCCCTCTTGTGTCAATCTCCTTTTCTCTAGCTCCCTTCTAGACTCCTCTGTCCACACCTGCTCCCAATCTGCTGATTAGCCTGACTCAGCAGATGGCGCTCACCCTCAGCCTGGTTCTGCTGGAGGTTTCTTCCTGTTCAAAGGGAGTTTTTTTTCCTCTCTACTTTTAGTCGCTACTAGCATGCTTGGTGTGAGGGATTGCTGAAGAGTCAATGAGTAAAAACAATCAGCTGATTGTATAGCCCCATTTACACTACCCTTTTGAAACCGTGCAGAGAGCAGTCCGAGCACGAAAACCAAGATATCTGTTGAGAGTAAATGAACATAAGATTTGGTTGAATTGTTTCTGTAAAATGCCTTAAAATGACATATGTTGTGAATTGGTGCTATACACAAATAAACTGAATTGAATTCTTCTTTTTTGTTGAGTATTACTCAAGATCAACTAAATCACATTCCACATTAAGACTTTTGGGAGCTTCAACTTCAACCTCCAGCAACTTCACGAATGTATAAGTTGAAAAAACATCATCAATCATTTAAAATAATGTTGAAAAACAAAATGTGTTACAGAGGTGATAGAGATTAAAAAAAATACAGGTGGTCAAAATTTATGTTCATTCCTGGGAGAGGTTTGGTTTGGTAGATAATAAAGACAGTATGTTTGACTGTTTACTAATGTCCTGTAATTTACTCTTAAATTGTATTTTTAAGAAACCTTCTGAAATGAGCCCCTGGAACGTTTCTAAGCTGGTAGGTCAAAGGAAATACGATTAGGTGAGGAATCAGCCATGACAGTAAATACCTTTGAGTTTACAAGAGCCCGAGCCTGAGCGTTAATGTCCAACCATTTATCTCTAAGATATCCAGTATTATTGGAGCAGCTAACTCCTCAACACACACACAGCTAGGGTAAAAAGCTGCACCCCTCCCACCATGAAATAGCCTGGCTCTCTGAAATGGCCTGCAGAGCCCAGTTTCACAGCAGGTAGCTAATACTGGTTTTATCTCTGACTTGTATTGACTTCTCTAATCGCTCCACTGCGTCAACGCTGGGACGTTTTGAGCCACAGGAGATGGCAGCAAGTAGGGGTGAAATGAGGGTGAAGGAAGGTGCCGTTGGAATGTCAGCTTGGTGGAACCGATTGCGTTTTGTCACCAAACGGTTGTTGCACCAAATATAAAACATCTTTAAGAAAGAAAAAAAAACACTCAAGCAAAAAAGACACAAAACTGTTTTTGAACTTCAGGACATTACTGACATGAACTGACTTTCTCCAAATGTAACCGTAACGACCTTAAGGAGCCATACTGTCAACATTAACAAACACACAAAAATCAAAAAACACACACAAACCTGAGAGAAAAAAAAATATTTCATTTCTTTCTAGATGCAAGCGTTTACTAAGTTATCACACAACAGTATATTTATATGAATGCCAACAACAAAAAAACATTATTTAAACCAACATAATTTCATGTACTAGTTTACTTTTATAGTACATAAATCTTTCCTTCTGAGGGCTTTGTGAAGGTATATCTGTGTTTTGCATGGTCCAATATTGTGTCACCAACCTAAAAAACAACAATGTACCAGTTTAATAATGGAGAAGCTATTGGTCAGCTTTATACAAACATATATATATATATATATATATATATATATATATATATATATATATATATATATATATATATATATATATATATATATATATACCTGCTATATATATATATATATATATGAGCTTTTATAAATTTATTTCCACCTTACGTAGATTCAGGTTATTTATATAGCCAAAATTTATAAACGCAGAAAAAGAAGCATAGATACCAAAGGCAGCTGTCCAGGAAACACACAGCCAGGTAGACGAGCCTCAAGCCAGTTCTGACACTTTTCTGCTTACAGATTTCTCTCTGATCTTGAGTATCAAGTATTATCGACACTCAATTTAAAATGTTCGTCAGGTGACCAACCCGATGGACCAACAATCTCAAACGCACCTGCCATCAACCCTCACACTTCCAATCAAAGTAAAGCCTCCCTTACTTCCGTAGGATACAGATGTCTTAACATGCCTCAATGTGCTTTTTATCGTTTGTCAACTAAATGCTTGTAATACCTCCATCCTGCATTAATAATGAATTGAACTTGAATGCTGTGCACCACACCAGATCTAATGGGTTCCACTTGGGCATTCCAGTGAAACTGGCCGCAAATCCCTCGATGCCTATCTATGCTGTATGAATGAAGATGTATGACGCAGGTAAAGTGATGACATTTTTATAGGCTGTAGACACCTTCAATCTACCCCAAGGTATCAGATGGGCTCATCAAACTTTGGTACAGCGAACTGGTCACAGTTCTGTTTTCATGGAAAATGAATATGATCTCTATTTTTGTGCACTATTGGCAGTTCCTTATTTCTATATAGCGCAAAATGTTCTCAAGGCACTTTACAGTTCACCTATCTTTTCAAATTGATTCTTTTGCCCAATATCAACTCATGGTCTCGAAGGCTGACTGCATGCTTGTACCTGCATTGTTTTTACTGTTCTGACCGCAAAAGTTTTATTCAATTGCTTTTTTGAGACTCATTAACTGCAGAAATCTGAGTTATTTTAGGTTTTGGGAACATAAAACAAACCAAGGTTTAAAAAAATTAATTTCAACTTTTAAAATATGATCTGCTAGATCAAAACCTTATGAGCAAAATGTCTTTCTTATCTTTCCTCCTACAAATGGGGGAAATTTCAGACAGCATGCATCTAAGACAGCTGTGAAATTTTGAGACGATACTTATAATGTCAAAATGTCTGATTTAGAGAACAGTATCAATGAGCTACAAGTGTCATGATCTCAGCACTGATGCCTGGTCTGATTGCTTATTTCATACAACTACTTAGCTCCGCCCAGATCTTATAAACTGCTTATCTGATCCCACCTGCATTAGCCACTATTTAACCAGCCTTCAGACCAGTCATCAGCGCCAGATCAATTCGAGCCTTGTGTGAGACTAACCCCAAAATCCCACATATTACATTTCTGACTGCTGATCCTGATCCGTTCTGCCTCTCCACCTCTGAGCCTGCCTCTTCCCATCTGATCTGTTTGCCTGCCTGCTTTCTGTCTTCTGACTCCTGCCTGATCTCTGCCTGCTTGTGAACCGAACCTGGAACCCTTTCCCGAACCACTGAGTCTACCTGCCCCTTGCCCAGACTATCAGCGCGCCATTTTGGACAGAACCAGGAAATGTTACCTGACTCCGTCTTGGATCTGGACCTCTGAGCCTCACCGCATCTCCGACCTCCTAGCTCTGACAACCTGACCTTGTCACCAGCCCGTTGGCTGGCTTAGCCCTCTGGATTATCCAGCCTTCCTTCATCTGCTTGGTTCTGATCTGCTGCTTGTTCTCCTTCCACTAGATACTTCAGCGTCTGGGACTTCGCTGGGTGCCAACCCTGCAACACGAAGACTCAGACTGAACAATAAGACCAGGTTAGTGACTTACTCGTTTATGATCATCCACTTCCAGAAAGACGCGTGGGTCACTCACCTGCTGTCTCCCTCTGCAGTAGAGGTTCCCTGCCTTGGACACTGGCGAATCACTGAATTTGTTCTAAGAAATCTGTTTTGTCCACCTCAAATTATTGGATCCTTCTTTTCTAAGTTCTGACACAACGGTAGTATACAGAAGTCTCAAGTAACAATGTACAAATACTTTGTTACCTTAAGTAGAAAATTTGGGTTTTTATACTTATATTTTATATTTATATTTACTAATAGTTGGCTTTTTATACATTATTTTTTGCACAGATTTTTTCTTCTACTCCTCACATTTTGTTGCTACTATCTCTACTTTCTACTCCTTATATTTTAAAAATACAATCGTTAATTTTGTTTTATTTAAACTAATTTTCATGATGGCCTGTTTGTATAAAAATAATTAAAAGTAAAAACAATCAAAATAATTTTTCTAGATGATGCAAAGTTAAATTTACCATTAGTAATTCAACTAAGAAAATTAAGTACAAGGAAGTTATCACCCAGAAAATGTTCCTTTAATAGGGTAGCACAATAACGAGTATGAGGTTTTAAACGTCTACCATTAAACTTTTTCTCCTGCATTACTTTTACTTTTATACTTTTAGTTTTAAAAATTGTACTTTTACACTTTTACTGGAGTAAAAAACTTAAGTTTATTTTCTACAAAAGCGTTTTTAAACAGTAGGATTTATACTTCTACTTGACTAATAAACTCTCATGATCATGGCCCTGGGTGGTGGCCTAAATTCTGATTTCACTCACCTGTCTAACTCTGCCCGGTTACCAATTATCACTCATCTTATCCACCTACTCCTGCTGCTTTATATATGGCTCATTCCCAGCTATCGGGGCCAGATCATTGAGTTTAAGTTTGACTTTGATGCTTTAGTTCATGTTCTCATTCTCAAGGGCCTGTTAAAAGAGAGGTTTTCAGTATTTTGTAAAGTTCTTGTTCATGTCTTGTCTCTCATCCACTGAGCATGCCCTGTTCCTGTTTTGGCTCAGTGGGGGGAGCTAGTTTTTAACATACCATAGTTTTCCTGTTATCCTGCCTTGTTCTGCCTCTCTACTACTGTGCTTGCCTGTTCCCATCTGACCATTCTGCCTGAACTCTCTGTTGGGCTCTTGGATGCCTGAATCTGCCTGAACTCTCTGGACCAGCCTGTTCCTGTTCTGAACCAGGCTGCGGACTCATGGATCTCTGAGCCTTCTGTTCTGAACTGTGTCCCTGACCTGGCATGGATTCCTGTCTGTTCACTCTGGGCAGTGCGCACCACATCTCGTTGGAAGTCCATCCACTGGATCTTACGCAGCTCTAAGGAGATGCTGGACTGTTAAACCAGAGTTGCCAGGGATGGGCGGTGCCCCGACTCCCCCCGCAGCCTCTGCAGAACCACAGCTCTATAAATAAACTCCTTTTCAAGCAATCACTGTCCGTCTCGCCTCGAATTCTTGGTCCTACTTTCTGAGCTTATTAAAATAAACGTTAATACTTTTGAATTCTAACTTCCGTTCTTCACTCCATAGATGGATTTAAATCCCCAAAATTCACGAAAACGTTGAATCCAGCTATAACATCAAAAGAAGATGGATGTTAAGCATTCAGCTAATAAGTACTTTGATGTGTTTAGTGTAGTTGGTCAACTGCCGTGTGGATTTTTTTCAGTCACCATCTGTCAACTTTCTTTATCTTTCCTTTTTAATTCCTCCCCCTTGGTTCCCTGTGTCTTTTTTTTTAGCTCCTGTAGCGTTTCTCTCTCTATGTGGTGTTACCTGGGAGGGCTCAGTCTGAATGATGGATGTGACTGAGTGTGTTGCCATGGTGCTACTTGCTTTGGAATGCTAACGGGAGACTAAGTCTAGCAGCCTACCGATGGGAGCACGGAGAGAAAGGAGATGCTGGAGGTAGCAGGGGTTTGTGCATTGCTGTAAGTGACTGAAAGAACAGTGCTGTCCAATTTATAAAACACACAGGCTCAAATAAAACCTTACAGGCATGCATGTGCATGCCCTTTGTGTTCTGCAGAATTAAATATTCCTGCTTCCAGAGGTGGTGGAATTATTTATAGCTGCTCATCTGTGAGCTGGACTGTAATAAAGTTACAGCTAAGACTAATTTGCAGTTTGATGAGGTGGGCTTTTAGTGGCAGATTTTAGACCAACATCATGTACAGATTGTTTTTATAGATTTGATTAACTTTTATTGTTATTTTTATTAATGTGCTGAAAGAGTGTGTTTTGTGAGGTTGCACGCCGTGTCATCCTTTTCAACTCAAAGATCCTCAACCAAAGGAGAGCGGTGAAACAAAAAATGATATGAGAGGAGTCGTCAGTGTGCTCAGCATGTAATCGCTTCGTGTTAGCGGTCCAATAAAAGCTGCGACTCAACTCTTTTTATGGCTGCCTGGAGGCGATGGGTTCCTAAGTTTGACCTGAGTCATAAAGCAGCGCATGAAAACATGAGATCACACATGCAAACCACATTCTGGAACCTCAGTGAGGGCATAAATGAATGTTTAAGAGCCGGCGAGCTCATGTTTGCACTCACTGGCACTATATTATAGATGCTGCGAAGATGATGGTGTGAATATCAGAAACAGATCTGTGATTTACTTCGGCTAAACAAAGTTCAGGTCTAGACATTTGCATCATTCCTACAGGAAAAAGCAGAATATAACAGCATTTAAAGCATATTAGCAGAAAATGGCAAAATTGCCTGAAACTAATTATTTTTGATCCATTTTATTTACCTGTTTCAGACAGCAGGGGGCAGCACATCTGGCTTAAAGGAATAGTACACCCAAAACATGATTAGCCTTGATTTTCTACTCACCCCCATGTGCTGAACAACACTCTGGAGTACTTTTTTGATATCTCAAATGCATCTGGAGTGTCTGGGGAGGCTTCTTGCTGTCTGCTGACATTCAAATAATGGAGGTCTATGGCCGACCGAGGCAGAAAGGTCCATAAAAGTCCACAAAAAGCGTGTCAATATTCCTCCCATACTGCTTTCGTCCAATGTATTCCAAGAGTCCTGAGTTGGGTAGCGTCCAAGAATTTTCGAAGCGAAAGTCATTTTAGAATGTTTTTAGAGCATAAACAGTGGTGCATAGAGTTTCCTAAAAGCGGCGTTCTGTGCCTTCTGACAGCGCGACAGACCAAACCAGATGAAAGTGCGCATTCAGCTTCGGCAAAGAACTCATGCTCTTCCTCAACACTACTGGAAGTCCCCAGACATTTTCTTTTCGTTGTTTCTTTCTTTGCACAGGTAAACGAAAAGCACATTTCTTCTTCTACGGCTTGCATTGCTCGGCAGAGCAGGCCGAGCTGAATGCGCACTCATCTGGTTTTTTGGTCTGCAGCGTTTTCATGTAGACTCGTGAGCAGCGCTTTCAGGAAATCCCTATACACTTTATGTAAGCTGTCTAAACTGTTTTGTTCAGTAAAGAATATGGGCGCTACCTCGGGTACACTTGGAAGCCATTGGGCGAGAAGCGAGAGATGTGCGTTGAACGCTGCCAACACTGTGGCGAAGATCACGGCGGTACGGCAAGCCTCCCCGGAAATCCCGGGCCTCGAGAAAAGATATCAAAGTACTCAGAAGTAACTTGTTTAAAGCGCATGGTAATAATGTTTTGTACTGTCCTTTAAGATACTCACTAGGGTTTTAAAGGGAAAAGTGGCTCATATTCCGGGAATCAAAGTTCACAGAAGTTCTTTAAATGAAATCTGAAATGATTCCATCCTGTTCAATAAATGATCAGTGTTTTTTTAATTCAACGGTAATTTTCATGTGAATGTGTGCTTTACGCAGGAGGCATCCATGTTTGTCAAAAGAACACTACTGCCACCTACTGGTTAAAAGGCGTCACGGCGGTGCGGTATGGGCTTTTGATCAAGTCCCAGTGCTGTATCTGGTGTTTGTCACAACTGGCGGCTATTATCCAGAGTCATCTTGAAAACATTCTTCTTCTTTCCAAATGTTGGCTACATATTGCAGGGTTTTTCTCTGGCCAGAAGTTGGAGTGGCAAATCCTCCCTCTTTCAAGTTGTACGTCCAGCGACCAACCCGTCGTTAGAGGATCAGGAATCCAGAAAGGTGGAACTAACTCTTTTTCCACTTTTACCCGATGTATTCCAGCATCCAGCTGCGCATGCGCGTGGGCATTCTCGGATTTGACTGGATAGAAAGACTGTGTGAGAAGATCCTCACAAATCTTCAATAATTGTTGTTGATTGCAGATGTGTCTAAGTAGTTCCCATTGATTTAGCTTGTGGCGGGGAGAATGGCGCTAGGCTTACGCACCCGTGGCGTCACTGCTGGAAGATGGCAGGAGGGAAGGTGTGCTGGTGAAAGATTTTCAGTCATGTCAAGGTCAAGCGAAGATCATTCCAAAAAAGTAAAAAAAAAATAAAATAAATAAATCTATACGAACTTTTGTTTCCAAGATTTGAAGACATTTCTCTTCCATCCAAGGAAGCTTTTTCAATTCAAAATGTCGAAATAGCGTTGGGTTCCAGTTTTTATGTCACATAAGACAGGTGTTGGGTATTGCAGGCTAACAAAGAAACCAAACAACCCCCATTCCTAAAGGGTGGAGCTGCTAATCAGGCTCAATTTTGCATGTTTTCTGTAGGCCAAAACTGAGGCTTTGTTTTTGAGGTCAACTCTATAAAAACCTTGAACTCAACACTATTTCTGACCTTTTAGAATTGAACAAGCTTCCTGGATGGAATTATCACGATGAAAATTGTTTTAATTGTTTTACTGATCAACTCTAAAATTCATTAAATTCATGTGAACATATTAGTTTTAGGTATAGATAAAGATCCATTGATTATTCTTTGCTTTGCTTTGACTTTTCCTCTAAAGGCAGGTGTGCATCCTTTGTTTGAATCAATGCTGGTGAGAAGCGTAGACATGCAGCGGAGAGTAAGAACCTCACATCTAGTAAAGTGAATCTATTAAACTGATTAGAACTTTCAAATAGTTCTTTAAATATATGGATTTATGGTCAGGTGTGTTTTGTAGTGCACAAATACGCTGCGTGTATTTAATAGGCCTGTTGAAATCTGAGTTGATTGCATTCTGCTTCAAGTTGTTTGTTTGGTTCAATCCAATAGTGATTTTTTTCTTCAACATGTGGTTGAAATATTTTTAAAGCATATATCATTGAGATTTAATTAAAAAGTAATTTTGACTTGTTTGCTTGCAAGGTTTTCAACCCGCTGCTGCTGATGAATCTGCTGCTGCATACCGCATCTGTGAATTACAGTAATAAAGAATGATGAGAAGAGTCGAGCCCTGTCTACTTCCTGCTGGATCCTCTCAAGTCGGATCAGCATTTGTTTAAAAAGGCTTGACAATGGTCCTGGAATTTAAATAAAGGAAGGTTCATGAGCTATAAGAGGCTTAGACCCCGTAAAAACTGGAAGCTTACTAAAGTATAAAAATAAACGAGGCTTTTAAAGTACCTTGAGGATAACTTAACATATTTTGTTCCTAGGGTAAGTGTACATACGATGTAGCCTCCTCTGAATATATGATGATCCTTTGATTAATGACGCACCGCACATTCATTGCCTAATATGTAGAACGGGAACTGACAAGCCAAACAATTAGATCAATTACGGGCTGACAGCTATGTTGTGCTGGGTTAATTACTGGAGTCCTGCATGGAGGAACGCTGGAGATTCAGGGTCATCGTATATAACAAGATCATATGTAAATGAGTCTACTGTCAGTAGAGAGCCTAACAGTAAGATGATTTAAACACACAGACGGTGTGTATAGGTATAGTGTGATTATAACTTGCAGTGCTTCATGTCTGCTGATTGGTGATTTAATTAAAACCTTTCTGTGTATTTAGTCCAGTGTCTTGCAACAGTTTTGAAATCCGTTTTCACTCTTTTGTATGTTGAACCGCCAAAGGCCTGATCTCAAAGGCTTGTGTGTGTCATGATGGGTTTCTGGATGCTAGCCCATATGCAGAACACAACAGGAGGCAGGGAAAAAGTTCAAAGGTTTAATGAAAAAAGTATACAAAAACAGGTCAGGTGGGTAACCAGGTCCAGGGGCTGGTTTGAGCTGAGAGGCAGAAGGGGGAACCAGGAGGATCCAGAGGCTTTCGGCAGGCTGATGACTTGGAGGAGGCTGAGCTTGGTTTAGGGCTTGCAGATTCCGGGTTTGAGTTTCCCCTTCCAGATTCTTCTGGGGGCAGGCTGGTAGATCCTTGACAGGTTTGGTTCTCCAGGGTTCTACTGAGATCAGACAGACCGATTTCCAACAGAGAAACTCTTCAGGAGATTTCTGGTTTCTGGCAGGTTCAACCGTGACTGACTAACACTCTGGCACTGGAGTGTGGTCCTCAGCCCACTTAAATACTGGTCTCCTGATGAGCAGATAAGGAACAGCTGGTGAAGTCAGCTCCAGCTTCAGGAGATCCAAAACGCCCTCTGGTGGAGAAAAGATAGACAGAACCCCAGATCCCAACAGTAACAAAAAAAACCCTAGGAAGGGATCCTCTGCGCCCTCTGGTGGGCAAGCCTCAGGATCCCAACAGTGTGTCTTAAAACTGGAGCAAAGGTGTTTCTGTGAACGGGGCAGATCTTCAAAGAAGGTGCAAATGTAACAAATTTGGCTAAGTGCACTATTAATATTACTTATTATCATCATTACTACCTCAATCTTCATGGCTTTGAACCTCATCTTTCCTTTATTCCAACTCTAAAACTGCCTGCAGAAGAAACCATCTGCTGAATTTAATGGGAGGAACCAAATCAATTTGCACATTTTAACATCAAGTAAATACAGGGGCGGATTTAGGAAAGTTGGGGCCCTAGGCAAAAAGGACAAGCAGGGGCCCTCTGAATAGAGAAAACACATAAAACATCCCCAAGGTCCAGATAGAGAAATGTTTTAATAGAATAGACATCCATTATCTCTGTTCTAGGTTGTGTCCTCTCTTCTTGTCCCTTTTCTTTGCTTGTTTTCCTCTCTATGTTTTGTACTCAGCTGACTTTTCATGCTTTGTTTCCAACATGTACTAAAAATTGAAACACAAGAAATACTTTGCATTTCAATGATTAAAAGTTTTTATTGTTTTAATGCAGCCAAAGTAAATAGGGGTCAACTTCTTTTCACTGTAGACAAGCCATGATCTGCTTATCTGTTCTTTCCATTTTTCATTTTGGATGAAATAATAGCTGCATGAACTCATGACACCAGACAAGATAGAGGAGAGCAGGAGGCGGGATTACAAATCTACTATGCTCTGGAAAGCAGGATTAAGCTGCTACAGATGTTGTCCTCCCAAGGTCTCCAGTAGAAAAGATAAAGTCTCTAGATTTGGCTAGGAGCTTTTAGAAATCAAAGTGCTAGAGATTACAGAAAAGTGGCTAAATATAGCGAGAAAAGCTAAAAGTTGGCAACACTGCTCTTTGCATGGTTTGTTTTTCAAATGGTTTTGCTGCTGCCTGTTTGGACAGCTTTCTGAACATGTGCAGCAAATGGACTGATCAATATGGTGGACACTGAAGGGGGCTTTTGAGACACACTTTTTTATCAGTTTAATTGAGTTCTCTTATTTAGAGTTAAATTTAAACAATGCTTTTATATATCTATATAGTGCTTTTATTTGCACTCAATATATGATCATAACGTGCTTTGAATATAAGTGATGAAAGCTTTAAGAAAAGAAAAGACGCTAGACCTGGCCTTATTGTCTTGAAGAGCCCTCTGTCATAGGAATATTATTAATTAATCAAATCCAGAACACTTGAGCCGGTCACACCAGTCCATTTGACCCATCATGTCACCATTTTCTCCCACGCACACCTCTGTTCAGTGCATTAGAGGAGGTTGACGCAGGAGCAAAGAAGAGATGCGGAGGTCATTTCCATATTCACTTAACAGAGAGTTGCCTCTCTCCTTTCTGCTCTGCAGCGCTTTAATCAAAGCAGGCGGCTCTGTCGCTGCTCCTAAATGGCCCTGGAGCACCTTTGAAACACACTGACACCAGTGTCACGCTGGAAACGACATGCTTTTTATCCTCCTAAAGAGCTTGTAAAAGAGTCCCATTGACTACACAAGCAGCCGACACTTCCATGCCTCCTCACTCTGGACTCCTTTGTACTACCGAGCAAATCTGTCAATGACACTCTTTGAGCATCGCTGCACAGTTCAAGTGGGCTTTGAGCATTAGTGAATGGCAAATATTTATATGGGTCTTCAAAGACACTTGTGGGAGAAATTGAGGCTTTTTTAATGGGAGAAAAGGAAGAAGGTAAGATTCGATATTTCTACAGCATCCACACACACACCCACCAAAATGGTGATAAACACAGTAAGAGCAGAGCATGCATACGCTGAAGCCCCCGCCGCATGCACATCCTTCATGTATGGCAATATGCTATGAAGGCTGTCATCCATCAAGAGGTATTGCCTGTCCTTATTAGAAAGTCCTAATCCACTTGTTTCTGCAGTCTATTCTCCTGGTACCTGCACCACACTAACACTACAGTACTCAGAAAAACAGTTCAAGTACTCATTACTACTCACAGAAGCCTTTATGCTTATTTTCTCTGTCTCGTTTTGAGGAATTGAACCAAAAACTGGTCATCTGTCTGACAGCTTTGTCAAGTGTCAAGGCCGGAACACACCAGCTGTGTACAACTTTTTAAATCTTCAATCCGATTTTTTACCATTTCTTCGTAAAGAGAGACTCAGGCTAGATTTTTTTTTTTCACTTTCTGCAACACAGAAATTAAAGCAATTTCCCACATTTGACTTGAACAGATTATGAAAAAGTACAAAAAAAACCACCACCGCAATGCATGTGCCGGTGCAAACATGTATGATGTACTGATGTGGCAGCCTGGGGTTGCATAAAATAAAATGCTACTTTTACTTTTATTCAGGGGTTGGTAAGCACTGCCTTACAACTGATTACAATTTATGTCAAAATCTGCTGTCATGTCTTATGGTTATTTAATACATGGTTATTGAAGGAGTTTCTTCTCTGAAGAAGAAAGAACTGGAGAAAAGCTTCAAGGTGTAAACACAGAGCTTTTCCGTAAGAGGTGTTATTTGGGTTGGCGTTAGACACTCTCTCGATGCCCCCCCCCACCCAGTCAAGACGACTAGAGCAGTTGGTTAGGGGATCAAAGGCATTGCACGGGCCCGGCACGTTTATTGGTATCTCTCAGATCCATGGCCAAGCCAGTTTGTAGAATTAGGGTTAGAGTTAGGGGTCAGGGTTCTGGTCAGGGCTGGGAGTTTAGGGTCAGGGCAAGGGTCCAGAGGCCGGTCCAGGGGTTAGGGTTAAAAGTACTGGTCAGGGTTTGGGGTTAAAGTACTGGTCAGGTGTAGGGGTTAGAGTAGCGGGTCAGGGTTAGGGTTAAAAGTACTGGTCAGGGTTAGGGTTAAAGTACTGGTCAGGTGTAGGGTTAAAGTACTTGGTCAGGGTTAGGTTTAAAAGTACTGGTCAGGGGTTAGGGTTAAAAAGTAGCGGTCAGGGTTAGGGTTAGAGTAGCGGTCAGGGTTAGGGTTAAAGTACTGGTCAGGGTTAGGGTTAGAGTAGCGGTCAGGGTTAGGAAGTTGGACCTCTCTCACTGATGACCCCCACCCAGTCCGGCGACCGGAGCAGTTGGCTAAGGGGATCAAAAGGCAATACAGCGGGGCCCGCGCGTTCGTTGGTATCTCTCAGATCCCATAGCCTGTAGAAAGTGGAGAGCTAGGGGTTAGCTCCTAGAGTAATGGCTAGGTCCTAGGACTAAGGCAAGGCTCAAAGTAGGTTTAGGGCAGGAGTGTCAAGGCTAGGGGGTGCGGCTAATAGTAGTGTAATTCTAAGGCAAGGGTCAGGGTGTTAGGGTTAGGCATGAATTCCACTAATATTAAGGTCAGTAGCTAGTGAGTAACGAGTCATGGTCAGGGGTTAGAGGCCACGGGTCAGGGGTTGAAGTAGCGGTCAGGGTTAGGGTTAGAGTACTACGGTCCAGGGTCAGGGTTAGAGTAGCGGTCCCAGGGTTAGAGTAACATGGTCAGGAGTAAGGGTTAGAGTAGCGGTCCAGGGTCAGGGTTAGAGTATGCTGCGGTCAGGGTTAGAGTAACCGTCAGGGGTCCAGGGTTAGAGTAACAGTAACCCGTCAGAGGTCCAGGGTTAGAGGCTAGCAGTCCAGGGTCAGGGTCAGGGTTAGAGTAGCGGTCATGGTTAGGGTTAGAGTAGCGGACAGGGTCAGGGGTAGAGTACTTGGTCAGGGTTAGGGTTAGAGTAGCTTGTTGTCAGGGTTAGGGTTAGAGTAACGATTCAGGGTCAGGGGTTGGGTAAATGCTTGGTCAGGGTTAGAGTAGTTAAGGTAGGTGCAGGTTAGAGGTCAGGTTAGGAGTTAGGGTTAAAGTAAGCTTTGCATTGGTAACAGTTAGTTTTAGGGGCGAGACCTGCTGAGTCAGGGTTCAATTTGCAAAACAAGGCTTTGCTTTGGTCCACTCTATAAAACCTGGAACTCCTATTTCTAACATTTTGAATTGAAAAAGCTTCCTGGATGGGAAGAGAAACATCTTCAAACTTGGAAACAAAGTCCAGTGGATTGTTTTTTTATGTTTTTTGGAATGACTCTGAGGCTGGATGACTGAGAATCTTCAATAACAGTTACTTTTTGGGTTAGTGTATAAAAAGGGATGAAAATGACTGAAAATCAATGGAATTAGGTGGGAGTCAACATGGTTACCTCACTATATATAGCAGCACAAACATGGGTGTGTGTGCTCCTGTTTGACTTTACTGTGAAAGAAACCTTTTGTCAGGATCCCTGTTTTTGTGTTTTCTCCCTTCCACCACCAGGAGCGCCTGGCTCGGTTACGCCTCCTCTCAAGTGGGATCAGCTGAGTCTTACACTGAGCAACGGATTCCAAACAGGAGGTTTGGATCCAGCCACCCTTTGAGATCGCTAAGATCACTCTCTGAGTAAGGAAATCATCTTCACCGCGACCCGTTCAAGTACCACAGGAAAACTGGAGTTGCAACCAGCGGCTGCATCATTCCACTCCGTCCGAGTTCTGGGTAAACCCTGTTCCCCTCCACACGAATCAAACAAACCCACTGGAAGACCAGCACACAGACTGGAGTCTACGTGTCTCTTCTTCTCTGGAGACGTGAGTGGCAACAAATCCTCTCCTTCAAGATAATCAACTCCAATTTCCCACTGAGCTTGAATCTAACAGTCTGTCTTCCTCTCGTCTTCCAGTTTTCGGCTGAGCAGAGTTTGGAGAACTCTGCACTAAACTCAAAATAATCTTCAATCTTCAACTGTGTCTCTCTCTCTGTTTGGCTTCACTGCATTTGGGTCCGAGCCTTAGAAAAATCATGACACCTTTTCGAAATTCACAATCAAATTGAGGATTATTTGCACCAAAGTGTGCACATAATACTGGTCCTAACTTCTTTTTTTTTGTTTAGGACTAAGATGTGAATTGGGTTTAGGGTTAAGTCATGGATTGAGTTAGACACGCACAACTGGTTAGGTTTATGTTTTTTTTTCCACAGTTGGTGGAAGAAAATGGTTGAAAATGAATTAAATTCAATGAAAGTAGAAAGGAGTTAACACATGGTCCTCACTACATATATCAAGACGAGTGAGTGTGTCTTTGTTTTAAGCACAGAAGTGAATCCATAACCCGTCTGCGGAGCCTTCTGCTTCTTCATGGACAGCATGTTTTGGTGTTCACTTCTGTACAAGTTGTGTGTCTGTGTGTGTGTTAGTGAAAAGCTGGTGCATGTTGGCCCCCATCAACTTCTCTCTCCCTGTGCAGTCTCTGAATTAGGTGGAGAGTGGCCCCGTGGGGAGTCATTGTTTGAACAGCAGAAGACAAACAAGACCGCCACTGCACACAGGAGCTCCCTAGGCAACACTTAGAGAGTTGCAGTCATTCATTGAACACCTACTGAATGTGCACGCTCATATATGCAGCCCCATGCATATGATTATCAATGCATATAGGCTCAAATAAAAGCAATAAAACAAAGAATATTGTAATGAAAGCATAGACATTCATATTTGATTAGGAGGAAAACATTTTCCATGAACAGTGTGTGGACTCTCACACAAGCATGTTTCCTGGTAAATAGAGCAAAACCACAGATGCAGGGGAAAAACAAGGGCACACATGTTTACACACAAATTGCCCCCGAAGGACTTACTTAGCTCTGTTTCCGAAACAAAAGGCATGTTAGATTATACAGTTCACATGGATATTCCCTCATGCAAGTTTACTGACACCTTAATAACTGCTACTGTCCTGGGGACTCAAACCAAATGAACCAAAAAGATTTTATGGTAGAAAAAAATACATTTTTTTTTTTGCAGTATAAATTAACACTGAATTTGTGTGAATAATTCAATTCAGTTTATTTCTATAGCTCCAATTTACAACACATCATCTCAAAGCACTTTCCAGTTCACCAGATCATCCAGTCAGATTGATTTAAAGTTTTTCTATCTAAGGAAAACCAGCTGATTGCATCGACTCATTGACTCTTCAGCAATCCCTCACACTAAGCATGCTTGTAGCGACAGTGGAGAGGAAAAACTCCCTTTGAACAAAAGAAACCTCCAGCAGAACCGGAGGCTCAGTGTGGCGGGCCATCTGCTGAGGCCCACTGGGGGTTCAAGGAGACAGAAGCGAGACATAGAAAAAAGCATAGATACAAAAGGCAACTGTAAAAGGTGGCCCCATCCAGGAAACACACAGCCAGGCAGGCGAGCTCGAGGCCAGCTCCCATGTCAGAGAGGATGAAGAGAGCACATCCAGTTAGTCACAGTCAGAGAAACAGGACTACACTGGAAAGCGGACTAAGCTCAACATCTAGAAACAAAGATGTTGATGGCAGCAGCACACAGCTGATATTTCTCTCCGGAGTTGAGTCACAGCCAAGCAGGAACAGACCAGATGAAGCTACTATGAGAAAAAGCAGAGAGAGCAGAGCAGCGTTAGAGATTGAACTAACAGATTCTGCAGAGTGGGAGAACAGAGATAGAATGAAGCAGAATGATGAAAAGTTACTCCCTATGTCCTCCAGCAGTCTAAGCCTATAGCAGCAGAACTATAGAGATAGCTCAGGATAACACTGAGCCACTCTAACTAGAAGCTTTATCAAAAGGAAAGTTTTAAGCCCTAGCCTTAAAAGTAGACAGGGTGTCTGCCTTAAAGAGAATAGTACACCCCAAAACATGATTAGCCTTTATTTTCTACTCACCCCCATGCTGAACAACACTCTGGAGTACTTTTTGATATCTCAAATGCATCTGTAGCAGATCTGGGAGGCTTCTTGCTGTCTCTGCTGACATTCAAATAATAGAGGTCTATATATGGGCCCGAGGCAGAAAGGTCCATAAAAAGTCCACAAAAAACGTGTCAATATTCCTCCATACTGCTCTCGTCCAATGTATTCCAAGTGTCCTGAGTGGAATTTGGCGTCCAGAATTTACTCGAAGCGAAGTCATTTAGAATGTTTTTAGAGCATAAACAGTAGTGTATAGGATTTCTAAAAGGAACCGTTCACGAGTCTCTGACGGAAACAGTGGCAGACCAAAAAGCAGATGAAGGCAATGCTCCAAAAGATGCTCTAAAACATTCTAAATGACTTTGTTTGACGTAAATTATGGGCATACTCAGGACACTTGGGGAATACATTTGACGGCGAGCAGTATGGAGAATATTAACTGCA
This sequence comes from Cyprinodon brontotheroides, assembly GCA_018398635.1. Classification (NCBI taxonomy): domain Eukaryota; kingdom Metazoa; phylum Chordata; class Actinopteri; order Cyprinodontiformes; family Cyprinodontidae; genus Cyprinodon; species Cyprinodon brontotheroides. Next base: position 1,235,045 of record JAGKQL010000001.1, on the reverse strand, counting down.
TTGTTCTTTGAACTGCTGCCCATTGCAATGCAACATATTTTGTTCGGCAGACAGCTCCCAGAAGTCTCCCAGGCTCCAGATGCATTTGAGATATCAAAAAGTACTCCCAGAGTGTTGTTCATTCAGCAGCAGAGTAGTAAATGAGAGCTAATCATGAACACAGGAGTTGTACTATTCCCCTTTAAGCAATGGTTCCGATTCAGATATACTAATATTACATTTCTAAGCCACAACAAACTAAGTTTCACCTAATTAATTAAATAAAAACAAAAATCTAAACAGGGTAAATAGATAAACATGATTTTTAGGTTCTTTTTTTTTTCCAGATTTTCCTCCTCATCATATCTTGCCACAATAAAACTGTTTTCTACATGGAGAACTTTCTTTAGTTTTTATAGGGGTTATAAAGGTTATAAAGGAACACATGCAGCCAAATCATCCCAGCTCCCACTGCAGCTATTTTCCTCCAATACAGGGGAAAGGTGTTCAGTCAGGAAAAGATTACTGTGATCCGTCCTTTTGCCTCAGCTTACAAAGGCTATTATCTGGAAAAAAAAAAAAACGTTTGGATTTTCTGTGCCTTTTTTGCTCCCCTTCATGTGGACAATTCCTTCTGATGTTATAAAGGAAGCTGATTGTAATGGGAGAACTTTAGGAACAGAAATCCAACTCTGAATCTTTATTCCCTGTCCAGCTAAAGATGGCACAGTGCTTCAAATAAGAGTCTAAAGCTTAAGAATGTGATCCAAAGGTTTGATTGTCACATTAAAGCTCAGAGATATTTATAGTTATGTACCATGGGCATATAAACACCATACTTTATTTTGTGTGTGTATTCCTTTCTATTTCCCAGCTTACAAATAAGGAAATAACTTCTCCGCATAACATGGAGCTGCAAATGGAAGATGACAGTCGTTCAGCCGAACGGGGCGGCAGCCGACTCCGTCTCCCCCCCCCAACCAATGCAGCAAGCTGTAAAATAACAGGCGAGCAAACAACAAGAGAAATAAATGACTTTCTGGACAAAGGCGGCAGCAAAGCAGAAAGCATTTCTCCTGAGGCTAAAGGGGGAATGAAAGCGAGATGCGGAACTGGAGGAGGGGAGGGGGGATGCATCACCTTGTGCAGCGCTCCATATCATTTGCATGGTTTATACTCTCCCAGGCCCCCACCATGCAAATGACTCATAAAGCAGAAATAGAGAGACTTTGGAGCCAGTGTCAGGAGTGAATTTAAATGTGATTGCCAGGCGGGTCCGCTGTCCTAAATCATTTTCAATTAGATGACACTTTCAATATCGTGCAGCTGATTTAGAGATATTAAAACTTCTTGTGCCTTATCCTCTACAGAGTTGAATGCTCATCGCCCGTCCCGCTTACCTCCTCCCTCTCCTTTTTTCCTTTTCATCCCTGTTCTGTCACCGTCCTCCATTTATAGGTGCATGTCGGACGGATCTTAAAGGAAGAATTCAGTTCTTCAAGGCAGTGACCCCCACCCCCCATATCATTGTCTGAGCATGCATATGCAGAACTATAGGAAATACGGGTAATGCATATTATACAGTTTTCTTGAAAAACCTTTCAAAATTTTGCAACTTTAGCATTTTTAACCAAAAACTTTGACGTTTTGAATCAATTTCATGTGTTCGACCAATGGAGGAAAATCCAGGTGTAGCCTAAAAAAAATATATCACCGTTAAAAAGATAATTAATTTCAAAAACACTTTATATAGATCTTTATGACACACAGGGTGATACAGTTTTTCTCAGCCTTTTCTGTTAATTATAACAGATTTGTCATGAAACACGGACAGATGGACCAAGTATTCAGGGAGAGACAGTCCAGTCCAAGAATGTCCCCAAGTGCTGCAGTCCCAGAGGACATGCTGGGCAAAGCTTGATCCTGGTCAGGGGATCCAGAACAGACAGGAACAGGATCCAGACTTCCAGGCAGGCATCCACAGGCTCCCAGGAGGGTTCAGAGTCTGACAGGGTGACCTCTGCTCCTGGATCAGGTGCAGATGAGCAGGCAGAGGCTCAGTGGAAGGGGTAGCCGGGACAGGACGTGGAACCAGAACTTGATGCAGGAACTTTAAACTAGTCTCCTCCTGGAGCCAGGCTTACTAAGACAAAAACTGAAGCTCCCCACATATAGAGCTAAAAACCCAGAGGACTCTGCGGGGGAGGAACAATGGACGATCAGGAGGCAGAGACAAACACTAAAACCCTCTTTCCACTGGCTGTCCTGACCAGGATGGGCTTCCAGCATGTCCTCTGGGACTGCAGCTTTGGGGACATTCTTGGACTGGACTGTCAAACCAGAGTGTCTGTGAGTGGGTGGTGCCCCGCTCCCCATCCTGCAGTGTCCGCGAGCCACAGCTCCACTTAAGTTTTTAATTGATTTAATAAACTTTTTTGAACTTTCCCACGACCACACAATTTTGAATGGCATCCTTCATGACAAGATGATTGATTAAGGCAACTGAAATGAGCAGTTTAATGCTGCAATGCTGAAGTTTTCTTAATTCTGAAACAGGGAATCAGCAGGAATCATCACAAAATAAATTATTAAGTGTTTGATATTCACAAGCATATAAAAGCTAAATTACTGCAGTACCCCATGATTTGCAACCCAAACACATCAGGTACACTGCAAAAAATAAAATCTAAATAAGTCCTTTTTTTCTTAAAATCAGTGCATTTTTCTTGAAATAAGGATTGAGGTGAGACACTTTGCCAATGGAACAAGACAATTCTACACTTTAAACAAGAAAAAACAATTGCATTTCAAGTGAAAAATATCTAGATAGCTTATTTTAAGAGTAACAATACTAATTCCATTGGCAAATCATCTTATTAACCTGCTCAAATTATGGGTAAATACACACCTAATTTAAGACATTTTTTTACTCATTTTGAGATTGTTTTGCAGTGTAGATGGAACTGGTTCCTGTGGTAAAAGTCTCTCTGTGAGATACTGGGTCCTCCAGAGTAACCATCCAACCAGGACTCACTGAAAAACATGAAATAGCCACATTGATCCACAAGGAACAATGTGACAACATCAATGTTTGGTTCTCAAATATGTTTCAGTCTTGCAAAAAAAAAAAAGAAAAGCAAAAGAGAAAGATGGAAAAATAGCAACATTTTAAAGAACACAGTTAAAATAATTTTTATTTTGAAGATCTTTATTCTCATTCAGGAAATGTAGACAATCTTTAGTTTATTAGTTTATCAGTGTCTCCTCAGAAGTTTAAATTCTGAATATCACCAGACTTTTCCTTTAAGGGTGAAACTACTGACCGTATGACGTCTGAATTATACCAGATTTTATTCAGAGGTATCAGAGTAAGAAAGAGGTGGAAAAAAAACATACACCTCAGATTTTTTTTTTAATTGAAAATGCAAAAAGAAGGCATTTAATTTAATTTTTTGCTCTACTTTGAGTTGCTCTGTCTTAAATTCCCAATAGAAATGCATCAAACAATGTAACTGTAATGTAACAAGATGTAAACAAGATATAAGGAAAGGAATATTCTGATTTAAAGAAGTCCGGCTCAGCAAGGAATGATCAATGGATCATCTTTCATACCTAAAACTAATACATTTGTGGTGATTTAATGAATTTAGCGTTAATCAGTAAAAAAATAAAAATAATGAAAAATGGCCAAAAATCGCACTTTGACCCAAAATGGCCGACTTCCTGTGGGTTTTAGGGCATACCTCCAAGAGACTTTTTTCATGATTTGAGGAGATCTACCTGTGTGCCAAAGTTCAGATCTCTGGGACTTACAGTTTCCTCCAACTCACGTTAGGGGCGCTGTGGCGTAATTTGGGGGCGGCCATTTTGGATTCCGTTATAGACCGGCTATTTCATCTGCTGGGGACAAGGCAAGATACATTTTCCAGAGTTTTTGAATATGCGAAGTCCCCGTAAAATGCGTTCAAAGTGCTACAAGAACCGTAATAAGAAGAAGAAGAAGAGGAAGAAACTTTCAAATACAATAGGCCTCGCAGCGCTTTGCTGCTCGGGCCTAATCATTTTTATTGGCGCATCACTGAGTCTGGGAGCGCCATTTTGCCCGCATATAGTAGCCCCTCCCTCCCTGCCATCTTCCAGCAGTGACGTCACGGTGCGGTAAGCCTAGCGCCATTCTCCCCGCTTTCCAAGCTAAATCAATGGGAACTACTAGACACATCTGCAATCAACAACAATTATTGAAGATTTCCAGAGGACTTCACCATTGAAATTCACCAGAGCTATAGTGAAACTGACAATGCCCACGTGCATGGCAGCTGGATGCTGGAATACATCGGGTAAAAGTGAAAAACAAAGTTATTTCACCTTTCTGATTCCTGATCCTCCACGGACGGGTTGGTCGTTGGATCGCCAACTTGAAGAGGGAGGATTTGCCATCGAACTTCTGGCCAGAGAAAAAACCCGTAATATGTAGTCAACATTTGGAAGAAGAATGTTTTCAAGATGACTTGGATAATAGCGGCGTTGTGACAAATACCAGATACAGCACTGGGACTTGATCAACAGCCGATACCGCACCGCGACAATGTCACTAACCAGTAGGTGGCAGTTGTGTTCTTTGATAAAATCGGCCCCTATCGGTATCGGCCTTAAAACTGAATATCGGACATCGGCCACCCCACCGATATTTAACAACCCGATATTTGATCAGCTTCTGAGTTTCTAAAGTCTAAAAAAAAAAACTACTTCTTCTTCTTCTTAAAAACTTCTTTTTACAGACCTAAAAGCTTCTAAAGACGAGGGAAAAATATTGATACATTAAAATATCCCAATATCTTCATATGCTGATATATTGCCATTTAAAAACACCTCATATCAATCTCTTTTACTAATGAAATATTGCTATATGTCATCGTTATGCTACGAAATCCCCAAAAAGACAAAAATTTTTGCAATATTTTTATATGTTGATATATATTGACGTCGGTATCTATCTATTTTACTAACAAAAAAATCTCACAAGAATTTGCAAAATATCACGAGAGTTTGTAACAGAACGATGAAATTTCACCAGATTTTGAAAGTAAAATAGATCGATACGCGCTTTTAAAAAATCTATTTGATATCAGCATATGAAAATATATTTGAGAGTATATTATTTTTCAAAGTGTCAGAAATGGATAACAAAACTGCTATTTTCAATGACTACTTATTTTTGTCCAGCTTTAACATCAGTATCAATATCGGTTATTGGCTACATGAGTTTTAAAATATCGGCATATCGGATATCGGCCAAAATCCCAATATCGTGCATTCCTAGGTGGCAGTAGTGTTCTTTGACAAACATGGATGCCTCCAGTAAAGCACATTCACATGAAAAATTACTCTGAATTAAAAACACTGATCATTTATTGAACAGGATGGAATCATTTCAGATTTAAAGAACTTTCAGAAGTTTGGATTCTGAATATTCCTTTAAAATGAAAAGTCACTCTTGGAGAAAGAAGCTTCACCAACTTTGAGCCACTATCTTTTTTTTTTACCTCTTTACTATCACCTTCATCCACTCCATCAAGCACACACATTATCCAGACGAGCCTTGATCCTTCATTCACATTCCTCTCGTGCTCCGCTCTCGACCTTTCTCCAGGCTGCCTTTTAAGCATTCATTTTGCCGTGTTTAACGGCTTTGTTGCAGCTGCCCTCACTATTTTCTACACCCTCTGTCTTAAAAGGCAGCTGCTTTTAACAAAGTGCACCTTGGCTCTCCGGCTTTTTTCCAAACCGCTCTTCAAGGCAGTAAAGCTGAGTGAAAGACAGACGAGGCTCCATAACCAAAAGTAGCTGCGGCGCTTTTACACTTTATCTCGTCAACACTCTGCAGCCCTTTCTTAGGGCAATAAAGACTTTATCTTAATGGACGTACACTAAGAGAATGCCCCCCTCAGTAATGCATCTAAATGACATCCCCACCTTGCCATCATTGCAGTCATCTGTTCACATTTGGTCTAACGTATACCCGCCCCGCCCTCACTCTTTCCAACCTTTCAGGAACAATAAAACTAAGGCCTAGATGGTCATCTCCCCATACCTACACTTTCCTCTACATGCTGCCCTCCACCTCCTTTTTCTCATTTCATTCAGCCTTCTCTTGCTCCATCTGCCCCGCCTCTCGCCTTTCCATCTACCTCCTCATCTAAACACCGGTGCCCCCCCCCTCTTCCTTTCCCCTCTCGTCCTCCATCTTTCCCTCCATCCGTCCTGAACGTGATTGTGTGCGTGTTCTGTCCTGCTGACACGCCTGGGCAGAGCTGATAACGTGGGGAGCTGAACAATGGGGGGAATATTGTAAAGCTTAATGGAAAGGAGCTAGAGGTGGTGGGATCAGGGACATAAATCAGGGCGCCTGGCACTGATGGGACTTTTCAGCAGCAATGAGAGAGGCAATACCTCTCGGAGAACCACATGCGTAGATAGAGGAGGGGACCTATACTTTGGATCAGATAGGGGGGGGAAGAAAAGACTCGTTTAAGCTGGTTTATGCTCAGAAACCAGGTCGTCTGCGTGTATCGCAGTTTACGCAGATATGCCACGTTAGTGGTTAGGGCATAGGGCTTTGAATCCTGAGATTGGGACTTGATACCCACTTAACCTCTTACACCCTCAGGGGGTATAAATAAATTTCTGCCTGACAAAAAACACACAAAGTAAATAACTTATAGCCTCACAGCTATTAGATTTAAGAAGAAACTTTTTGGTACGTCTGTAAAGGTAAGATGTCATAGAATGGTTTTCTGGTGTCAGCACCATTGTAGCTTTGACCCTGCCTGAAATATTAGGGACAAAATACAAAATATTTTGCATTTTTTGAACCTCGCCAAAATGTTCTTTGAAATAAACATTGCAAAACACTACCAAAATATTATTTATAGCACAAAAAGTAGTACAGACTTTTAAATCTAAATGTTGTGTAAAAATATACCAAATTTGGACTCAATCAGATGAATCATATTTATTTTTTAGAATGGTATTAGTGAGAAATTTCTTAGGTAGGAGGAGGCCATTTTGGCACATTTATCCATAAATGTCACCAAACTGTGCCAAATGTGTTTTTTTTACATCAATACTGGGGGTTTGGTAAAGTGCGAGGTCATCGTAGCAGCTGGACCCACACGGTGGGTCCACAGTGGGGTTCTAGGGGTTAACCCCACACTGCTCCCGGCGCACCGCACACCCGACCGCCCACTGCTCCCCAAGGGGATGGGTTAAATGCAGAGATAATTTTCTCCAATGTGAGATCAATAATGTTCAATTTTTGGGGGAGTGGCGGCCTAGTGGTTGGGGCATAGGGCTTTGAATCCTAAGATTGTGAGTTCGATTCCCCCACTCCCACAGACCCTGAGCAAGACCCTTAACCCCACACTGTTCTCCGGGCGCCTCACAATGGCGGGGTGGGTTAAATGCAGAGAAGTAATTTCCCTCTGGAATTATTAGAGTATATCAAAATCAAATCAAAATCAAATCCTCCACACACACTCTGGTGCACCTCCCAGAAATTGGAGGTGACCGCGGGTACAGTGCCGCAGATAGTCCTGCAGGGAGAAGAGAAAGGAGGCCTCTGATTGGTCATTTCTTTCTACGCTATCCGGCTCCTGTTTGGTACCTAATGCTATCTGGCTGAAAGTCCTGTGTCATTACCTGATCTGTAGCGGAAGCACAATCCGTCCTGCAGATATTTTAAGTCTTTTTAGCAAAATGAAATTGGGGGTGACCCGGATGCATGCATGGTGCATGCATGCGCAGGATGGATCGTGCTTCCGGGACGGATCCTGTAGTAACGGATCCACAACGCCTGGCACACCTGGAACACTATCAAAGACAGGACGTGCAGGACGCTAGTTTGTAGCTCTGTGCAACGGTCTGCCAGTTTGCACCCGAAGCCAAAACACGCAGCGCCCGCCAGCCAGTCTTTGGGGAACACTCACGGATGAACTGTGTCGTCCGGCGTTGGATGAGGGGTTGTAGACGGCGAACAAGCTCGTCAAACTGACACACGGACACTCACAATCCTAGCTAGTTCAGTGACTGTCCTTCTTTAGCGTTGTTCTTGAATAACATAAGCGCTAAAGCATTACCCCAGTTGGGTTTAAATCAAAAATGGAGCCTAGGCGGAAGTTAAACTGAATAAACTGTTTACTTGCCTTCATCCGCCTACGACACAGCCAATCAGCATTTAATGTTCATCTTAAAAGGCTTCAGATTCGAAAAGCGTACCTAGTGCGCTCCAGTGGTTGGCGTTGACTTTATTCAGATGACCCGTTTTTTCAACCCACCTCCAGCCCCTCCTTCACCTTCATAGCTAAAACTTCATCAGAGTTTCATTCCTCCTGGACTCTCACTGCATTCCACCTCTCATTTCAACCAGTCTGGGAAAAAAACGCCATACTAAACCTGGTTCTGCCAGAGGGTTCTTTGCAATGAGGAGTTTTTCCTCTCCACTGGCTTGGTCATCATGGACGGATTCTCTCAACCTGTTTTATCCAAACTGGACTTCCTGGTCCCCTGAGTGAAGCTATAGTATCAGCTCTACTGGATCTCCCTATAAAGTTCAGCAGACCGTCTTGCCAACTGTCATGGTCTTGGTTCTGTTGTTCTTTACTTTCTAGATTTATTGGTTTAATTCCAGTTTTGTTGTAATTTCTAGATTTATGTTAGTTCTCATGTTTTTATGTTGTCCTCTGTTTCCCTCTTGTGTATGGGTGTGTTCCTTTTCCCCTTGGCTCCCTTGTTGTCTCCTCTCACACCTGCTCCTTGTCAGCTTTCGTTAGCCCTCCCTTTGTCTCTGTCAGCTATATATTCTCTCCCTCTGCTCTCACTCTTTGTTGGTTCCTTGTCTTTGCTGTCCTCCCATGCTTTTGTTTACCTACCTCGTCTGTCCCTGGCTCCTAGTGTTTGGTTTCCCCAGATGTCTCCATAGTTCGGTTTGCTTTTCTTTATTAGTTGGATTTTTGCATCCCTGCCTTTGTTTACTTTTTTTTTTCCTTCGATTAAATCCACAAGTAATCACCTCAGCCTCTCTGCCTCTGCATTTGGGTCCTAAACCACAACCAACCCTGACACCAACAAGCAGTCTACTGACGATTTCATCTATCTCCACTTCACCATCAGTTTCAGGCCTGGGGGGGGGACAGCCCTCTTCTGTACTTCTATTCATGCATATCTATCAAAATTTATCGCTATGTTTCCTGCCAAGGTCTGAGCGCCACAGACTAAAGCTACTGTATCAATAAATTTCTTCTAATTAACTTTTCTTTCCATGTGAGCTTTTCAAATTGACATATTTGCGTAATACCTCTGACAAGCTAACTGCTACACACTGCTGCCATGAGTATAACTGTTGGGATCTGGAGGTCTGTCCATTTTTCTCCACCAGAGGGCATTCTAGGTCTCCTGGAGCTGGAGCTGACTTCACCACCTGCGGCTCGTTTGCTCATCAGGAGACCAGTATATAAGGAGGCAGAGGACATCACTCCGGCGCCAGAGTGTTTGCCAGTTATGGTTAGCAAGCCTGAGCCAACCTGCCTGTCTGAATCTCTGACTCCCAGAAAGCCTGAACCTGAACCTAATCTGTTTTGTCCTCTCTGCTTCCCAGGTTGAACCTGCCTGAAACCTGGAAGAGTTTCTCTGTTGGAAATCTGTCTGTCTGATCTCTGAAGAACCCTGGAGAATCAAACCTGTCAAAGACCTGCCTGCCCGCTCTCTGAAGAATCTGAAAGGGAAACTCAAACCTGTTACCTGCAAACTCTCAAACCAAGCTCTGCCTCCGCCAAGCCCTCAGCCTGCCGACAGCCTCTGGACCCTCCTGGTTCCCCCTCTCTGCCGCTCTGCTCAACTCCAGATCAGGTACAGACCTGCACTCTCTAACTCTGCAAATTACCTGGACTTCAGCTAACCACTCTGTCCCCCTCTGCAGTGAACCCAGTCGTGACCAGTCCTGGATCTAATAACCCCTTGGATCAGTTCTTTATTCTCTGTGTTGTTTCAATAAACCTTTGAACTTTTTCCCTTGAGTCCGTGTGTTCTGCATGTGAGTTAGAAACCTTAAACCAAACATGACAATAACCAGCCCCTTAGTACCACTCCCACAGCAATCTAAATGTATCCAAAAGAGTTGGTGTAAAATAACAGCTTTATATGTATAAAAAAAAGGACTTTCTAAAGGACTATGTTCAGGAGGAGCTGTGTCAATCTCCCTGGGGACAGATGAGGTTGGGGTGCGGGGTGAAGGAGGGCATCCATACACCTGGCAGGGATGGATGAGTCACATTTTACTTTTATGGTGTTCTGCTATTCACTGTGCAAAGATAATGGGCGAAGCCACTTAGTAATCAGAGGTGGAATTAAAGAGCTGCTCTCATCTCCATTCTGACTCACTACAAAGCCTTTCTTATTCCATCGCTCCTTCCACTCGCCATTTTTCCCTTCACCTGCCATCGTTTCTAATTATCTGGGAATAAATGAATCGCCTTCTGCTGCGTGTGCTGTTTTACCCCACTCTAAACTTGAGCACAGGGCGGGAGCCAGGCTGCGGAGTGACATCTTGTGTTAGCGATGAAAGGCTGGTTCTAGATGATGCTGTCTGCATGCGGCGGCTGCAGGATGTGAGGAAAACAGAGCAGTGATGTGAAAACGTTCATCTCACAAAAATGTTCTTTGGCAACAAACATAAAGCAAAAAACATCGTTTTGGGATTTATCTGAATCAGAAATTCTTTAATGATCCCAGGAGGAAAATCATCATTATACAAACAACATATTGCACACATTCATCACCTAAAGAACTTAAATACAATACAAAGATATCAGCAACGGCTGGAGTTTTCTTCAGGGGGGGCTATGCATTCAAAATAAACATATACCAAAAACCAATCAAATGAATACTAAGTTATCACACCAGTATATTTATATGAAAGCCAACAACAAAAAACTTTATAAAAACAAAACATAATTTCATGTCCAGGTGTATTTCTGTACATAAATCTTGCCCTTCTGAGGCTGTGAAGCTAAATCTCTGTTTTGCATGGTCCAATATTGTGTCACAAACCTAAAACAATAATGTACCAGTTTAATAATGGAGAAGCTATTGGTCAGCTTTATATTTAATATATAAAAAATATTTATTTTCTGGCAATCTGTTTATTTAAGAGCAACTATTCAAAATAACAAACACCTAGGAAAAGTAGACTATATTCTATTATTTTCTATGTGAATCCCAGCTTGTTCATTTTTCTTTGCCTTTTCTAAAAATTGCTTTAAATCAGTCCTAGCCGATCCTTACCTTTAAATAAGGAGGCAGGGAAAGCAGAATAAAACCTTAGCCTCGCTGCATGCAGTTAGCCAAGCCTAGGAGTTAAACCAGGTCCTGAAAAGGACGTTTATTGTGCCATGTCTCTCACTGTTTCCCTCTGTCTCTCCAGTACGTCTTCAACTCCCACAACTTGACCTGTTAATCACCCGCAAAACGTCTGCGCTGTTGTGGGAGGTGGTGAGCAAATACACTTCCTGTCACCTCGGGCGCACCAGAACTGCGCCCCAAGCTCTCCTATACGTCTGTATTGCAGAGGAGATACTCGCATGGACAACATTTAACAAGATTCAATGGGTAAAGATTTTTGCGCCCTAGGGCGGAAATACGTAACTAATTGAATAAAAAATGAAATTAGAATATTTCCTTTTTTTCAATTCAGTTTATTTATAAAGCCAATTCACAACACAATCTTGTCAGCACATTAAATGCTAATTTTAAATTAAATGATAATATATATATATATATATATATATATATATATATATATACCATATATATTTCAGTTCAGTTTCAACCTATTTCTATAGCCCCAAGCTCTCCACTATACGCAGATCTGTATTGCTATCTAAGGAGCTGATTACATGGAAGCTCATTGACTCTTCATCACACTATGCATGGACAACATTTAACAAAGAAACCTCAGCAGAACCGGGATCAGTGTGAGGCGGCCATCTGCTGAGGCCACTGGGGTTCAAGGAGACAGGTAAAAAAGATTTTTCCCACTCAGTCACGGTCGCACTTTGGAAAACAGGCAGATCTCCAGCATCTACTCAAACAAAAGGTGTTGATAGCAGCACGGCTGGCATTTCTCTCAGACGGCGCCACAACCAAGAAATATATATATATATATATAACTAATTGAAAGAAATACAAAAAATGAAATATATAAATGTATACATATGTAACTTTATTTCACAGATTTGGACACACCTTCAATTCAGTTTATTTTCATGTAAACTGAGCGCCAATTCACAAGTGGAATTATATACATCAAAAAGTGTGAAAAACTTGTCATTGAAGAATAAAACTCTTGGCATTCTCTTGATCAGCTTCAGAGGCCGTCACCTGAAATGGTTTTCACTTCACAGGTGTCTCCTGTTAGGTTTAATAAGTTTCTTACTTACTTATAAATGGGGTTGGGACCATCAGTTGTGTTTTGCAGAAGTCAGGTGGAAACACAGCTGATAGTCCTACTGAATTAGACTGATAAAATTTTAATGCAGTAATGCATCTAAAAAATGTGTGCAAAAGGGGAAAAAGAATAAATAAAAAGGTCAAAATTGTCAATAATTCTATAAATCTGAGTCAGAATTACAGAGCAGAATTAATACATGAGATTTATGTAGAGATTGATGACCACAGGCAGGAATGACTTCCTCTGGTCCTCTGTGGTGAGTCGCTCTGCAGACCACTTCTTCTGAAGGAACTCCTCTGGGCCTGACCAAGTGTGTTCTGAGACAGCCCCAAGATGAGACCCTGCTTCTCCTTTTGGATGTTGATCAACTAATCCTAAATTTTGTTGTATCTTTTAAGATACTTTAATTTAGTAATTATTTTTCTTTTTACACTTTACACAAATGCACACACTGCAAAAACGATCTGGAAGCGAGTAAAAATGTCTTAAAATTAGTGTATTTAGCATAATTCAAGCAAGTAAATAAATAAGATTTAACAATGGAATTAGTATTTTTACTCTTAAAATAAGTTAATTAGATAATATCCACTTGGAATGAGACAATGATGTCGTTTTTTCTTATTTTAGATGTAAATTGCCTTGTTCCATTGGCAAAGTGTATCACTTAACTGCTTAATTCAAGAAAGAAATGTTGTTTTTAATGAAAAATAAACTTACTTAGATTTCAGTTTTTGCAGTGCATCCTCCAGTAAATTGGAAAAAATTTTTTTCATTCCTTTAGAGACAGCATGAAAAGTCAGCTGAGGACAAAACATAGAGAAGAAAACAAGAAGAAAGGGACAAGAAGAGAGAGGACACACAACCTAGAACAGATAATGGATGTCTATTCTTTTTAACATTTCTCTATCTGTATTGTAGCGACCAAAGTGGACTTTTAGTTTAAATAAATAGAAATTGCTTAAAAATGCTTAAAAAAGATAGGTCATAATTTTATTTGAATTTCTAATATCATAAATAGATATATATCATGATTAAAATGATAAATGTTTTATGTACAAAGTTAGAAGAATAAGAATTCATGTTTATAAGGTTACTTGGATTTTGGATTAAAAAATGTGTACTGTCGCTTTAAGGACGGACCAGCCAGCTTCCTCAGCCTCTCGCATTTTTAGATTGCAAGGAACCGTGGAAGCGAACAGTCTTCTTATCTGTTGCTCTTCAACTTTATGACAGACTTTAAACCCTTTTATTTTCATCATAGGATATTTTTGTTAATTCATGTACGTTTTGTAAGCTTTAAGAAGAACACTAAACTTCAGTTTTCATCTTCAAGACGTTGTGGAGTGAATTTATTTCAATTACATGGACATTGACAGTGGAAACTGTAACTTTGGTTCGGAGAATATCAGCGTAAGAAATAGCACTTTCCTCGCGGTCTCACCAAGATCAAACCTCTACACTGACAGTTCATGGCAGGAGATACCAACTTAAGTACAAATACTTCGCATTGTACTCAAACATTTTTCTGATATTTCTTTTACCTTTACTTTAAAACTTTTTTATGGCGACTTTTACTTCTACTCCTTACATTTTTACACAAATATCTGTACTTTCTACTCCTTGCATTTTAAAAAATTGTCTCTTTTACTTTAGTTTTGAATCATTTCAATGGAGTTACCTTACCATTATTATTTTTTCCGCCATCAGTACCAAATTCAATCTAATTGATGGGAATCTACGTTGCATTTGATGCACCACTACAAGATGAATCGACAGATTCGGGCGGTATTCATTAGCGGCAAAATCATTGCAGCTTGGTGGCGTGTAGCTCTAGCATAGTAGCATGGACGGCACTTTGTGATGATTTGAAAATGAACACAGCGAGATCTAGTCCTATTGGCAGACATCCATTTACCAAAATGTAGGCAGCGGCATCAAAAAAGAGTGGACACTAAATTTCCGTTTTCATCTTCAAGACGTTGTGGAGTGAATTTATTTCAATTACATGGACATTGACAGTGGAAACTGTAACTTTGGTTCGGAGAATATCAGCATAAGAAATAGCACTTTCCTCGCACCAAGATCAAACCTCTACATGTATAATGGGTCTGTTTTATGTGTTCTCTTCTCGATTCAAAGGGCCCCCATACTTGTCTTTACCTAGGGCCCCAAATGTCCTAAATCCGCCCCTGTTTGGACACTATATAAAACATGAAGCTGTTATAATTTGGTAAAGACCTTAAACCTTGGAGTTCTTATTGAACCGTTAGATAAACAAAGGGACTAAATGCAACAGCAGCCAATCTGAAACATAAAGAACAATTATTCCGTTACATTGGGCAGCGTTATTAGTTTCTGCTTAGATACTTGAGCTCAGCGTCTGAAATAAAATGCTCCGTAAGGCATCCCTCATGGTCTTTATTTCTCAATTAATCATTCCCCTCCAATTCATATTCCCCATGCTGCCACAGATAAGCGCTTTGTATTAAAAAGAAGCTGGAAAAGGATCGAAAGTGGGTGAGAAATGGGGAAGGCAGGGGGAGATCACAGACCTGTTTAAGAAATAAGCCGCTTCAAAGCCGCGTGGAGGGAGGCCCTGGTGAGATGGGACTGCTGATTAAATTAAAGGCTCATTAATCAGCCCTTGACCATGACTTCCCCATTCCTCTTGTTCAGCCTTGCTCTGCTGACTTGCAGCGTTTCCCCCTCTGCTTGCTTCTCTCTCGCCATGTGGGGAAAACCTTCCCTCTAAAGGGTCGGGGTTAAGAGTCAGCAGGAGAGCAGGGATGGATGGGGGGAAATTATCTTTCCTGATTTGCATAGAAAACATATAACAGGTTTCCTGCTGAAATGGCTGCCTCCTGATAGCCAAACCAGTTGACGCACACACTGTCCGCTTCATCCAAACTGGCACAGATCCTCGTCGCTGCGATCTGGTCCCAGATCTGGCAGCTGCTCTGCTAATCCGTCCACCAGAGGAGCGAGGAGAGAATGAGAGCTGGGATGAGTAGGCAACACTGAGATGATGAAGCGGTTTAGGGAGCGTAGTGCCTGTTTCATCACCGTGGTGATTATGCTGAGGTCATTAGAACATAAACATTACATCATAGCTGCCAGCAAGAGGAACCCCCCACCCCCAAGTTTACCTTAATGAAGAAAAATGAGCTTCCTCTCATTACTGAATGATGGCGCATGATCGGTTAATCAATCAGCCAATCAAAAGTGTCCAAATGGGAAATTGATCTGTTATTGTTGTCTTCTGATGAACTCATTGTTTTTATTGGGACTGGGAGTGAAATATTCATTTAGTTCATTAATATTAGAAACAAAACCTTAAAGTCGTAGGGAGGTCATTTTTAAACCTTGATTCTCTGTTTGTTGTGTTTGCTGATGCATGTTTTTTGTCCGGTTATATTCAGAATTCAACCTTCTGAAAGTAGTTTAATTAAAGTCGTAGGGAAGTCATATTTAAATGTCAAATCATTCTGGCTTAAACATGTAGCCATATAAATGTACTCTTTATCAGACAATATATATGTCTCAAAATTTAGAAAATTTCTATTTAAAAAAAAAATCCTGTCTTAAAATCTGTTTTTTCCCGTTATCTTCTGCAGGCTAGTTAGTTTTACGTCAACCTGAACACCTAAATTCAGCCAATCATATATATCAACGGTCATCTGTCAATCCTATATATTTTTCCAGTCATAGCATCTTGATTCATGTATTGCAGCTAATATACTAAACGTTTGAAACCAGAATCCTTTCCTTTCCCATTGAGTTGGGTCCCAGTGCTTACGGGGATGGACGTCTACATGTCTTAGGCGAGGCGAAAGAGCTAACAGAACTGGCAGCTGTTGCGAGGCAAGGGCTCAAACATGTACGGCTGGAAGCCTTCTACACCAAACCAAGCTTCTGCAGTCGCCTGGCTGCCCTCTTTCCACAACATCTTCGGTCACGCTCTCCTCCTAACAAAAAAATGGATGTAGGAGGGAGACTCATCCCACGACCTCCGACACTAAACTCTCACTCCTTCTGCATGTTTCCGCCGTCCATAGCATTCCTTGACAGCGTGGTTTCACAAGTCACCAATTGAGTGCTACTTGGTGCCAATGGAATTTCCCATTGGGAACCTGCTAGCACTAAAAGCTGCTAACTGGTTAGCACTTGCTGATACAAAAAGGCAGCTGTAAAAGGCTATGCCCCCTGGGCCCAGGAAACACACAGCCAGGCAGACGAGCTCCCAGCCAGCTCCCATGTCAGAGTGATAAAGAGATAACATCCAGTTAGTCACGTCAGAGAAACAGGACTACACTGAAAACAGGCCAAGCTCCAACATCTAGAAACAAGGTGTTGATGGCAGCAGCACAGCTGATATTTCTCTCCAGGATGGAGTCACAGCCAAACAGGAACAGACCAGATGAAATTACTATGAGAAAAAGCAGAGAGAGCAGAACGTTAGAGATTGAACTAACAGATTCTGCAGCAGAGTGGGAGAATAGGAGATAGAATGAAGCAGAATGATGAAAAGGGTCCCTTTATGTCCTCCAGCAGTCTAAGCCTATAGCAGCAGAACTATAGAGACAGCTCAGGATAACCTGAGCCACTCTA
>JAGKQL010000001.1:1188280-1216606 GCA_018398635.1 Cyprinodon brontotheroides | reverse complement strand
GAGTAGAAAATGAAGGCTAATCATGTTTTGGGTGTACTATTCCTTTAGTTGTCTCATTTCATGTATATACTATCGAATTTCCTTATTTTAAGGGTTAAAATCATCATTCCATTGGCAAATATCTCATGTACCTACTCAAATCAAGGGTAAAAGACATGCCTTATTCTAAATTCAGTTCAGATCGCTTTTGCAGTGTGTGCATTTGTGTGCAGAATCTTCAGATGTCCAGGGTTCCATAACATTGTGGCTACCTGACCCCCGACATTTCAACAGCTCTGGCACACAAAGCAAAGAGGGAGCGGCCACTTAAAACGGAAATGGATCGAGCAAGGCGGAGGAATAGATGTGGAAGATTGGAACAAGAGGGTGAGAGAGAAAAGAGAGAAGACTGACGATAAGGAAAGCATGAGGAAAAAAAGAAAAAACAAGCGCCCAGCCTTGTGTGAAAGACATAATTGAAAATGTCAAAAGAGGAAAGGAATGACAGCAATGAACTGGCTGAGCGTGGCAGTGCAGTCTGTCAGCGAGCTGCTACCTCCATGCTGAATAGCTTCTCACTTTCTCTCACCTCCTTTATATATTCTCCGCCACATACACACACATGCATGACCAGACAATTTCAATAACCTGCAAGAATCTTTTTTTACTTCTCTCATTTTATCCATGTGCTGTACGTCAGTCTGGCTGTTTGCGCTGGTTTCCCTCCAGAGCCACATATGAGCACTCAAAGCCTCTAAATGTGTGGAGAGGAGCATATTCATATGGGGGGATTTCAAAGGGAAATGTGATGCTAGATAAGCACTTGACCCTCATGTCAGCTTTATCGCCCCACCCTCCCCTCTCCATGCTTCACCACTCTTTATGGGTTGCTCCTCCATCTTCTTTTCATCTCTCTAGATGAAAACGAGATTCGCGGCCCATTGATGATGATCCGAATGGACAACTTGTAATTCAGCAGATCTGCCTGCTGTCAGCTACGTTTTGTCATGTACAACTAAAGAATGGAGGGCAACTGCTTAAAACATTTTTTTGGACACAGAAACCTAAATAACACCAGACATTTTGTGTTAGTCATGCAATATGTAATATATAATCCAGAAATGACTTCAAAAACATGAACTAGCAGCTAATTAAACTAGAAACTATTTAATCCTTAAATGTTTTTGCAGAAAATAGTTTTTAATCTTACCGGCCTGAAGTACTTATCCAAGAAAGGGGTCATAGAATGCAAAACCAAGTTTCTATTGTCGTAGATGAATAACGATAGTTCAGTGGGTGAAGTGGACGTACAGAGAAGTTCAAACCTCATCAACATCTAACCTGACCTCGCCAGATTTGCTGCTGGATTTGCTCTTATATCCATCTGGAACCTTCCTGAAGTATTTTGGGAAGGGCGAAAATACTGGTAGCTAGCCTATTGGCCTATGTTGGTGATAGACGGGCCAAATAAACCAATCAGATCAACGAAGCATATGACGTACTAACAGAGCGATCACGACGAAGAGGAGCCAATTGATGGATCAAACTCTTGCCTAAATCAGCCGGGAGAAGAGCAAAAACATCTTTTCCTCTGGAAAAAGCCTCCAGAGCAGTGTTTTGCTCTTCTTTCAGTGAAGAAATACTCTGTAGTTCTGATAAAACTTGCTCGAGATAGCCACGCTTAACGCTAGCTCCATCGGCTGCAGCTGTTATGTTCTTTAGACTGAACTGTCACGCTTCTAGACCTCAACCCACCCCAAAGCCAACGCTGATTGACGTTCGTTTGGTGAACGGCTCCAAATTTTCTTTTAACGGAGAGTCTCCAGACTGATTCAGGATGGTGAAACCTTTGATCTTTCAGTGAGTGTGTGCTTGTTGCTAAGGACGCCTCTTTGCTCAACAGCTTCGCCATTGTTGTAAACCAATCGGACACATAGAACAGCAAATACAGGCCATTTTCAGCCCAACCAATGTTACGCACCCCATTTAGAGACCTGAAGGACCAGACATACTCTATAGAGCTTTGAATGGTTATCACGGTTTTTATTCATAAAAATCTTAAAACGTCTGAGGTGCATTTTTGTTCTGAGTAAAATGCTGCAAAAAACAGTTATTTTATCTGCTAAATGGTGAAGAAATCTACTTATCCCTTTATCATTGAAATACTTTATAAAATAAAGATATGCAATAAGATGCAAGTGATCAAAAACTGTAACTTGCCCATAAAGGGTTTATAATCACCCCTTTTAAGAAAATACAACAATTCTGGAGAAACTGCAAAAATCTGTATCTCAGAATCTGCTGTTAGAAAAATTATAATTCATGATCCCAATATGGCTTTCATGGAATAATTAACATTTTCTTTAAATGACCTTAAGTGATTCAGTTAACAATTTGCCACTGGGGACATTGGAGACACAGAAACCATGTAGAATAAGGTGATTTGGTCAGATCCAAGAGTAGGGGTGTAAATCACATCCATCATGGCCATTCCGATTCAGTATCGATTTCCCCTGACCCAAAGATTCGATTATTTTCGTATACTCAAGAATACACCACCAATACCATTCGATTAATCGGTTAATTTTTTTTTAATTAATATTATTTTTTCACACCTTACAGGCTAAACAAAGTTTCACGCTTGAAATAAATCAATGAAAGCTGTAATATATCGTTATGCATTTTTTTAGAAACAACAGCAAATAACAGAAGCTAGTAGAAAAATTGCATCATAAAATACTGCAGAAAATCAGTCCAATGGGAGTGCAATGCAATACCTCAGCTCCAGACGTCCTCCCCTCCACAGACGCCCGCTGCTCCCTCTCTCCCCAGATTGTAGCTGACCGCAGATAGTGCTAAATTGTGGAAAAACAACTCGCGAAGTTTCCACCCGCTAGAAGAGCCGCAGGTGCGCGAGAACGCTTTCGGGACCCTTTTCTCCACCTGGGATCTCCGCCTTTTTGGCCCTCATGTCCCCTCCTCGCACCGCCGGACTACAAACCGCCCCCAGCTCCCCTCAGCCAGCCGTCAGATTTTCCAGACCCGACAGCGTAGCCCAGACCACGCCCAAATACTGAGCAGCATAATATAAAAAATGTCTGCATCAAGCTTCTCCACTGCAAACACACTGCTGTAAGTATATATAACCAGGGAAGAAGCGCAGGTAGGAGGGCAAAATAGGTTTAGCGCCACCGCAGCACAGGAGGAGAATTACGCCCAGGGGTGAAATGGATAAAAATAGACCGAGAAAAAAAAACATGAATCGATTCTCTTGGTGGACGATCGATGCACGATCGTCAGGCTTTTGGATCGCATGCATCGATACAAAACTATTATTATTTACACCCCTCATCCAAGAGACTAAAATTTAACCTTTAATTTTATGTGCAATGACACACAGTGGTGGATGCATCATGCTGTGGGGTTTTCCTTCATGCAGAGCAATGTTGGTTGGAAGAAAAGTTGGTAAAGGCTGCAGAACAAAGTACTAAAGTTTGTTAGCTGCCAGCCCACCGAGTCAAATTTGATAGTCAGCTTAGTCTGCAGGCAGGAGCTGATAAATGTAATCTGGTTCCACAATTAAACACAAATAATACTAACAAAAGTCTATGCATTTCTAAATACAGGTTTAAACCTTTTGTGACACACTTGTTGTTTTGGTGGCTCCACGTAAGGACCTGAGCCGAACATTGAACTTTAAACTGTTGCAGAATTTGAACAACATTTGCAAGGCGATTTAAATACAAACAGAAAGCATTTGAGATTATTAATCACTATAAAATAAGATAAACCGAGTCTCACATATCCGATTTTATTAACATGTTTTAATTTGCTGCATGGTTCAATGCCAGCGGTTCAAGAATGAAGATGTATAAGATCATTTAAAAGGAAGCATTTATTCTTGATGACTTAAAGAACTGCACCAGTCCTGAATAATTACCTACCATTAATATTAGTTCTAGCTCTGCCTATATCTCCTTGGAAGAAAAAACTGTTTCTAAGCTTCATTAATTAATAAGACGTAGGAGTTTGTATGGTACAGAGAAGTGAAAGGATGTAATTTGCATGGCCTGATGGGTGGAAATCACAGTGAGAGGTACAGGCTCTCTGCACCTTCATGAATATGCATTTCTGTCTTAGCCTACTAACACAGCACATGAAAAATGGATGTATAAATGGAAAACGATCTTATCAGCAGATCAGTGGGTGACATGCAGAGGCATCCAGCTGAAGTCCTTAAGCACGGGAAGATCTGCTCGTTACGTTTAGGTCTGCAGAGTTCAGAATGTTGCTTTGAGGCAGTTTGCACAACAGTTTAAGGACAGAGCTCTACAGAAATGTCAGGGATTCCTTGTGTTATAGATACCAAGGCCCCCTGCTGGTTTCCTAAAGCTTTAAAAGGTTTGCTGCAGCACGACGGTGAAGCAAATATCACAGCGGCACTGCGAGATAAGAACAGAAAGGTTTCTGTTGATGCTGAAGGTGAACAAGGTAACCTTCCTTTAACACCAATAAGTGTTTCCTTTCTGTTGCCTGAGATGTTCCTCACTCACGGAGCAATGCTGCCCTCTAAAAAAGATGGGAAAGGAAAAGCAATGTGGGAAAGGGGAGGGGAAGGAGTCAGTGAGGGGGAAAGGGAAGGGAGGGTGAGGAGCAAATTGAGGCAAAAAATGGCTTCAGGGTCGGGGGAGTTTATTTAAGACTCAAATTAAACATGCAGAGCAAAGGCGCCGACAAAAATTAAACCTTAATGACAAAATATTACCTCCATAATGGAAACTTGCACAACACACACAAGGCAACAAAGAAATTATGTATGCATTGAAAATATCTCATCATCTCTTCACTGAAAGGACCCACAGCAATTGTTCAAGTTACATTCTATCATAAGATTACTTGAAAAAGGACGGTTTCATATTTCAATCTAATTCGTTTTATTGTACCCAGTCGATCTGTCGGCGTGTATATTCATGCGGCAGAAGAAGGAGCTGCACGGGTTGGTTTATTGTCTTGCATGTTGTGTTAGAAAGTTCTTGCATGTGTTTCCTAATGTGTCCAGTTCTGCTGCAACAAACTGTGGGAAGCAGGAGAATGCGGACGCAGCAAACAACGCTGTAACAGCAGACAGCCTGTAATAGGATAAGTAGCAGGTTGAAAATGTGTCAACCGGGGTGTGAACGCCATGTTAGCTATGCAAATGAGAGGGAGGACCTATTGGCTTGGCACGTACGGCTCATCTGTTCAACACAGCGGCGCCGGCCCTGCTGAGGCTCATCACTGACAGCCTGGGCTTCGCAGAGGTTCCTTTTTTTCCCCTTCAAATTATAGCTCAGAGTTAATTAAATCAAACCTGGATAAATAAGTATTCTCAACTAGCAGAAAAAATTTATTTTACAAAATTTTGCACGACTAAAACTGTCAGGCAAGCGAGTGATACATGTATGAGGATCCTGAAGCAGCTCATTTGATTGCAACAGAAATGCAAAACACAATTAAGAGCCTTTATTTCACCTCTTCAGTCTTTGCCGTTATGAGCCAAACTGTGCCATAACGGTTCTTTTAGAGTTAAATGATAATAACCCCTTATTGTCCTGGAAATAACCAACACAAACACACAAGTAACTGTTCTGCAGAAGAGGAGAGAAGACACAGACAGAGATCTGTCCTCTGCCTTTATTATCAGACTTTTAAGGAGGGGTCTGAAGTTTACACATGATAAAGCATGACAGTTCCTTGTGTAATTTTATTGTTGGTGATGATTAGTCACCTGCAAAAGCAAAAGGAGAAACATTTGCTCTCCCTGTTTCAACAGATAAAACTTAGGAATCCAGTTTGTGTGGGTTGTGTTTTGTGTGTTTTCCCTCCACCACCAGGTGGCGCCTGGTTCTCATTGGACTCTTCACACAGCTGCGGATGGTTGCATCATTACCTGAGGACTCTTAAGCTGCTGACTAGCACTACCTCGAGGCCAGAGTGTTTGCCAATTTTGGGATACTCTAGCCAAGCTGAGTTTTGCTGAGTCAAACTGAGTTTTTGTCAACCTCAGCCTAACCTTGTTGTTTTTGTCTTTGCCTCTCGGCAGGAAGTCATCCTTCAAACTGGATGTTTTGGACCCTCTCCGCCTGGGAGGATCGTCTGAGCCTTAAACTGAGCTTGGGATTCAAACTGGAGGTTTGGATCTACTTTCCCCCAAAGGATTGTTTGAGCCTCACACTGAGCAGGGGATTCATCTCCACAAGAAGGTTAGGTAGATCGCATCAGGGACGCACAAACATCGTGAGCTTTGAACTTTTAAACCCTGCGGTTTCGTCGTACAGCCTGAGCTGTAGCTGCGTGAAGCGATTGAGAAAATCGAACAGTATATGCCCGGCTTAAGTTATTGAACTCACTCCTCCCACATGTCAACCAGGCTTTTTCACCATCTTTTTTTTTAACATCCTTTGTAAAGACTTACATTTTACTCTGCTGTTCAACACAGAATGAGTTGTAGGAATACGATTGCTTTATTTCCTCATTCTCATAACGTACAACACTTTGGTTTCGCCCTTTGTTGTTTTTTAACATGCTGTGATAAATAATCTGGAGTTTATTTTTCCAAACATTGTTCAATGCCATTATCAACCTGGCTTTCCTCTTCTCAATTATATCCTACTCTGTGTTGGTTTATCACATAAAAACCCAATAAAATCTATTAAATCTTGTAGCTGTGATGTTATGAAATACAAACTAGTTCATTAGGTGTGAATACTTTAGCAGAGCAGCATATCAACACGCGCTAAACTCCATAAACGTCAAACACTGCTGTAAGCAGCAGAAACCTCCATATGGACTCGTCCCAAACCGTTAATTAAGGGCTGTTTTCAGTCCTGTGTTAACATGCGGAACAAGTTTCTGTTTGTTAACAGTGTTTTATTGTGCTGTACAGCTGCTCTCTAACAGATACGTGGGGCTATTTTTTTGGTTTCTTTTGTTTTTGTAAACCTGTCTCATTCAAACACTCTCCGGATGACTAAACCTCACATCCGTCCATCATGCGTCACCGCTTTGAAATCTTGCACCTGTTTATTATGCGAGTCTTTAAACGTTCTCAGAAACTGTTGGCTATTATTATAAGTCCGGTCATATTCAGATTTCAGATTTAAGTACTTTAAATATGAAACATTCAATAAATGATAAGTGTTTTTAATTAAGAGTGTTGAATAACTTGATGCCATATTATGTTGTGAATAACTGATATATTCTATTCCCAGCCAGCTGGGAATTTATATTTCTGATACTTTAAGATATTTATTGCCCTCCCTGGTAGGGGTGGCAAATATCGTTTTTTTAATCAAATATTATTCGGACTGTCATATATTGTTTATGAACACACGCCCTACTAGCTGTGTGTTAGAACAATAAGTGAAAGAACGATTCGAGCTCAAATTATGGATAGGGTTAGATCCAGCAGTCTGGTGAACCGGAACCGAAAACTCTAGAGGGGAGGTAACAGTGATGAGTTCATTGTCCGTAGGGAATATGATACTTGGCTGATGAATGGTTTGTGATGACTCAGAAAACGGGGTTCTTGGTTGATCCTTGGGTCCTGTTTGTGGGGGTATTGACCAGAGATGGTTGAACTCGTTGGAGGGCGGACATGGCAGACTATTGATGGGTCCAGAGGAGCAACGGAGCAGACTATCAATGGGTTTTCAAGAGGGTGGCTTGAACGGATCTGGTGAAGGTTTCCCCTTACTTAGTGTGACTCGAATATTTCCTTCCAAAGTGGGGAGAAGGACCTGGCTTATCCAGCGGACCAGGAGGGTATCCTACCGGAGAACAAAGAGAGAAAAGGCAAAGCTTAGACTCAGAGAGACAAGGCATTAATTAGACTCAGCCAATCTCAGTAAGGCTAGAGTACGCAATACTGGCAAACACTCTGGCGCTGAGGTGGTGAAAGCCCGCAGCTCAAATACTCCTCTGGTGATGACCCAACGAGCCACAGGTGTGAGAGGAGGCCCAAACGGGGAAGGGGCACCATCTAGTGGTGGAAGGAGAAACAAAAAGAAAACACAAACAAACCCCACAAACAGGACCCTAACATTCTGCACATACATGGAATAATATCACCCCAACTTCCTTAAAAAATATAGGACTTTATTAACTAAAATCATTCAGCTCAAAGTAAAACATATTTCAGCTAAAAACTCTTAACTAAAACCAGTGAAACTCGACTAAACTAAACTAATATTTACAAAGAGGAAGGGAAAAATGGTTGAAAACCATCTTACAGTTTAAGAACCAAAGTTTATCTGGAAAAATTTGGGATGTGATCAAATTAGCTTTCAACTAATTTTAAATAAATTGGAATGTTTTCAGACCAATTCACAATACAAATCCATGAGGTCAATAAAACTATTTAGCCAAATAATGTTTTATTAAATGATTTGCTTAATCAGGAACCAATAACCTTTAGTTAAATTATTCTTTACCCTCTTTGAAATAGCTAGCAGCGAATAGACATCAGGATTCCATTAAATTACTTTTGGTCATGGTTGGTAATCGAAATGTAATGAGCATCTGAGAAAACACATGAACGGTGCGGTATCGGCTGTTGATCAAGTCCCAGTCCTGTATCTGGTGTCTGTCACAACGCGCTATTATCCTAGTCATCTTGAAAACATTCTTCTTCCACAGAATACTGACACCTGCTGGACATTTAAAGACACTACAGGCAGGTTACAGACTAAACGGAAGTGTTTTGATGACCTAGAAAAATTATATATTTGAAGATATTGGAGGTTATACTGTATTATGTCTTATCTGTGGTTAAATTTAAAATATCTTGGGATGTTTTTAGGTGCACTCAATAAATAATATAAACATATATCAAAAGGATAAAATTTAGGAGAAAATGTGAAGGAGGATGCATGTGGACTAAGAATTTAAATCATATTTTTACAGTAAAAACAGTAAATAAACTAAGAGTCAATTTGAAATGAACTTTAATTCAGAGAAGCTGAGTGATAACTGAGGTGAAGGATGACACAACGAGAAAATTAAAACGGTTCAAACTTTCCTTTTCCTTTTAAGCTGCTCCAAAATTACTGATCATTTTCACGCAAAACGCAAAAGATGACATTTTTTTACCACATGCATCATGTTGACAGAAACGATTCTAAAAGGAAAAGTCGCTCATATTCAGAATTCAAACTTCTGAAAGTTCTTTAAATCTGAAATTATTCCATCCTGTTCAATAAATGTTTTTAATTCAGAGTAATTTTCATGTGAATGTGCTTTTTTACTGGAGGCATCCATGTTTGTCAAAAGAACACTACTGCCACCTACTGGTTAGTGGCGTCACGGTGCGGTGTTATCGGCTGTTGATCAAGTCCCAGTGCTGTATCTGGTTGTTTGTCACAACGCCGCTTATTATCCAAGTCATCTTGAAAACATTCTTCTTCCAAATGTTGGCTACATATTGCGGGTTTTTCTCTGGCCAGAAGTTCGATGGCAAATCCTCCTCTTCAAGTTGGCGCATCCGGACCACCAACCCGGCCGTTGAAGGAGGATCAGGAATCAGAAAGGTGGAATAACTCTTTTTTCTTCTTCACTTACCCGATGTATTCCGACATCCAACTGCTGGATGGCAGGAGGAGGGATCTCACTATATTAGGGCAAAAATGGCTGCTCCCAGACTCAGTGATTGCGAGTGAAAAAAATGATTATTTTTCTTTTTTACTGATTAATGCTAAATTCATTAAAAGGTACACTATGCAACCGGTGTTGATTTTCCAGCGAGGCTCTCCCCTAGAGGGCGAAAGTAACTGTGCACTGTAGTGAAATATGCTCAGCTGTTCTCCCGGTTTCTCCGTCAAGCCAGGCAGGCGCCGTTGTTTTGAAAGCTTAGCAGACAAGGCTGAAACATAGCGAATGACTAACACACAGTGAAAGTATGAACATGCACACAGCCAATGTTACTTACAATGCATATCAGCAGAAACGCGAGGTCCGCGTCAGCCTTGCAGCCTTCTTTTTATTATTTTAGCTCTCGCCATTAGGAAAAAGCTTGCCCGATGTTCACCCTGTGTAATGACTCCTCTCTCTCTGTCCGGAGCCCTTTTCCTCTTTTCCTTTTGCCTGTTCGACATGGGCTTTTGCTGTTTTCACGCACCGTTTCCATACGAAGAAAATAACTGCACAAAGATCGCATACAAACCTTTAGCAACTAGCATGGCACGCTTTTAACTGGGGAAGTGTAGCAGTTCTGCGCCGTAAAAACAAGACCGACTCTCGCGCGACTTCTGAGCCTGTGGGTGCTTAGTGCGGTTGCTCCTGCAATTGCAAGTGCAGTATTTCCCCACATGAACCACCAGGGCGCCGAGAAAACCTTTGTTTGACCTAAAATGACTCATTTAATCAATCCAAAACGTTATCAGAACACATTAATTAACTGAAAAATGTTGCATAGTGTGCCTTTAATCAAATCACCGCAAACATATTAGTTTCACACGTATAAATAATGATTTATTCATTATTCCATGCTGACCGTACTTTTCCTTTAAAAGCATCAGAGGCTGTGATGGCGGCTCTAAGTCTGATTCCCGCTCAACCTCCTGCAGCAGAAAATGTCAGTAATGTCAGAGAAGGTTCAAATTCAGTCATTCTGAGCTCTAATTTTCAAAAATCAAGGGTCTGTGTCATAAATGGGAGAAGAAATCAGTAATCAGACAAACTCTGACCTTTGAGGCTCAGCTAATCCTTCATTTTGCAGATATTCAGAATGCCTCTTCCCAGACCAGATCTCTGTTTTTTATGTTTTCACAACCCGGAGCAGATTAGTCAATCACAGTTGCATCCAGTTGATTTATTCCTCAAACACAATGTTTGTGTTCCTGATTTTGAAGCTGTGGGTTTTGAGTTGTTTCCTCAGGATGCAAAGCAGAAACAAAAGGATTATGATCCACAGGAAAAACTAGAACAGCACTGCAACATGCCCTCAGAAAAAAAAAAGATAAATAAAAGAGTTTCTTTGTCCCTCCAACCCCCCCCCTCCCCCCTCGACCCCCACTTTTTCTAATTTTCCTGAGGACGGAGGTGCCTGCCTGCCTGGCACATGACATTGATTTCCATCAGCGCTTGGAAATAACCCCAGAGCCGTTGCCAGGACAACCTGCATCTACCTTTCGCATTTTTGCATATTGCCTGTGATATTTTTCTCTCTCCTCCCAGGCTGTCTTTCTTCATTGCGTTGGCCGCTGCTCACAGAACGACGGAAGACAAATGCTCTCAGGTAGATGGGTGGTGTACGAGGAGGTGGGGGGAGGGGGTTGATTGCTGTGGTTTGGGTGGGTGGCAGTTGAGGAGAGAGATGGATGGCCATGCCAGGCCAGAACAGGATGGGCTGGGGAGACTCGGGCATGATGTGTGTGTGTGTGCATCTATGCTTTGTGGGGGAGGGTTAATGGTGTCTTCACCTTAGGGGCCGGCGGGGGTGGGGGTGTGCAGGGATTGGCAAGCAGGATGAACAATAAAACACAAGAGCTCTGACACCGATGGACTTCTGCCTCCTAATTAACTACATGATGAACAAGAGGAGATGGAAGGGAGAAGAAAAAGGAGAGATGAAGGAGGAGTGAGATTAGAAAAAAAAAATCACATTTCTGAAAATCTGAAAGGTGTGGCAGGCATATGGATTCAGGCCCCATCCACACGAAGTCAAAACGAACACGAAACGCTAATATTTTCCAGAACGTTTGTCGTAAAGACGGAGACGTAAAATAAATGTGATCGTCCACACGAATGCATGAAAACGCTGCAAAATGTATGCCAGAGCCTGTAAGTGGCGCTGTGGTGCAAAAGCAAAAATAAGCGGCGAAATGTTGGGCATGGCACTAATATTTATACATGGTTGCCCTGCTGGGTCCATTTTCGTAGTTCAGTCAAATTCAGGTGCTGAACTGTAATGGTCGATGTGCTCTGTTCCTACTGGAATATTCAAGAAGAAAGATTATATTATGGCCGACAGCTTGGGGTGGTAGCATGAGCAGCAACCATTCAGCACAGAATGCGAGCGCCATTGTTGTTGTGATACTGTGGCCGGCATGCGTGTTTAGGTGACGCTATGACGCATCGTGTAAGAAAAAAAATGCGGTCCAGAGCTTAAAGATGGAAGCAGCAAGCGTTTCAGAATCTTCTCCCCTCTGAGCTGAATAAGAAAAAAAGATCGTTTACAGACCCCGTACGACTGGTGTTGATGAGAGCTGGTTTGGTAGAAAAAATTTATTAACGTTTAGGCCAGGGTTAAACCTACGTGTGGGCCGGGGCCTTAGACACTCCTAGCACCATTTACTGGAACATCAGCTGTAAGGCTGTTTAAACACATAAAGTGCTATGTATACTCCTGCAGCAGGTATGATGCAGATATTTAGGATTTACGCCCAACACTGAAGCGTGTTATTCCACGCCATGTTATTCCACGCCACAACGCCAGAGGGACAATCATGAACAAGCTAGGATTGTAGGTGTCCTTGTGTCCGTTTGACAAGCTTGTTCGTCGTCTACAACCCCTCATCCAACGCCGGATGACACACAGTTCACCACGTGAGTGTTCCCCAAAGACTGGCGTGGCGCTGCGTGTTTTGGCTTCGGGTGCAAAGCAACAGACCGTCGCGCAGAGCTACAAACTAGCGTCCTGCACGGTGTCTTGGATAGTGTCCGAGGTGTGCCAGGCGTGTTATGGGCGGCACTACAGCCATTAGGTACCAAACAGGAAATACGCATAATGTAGAGCGGATGTAGAATTGACCAATCAGAGGCCTCCTCTGATTGGTCAAAACTCATTCTCATAATCTGTGGACCGCCTTCGGATAGTCATAGCCCACCACTACCCCCACCCACAGTAACAAAGAATAAAATGTGGAGTTTATTCTTTATACATCATGTCAGCATTGCTATTCTGTTAGCCAGATTAGAAAGTAGATGGCCTTCCTTCACATTGTGTACGTATGGTCATCTAAATACAACAGCTTTCTTGTCTTTTAAATATACACAGGATATAGGCACATCTTGGAGCCGGACTGATAGAGGAGATGTATCTGTAATCTTGGGCATAGAGGCAAGCTGCATGAAGTTCAAGACATGGATGGCGTGTTGGTTTCTGATCACAGGACGCTAAGCATCCACATGATCCAACACATAGACTCATGAGCTATAAGAAGGGGAAGATGACCTTGATCGGGGCTCAAACTTTGCCGGATGCTCCATGCGGACGTGATTTTTTGAGACCACAGCTGTGCAAGCTCCAAGCATTTTTCTCTGTCCTGTAACAACCTGATCTGGAATAAACTCTGTTACTTTTTTACTCCTGTTTTATAGTCCTTGTTTATATGGTTTTATCCAGTTTGAGTTAAGAGTAGTAAATAACTTGCTCCCAGGAAAAGAACCGGTGGAGAAGTCCCGAGGCGCTATGGCTTTTTAGGGGACATAACTTCCTCATTTAACAGGAGTTTATAACAAATAGCACAGTCTAATACAGTTATGCTAGGCTATATCCATTTACAAATGATGAACTGGGCTCAAATTGAAAGAGTTTCAGAGAGTCATTTATGTTTTTATTTGTAAAGGACATTAAAGGAATAGTACACCCAAAACATGATTAGCCTTCATTTCTACTCACCCCCATGCTGAACAACACTCTGGAGTACTTTTTGATATCTCAAATGCATCTGGAGATCTGGGAGGCTTCTTGCTGTCTGCTGACATTCAAATAATGGAGGTCTATGAAGCCCGAGGCAGAAAGGTCCATAAAGTCCACAAAAAGCGTGTCAATAGTCCTCCATACTGCTCGTCCAATGTATTCCAAAGTGTCCTGAGTGGGTAGCATCCAGAATTTACTCGAAACGAAGTCATTTAGAATGTTTTTAGAGCATAAACAGTAGTGTATAGGATTTCCTGAAAGCGAGCGTTCCGAGTCTACTGAGGAAGCGGCAGACCAAACCAGATGAAGAGTCGCATTCAGGCGTCTGCTCTGCCGATAATGCAAGCGTAGAAGAAATGTGCTGTTTACCTGTGCAAAGAAAGAAACAACGAAAGAAAATGTCTGAGGACTTCAGTGTTGAGGAAGAGCATGAGTTCTTTGCCGAGCTGAATCGCACTTTCATCTGGTTTTGGTCTGCCGCGCGGTTTCCGTAGCGTCGTGAACGCAGCGCTTTTAGGAAATCTATACACTACTGTTTATGCTCTAAAACATTCTAAATGACTTGGTTTCGAGTAAATTCTGGGCTACCCACTCAGGACACTTGGAATACATTGGGCGAGCAGTATGGAGGAATATTGACACGCGTTTTTGTGGACTTTTATGGACCTTTCTGCCTCGGGAAGTAGCCATAGACCTCCATTATTTGAATGTCAGCAGACAGCAAGAAGCCCTCCCAGATCTCCAGATGCATTTGAGATATCAAAAAAAGTACTCCAGAGTGTTGTTCAGCATGGGGTGAGTAGAAAATGAAAGGCTTTTGGGTGTACTATTCCTTTAAAAGTATGCTTTCTTATCCCCTTTTATTGTTATATATTGCTATTATGTTTGGTGCTACCAGAAAAAAATCATTCTGAAAACTTTTAGTTAGGCACCAGATGTTACAGCTATGAACCAGCGGGCTATCACTGCACTGCTGCTTACAGTTCTAGAGTTTGACAGTCATCCAGCTGCTCCTGCCACAGTATGCGTTTGTTTTTCTTTGGTCATCCACAGCTTAGCGGTTTTCAGAGGCTGGTTCTACTGTTGCTGTTAAAGCCTCTGCAAATTTGTCTGAGGGTGATGTGAAATGTGTGCGATTGTGGGGGCCGGCTGTCAAACCATCCGAGCGTGTCGTGAGAAATGTCGATGCAGTGAGAGAGAGGGAGAGAGGGAGCCAAGCCGCCCAGAGACCCCCCCTCCACACACCTCCCCTCCACCAACATCACAACCAATATGTGTCTCTTGATTCCTCTCCTCCATCCCTGCGTCAACACCTCAGCCAAAGTGCAACCATGGAGAAAATTAATTTCTTATTACCTGATTATATTATTTGGTTTCAGCTGAAGTGTCAGTCGAATATTCAACATCAGCATTTCATCAATAAGGTTGCAGGAAGGTAAAGAGGAGCCTGGTGTTAAAGCAGGACGAGGCCACATGTTTTGGCCTTAAATTCTGTAATGTCTGTTCTGACCGATAAAAACTGGCGCCTATCTGTCCTCTCTCTCCACACACACATCCCCACACGCTACTCGTTCTGCTGCATGTAGTGAGGACCATGTGTTGACTTCCATTGATTTTCAGTCATTTTCAACCATTTCTATGCCTAACCTAAAACTAACCCTAAACCTAACCATTACCAATGCATCCTACAGGCTTAGGCTGCTGGAGGGACAAAGGGACCCCTTTACCATCATTCTGCTTCATTTCTATCTCTGGTTCTCCCACTCTTCTGCAGAAGATGTTGGATTCAATCTCTAACGTTCTGCTCTCTGCTTTTCTCATAGTAGCTTCATCTGATCTGTTCCTGTTTGGCTGGCTGACTCCATCCTGGAGAAAATATCAGCTGTGCTGCTGCCATCAACACCTTTGTTTCTAGATGCTTGGAAATCAACCTGTTTTCCAGTGTAGTCGTGTTTCATCCTGTCTGTGACCCCTAACTGGATGTGCTCTCTCTTCATCCTCTGACATGGGAGCTGGCTCGGACCTCGTCTGCCTGGCTGTGTGTTTCCTGGGCCGGGCCGCCTCTTATAGCTTGCCTTTTTTGTATCTATGCTTCTTTTCTATGTCTGCTTCTGTGTCTCCTTGAACCCCAGTGGTCCTCAGCAGATGGCAGCTCCACACTGAAAGCCTGGTTCTGCTGGAGGTTTCTTCCCTGTTCAAGGGGAGTTTTTCTTTCTCCACTGTCGCTACAAGCATGCTTAGTGTGAGGTATTGCCTTGAATCAATGAGTCGATGTAATTAAATGGTTTTTCCTAGATAGAGAAAACTTTGAATCAATCTGACTGGATGATCTGTGGTGAACTGGAAAGTGACCTGAGATGAGGTGTGATGTGAATTGGCTATAGAAATAAACTGAATAGAATTGAACCCTCTAACCCTCCCAATTGAAACCTTAGCCATGTACCTAACCATTATAATAGCTCAATATGATGTGAAACTGGTAAAATGGCTCTGAGTGCTACACATACACACACTGGAAAGAAGACTCGGCCCTTCAACCCACAAGGGAGTTCAGGAGTTTTACTCGACCTGAACGCCCACCTTCATAAACATTTTATGTCTTACTGAGGTTTTTTTTTCCTCATCCAGCCAGCGATCACATTTACCATTCATCCCCATCTCCACTCCGACACACAGAAGATTTAAGAGTGATCCCTGAGCACACCCTGCCTCCCCGCCCCCCTCCCCCCCGGTTATATCTTACAAGAAGCACAATCTGATGGTGGAATTTAGAGAGCGTCAGGTGAAGAAATTGAAAAATGATATTTAAAAGACGCTGCATTTTCAGGCGGAAAGGAAAGAGACATTTTGAGTCTGCATCAATCTCAGGTGTTATATATGCATACAGCTCCAACATCTTGATAAGTCTTGGAGAAGTTATGGTAAACAAAATTGTTCATTACAGCATTCATGAGGTCCAGAAATCCTAACCTGGGTGTGTTTCCTCCTAGAGGGCATTGCTGTTATTTTACTTGTCCCATTTGCAACAAACATAGACACTCCAGACTCAAGAAAAGGGCAAATTTGCATAGCTTCCATAAGGAAGAAGAATCCCATCATATAAATGTAAATAAGGTGAGCTCAACTTCTATTTTTCTGCAGAAAACAGTAAACTGATAACACAAGGAAGCAGTGGGCAGAGGTGGATGGAGTGGAAAGGGCACCAGGATGATGGTGAGTTTGTATCAACATTAATGTCAGGGATTAGTAGAAGAAAATGTTTTCTGTTTTGAACTTGCTGCCAACCTCCATTGCTATGCCAGCATTTAAACAGCAGGAGGCACTGCTGCCATATCAGTAGCATAGATCCAAAGACAGAAGCTGCAAAGTTCCAGCCAAACCTACTTTATAAAAATCACATTTTCTGTTTTATTTCTTGTGAACTATATCCTCACCAGCACAAAAATAACTAAAGCCTTTTCTCTTCTAGCAGTAAACAAGACTATAAATATATCCAAAGCTAAAACAAATCAGTTTAACTGAAATGATTAAGCTAAATCTTGTAATTTCTATCAATTTAGCTTTCTTCTTCTTGGTAGGTATAATATATATTTAAGTTAATTTAGAACCAAAATGTGTAATTTACCTGTTATATTTGGAATTGTTTAGATTACCTAGTTAACTGTTAGACCCTCCAATTAATTGGGGTAATTAAGAACACACCGAGTGCTGGCGGATTGTTTGATAAATGTCTGGTGTGGACGGGAGGCTTTTATAAAACGATTTTTAGAACTTCACACATTAAATTATCATATTTTTTCTTTTCTAAGTTGCAATACATTTTTTGTTATTATTTTGTTTTGCTTTTACGAGCCAAAAACCACGGGTTACCACCCACAGCCTCTCGTTGAAAATGTTGGTACTCGTGAATCGCCGCTCTCCCGCTTTATCCGGAACCGGGTCGCCGGGGGCAGCAGACTAAGCAGAGACTCCCAGACTTCCCTCTCGCCAGACACCTCCCTCCAGTTTCAGCTGGGGGAAGCCCTAGGGCGCTTCCCAGGCTGTGCCGAGAGACAGTCTCTCCAGCGTGTCCTGCTCTGCCCTCTTCGGGGCCTCCTCCCCGCTACAGGGACATGCCTGGAACACCTCCCGAGGGAGGCGTCCAGGGCATCCAGAAGAAGATGTCACCTCAACTGACTCCTCTGGATGTGGAGGAGAAGCCTTGTTCTACACTGAGCATCTCCCGAGCCTGACCGAGCTCCTCACCCTATCTCTAATGGAGCGGGAGGAAGCTCTCATTTCAGCGCCGCTTGTATCCGGGATCTGTTCTTTCGGTCAGGATCCAGATTTCATGACCATAGGTGAGGGTAGGGAAACGTAGACCGTAAGGTAAATTGAGAGCTTTGCTTGGAAATGTTGGTATTTTTTGAAAAAGAAGGCTGCGACAGGTTGTCCATTCAAACTAGCCATCCAGCTGTAAGAATCAACAAATATGTCTCTAGTTTTTAAACTTTCTACCATGTGTGTTTCTTTTGCTTTTACTGTCCTGCTTGGATGTTGCTGATAGATCCAAGTGAAGTAAAGATGGTATATAATGACAAAAAATAATTACATACAGAATAGCTTTAAAACCTGCAAGACCCCAGAGTGAGAACAGCAGTAAAATCCAGCAGCAAGAACACGACATGTAGCTTAAATGCTGAGATTTGAGTAGTAACACTGAAACTAGGGGAAACCAAAGCAATAAATAGAATACAGCAAGGCCAGATACAGTTTCAATTTGATTTCAATTCAATTTATTTCTATAGCGCCAATTCCCAACACATGCCAAGGCACTTTACAGTTCACGATTGCATCAGGATGAGTCGATGAGTCGATTGAATCGACTCATCCTGATGTTAGATATTTGCTTGCAATTTGTCATTGACTTTACTGCAAACATTTGCTGGATGAAACAGAGCTCATATAGTTTGAAAGCAGAGCCCTTAGCAATGACTAGATGAGAAGCAGGGCTAAAGAGTTTAGAACAGGCTAGATTATCTACAATCTAAGGTGTTGATGGCTAACCTGACTCCGCCAGATGGATTTGCTCCTGCATATCCATCTGGAAACCTTCCGTTGAAGTAATTTTGGGAAGGGGCGAAAAATACTGGTTATCTGATTGGCCTATGTTGGTGATAGGCGGGCCAAATAAACCCGTCAGAATCAACGAAGCCATATGACTTATACTAACAGAGCGACTAACTTTAATTTGGCAGAGGAGCCAATTGATAGATCAAACTCTTGCTGAAACCAGTCGGGAGAAGAGCAAAAAACATCTTTTCCTCTGAGAAAAGCCTCCAGAGCAGTGTTTTGCTCTTCTTCAGTGAAGAAATACTCTGTAATTCCCATAAAACTTGCTCCGATAGCCACGCTAGCAGCTTAGTTTCTGCATCCAGCTGAAGCACGCCATTTTCTTTTTAGACTGAACTGTGGCGCTACCGTTGCGTCGCACACCTCAACCCGCCTCAAAAGCCAACGCTGATTGGGCGTTAGTTTGGTGAACGGCTCCAAATTTTCTTCAAAGGAGAGTAGCCAGACTGATTAGCTTGAGTGAAACCTTGAAAAGTCAGCGAGATCAGGATGGTCTCCGAGGGCTAGTTGATGGCAGCAGCACAGCTGATATTTCTCTCAGGATGGAGTCACAGCCAAACAGAAACAGACCAGATGAAGCTACTATGAGAAAAAGCAGAGAGAAGCAGAAGCGTTAGAGATTGAACTAACAGATTCTGCAGAGTGGGAGAATAGAGATAGAATGAAGCAGAATGATGAAAAAGGGGTCCCTATGTCCTCCAGCAGTCTAAGCCTATAGCAGCAGAAATGCAGAAAATAGCTCAGGATAACCTCAGTCTTATGGACAAGGTTTAAGAAAGCTAGAGTGTGGCCAAGGTATAGATTAGAGAGAGAATGATGAAAAGGGGTCCCTATGTCCTCCAGCAGTCTTAAGCCTATAGCAGTAGAACTATAGAGATAGCTCAGATAACCTGAGCCACTGCAACTAGAAGCTTTAATCCAAAAAGGAAAGTTTTTAAAGGAATAGTACACCCAAAACATGATTAGCTTCATTTTCTATCACCCCCATGCTGAACAAAACTCTGGAGTACTTTTTTTGATATCTCAAATGCATCTGGAGATCTGGGAGGCTTCTTTGCTCGTCTGCTGACATTCAAATAATGGAGGTCTATGGCTCAGAACAGCGAAAGGTCCTGAAAAGTCCACAAAAACTTGTCAATATTCACTCCCATACTGCTGGATTCAATGTAATCCAAGTGTCCTGAGTGGGTAGCATCCAGGAATTTTCAAAACTTAAGTCATTTAGAATGTTTTAGAGCCTAAACAGTAGTGTATAGGATTTCCTAATAATAAGCGCCCACGCCGTATGATTCTACACGAAGCCGGCAGACCAAAACCAGCGTGATTCTGAAAGTCGGCAAAGAACCCATGGGGTCTTCCTCAACACTGAAGTCCTCAGACATTTTTCTTTTCGTTGTTTCTTTTCTTTGCACAGGTAAACAGCACATTTCTTCTTCTACGCACGCTTGCATTATCGGCAGACCAGACGCTGAATGCGCACTTTCTTCCGGTTTGGTCTGCCGGCTTCCGTAGAATCGTGAGCGCGCATGGGGGCGCTATTAGGAAATCCTATACACTACTGTTTATGCTTCTAAAAACATTCTAAAATGACTTCTGCTCGGAGAAAATTCTGGATGCTACCCACTCAGGACACTTGGATTACATTGGACGAGCCAGTGAAGCGGAGGAATATTGGACACGCTTTGTGGACTTTATGGACCTTTCTGCCTACTGGCGGCCATAGACCCCATTATTTGAATGTCAAGCAGACAGCAAGAAGCTTCCCCAGATCTCCAGATGCATTTGAGATATCAAAAGTACTCCAGAGTGTTGTTCAGCATGGGGTGAGTAGAAAAATGAAATGGCTAATCATGTTTTGGGTGTACTATTCCTTTAAGCCTAGCCTTAAAGTAGACAGGGTGTCTGCCTCACGGACTAAAACTGGTAGTTGGTTCCAGAGAGAGAGGAGCCTGATTGGTCTAAGAGCTGGAGGAGAATTTTTGCAGGGGAACCGAGGGAAGAAAAAATAAAGGGCCCAGGAGACACAGAGTGGAAAAACAGGGATTATAACTAACCAAGAGCTAAGAAGCAAAATGAATAAAGTAGACTAAACCAAAACAGACAAAAACAAGATCTAAGAAATTACTAAGAAATTCAATACAAAGTAATGAACTAATATAGAAAGAATAACCCTGAAATTATCAAAATGCAGAAACAAGAGAATTCTAAAACTCATACAGCCAATCCATGAGGATTTAACATTTCTTGAGGATTATCTGACCATCTGGGACGGATGTTTTAATTTAAACTTGCAATTTATTTTTCATAATTAGGGTCAGGCAATCAGTTTCCACTTTAGTTTCACGCCTCAGCATGCTGAGGTGAGCAAATATTTTTCCACACTGGAAAAACAATCTAGAAATAAGTAGAAATGCCTTAAATTAAGTGTATTTACCCTTAATTCAAGCATGGAGATTAGATAGTTTGCCAATGGAATGAGTATTTTTACTCTTAAAATGAGATAATTAGATAATATGCCCCTGAAAAAAGACAATCCGATTGTGTTTTCTTATTTTAAATGTAAATTGTCTCGTTCCATTGGCAAAATGTATTTTTTATCTCCTCAATCCAAGAACAAATTCATCTATTTTAAGAAAAAATGACTCTTGATTTAGATTTTTTCCAGTGCATAAAAAGAAGCCGTATAGCTTGAGATTAAGCCTTGTTATTATCAGGTCTTGATGCATTTTCTGAGTTTTGTTTGTGTTTATTCTTGTAGATGAGGCGCTAATCAGAACCTGAATGACAGCACAGATTTAAAAAAACGTTGTCTTTTTTATCTTCATTATTGCTAATGAGGATAATTCTTTATTAATGAGGATGAACCTATGTTTTTAAAGACACAGACATCATATGATGCAATTTCAGTGTTCATCCCTTTTATTGCAGTTTATTTTAGCCAAAGCTGTTTGTTTAGCTTCAAGGCATGTATCCAGTCCGAATTTAATTGAGACAGAGTAAAGTTCATGGCTGAGAAGATGCAAGACAAGCATTCTATTAGCTTGCCAGGGGACATGATGCTCTTCCATGAAAGAAAATCTCTATGGCTGTATGCATGCTGCAAGCTCAGATATGATTATTTCCCCCACCTATTGTGAGCCAGAATTTGATCCTTTCATTTCTGTCCAAACAAACACTCGATCTGATTTTCTCCGAGCTTTGACGTACAATAAAAAAACATGGGATGGAAACCAGCGGAAAAAGAAAGGTAAGGAATTGGCTTAAGGGTCTGGTTTCATTTGTGCTCAGAGCGGTACAAGCTGGCGAGGAACAAAATCTAATTCATATTATTGTGACCTCGAAGGGGGTTTCATCGCGCTGCGACTGTGAGGATGCCAACTGGGTCAATGGTGCATGAAACTGCCTCTTTTTATTGGCATGGCATTCAATCAGCTCCTCCTGGGTATATGTCCTTGGCTGTGCAGTGGGGGCTACTCATTACAGCGCTCCATGCACCTGCCAGCATCTCACTGCCCCGTCCCTTTTAATGTCTCCCCACCCTTACTTCCATCCTTGCATAAATACAATCAGTCCTGTCAGGAAAGCAGGAGTGCCCACAATCATCCACAATCTCCTCTGACTGATTATGCAGAGCAGGCGTCGTTTCGTCCTCCCGTCCCTTCCAGTGTTTTTGAATTCTGCTACAGTTGGCTCCGTGCCAACATCCGTTCACCCAGCACCATGCTCCCCCCCCACAACCAATAATAGAAAAAGAGTAAGTTAAGGTTCGCATTTAGGAAATAAGAAAGAAGCCGCTTAACTGACAGACAAACCCTGTCGAGTCAGACGCCTAGAACGTACCATCACATTCAATCCCAGCTTCAAATGGCTCAGAGTCCCTCGTAAGAGAATTAACACCCTTGTATTGTTGACACACTGGAAAAACAACCTAGAAATAAGAGAAAATGACTCAAATTAAGGGTATTTAGATTAGATTAGATTAGATGAGCTTTCTTGATCTCATAGTGGAGAAATTCACTCGTCACATATTGGCATAATAACCACCCGTTACAACCAAGGTGGGCAGAAGAGCATCTCTGAATGCACAGTACGTGAACTTTGAGGCAGATGTGGCTACAGCAGCAGAAGACCACACCGGTGCCACCCTTTCAGCTAAGAACAGGAAACTGAGGCTACACCTACAAGCTCATGGAAATTGGACAATAGAAGATTGGAAAAACGTTGCCTGGTCTGATGAGTCTCGATTTCTGCTGCGACATTCGGATGGTAGGGTCAGAATTTGGCGTCTACAACATGAAAGCATGGATCCATCCTGCCTTGTATCAACGGTTCAGGCTGGTGGTGGTGGTGTCATGGTGTGGGGAATATTTTCTTGGCACTCTTTGGGCCCCTTGGTACCAATTGAGCATCGTTGCAACGCCACAGCCTACCTGAGTATTGTTGCTGACCATGTCCATCCCTTTATGACCACAATGTACCCAACTTCTGATGGCTACTTTCAGCAGGATAATGCGCCATGTCATAAAGCTGGAATCATCTCAGACTGGTTTCTTGAACATGACAATGAGTTCACTGTACTCAAATGGCCTCCACAGTCACCAGATTCCAATCCACAGGTTATCTTTGGGATGTGGTGGAACGGAGATTCGTGATCATGGATGCAGCTTCCATAAATCTGTGGCAACTGTGCGGATGCCATCATGTCAATATGGACCAAAACTCCCTGAGGAATGCTTCCAGCACCTTGTTGAATCTATGCCACCAAGAATTGAGGCAGTTCTGAAGGCAAAAGGGGGTCCAACCCGTTACTAGCATGGGGTACCTAATAAAGTGGCCGGTGAGTGTAAAATACAGTATATATCGATAAATATGATTATAGTGCAAGTGTACATGTATCGCACACAATGAAAAACAAAATAAAAATAAGAAATAAAGCACAGAGATTCGAGGTGACATATGTACAATCCGGATGGCTTATAAACAGGTGGATTTACTTTTACATAAACCCTATTTACCCTTAATTTGAGCAGTTAAATGAGATAGTTTGCCAATGGAATGAGTATTTTTACTTCTAAATTAAGATAATTAGTAATATACACTTGAAATAATGCTACGTTCAGACCGCAAAAGCGTGTACAGATGCGTCTGCTGCTTCTGCTGCTTGTGAACGTGACGCGCGGCTGAAGCAGCTTGCTGCTCTGGCTGCAGCGCGGTGCAAAAGTGGCTCTGACGCGCGTTGGGCGGAGCTTCACTATCCTTTCTCTGCCTTGCAGCTATATTTGCTGTGATCAGTGGGAATAAAGTAGTTTTAATATGTTTTTAAGTGAGAAAATACACCTGAAAACTTAATCAGTGCCGTCAGTTCATCCAGATTACAATCCTGTCTCCCAATGTTATTATTTCTGTCAGACATCAGAACCCACATACCGGGCGGTGCGCCCGACAGAAGGGCTGCCAACAGTAGCCTCTGGACGATTAAGACCTCCCTTTGCGGTTTCCAGCGGTGGCTGGTAAGGTGTTTTCATCTAAATAATCCGATCTGCAGGCACCAGAATAATAAAAACCAACATATTCTGCGGCAGATGTATATATTTTAAGTTAATTATGCATTAATAAACTGTTTAAGAGGAGTAATCAGAGCGGTCTGTGTCAATCAGCGCTGTGTCTCTCTCCCAGCCAGCTCCCAGATCAGCTTCTCTTCTTGGTTGGCCGGCGCGTCAAGCAGCAAAAATTAAATTTTTCCATTCCTCGGTGAGCAACGCTACAGGGCATGCCACGCCAGATGCCAACGCTGCCACGCTTTCGCGCCTGTTGCTCAAAAACGCTGCCAAGAGGACCTTTTGTTGCGCCTCTTTGACGCTGGCCAACCATTGGACTTGCATGTAAACGCTGCTTGTCGCCATAGCTGCCCCCTCGTGTGAACGTAAGAAAGCATAAGATCTATGCAATTGTGTTTCTTATTTTAAATGTAGATTGTCTTGTTCCTCTGCCAAAATGTATCCTTTACCTCCTTAATCCAAGAACAAATGCACTTATTTTAAGAAAAAATTACT
Organism: Cyprinodon brontotheroides; assembly: GCA_018398635.1. Taxonomy (NCBI): domain Eukaryota; kingdom Metazoa; phylum Chordata; class Actinopteri; order Cyprinodontiformes; family Cyprinodontidae; genus Cyprinodon; species Cyprinodon brontotheroides. Next base: position 1,191,784 of record JAGKQL010000001.1, on the reverse strand, counting down.
TATCCAGATTTTGATTTTTTCCAGTGTCGTTCTATACCTGCTGCACAGTTGAGAAGTTTGTAACACTTGCATGCAAACACGCTTGCATGTTTTCCTCATGCAGCGTGGGTTCTCTCCGGGTACTCCAGCTTCCTCTCACAGTCCAACAACATGAATGTAAGAGTAACTGCCATCTGAGTGTGTGCACTGCAAATGGTTAAAAAAGTCTTAAATTAAGTGTATTTACCCTTAATTTGAGCAGGTAATTCAGATGGTCTGCCAATGGAATGAGTATTTTTTACTGTTAAAATAAAATCATTAGATAATGTGCACTTGAAATTAATTTAAATGTAAACAGTCTTGTTCCATTGGGAAACCATCTCCTTTTTCTCCCCAATTGAAGAAAAAATGCACTTATTTTTAGAAAAAATGACTTAGTTAGATTCATAAATTTTGCAGTGTGTTGCTCTGAAAAAAATGAAATCTAGATAAGTGAATTTGTTCTTGGATTGAGGAAGTAAAAGTGAAATTTTGCCAATGGAACAAGATAATTTACATTTAAGATAAGAAAACGCAATTGCATTTTCTTATCTAAAGTGCATGTTATCTAATTATCTTATTTTAAGACTAAAAATACTCATTCGATTGGCAAACTATCTCATTTACCTACTCAAAATAAAGGCAAATGTAATCTAAGACATTTTTACCGATCTCTAGTTCATTTCACCAGTCTGTGTTGCCTTGCAACAGACTGGTGACCTGTCCAGGGTGTACCCCGCCTCTTACTGTACCCATAGACCAGAGGTAGGCACCGGCCCACCGTGACCCTGATGGAATAAGCGGGAGAAGACAGATAGAGGGATGATTTTATAACCACAAACTTCAATGTTTAATTTAACAGATGACAAGAGGAAGGAACATAATTTAGAAAATATTATGCAAACAAATACAAGAAAACGTGCCTAACTTTGCCCTTGTCTGTACTCCGATACCCCTAAACAGAACCCAGTAAAACGGAAGAGTCTTTAAATGGAGTTTGTTTATTTCAGCACATGCGGATGTGCAAAGTAAGTTCAGAAAAATGAGGGGATTGGTGGCCCGGTGGTTAGAGGGGAGTCCTAGTTTGAATTGCACAGCATTATGATACTCGGATTTCTCCTGTTTGGATTTGGAGGACACCTTTGTTTATAGATGTTGGAGAATTAGCTCTATTTTCCAGTGTAGTCCTGTTTCTCTGACTGTGACTAACTGGATGTGCTCTCTTCATCCTCTGACATGGGGGCTGGCTCGGACCTCGCCTGCCTGGCTGTGTGTTTCCTGGACGGGGCCGCTTCTGCTGGAGGTTTCTTCCTGTTAAAATTGAGTTTTTCTTCTCCACTGTCGCTACAAGCATGCTTAGTGTGAGGGATTGCTGAAGAGTCAATTATTTGATGCAATCAGCTGGTTTTCCTGAGATAGAAAAACTTGGAGGAAAGATAAACATAGTTTACAGAAAGTTATACGAATTCCCAAATCCAGTTTGACATGATTCCTATACTGGAAATGTCAAAATGTTAGACATGAAAAGGGAGTTTTTCCTCTCCACTGTCGCTACAAGCACGCTTTTAGTGTGAGGGATTGCTGAAGAGTCAATGAGTCGATGTAATCAACTGGTTTTCCTTAGACAGAAAACTTTGAATCAATTTGACTGGAGTGCCTTACAATTACACATGTTGTGAATTGGTGCTATATAAATAAACTGAATTTAATTGAGGATACCTGATGTATCTACAATTACAGATGATGTCGGCGGCAATTTTGGCATTGATCAGGCTCAGAACGGCTGTGAACAACGCTCAGAACGGCTGTGAACAAGCAGGACCGTGGCTGCGGTGGTTGAACTCATAGGTGAGATGGGATAATATCTCGGATGTGCACGCTCACTTGAAGGAAGAAAACCTTGACTAATTTGGAATATTGCATTTGCCATGTGGAGCCGACAAGAAAACCCTCAAGGATGACGGAGAATTCCTGTGCAGTCTGCTTGCAAAAACAAATCAAAGTCCCTATCAAAGTCATGGATATAAATAAGAATCTGTTACAATACTTAAAAACTGACCTTCCGTTCATTCTATTTAAAAGTTGTGCCCTACTTTATCTTGAACTATCACATAAAACCAGTAGGATTCATTGGGTTTTAGGGTTTTAAAGTGGAAAACACAATAAAGTCAAAGAAAGACAAAAAAAGGCTCCGTGTCTGCTGTAAACATTTATTTATAACCTGCAGCAATGTGAGCTTTAGCTAATGTACCAGTCAGTCGGCCCCATTAAAGTCCCTGGGCAGCCCCCTTTTTCCTGTTTGTTTCTCCCACAGACCCTAAGCAGCATCTCCTGCAGCATTCGCTCCAGCTAACAACCTTCACCTCCCCAGGGAGACGTGCATTTTCCTTTCCCACACGACCGCCGCTGACTTTAATGAAACATGCAGCTGTCTTTTAATCAAAACAAGTCCTATTTGCATACAGACCAGATAGGGAGGGTGGGCACAGCAGCAGCCCCTTACCGAGCACATGAGCTACCTGATTGGGAAGCAGGAGGGAGACAGAGGGAAGGTAGATGGGGGAGGCATGGATAAGAAGGGGAGCAGGAAGATGAGGAGAAGGAAACCAGCAAAATCCAAACACATAGATTAATGTGACACATTTGCATATCTGTACAGCAGCCATGGCTGCAAAGCCTCACAGTCAGTGGGGCTGAAGGGTGAAAAGGCAAAGAATCAGAGGGAACTAATGTTGTTTGTGTCTTTGGAGATGATATGCACAGAAAGACAGGAGAGCTCTTTCTTTTTGCATGGCTTTATGTCTATTTATTTAACTTAAAGGGGCATAAACATGATGACTATAAAATACATAAAATCCTTATTAATCTTTAACTAAAACAGCATGAGCTAAATATTTGTTCACTATGTTGTTTTCAAAAAGAATGTCTGTAAAAGGCACAATCAGAAGACATAAACATTGTTGTGCAATTAAAAACTAAGGTTTTCTGTGTGTATTTAATTAATTTTACAATTAATTTTTAATTATTTTACATGAATTGTATTTCTTAACCATAATGTTTTTTTATGTAATTGGTATTGTAATTTTATCTTGTGATTTTATACTTGTGTTTATTTTTAAGGTTGCCTTTTTTTATACCTGGCTGGGGGACTACCGATGAAGATTAGCACTCCTTAGCTAACTCGGGTATATTTACATTGTTTTAATGTTGATTAATGTACACTGTCTCCTTTCAAATAAACAATAAATGAAATGAAATTTTCAATTTAATCACATATCTCATCAACGTTGTAGTCACTCTAGCATAGAGCCTAATAATAGCACTGCTGTCACTAGTAACAGAGTTAGCATAAGGCTAATAGCTCTTTCCAGAAAAGTTAAAAAACAATCCACTGGACTTTGTTTCCAAGTTTGAAGACGTTTCTCTTCCATCCAGGAAGATCCATTTTTCATTTGGATGAAATAATAGCTGCATGAATCATGACAG
>JAGKQL010000001.1:1161423-1187780 GCA_018398635.1 Cyprinodon brontotheroides | reverse complement strand
CTAGTTTTAGCAGCTAAATGCTGCACAGGGAGGCATTTTGACTGAGCCGCGTCTCTGTGGGAGAGGGGAGTACCAATATGGCGGACAGAGGTTTCAATTTTTTCATGCAATCGCCAATCCAGTGAATAAATGGAGATCAGTGAATTGTTGCCATAGCAATGACTGCTTTCCTTTTCAGTTGGAGGGAAGAAGCTGTCCCATTCTCGTTAGTAAAAAACCAATACTTTGTTATTTTACTTAAGTAGACATGTTTGGTTATGCGTTAGCCTTTTTTTAGAAAACTTTTTCGAAATGATTCTTATTTTAATCGTTGGATTATATTAGCTGCGACATATGAATCAAAGATGCTATGACTGAAACAATATGATTGACAGATGACCGTTGATATATGATTGGCTGAATTTAGGTGTTCAGGCTGAAGCGATAGAACTAACTGGCCTGCAGAGGATAAAATCAAATAAAAAACACAGATTTTTAAGACAAGATATTTTTTTAAAGAATTTTTTTACATTTTGGGACAATATCATCTGATAAAGAGAACATTTATATCCATGTTGAAGCCAGAATGATTTGATATTTAAATGCTTAGTTCCCTACAACTTTAAAAAAGAAATATTTAGTTTGGGAGTTAAAATATTTATTTAAACAAACTAAATATTTAATTTGCAAAATAAATATTTATTTAACAAAAGCTATTTTATTTTATAAAAGAATGAATGACATAGTGAAAAAAATGACTTGCAAAAAAATAAACCCTTATTTTTCTCTTAAAAGCGCTAAATAACCATAAATATTGCTCCTAATTTTTCACTGCTTCACTTTACAAACGGCGCCCCATAGAGTTCTACTTCAGGTTTTATAGAAACCTAAACTTCTAGACTAGAACTAATAAGATATAAATTTTTTATTAAACTTAATTAATCAATTAAACCTAATTATTGAATTAAACCTAATTGAATAGAAATTTCCCTTCATGCATCTATCCTAATAGATTTGAATCCCTTGTCTTGTTTTTTATTAACATGCTTTTCTGGCCCCCTCCTGGCCCCCTGGTACATTTGTTCTGGAACCGCAACTGGTTCCCATCTCCATTTGATTGACATGAGAGAAGCCTAAGCCCCTCCCTTTAGGCAGTTCTTACTCATATCGAAAGTGAAAGTTAGATAAAGAAAATTGCTTCGTGTCGCAGTCGCCACTTTTTCTCTGCGTCTCTGAGCGGCGGAGGAGCCTTTATGGTGAGTGATTAACCTTCTATAGGACACATCGCTGCGGCATGAGTCACAGGGGCCCCATGTAGGGGCCCCTACATGGGGCCCCTACATGGGGCCATGAATTTAAAGCCGAGACGGACCAACAGGCGGAACAAGCTCTTTATTTCACACAGTTGGAGGGAAGAAAAGTCGCTTTTTGTTTCAGTTAAAGCTTCGCTTCTTGTTTTGATTAAACTTAAAACTTTATAACTTCTAAGATCCCAGATATAAACCTTAGTTTCACTCTTTGTTTTTTTTAAACATTTTAACACGTTTAAAATGTCACCATCTGCCGCCAGGTGTCATAGATGAGCTCATTTTATATATATTTTATTTAAATTCATTCAAATACAAAATGCAAATGTTGTTATTTTTAAAGGATTATATTTGCTTTAATAAAAGTTTAATGTTGTTTGTGATTTTCACGTGTTGGAAACTTAATATGTGACCTAAATATAAAATAGTAGTGAAGGTTAAATAGCTGCTCTGCATGCAGACCTGCTGCTGTTACTGGAAACATTCAAATATCATTTTCTGCTGCAAAGAAAAAAAATCTAATTTTATTCTGAAAGGATTATTTCTGCCTTTAATAATAGTTTTGTTGTTTAATAGTTTCAAATTATTTGCAAAGCCAAACCAAGCAGCCTGCAAGCAACAGGTTCAATGTCCAAAAAAAACCCAGAGGCCCCAAACCACCTGCGGGGCCCTTAATGGGCCCTTAAGTGATCCGCATCACTTCCTGTCTTACCTCAGGAGAAAAATAAAGAAATAAAAATAATAAAACAAAGATAAATAGAATCAACAATTATTAACCTGCAAATAAACTCTGTAAATAATACAGAAAAAATATACATTTAGGAAATAATGAACACAATTCAAATAGATAAAGAAATAAAGAATAAATAGCTTCAACAGAGGAAACTGGTTCTTAATGTGGGACCTAAATATAAAACAGAACTAAAGGTTAAATAGCTGCTCTACATGCAGACCTTCTGCTTTTACTGTAAACATCCAAGATGGACCGTTTTTCATTTTAATATGAAACATGAAAACAATCTGAAATTTTAAAAAAAACAATTTTTATTCTAATATAAGATAAGATAATCCTTTATTTGTCCCACAGTGGGGAAATTGCAGCGTTGCATCAACAGTGCAGTAGAAAAAAGAAAAAGGATGCAAAGTATAAAAAAAATATTTAAAATATATAAAAAATATACATTAAGTATATACAGACAAGGCAACACTGGTATAATATGATAAAAACAACATTTTTTATTTTTTTTTTTTGCTGCAGCAAAGAAAAAAATAAAATAAAATGTGCACCATAAAAAAAAAAATAGATATCTTTTTATTGTCCCAGCTTGGGGAAATTCACCGTCTGCATTTAACCCCTCCCCTTGGGGAGCAGAGGGGGGTTCAGGGTCTTGCTCAGGGACCCCGGCTGTGGGGATCCAACCAGATACTTGCAGCTTTCTCAGAGCACAGCGTGCTGCTCTAACCACTTAACTCACATTAGCATTTGCATATAGTTGTTTGTTCTTTATTAATATAAAAAAAAAAGTTGTTTTCAAGCTATGAAAGTTTAATAACTATTATAAATGATCCAGTTACAGAATCTGGTGCAACAGCGACAGTAAACCTGAAATACCAGACAGAGCAGGGATAGGCCAAGACTTTTATGATCCAATAATCTTAAAAAAGATTATTGGATCAGTTCACAACTAAAGTTTAATGTTTAGTTAAATAATTAACTGATTCATATTTCGGATGCTCATTTCTATAATATAAACCTGTCTGATAAAAACAGGGAATTTAATTCTAGATCATTTTTCTAAAATGTAATAAATATGTTATGCAGGCGAAACAAATTCAAAACAAACAAACAAACAAAATTCAAACAAATTTTCTTTTTTCTATTACCGTAAACTGAGAAAGGATTCTTAGAAAAGAAGAGCTGGGATCAACTAGACCAAATAAAAACAGTTTTAGTCACATGTTTAGTCCCGGATAGCTGCAATGCTTTTTTTGGAAGCCAGGAGTTATTTTATTGTAATTCATGAATGCTTTTTTTTTTTGCTTTTTGACTTTTTGTTCATTTACGGAAGAGGATTAGGGCCACTGAAAATAAAAAAAGTTAACTGATTTTTTTATTTTTGATTTCAGCATAGTATAGGAAAAAAGTCAGAATTCTGACTTTTTCCATGTTAAACTGAAATAAAATTTAAAAATCTGTTTACTTTTTTTCAGTGGCCCTAATCCTCTTCATCCATTTCTATTTAAATCTCAGTAAAAAAAAAATAATAATAATAATAAAGCAAAACAGCAGTTCTAATCTTGGTTTCAATATAAAGTTTCTTAGTTTGATATTTCTGATGGTAAATATATTATAAAGCAAATGGTAAAATCATTCTCTCAAGTGTTAAAAGCGTGAATATTTGTTGAAATGTTTGTGCTGGGTGCATGAGCGGTTCTACTCAGGGGACAACGGGGGCCAGTGTGCCCTGTAGATCATGTTCTGGCCCCTGTCATATATGCGCTGGAACAGACATGGTTACTGATTGGTCCTTTGGATCCATTTCCAGAGGTCTTCAACAGAGGGTCTGCACGACCCTAGGGGTTCCACAGAGGTACTGCATGGGGGGTCAGGAAAGTTTTGGTTGATTCCACTAATTTCCACTAATTGAAATGTCTTTTAAATCCACATTAACATGAATCAACAGACTGCAGTAAACAGATAAAATGGAAGCAGAAGATGTCTTTCAGTCATCAATGCTCACATTCAGAGAACACACAGGAGCTCTTTCAAGCTGGACACCGTTTCATTCACAACACCTGTCCCATCAACCAGGAATCAGAAATACTTTAATAATCCCAGGGAGGGATTACTTTGGTTACATTACTCCATCTGTATCCTGGACCAGTTTGATAGAACAGTGTTTCATAGAATATATATAATTAAGGGGTCCCCGCTCCATCTAGCCATCAGTTTGGGGTCCTTGGCCTGGAAAACGTTGAAGACCTCTGATGTTTTTCTTATTTATTTAAAAACAATAAAGTGATGGCTTCAGTGGTATTGAGATATGATCCCAGTTTTCATCTCTATCTTAATATATTTGAAACCTTTTCCCTGTTTTTTTATCTCATGTTTTTCTGTCCCTCCATGAAAACACGCCGCCCCCCTCCTGGCCCCCTCCCGGCCCCCTGCTACATTTGGTCTAGAACCGCCTCTGTGCTGTGGTCATTTCATGGAAATAAGGAGTTTTAATGATATAAAGGTTGAAGCAGATGCATCTCATCTGTTCTCGTGAGGCTCTTGGCACGTCCCACTGCAGCTGCTGCATCTCCTCCCACTGAACGCTTTCCTGTCGTTTCTTGACCCCCCCACCATGGTGGTCCAGTATGGGGGCCGCATGTCTACAGTCTTTACTCCAACAGTAACTGGGCCTTGCAGAGAGGGGGCCTGACCCTGCTCTGCTTGTGTTAACACGACAATAATTAATTGGAATTCCAGAGGAAAATATTTTTTACTGTTTAATTGGAAAAAGCAAAAGGATCCTTTTTTTTTTCTTTTTTTTTAGCGGTTTCCCATAAACAGCCAAACGCTCTTTATAGGAAGTGGGATCTCTTTCCACCCTCCAGGGGCAGAAGGACTCAAATTTGTTTTTAGACCGAAGCTCTTTGTTGCCATGTCGTTTTCTTTGCTTTAAACTGAGACGTTCAAATGTAACCAAAGTTTTAGGTTAAATCTAGTTTGCAAATCCAAAAGCAAAACCTCCGACAGAAACGTCCTTCTTCATTAAATCTCCTGACAATAAATAAATTAAAACAAGCTTACTTTCTCTTTCATTATGACTTGCTTGTTGATCAAACTTGCCAGATAAACCAACCCTGTTGGTTCTTTTCAGGCATATTTGAGGCTAGTGGCTCGGTCAGGGCAATGTTTACTGTGTGAATATTTTGTTAAGGCGGCATTGTTGAGTTTTAAAACAGTGATTAGATCAGAGTTGCTCCTTTTTTCTGCCTGGATGTGAAACCTCCCTGCAGAGGGGAGCTGCAGCTCTGGTCAACATCATGGTCATGAGAGAAAGTTCTGCTTAGATTTGAAGAAATAAGCATCCGGTGATTGATTGTCTTCTGGGGAGTTAAGATGAACTGAAAGAGGATGTAGCTCCACATGTGGGAGGGGTGACCTTATTTTAACTCAACTGGGACTCTTCTGTTATTTCTTACAGGAAGTTCAGAGGCTCTAATGGGACGTCATGTTTAGAAGTTTATCAGCAGTTAATGTCTTACTGCAGTCGATGATTCTCCTCGTCAATCACTGTAATCTCAGTCTGGTAGGCTGAAGGTTAGTCTGAGTCAGGACTAAGACTAAAGTGGACTTCTGCCCCCTATAAAAACAGCGTGGCTTTTTATGCTAATGATGCAAAACATGTCATGTTTGCAGCGGTTTGTTTGTTACAGAGAAGCTAATGCTACGTTCACACCGCAAGCAGCAGGAGCAGCAAAAACGAACGTCCTGCTTCATTTTTGAGCTTGTACGAGATTAGTTTTAACACACGGCTGAAGCATCTTTGCTGCTCTAGCTGGCGCGGTGGGCGGAGCTACTCTGTCCTTTCTCTGCCTGGAACAATGGCAGCTATATTAGCTGTGATCAGCGGGTAGAAAGTAGTTAGAATCTATGTTGAAGTGAGAAAGTCCTCCTGAAAACATGGTCTGTGCAGTCAGTTCATCCAGATTACCATCCTGTCTTCAAAGATTATTTCTCTGTGGGAGCCGCTCAGACCCCCACATACCGGGCGCTGCGCTGTCACTGGGAATCCCCAGCAGCAGCTGCCTCAGGCCCGCTCGCCTCTCCAGGGTTTTCCCCTCCTGTTGGCGGCGGCTGGAAGTAGATGTTAGCGTTTTTCAGGTCTGTGCTACAAACTGCAGGCAGCAGGATAATAAAAGCCAACAGATTCTGCCGGCAGGTTTCTACATTTGAAGTTAATTTAGGCGTTGATAAACTGTTTCAGAGGAGTGATCATAGCGCCTCTGCTGTAACCTGACTCCGCCAGATGGATTTGCTCCGCATATCCATCTGGAAACCTTCCGTTGAAGTAATTTTGGGGAAGGGGCGAAAAATACTGGTTAGCTGATTGGCCTATGTTGGTGATAGGCGGGCCAAATAAACCAATCAGATCAGCGAAGCATATGGCGCATACTAACAGAGCGGCAAGGCGAAAACACAACCACAAGCCAGGCTACTCTTTGCTCTAAAACCAGTGGGGAGAAGAGCAAAAACATCTTTTCCTCTGAGAAAAGCCTCCAGAGCAGTGTTTTGCTCTTCTTTCAGTGAAGAAATACTCTGTAATTCCCATAAAACTTGCTTTCGATAGCCGCGCTAGGCGCTAGTTTCATCCGCTGAAGCCGCCATGCTCTTTAGACTGAACCGTCGGCGCTTCTCGTTGCATCAGCACACCTCAACCCGCCTCAAAGCCAGCGCTGATTGGGCGTTAGTTTGGTGAGCGGCTCCAAATTTTTCTTCAGCGGAGAGTCTCTCGGACTGATCTGCGAGTGAAACCTTGAAAGCTTCGCGAGATCAGGATGGTCTCACGAAGCTACTCTGCATCAGCAGTGCTGCGTCTGACTCCCTGCCAGCTCCCAGATCAGCTACTCTGATTGGTTGATGAGGCGCGTTCAGGCGCTAAAGTTCAATGTTTCCACCTCCTTCATCTGCTGCTTTCGCTGCGCCTCAGATGCTCAAAAGACGCGCCGCTCCTGCTGCTCTAAACGCGCTGCAGGACCTTTTGCTGCGCCTTGATGCGCGTCAACCGTTGACTTTACCTGTAAACTAGCTGCTCCTGCTGCTTTAGTTCTGAACGTAGCATTAGAGGGTTTTCTGTTGCCGTTTTCAATGCTAATCACTGTAAATGCTGGCCGATCCCTTCAGCCTTGCATTTGATTGGGTTTTTTTAAGCACTGCTGAACTCGTCTGGAGTTGACGTAAACACTTTACCCGACAAAGTCGTCACTTCTGATCGTTTACAATGACAGGAAAACTAAATCACAGCCACTGAATGTGCAGAGTCACTAGAACCCAGCAGACTTTAATGATTTTATATCAGTGTAAACAACAATAAAAGTCACGTTAAAGACATTTATTTTCCCCCAGCGTCATATGACCGGCGGTCCAAAATGGAGGAATATCAGGTAGTCGCCTCGGTACCATTTTGCACGATGAAGAGATGTTTGAGGAAAACAACCACTTGAAATCAAAGAATGAGATAATAAGTTTGGATCTGACCTGTTGGGGCGCGTTGAAAGAGGTTTAGAAGACAGGATCTGGTTAAGAAAATAAAAACCTGCCCACAAAGCTTCTTAAAATCAAACCTCTCCCTTTCTTTGGTGCATTAACTCTTTACGGTAGATAAAATACAGCGTTAGGTTTAATTGCATCTTATAGCGTTATCAGCTTCGCTGCAGTTACAGTAAATTATTTCAGACATATCAAATCACCGATCTTAACAGCTTTTGGTTTATTTTGTTTTGTGTTGGGAAATTTCCATCGTCTGCCTTCATTCATGGTCATAACTCAGTAACAAAGTACAGATCTGAGATAGAGTTTTGATCATAGATTATTCTTCTGCGCAGCCTCAGAGGATTGTTTGCGGGGGTTGGTGAAGTTGTTGGTGCTCAAAGCTGCTCCGTAAATTTGAGGAAACTGCAGCCGTCGGGTTTTATCTGTCTACATTCTGTTCCGTCTCAGTTTTTATTTGAAACAGCTTAGTTAAATCTGTAAAACTTAAAAAAAGACACCGTAATCTAATCTGAAATCTCTGGGAGATTTTTTTATTCTGTTGCTTTCTGCATTTTTCGGATTTATTCTTCTCATCAAGACATTTTCCAGTATGACATCCTCATGGTTTGGTAACCTTATTAAAAATAAGATCATATTATTCATTTCAACTATTTAACACTAAAGAACTATTTTAATTTAAACAAGAAAATTAACAATATTTATTATAGCATCAGGCATTAACGGAAGAGGATTAGGGCCACTGGAAAAAAAAAAAAAGTTAACTGATTTTTAAATTTTATTTCAGTTTATTATAGGGAAAAAAGTCAGAATTCTGACTTTTTCTCAGAATTCAGATTTTTTTCTCAGAATTCTGACTGAATCCTGACAATAAAAAAAGTCCCTAATCCTCTTCCGTAGGCATTATGTAACATTAAAGTTTTAATTCTATAAATGTATTACCATAAATGATGTAATTATGGTACTAACATATTTCTATCCTTAACTTTCTAAAGAATGTTAATACACATCTTTAGAAAAAATGTTTTATGACTTTTCTGAGACAATTTCGATGTTTCTTACATTTTCTCCTCTGACGTCATCGTAGGAAATGCTCAGAGCAGACCGGAAAAATATGATTAAACCCTGTTTATCTGCCTTTTGGTTAATTCTTTAGATTATACACTATAAATCATAATGTTAACACAAAAGGAAAACATTAAAACTCAAAAAGATTTATGTTTAAATCCAAAGCTGAAAAAGTTAGCTCCCAGAAGTAGCGTAGCATCCCACCCTCGGTGCAGAGCGAACACTTAAAACGTTATATTTTAGTACGCTTACTATTTTTGGGGAGAGAAAAACCTCATTTAGGTCTTTTTTACTAAATAAAATCGAGCGACCCGGATGTATATCTGGATGCACAAATGAGCCGATTGTTCGGATCGCGCTTGTGACGATCGGGTTGTGACGATGCATCACTGAACCTAACGAGCTAATATTAGCCTGTTAATTAGTTTGGCTACCTGCTCTGGCAGCCCGAACTCTGCTGCCATGTAGATATTCTACAAATAGATTGTCAGTTGTCATTGTTAACTTTGTAATTTTGTGTCTAAGATGTTGCTTTTTAACTAATAATCAGATTAATCGATTATTGGAATAATCATCCACTAATTTAGTCATCGATGAATAAGTGGAGAATAGAGACTGTAAAACATGCCTTTAGGTGACAGAAGAACCACTTAGAGCAGGAATTATATCAAAACAGTAAAAAAAAAAACACGTAAACATTTTGCATTCAAGATGAAAAACTTTATCAGTCAATCTGCTCTAAACAGAACGCCTCAAGTGGAAAAGTTTTAGATTCACCTGGTTTCATTTTGTAGAATATCTTCTTTAAGGAACCTTTGGCTATCCCATGATTGGCTAAAACCTAACTTTGGTGGGCGGGCACTCTGAGTCTGTTCGCCCAATCAGCTCTGACGGTTCTGTGAATGTCCCTCCTTTCCCCCCAAACAGGCTTGTCAGGTTAGAACACAGTGGCAGATTAAAGCACGGCAATTATGATTTATTAAAATTACTAACGTGCCGGAAAACAAAAGTGTTTCCACTATATCAAAGAAGACTTCAAATCTTATTTAGACATTACCTGTGACCAGTAGCCAAATCAATTTATTTAATCGTCTTATAAGCCAGAGGAAAGTGTCACCGGCTTTGGATGGAATTATTCCATTAAATGGTTATTACTGGTTATTAGTCGCATAGAATGACTTCAGATTGGGCCTCCTACCGCTCAGTAATTCCATTTTTCATTCCGACTGAGCTTGTTAATATCGGGGGGTTCCTTGAGGACCCAAATGAGACGAGGTCTTGTAAGGCCCAAAAAAACAAAAATAATAAGAACCAAAAAACTAGCAAACATCAGAGAAAACTCACATTCAGAGCCAGAGACGAGGAAGCAGCACTGAGTGACTGCAGAGGTGGAGTATATAAGGGGAACTAAACAAAAAATAGTTAAAATAGTTGTTTTATTACATAGTGAACGTGTCAACATTGGGGTTGAGGTTGCTTCAGGACCCAAATGCAGAGATTAGTTCTTTTGATTAAATAAATAAAAAAACTGAGGCAGACATTCAAAAATGCAAAATACAAAGAATAAAAAAAACAAAACAGAAAAGATCAGGGGAAACTCACGTGGGGAGCCACAAACGAGGAAGCAACTAGCAACAACAAGGAAGCAGCACTGAGTGACCCCAGAGGTGGAGTATATAAGGGGAACTAAACAAAGGATGGACTAATGAGCTAATATGGAGCAGGTGGGAATAGAACTAACTAGAAGGAAGCCAAGTGGAAAGGAAACAAGCAGTAGGGGGCGACAGAGAGTAACTAAAGACAGCTGGAATATAATGGAAAATAAACCAAAGATCAACAAAACAGAAGAACTAAAAACTCTGATTCCCAGAACCATTACAGAGTTAAATTTGTTTGACTGAAACATGTGGAAATCACTGGAAGTACAGTTTTAAAACACTTTTTTAAAAAAGAAGGTCGGCTGTAAATAAAGTAGTTAAAAAGTATAAAGTAGGTAAATAGAAAGTGAAACTTAAGGTTTTAGACGTGGCAGAAGCAGCTGTTATCAACCATAAGCTGCAGTCTGGAGCGGGACTGATAACCGCTAATAACGGCCATTTAACGGTTGATCACATCCGAAACGCGTGGAAGTATAGAGCTCGCCTTTAGGCAGCTGTCCAGCAGTGCACAGCAACCGGTTAGTATAGAAAAAGAAAAGCTTTTCTCTGTGCTTAATTAAATCTCTGTCTGCTTTCTGTAGCATTTAGCCTTTTTTCAGGGTTTTGGACATTTTCAGCCATTGGAATCAGAATCTCTGTAAAACCTTGATGAATGTTTCATATAGAAGCGCAGGAAGGTGACTTTAGATGCTTGATTATTTGGTTTTTTTTACTCACTTTTTTTCTCTGGAGGACATATTTCCAAGTAGCCAAATTTTCCTTGCCTAATGCAAAGGAGCAGAGGAATAGTTTACACCAACAGGTGGGGGAGGGGCTGTGCTGTATTTCACTTTGTTGCATAAAACTGGAATAATCTCACTAAATCGACTGTAATGTTACAATAATTGGAAATTAGGTATGCACCATTGGGATTTTGGCCGATATCCGATATGCGATATTTTAAAACTCATGTAGCCGATAACCGATATCGATACGATGTTAAAGCTGGACAAAAATAAGTAGTCATTGAAAATAGCAGTTTTGTTATCCATTTCTGACACTTTGAAAAATAATATACTCAAATATATTTTTCATATGCTGATATCAAATAGATTTTTTAAAACGCTGGTATCGATCTATTTTGGCTTTCAAAATCTCGTGAAATTTCAAAGCCGTTCTGTTGCAAACTCTCCGTGATATTTTGCAAATTCTCCAGAGATTTTTTGTTAGTAAAATAGATCGATACAGCGCCAATATATCAACATATAAAAATATGGCAAACATTTGGTGAATTTTCCGGGGATTTCGTCGTAGCATAACGATGACATATAGCAATATTTCATTAGTAAAAAGAGATTGATATGGTGTTTTAAATGGCAATATATCAGCATATGAAGATATTACTTGGGATATTTTAATGGATCAATATTTTTTCCCTAGTCTTTATGAAGTTTTTAAGTCTGTAAAAAGAAGTTTTTGAGGAAGAAGTAGTATTTTTATTTTTTTTAGATTTTAGAAACTCAGAAGCTGATCAAATATCGGGTTTAAATATCGTGGGTGGCCGATGTCCGATATTCAGTTTTAAGGCCGATACCGATAGGAGGCCCATTATATCGTGCATCCCTACTGGAAATATTTGCAGTTTTTAAAAGCCTGACTTTCTAACATAACTTTCCTTAATAACCTGATTTTTACCTTTAGTTGCATAAACATGACGTCTGCTGTGGCTTATTTCTGAAAACGACACTGATCTTCAGAGTTTGTCCTACATACCTTCGCTTTTTATCTTTAAAAATGAGCCAAACTGATCATGTCTCTCTTTTTTTTATCCAGGTTAAAAGAAATGGCCTCGTTTTACTGGTTCCTCGTTGGGGTCCTGTTTTTCTGTCTCTATGCAGTGGCTGAAAGCTGTAAGTTTAAATGGTTGATTTCTATAACATGGATTCATTTACCTGCTCCAGGCGATTCCTTTAACCTTCGGTTTTATTTTCTCTTCCTTTCTTTCTCTACAGCTTTTGTTAAAGTGGTGTGTGATCCCATAAGCATGGGCCAGGTGAACCATCAATCGTTGCTGAAGTGTGAGGTCAAACTGACGCAGCCTATACCAGATTTAGAAATCACCGTGGTGGTCTGGAAGAAGAAAGGGGATGATACTCCTATTGCAGTTTATGATTTCAGAAGGAACGACCAATTTAAAGAGCAACCGGGCTTTACGTTTCCTAACCGCAACATTAACAACTACAACGTTTCTTTGCTCATCAGCAACACTGAAGTGAAGCACCAGGGAAAGTATACCTGCATGGTGATGACAAGTAGTGGTAGCAGCAACAGCCAAACAGAACTCAAAGTGACGGGTGAGGATTACACTTACACTTAGACTAAATAAACTGCTTATATAAGATGATTTAAGAAGTGCTGCTTTCATAAATATGAAAGACTTTGACCATATATGGCTGTATGGGTCCGAAAAATAAATAAAACTCATTATTATATAGACTCAGCTCACATAAATATTCCAAGCTTCTATTTCTGGTCATTTTTCTAATTATGGCTCATAGAAAATAAAAACCAAAAGTTTAGGCCCCGCCCCACACGAAGTCAAAACGAACACGCGAACGCTTAATATTTTCCAGAACGCTTGTCGTAAAGACGGAGACGCGTAAAATAAATGTGATCGCCCACACTTAATGCATGAAAAACGCTGCAAAATGTATGCCAGGGCCTGTAAGTGGCGCTGTGGTGCCAAAGCAAAAATAAGCGACATAAATGTTGGGCATGCGCACTAATATTTTATACATGGTTGCCCCCATGCGGGTCCATTTTGGTGGTTCAGTCAAATTCAGGTGCTGAACTATGTGGTCGATATTGCTCTGTTCTTCCTGGAGATATTCCAGAAGAAGAAGATTCTGTTGTAAGCCCGACAGCAGGGTGAGTAGCATGAGCAGCAACCATTCAACACAGTACGGGCGCCATTGTTGTTGTGATACTGTGTCGCTGCATGCGTGTTTGAGAGGCGACGCTATGACGCATGCGCGTAAAGAAAAAAATGCGGTTAGAGCTTAAAGATGGAAACGCCAAAACGGCGCTTCAAAATCTTCCCACTCTGAAGGCTTAATAAAAAAAAAATAAAAAAAAAAGATCATTTACAGACCCCCGAAACGCCGGCTTCGTATGGATGAGAGGCTGGTTTGGTGAAAAATTTGTGCGTTTAGGCCAGGGTTTGACTTCGTGTGGACGGGGCCTGAGTCTCAGAAAATTTGAATGTGTATATTGGACAGTCCTGGTGCCACAGGGAGAAGATAATCAAATGAAAACAGCAGAGAAGGTTTTATTTAGCCTCTAGAAGGGCTTCCAGTTTGAGTCACCTGCTGTCAGAGCCGACCGGACGCGAGTCCAGAGGACGTCAAACAGGACTGTTGACAAAAAAAGAAAACAGAGTTGAAGGAAGAAATGTAGGAAGATTTTAATTGATCTTATGTTCAAACTTTATTATACACTTTTCATTATCTAAGCTTGTATCATAGTCATAGGTCATAGTTAAAAAAAACAATCCAATGGACTTTGTTTCCAAGTTTGAAGACGCTTCTCTTCCAATCCTGGAAGATTTTTCAATTCAAAATGTCAGAAATAGCGCTTTGGCTTCTTTGTTAGCCTGCAATGCCCCATACCTGTCTATGTCTCTGAAAGGGGGGTCGTTAGAGGGAATAGTTGGCCTGGCTGAATAAGTGAGGTCTTCTGTTCCCCTGTAAAGGGGTTGGGGCTGCAAATGATAGCGGGAAGTAATCAACTCTATCGCTGAATTAAACCTCTGTTTAAGGTTGGTTTTTCTTTTCTTTCTTAACAAAAATGGCTTCCTTCACATTTTGGATATAAGGACCAAATATACTAGCCTGACGTAGTCCTACTCAATTCTAGTCAGAATGAGTCTGATGCTGCTCCATAGAGCTGTGATTATGGGGGCTGTTTGCAACGAACCAGGAGAAAAATGCCTCTGCACTCAATTGGATAGACCTACAACCAATAAGAGCAACGGAGTGCGCGACGTATGTTAAGCCACGCGATAGTTGTTGTCAACAAAAATCAAAAGCGCAGTTGCACTTCAGAATAAGAAGATGAGCCTTGATCGCGCTTCTGTTCCTCTTTAAAATTAATTTGCTGCCATTGTTGTTGGTGACGTGGTTGATTACGCTACTGTTGATCATCTGTCCATCCATCATCGTGATAAAGCCCGCCTCCTGACAATTTGATTGGATCACCAGAAGGTGGGCGATCATACTCGCACTACTATGAAGCAATGCCAGACCGAACTTCCCCACCTCAAACCTTGTGGGCGGGACTAAGTTCGAATGGCACCCAGGCTACAAATATAGACCCAGGAGACCCTAAGTCCTCCAAGGAGTCAACATGGAACCTTATTTTGGACCAATTCTGCCATGTATGAATACAGATATTATAATATAATATCATATAGTAAATATATTATAGTGTCGCCTCTCGCATATAGACTGATGGAGATGGCCACGTCTCCAACTTGACCCTTACATAAAAGCGGGAGAAGATGGTTGGAAAATATAATGTCAAAATAAAATGTATCATGTCATAATATAAAAGCTATGCCATAAGGTATGGGGCAATGCAGGCTAACAAAGAAGCCAAACGACCCCCATTCCAGAGGGGGGGACCCGTTCATCCGTTTCTATTTGCATGTTTTCTAAACTAAAACCAGGCTTTGTTGGGCTGCTGGATAAAACCTGGAACTAAACGCTATTTCTGACATTTTGAATTAAGAGAAACGTCCAGTGGATTGTTTTTTTAAAAACTTTTTTGGAAAGCTTTGATCGTCAAAATCTCAACTAATTAAGACTTAAAATCGGAAGGTATTCCAATCTGTGTGTATTTAAAGTTTCTACTGTATGAGAGTTAGGTTTATTCAGTGATTATTATAAAATTAATGTGTGCTTATGAAACATTTGTGCAAGGGGATGCTCCACTCCTATGTCATGATCCAGTCAGGAAACCATCCTGCCTTCATGAACTGATCAGTTGTTCTGTCAGAACAATACTCTGTTTGTAACCATGCGTCATGTTGTGTTAATAAATGCTCTGCAGAGGAGGTCTAGTGGAAGACGGTGTGTTTGAGTCTGGGGTTCAACTGTCTCTCCTTTCTGTGGAAATTGTATCCATAAATTGTGTATTTCAGTTCTTCTTTTGCAAAAACCTACATTTATGAACCCGACAGTAACTATTGAATTTCTTTGCAGTAGGACATTTTTGGTTGGTTTGTTTTTCTTTGTAGGTTTATTATTTGATAAAGTGTCTCTCTTCAGCGTTTGAATTTTATCTCCTTTTCTTTGATTGGATTAAATATTATCTTTACATTGTGTTTTTCTCTTAACTTGAATAATTTGGGTTTTATTGTTGCTCTTTGGTTGGTTTATCAGTGGAATCTTTCTTTCCCCATTTTTCTTTCACAGCCAGATACAGTAACCTGACCGTGCGTAGCATCAATGCATATAAAGATCCCAAAGTAAGCAAGACCCTGATTTGTGAGGCTACCGGTGGCTACCCAGAAGGCAACCTGAGATGGATTGTTGAAAACAACACAGACTGGACGAAAAGCTCCAAGCAAACTGTGACCAAGATGGAAAATGGTCTGTTGAAGATGCACAGCGAGCTGCCCCTGCTGAAAGGGTCTACCTTCGATCGATACGCCTGTGTGTTGTTCAATTCCAGCGGTGGCAGACAGGAATCTGTCCTCTTCACACTTCATAACCAAGGTAAGTGTTTTTTTAACACCTTTCATAAAATACACACATTGGTTAAAGGTTAGTCAACCAAGAGCCGACTGTACATGTTTTTCTTTGCCGCGGGGGGGTTGAGGAGATGCCAAAACTTCTACCAGAAAACAGAAATGTGAAGCAGTTATGGATGGAAGAAAAACAGTCTCATTGGAATCTGCCTTTTTTTCTACACAGAATTTTAAACACTGATTTTTTTTTACACATTCCTTACAATTAATTTTTATCTGGTGAAAATTCAGCTGCAAAGAAAAAAAAAAAAATCGGACTGGGTGAAAATAACGGAGCTGATCACAGCCAGTACGGCACCCCCGTTTGCCAAGGCTCTTGGTTTGATCCGGAAGAGGCGGCCGACAGAAAACATTTAGATTTTTTCTCGCACAAATGAAAGTAGTGCTCAGATAGATTCATTTTCTTCACGCCACCATGCTGAATTACTCAAACTTTTTGCGATTTCTCCGAAATCAAAGGAGATGCTTCGAGGCTAACAGCTGTCACGCTTTGACAAACGCAATACATGATTCGCCGGCGAAAGGATCCATATTGCACTGCTCATCTCCGTATTTAGTACTGCTTGAGGCGTGCATTTCACGGTGCCTCAGGTAGGGGCATCGCATTTAGAATGTTTTTAGAGCATTTTTGAAACAGTAGTGTATAGTGATTTCTAAAAAGCGCCGTTTACGAGTCTACTGAAACCGCCGCAGACCAAAACCAGATGAAAGTGCGCATTCAGCGTCTGCTCTGCGATAATGCAGCGCTTAGAAGAAGAAATGTGCTGTTTACCTGTGCAAAGAAAAGAAACAACGAAAGAAAAATGTCTGAGGACTTCAGTGTTGAGGAAGAGCATGAGTTCTTTGTCGAGCTGAATGCGCACTTTCATCTGGGTTTGGTCTGCCACGGTTTCCGAAGGCCGTGAACGCTTTCAGGAAATCCTATACACTACTACTGTTTATGCTCTCAAAAACATTCTAAATGACTTCGCTTCGAGTAAATTCTTGGATGCTACCCACTCAGGACACTTGGAATACATTGGACGCCAGCAGTATGGAGGAATATTGACACGCTTTTTGTGGACTTTTATGGACCTTTCTGCCTCGGGCTTATAGACCTCCATTATTTGAATGTCAGCAGACAGCAAGAAGCCTCCCCAGATCTCCAGATGCATTTGAGATATCAAAAAGTACTCCAGGAGTGTTGTTCTGCATGGGGTGAGTAGAAAATTAAGGCTAATCATGTTTATGGTGCATACTTCATTCCTTTAATTTCATCGGCTAGAAGCTGCTCGACTGCATCCAGTCGATCGCTTTGGTTTGAATTCACCAAAAGGTCGACACATTTGCAGCTCAATTTTCACCAGATAAAAATTAAATGTGAAAAAGAATTCATTATTTAAAATTTGGTGTCCAGATCCAGATTCCAATAAGACTGTTTTTCTTCCATAGTTATGGAGCATGAAAAGACAAAGGTCGTGTAAAATTCAACAGAAAAGCAAGGAGTTTATCGAAGCTGAACCATCTTCTCTGCGTCGCTGAGGGATGGTTTTCTTTTGTCCGTAAAACCACACGTCTATCGAGACTCAGAAGTAAACAGACATGCTGGTTCTTGTCCCTGTAGGCCTGTCAGGGCCTGCCAGATTAGACGAGGCAATCCCCAGTGGAAAATAAAACAGTTTCATCTCTCTCATGGAAAATTCTTCCAGCAGACCTGTTGGCTAACTCTCACCTGTGCTCCATCTTTCTTCGTCTGGTTAAAGCTGCTAAAGCAGCAGATCTTAGTTGAAGGCGTGTCAGAATCTTTTCCTGTTTTCTTTCATTATTGTAATAAAAGTTTTACATTTTGCTCCACAGGTTCCCATTTCGGGTCTGATCAAAAAGCGGAACAATCAAAATCTACATCAGCAATAGTTGCTCCAGTGGTGGTCATCGGGTCACTGATTGTGGGGTTGCTGCTGGCGCTGCTGTTCTTTAGAAGACGATCTCAAAGTGAGTATATGTCCGATTTTTCACTCTTATGATGTTTTTAAATGTCTTTGGAATAAAGATAAATGTCGTCTGAGGAACCTGCACTGGATGTTTGGCTGCATGGTTTTGGGAGCAGGGATTTGAGTTTTGGTTGATGGGATTTCGCCCATATGGATTTTTTTTGGTCTGGGAGGAAGTTCCTGACCTCGGGTCGTTTTCCTGCATGTCTGGTTGTTCGTTCGTTTGTTTCTCGTCTGATTGGTGTGAAGTGAGACCAGCTGGTCACAAAATGTCACAATAATCAAAGGATGAAAATATGCAAATCATGTCTGAACAATCTGGACACATTTAAAAGTAAACATTTATATTTTAAGATGTATTAACATAGCATTTTTTCCTTAAGCTTATTATTTTTGTTAACAGGTTGGTATTGAATTTTTAATCGAATGAAAACTTTAATTTCAAAACAAAAATTGTGAAATATGATCCAATTACTTTTATTTATAACAGAAAAAAAGCAATTTTCCTTTTTCTGTAAACATTGTTTAATTGTGTCTAATTTACCAAAAGAATTAAGGAAAGTTCTAGAATAAGCAAAATAAAATATATAAGATACACTAGACATGATTCCTAGTTTAGTTTTTAGTTGTTTTATCTGCTAAAAAACACAACAAAAAGCAGAGGTGCTGTTTATTTTACATCGTCTGCTGCTAAAAACTGGTTGAACTTCTTTGCTATGACTGATGATGGAAAACAGATTTCCAGGATTGCTTAAAGCTGCAGGAATTGCATCAGAACTCCTGCAGCTGTTGCTTCATCAGCTCTTAGTAGGAAAACTCAGCATATCATCTTACAACCTTTTTTTTTTTTTTTTTTTTCCAAGAGTCTTTCTGCATAGTTACCATTATCTCCCTGAGAATGCGTGGGTTCTCTCCGGGTACTCCGGCTTCCTCCCACAGTCCAGAAACATGACGGTTAATTAGCTTCTCTAAACTCTCCTTAGGTGTGTGTGTGGATGGTTGTTTGTCCTGTTTGTCTCTGTGTTGTCCTGCGATGGACTGGAGACCTGTCCAAGGTGGACCCCGCCTCTCACCTGTAGACAGCTGGGCACCAGCACCCCCCGCCATCCCACTTGGGATAAATCTTGATGGAAAATAAATGGATGTTTTTCCAAGTCAGATTAATTAGATCAGAGAATATTCAATTCTATTCAGTGTATTTCTATAGCTCCAATTCCCATCATGTCATCTCAGGTCACTTTCCAGTTCACCAGATCATCCAGTCAGATTGATTCAAAGTTTTCTTTCTAAGGAAAACCAGCTGATTGCATCGACTCATATATTGAAACTTAAGACATAAAATATTGACGCAATATTGAAACTGAAGCTTTTATTCCAGTATTAACATTTTTTTTCCTACTGTCGGAATCATTATAGGTTTTAATTGTCACTGGTTGAACCTCATTTTACTGCAGATAAAAGGTCCAGTTTGGCCACTTTGTTTCGTTTGTGCCAAGTATTATTATCAGACCTTGACCAAGTTATATATTAATAGGTGTGATATAAATGCAGCTAGTTGTTAATGGACACAGCAGAGAGCAACGTACTCAAAGTGCGAGATTTCATCACTTCCTTCCCCATTGCTAATAATGATGAAACACTGTTTGCAGGACAAACCTGCATAACAGCCAACGAGTGAGAACACAGGCTGGGAAAGTACCTCCTAATCAGATGAAGGAGCCTATAGGCTGCAGACTTTAGACGACTTTAAATGCTGTAGCAAGAATAGATTGTGTGTTTTAAAAAAAGGTAGATAGTTTGTTGTTTCCAGTGACTGCCTACCCCCCCGTCATGTTCTGACTTTTTTTTTTTTTTTTCAAATGTCTGACAGAACAGCGGAGGCCATCAACTGCTCCTCTGATGGGTATGTCCATGTTTGGACAAGCTGTTAAAGCTCCTTTTCTTTTCCAAATGGGCATAAATGACTAACAGTAGTTTAAAGATTAAACCAAAGGACCTTTTCTGCTCACATTCCTCTCAGTCTTTCTATAAATCAGCTGAACCTTTTGGTGTTGGACGTTTTTAAAGTGTGATTAGTTGAGAGAAAATGTAGATGACTTAAATATAATCCAGATGTGTTGCAACATGTGGGAACTTAAAATGAATCACAGATGGATTCCTGGCCTGGAATCTCTGCTCTCCTCACCCTAAACTTCCTGTTTTTTCCTTATGTTCCAAAATAGTTGAAGGCTGTAAGTAATTTCTTTGTAATCAACAGCGTTAGGATAAAAAAAAACCCAAAAAAAAACCACAGTTTTGTCTTTAATTATAAAAAAGGAGAAGCTGCGCCAAAAATGACTTTAGGTGAAATGTCATAAAAAGCGCCCCCTGCTGGCGGAAAGTAAAACCTGTGGTTTGAATGTGGGTCATTACAACATCTGAGATGCTTACTGTAAATCCTCTAATATAGGCCGGGCCTTTATTTCACTCAGGTGCATCTTGGTCCAGGCCATTATTTGATCAAAACAGACGACCAGTGGAAGGAATAAAAACAGTTTGTTTCTCTTTGAACCGATAAAATACCAGGTTCATTTATTGAAAAAGTACAGTTACTACAACGGTATACAGAACATTATTCAGACATCTTCCAGCAGCTGCAATTTTTATGCACAGCAATACGAAGAAAAAAAAGACACAGAATGGAATCTTGGTGAAACAAAGTTTTAAAATAAATTAATGGAAACTGTTCTGCCATCACAGCCGGTCATAAAAACCAAACAATCCGGCCTCCTGTCTGCGCTAACGATGGTACTTCTCATGCTAACGGCTTGGATTGGTTAGCAAACACTGCCCCCCTGTGGTATTTGCATGTTACTATCACAGGTTGTTGAGGACTGCCCAGGAACGTCGTTGGTTCCAATTATAGCCCCGGCCTGTATTAGCATCCGGCCATTATTAGAGACCCGGCTGCTAATGGAATACAGGCCAATATTAGAGGATTTACGGTAATTCCATAAAAGCATAACAGAAAAGCTAGTTGTGAATTTGAGGTGTTTGGATCTTCAGTTTATTTCTATACCTCCAATTCATCTCCAGCAATCCCTCACACTAAGCATGCTTGTAGCGACAGTGGAGAGGAAAAACTCCTTTGAACAGGAAGAAACCTCCAGCAGAGACCAGGCTCAGTGTGGCGGCCATCTGCTGAGGCCCACTGGGGTTCAAGGAGACAGAAGCAGACATAGAAAAAAGAAGCATAGATACAAAAGGCAACTGTTAAAAGGGCGGCCCCGTCCAGGAAACACACAGCCAGGCAGACGAGCTCCAAGCCAGCTCCCATGTCAGAGGATGAAGAGAGAGCACATCCAGCTAGTCACAGTCAGAGAAACAGGACTAAACTGGAAAACAGGCCAAGCTCCAACATCTAGAAACAAAGGTGTTGATGGCAGCAGCACAGCTGATATTTCTCTCCAGGATGGAGAAAAGAGGTCCCTATGTCCTCCAGCAGTCTAAGCCTATAGCAGCACAAATGTAGAAAGTAGCTCCGGATAAACGAAACATTTTGGATGATGAATAAGAAAGAAAGAGGTTAGAATTGTTATCAAGCTAAACAGTAACTGCTTACAGGCATTTTCGGTGAACATAAAAACAAACTTGAGAAAATGTTTGTTGAATTCATTCATAGGAGGCCCAGAAATGTTTGACCGTTTTCTGTCAGGGTTTGCATTTGGGCTTCAGGTGCTGTGGGATCTGTCTGCGCTTGCATGCTATGAACTTGAAACGGTGGTGGCTTCACATCGACGTTCTACGACCCTGATTTCTAACATAATGTTCTTCCTTCTTTTAGGGGAGCATCACATGGTTCCTTCAGCTCCAGAAGCCGGTAAGCATGACGAAATAAGCGTATCTACTGAATGTAATTAGAATGTAGCATTGAATTCAGTCTTATTTCCTCTGTAGAAATGGTTGATGATCCTCCTCCTGCATATGAGCCCTAACACAGCTTGCCTTAAGGTGAGACTTCAACTCTTCACCTGCACTTCAGAATATTTGTTTATTTCTGCACCACATTTCTAGAAAGCCTCTTCTTTCTCGTTGCAGGGGACTCAACGAGCGTTAATGCATTGATTTACTGCGTGACTCCAAATCAGCACTTCCTTCCTCGCTAAAACCACCCGTATGACATAACCTTCCTCCAGCTTATAACTGCGTATTTTCAGGGATAACTTACTGTAATTCACCACTCGGCTTACCACGAATCTGAACTCAGCAGAAACACTGTTAAAGACTCAAATGAAGATAAAACGAGATCGGCGTCGCCGGTTATGCGTGGAAAACAGAAGCGACTTCCAAAAAGGTGGTTAAAATGTTGAGGAAAAACAGAAATATACCTACGATCCTGCATGGTAGGTAATGATGGGTATAAGAAGTGGACACAGGGTCCAGCCAGAGTTGTGAGGTGGATGAATATAAGCATACAGATTATATGTCTGTTGTTTTTTGTCTTTTTTAATGTTTTTTTTTTTTGTCTTGTTTGGCCAACTCTGTAATTGTAGCCTTTGGCAGCTTATGGTGTGTTTGTCTTTTTATGTGATGATATGCTATAAGGAAAGCACTGAATCAGAGGGGGGAGGGGTTTAAAAAGCACCACAGTGTGTGGACTTTATGTGTTTTAGAGCTCTTTAATTTTGTCTTTTTTGTTTATTTTTTAAATAAAACGCCAGAAAGCATTTTGTATTTTTAAGATTTGTCTCTAGAAGTATCAGTCATAGATGGTAAAGAAACATGCAGCACACTAGAAGAAAAAATCTGCTTTAACTGATGATTAAAATGCTTGAATTGGTAAAAAGTAATTGAATCTAGGGCTGCAACTAACGATTATTTTAAAAATCGATGAATCGGCCGATTATTTTTTCGATTAATCGATGAATCGGACAAAAAATATTTTTTTATTCCAAAATAAACTTTTTAGACAGAACAAACAAGCACACAAGTACAGGTTGCTCATTAACTGTACTGGTGCAATATGAAAAATAAATGTTTGTGTTAAAACTACGCAAACTTACATGAGAAATGTAGCTGTACATCCACAAAATATAGGCTACTTTGTTTCATAAAGCGCAAAAAAAGACATTTTTGTTTTTAAAAGCCCCTAAGGGGTTCAAACAATAGGCCCCCCCATTTCAACAAATGAGGTTTTTTAGACTAGAAGAGTTCTGCCTTTTAAGACAGGAAAGTATAGCAGTTAAAGTTGCTACTTGAGAAAATACTGAACCATAGAGATAAAAATAGCCCTGTGATTCAAATTATAAATTGTATTTGGAATAAAAATGAGAGAACTAGGGGTGCTAAAAAACACATCCTCCAAAGACAGATATTTACATGGGAATGTGGCAGATAATTAATTGACATATTACTGATCTTGCTGGATTTTATTCTGCTTTACTTCCATAAATTGCAGGATCTTCTTTACTTTATCTTTGCCAGAAGATTTAAACTTTAAAAGCCTTGCCCTCATAATTTGCAAGTTAATTTATTTATAAAGAAAATATAAACGCTGCTTAAGCTAATTCAAATGAAATTAAAAGTAAAATAAGTAGCCAACCTTATCACTGTCTGTAACCTACTAACACGGTAAGGAAAGCATCAGATGAGCTACCTGAGAAACTAACGTTACGTTTCCCCACTTTAAAACCAAACAAACATGGCCGCTCATCCTGCTGATCAGCTCTCTTCACTGCCATCGAAGGCTCCAACATGTTTTCTTTTCAGGTGCTGCATCATAACAGTGGTGCTTCCATGTTCATTTGTTTTTACAAAAGTTGCATGTTATCAATTTTTTCCCTTTACAAAGCGCAGGCTATTTTAATTATTGTGATCAATTTGCGCCGTCAATCCCGGCGCATGCGCGCTTCATTTGCAGTCTGGACGATGAGGGTAAACATCCTGCTGCTCTGACTGCAGCGCTGAGAGGGACTCCTGCGGGAGAACGGGGTTGGGATGGGGATGACGCATTAATCGCGCGACACAACTAATCGATGATGAAATTCGTTGCCAACGCTTTTAAAAGTCGATTTTTATCGATTCGTTGTTGCAGCCCTAATTGAATCCAGTTTATCTAACTTAATTGATTGAGTTTCTAAGTTAAGAAATTAAATAAATAAGTAAAGGAAGCTGAATTAAATCACTTGTTACCAATTGAAGGAAAGTTTTTGCTGCATTTCTTTTTTTTTTAGAGTTCACTTCCTTCTAGAAGATGGGGAAGTTGGGAAAAAAGGCTTTAACCTGTGAAGCAAATGTTGCTGTTTTTAAATGTGCTGATTTATGCATCTTACAAACTGGGCCACATCTTTTCTTATGATTATGACCCGTATGTTCAATGCTAGGAAATGTCTGGATATTTACAGGATCAGCCGTTATATAAAGGACAGTAATTTAAAGCTGAGCGCCTGAAGCTGGAAGCCCAGTTTCTCATTGAGTTGCTTTGTAATTTAACATCAGATTTCGAATCCTGTTTCTGTTTTCAGGCGACACTGATTGTGTTCAAAGATGAGCTTCTCCTCGAGCCAAAAGCATTGTCTCTTTGTTCGTGTGTAAAGTGAAACTGCACTTATATAACCTAAAACTTTTTTTTAGATTACTGGTTTATCTCTTTCTTTGTAGTACGTTGTCTTGGAACGATGCCGAACCGTAACAGATGTTGTCAGGGATGTAGAACAGGTACCAACAAGAACAAAGAATGTTTTTCACCTTGCTGCAAGTTTCACTCTAATGTTCTTAATGATTAACATGAAAATAAGAAAAAAACAGAAGCTTTTTGTTTTTACATATAAAACATAATCATGTGGGTTGATGTGTAATATTATTATATTCTGTTTTCAGCCTTCTCTCCCATTTTGTACATAAGGTATCAGCACACTCTAATCTCTGTTTATAGTCTAAATTTACCATCTGCTGTGTATATAATCCCATAAAATCAGTTTAAATGGTTTTAATTTCTTCTGTTCTTGTGATCTGCGTAGATTTCTTATTTCATTTTCTTTTTTATCACAATGTGGGGAAGTTCCTGACCTGTGCCTCTGCTGAGAGAAGCTTTCTCTTCTGCTTTCCATATCTGCACTCTGCTGTGTTTTTTTGGGAATGGTTCAGGATTTTCCAAGTATTCAGTTGGATTAGATAACTTTGCCCCTTTAGTCATTGTCTAAACCGGATTAGCCTTCTTTTGCTTTCTCTTCATTTTTTTCCTTTCTCTTTCATGTAAATGACTTCTTTGTAAATAACAGCGTTGAGTTTTTGTTTCTCTGTTTAACTCTACAGGTTAATATTCACTCTGTTCTTTGTAAAATAAATTGTGATTCTTAAAACTGAAAATTTGACGTAAAGCTGTACTGATTTGTTTCTTGAATAAACAATCTGAATCCTGAAGGGGAAAATGTGCAGTTCTTTGATCCTCCTGGATCATATCCAGTAAGAGGAATTTCATTTTAAACTGCATTTAAACTCAAACTAGCAACTTTAAGAGCCTTAAAAAGTCAAAATCTGCATATAATTTAGGTCCTGAGAGTAATGGGACCAGAAGGTTTGATGATCAAACAGATTCTCATGTAAAATTCTTGCTCTAATTAAAGCTGACTGCAGCCCAATAACAGGAGAATAGCCTCTACAAGAGAGAGACTTCAGGAGCAAAATAATGTCTTTAAAGTAAATGATTGCTTACACACCACAAGTCCATCCATTGTTGTTCAAAAGTGCCTGAGCAGCCAGGCGAAAAGTTAACGTGTAGTCGTTGATCTCTGCCCACTGGTCACCATGATATTCTAATTTAAATTAAAATAACTCCAATTGGGGAAAAGTTAAAATGATTAAATGTGCATAAAATCCCTTTCTTCAAAAAGTCAGCTAGTTGATCACTTGATTTGTGATAATCGCATTGATTTATGTTGCCTTACAGAAACCTGGCTGCAGCAAGAGGATTATGTGAGCATAAATGAAACAACTCCTTCAAGCTATTTAAATTTCCACATCCCCAGAAGTTCTGGGCGAGGAGGAGGAGTAGCAACAATGTCATCCAGGTCCACCTGGATGACTGAGAACCTTCATCAGCAGTAGCAACAATCTTTCAGTCTGATTTACGGATTACTCCAAAGCAGAGATGGGAAGTAACGAAGTACAAATACTTCGTTACTGTACTCCAGTAGATTTTTCTGATATTTTTACTTTACAACTTATTTTTATTGCGACTTTTTACTTCTACTCCTTACATTTTTACACAAATATCTGTACTTTCTACTCCTTACATTTTAAAAAATTGTCTCGTTACTTTAGTTTTGAATCATTTCAATGGAGTTA
>JAGKQL010000001.1:1138606-1160923 GCA_018398635.1 Cyprinodon brontotheroides | reverse complement strand
GACCTGAAGGAGTGATATTGTCGGGGCGGTGGAAGGAATACTTTGAGGATCTCCTCAACCTCGACAGACACGCCTTCCGTGAGGGAAGAAGTGACCGGGTGCTAGGGGGCTGGATTCGTTCAACACCCAGGCTGAAGTCACCGAGGTGGCCAGAAAATTACACGCTGGCAAGGCTTCTGGGGTGGACGAAATCCTGAGTATCTTAAAGCTCTGGATGTTGTTGGGCTGTCAGGCTGTCATGGTTGACATGTCTCTTGAACATCGCATGGTGGTCGGAGACAGCTCCCCTGGATTGGCAGACTGGGGTGGTGGTTCCCCTCCATAGGAAGGGGGACCGGTGGGTGTGTTCCAACTATCGAGGGAATCACACTTCTCAGCCTCCCGGGGAAAGCCTGGGATGCTAGAAAGGAGAGTCTGGCTGATTGTCGAACCTCAGTGCAGGAGGGGCAGTGTGGTTTTCGTCCTGGCAGTGGAACACTGGAGCTCTACACCCTCTGCGGGGTGCTTGAGGGTTCATGGAGAGTTTGCCCAACAAGTCCACATGTGTTTTGTGGACTTGGAAGGCGTAGGCAGTGTCCCTGCGTGCACCCTGAGTGCTCAGTTGATGGAGTGGGGGCAGCCCCTTTATTAGGGGCCATCCGTTCTCTGGCCTGGCGAGGAGCAGCTTAGTCTGGTTATTGCTGGCAGTAAGTGGGACCTGTTCCGGTGCATGTTGGACTCCGACGGGCTGCCCTCTGTCACGGTCTGTTCATAGCAGCACATGGACGAGGATTTCGCGCAGCCAAGGACCAGAGGGGGTCTGGTTTGGGGACCAGCGGATCTCACTCCTGCTGCGGATGATGTAGTTCTGCTGGCTCCCTCCTGGCAAGACCTACAGCGTGCGCTGGGGCGGTTCGCAGCCGAGTGTGAAGCGGCCGGGATGAGAATCAGCTCCTCCAAGTCCGAGGCCATGGTTCTCGACCGGAAAAAGGTGGCTTGTCCCCTTCAGGTTGGAGGAGAGTCCCTGCCTCAAGTGGAGGAGTTCAAGTATCTTGGGGTCCTGTTCACGAGTGAGGGAAGAATGGAGCGGGAGATCGATAGACGGATCAGTGCGGACGCTGCACCGGTCTGTCGTGGTGAAGAGAGAGCTGAGCGAAAAGGCAAAGCTCTCAATTTACCGGTCGGTCTACGTTCCTACCCTCACCTGTGGTCATGAAAACTGGATCATGACCGAAAGAACGAGATCCCGGATACAAGCGGCTGAAATGAGCTTCCTCCTCAGGGTGGCTGGGCTCTCCCTTAGAGATAGGGTGAGGAGCTCGGTCATTCGGGAGAGGCTCAGTGTAGAGCCGCTGCTCCTCCACATCGAGAGGAATAGGTGGGGTAGCTCCGGAGTGCGTCCCACAGCAAGGGAGGCAGGGGACGACCCAGGACTGCAGCTGGAGAACTGTAATACCGGCTGTACACTGAGGCGCTAGAACTTCCCCAACAAGACTGGCGTGCCCTCAGTGGCTCTAAATACATGATTTACAAAGCTTTCACTTCCTTCTGGGAAGGAAGGGGGCTCTTCAATCACCCTTTCTATGAAAAAAAGTTAAGACTATATTAAAGGTATTGTGGAGGATTTTCACAACTTTTTTATAAGACCCGCCCTCTCCACTTAAAAAAATGCACATGTACAACCCTGTACCTGCTCCTGACAACGAACACCTACTAAACGTGTGATAGAGCATGCTCAAGCTATTTCTCCTCATGCATGCTCTGTTTAAAAGTTACTCTTCTCATAGCTCATACAAGCTTACTGTGTCTGAACATACGCCCAAACCCATAAATCCCTCAATCTCTATATAGAGGGAGGACCATATAGTGGACTTTATAGCTAACTCAGTTAACTTACCGTTTGGACAGATGATCACTGCTTTTTGCTCTCCGTTGGTCATGTAAATCCTCCTCCGCAGCACGGTGCCTGCGCCATCTTTGTTATTAGTCACTGCTGTCCATGTAGCGACAGCCTGCTTTGCAACAAGCGGGCCGCTGTGCACAGCATTGTCCCACAATGCTTTGCGAGGAGAGCTCTCTGTGCAAAGCCTTTTTTCTTTTCTCATACACTTCATAGACACTTTTTCTTTTACACTTTTTCTCCATTTTCAAAGAACTGCAGTCAGAAAGGTGAGCTTCAATGACTGTCTGAAACCGTAGCTCACCACAGATAAAGGGCTGAAAGTGCGCATGCAGAAAACAATCGTAGGACGGCCTTACGTAAACACATCACCAGAATGATTGACAGTTAGGAGGAACACTTATTAAGATGATCCATCCGGAAATAAAAGATCGTCTTCTATAACTTTAATTCGTAAATATGCTTTGATACAAGCCTGCATACTCTTTGTGTTTGCAACATGTAGTAATGACAGCATATTAAAACAAAGTTTTCTCTGACACCTGCAGGTACAACAGCGGTTCATAAAAAGAAGAGCGATGCATGCCCATCAAGCCTCTGCTGACAATGTGTACGAAATCATGAGGCGGGAAGAGGGAGCTCAGGTTGCAGCTCCGATTGGACGGGTTTAGAAATGAATTCAATGTATTTTGAGCGTGGTGTTCTTTGTCTTTATTGTTTTTAAAGTTTTAGATTTTTATTTTCCATTCTAGAATTGAAATATTATTGAACTGTAATGTCTTTCTGGATAAAAAAAAAAAAAAAGCAATTTCAAATGTTTATCTACAATGCAAACTACAGCCGTTTGAAGGTCACATTATTGGCTTATACATAAAAGCTGAAAAACCATTAGATCTTGATAACATGAGGTTGTATACACAAAGCTTCCCTCCTGACAGGGATTTGATAGTCCTGAGCCTAAATAGATTTCCAGCATAGGCTAACCTGGTATAAGTTCAATTTGAATTCTTTACATTATCCCTATAGAAAAGTAACCTGACTCCGCCAGATGGATTTGCTCCGCATATCCATCTGGAAGCCTTCATATTGAAGTAATTTTGGGAAGGGGTGAAAATACTGGTTAGCTGATTGGTTATGTTGGTGATAGACGAAATAAAATAAACCAATCAGATCAACAAAGCATATGACAGCCAGGCTACTCTTGCCGAAACCAGTCGGGAGAAGAGCAAAAACATCTTTTTCCTCTGAGAAAAGCCTCCAGAGCAGTGTTTTGCTCTTTCTTTCAGTGAAGAAATACTCTGTAATCGATAGCCACGCTCATAGCCACGCTTAACGCTTAGTTTCATCGGCTGAAGCCAGCCATATGTTCTTTAGACTGGAACTGTGGCGCCTTTGGTACACACACACCTCAACCTCGCCTCAAAGCCAACGCTGATTGGACGTTCGCTTTAGTGAACGGCTCCAAATTTTCTTTTACGGAGAGTCTCCAGACTGATCTGCAAGTGAACCCTTGAAAGCTAGCGGGCGAGATCAGGATGGTCTCACGGTGGCTAATTCACAAAATGGAGGGGGATTCAGTACAAACCATTCTTACTATATTTATTGGGTAAATCAAGTGGCACCTGCCTCCCATGTCGAGATTGAGCCGATCGCAGCAGCAGGTAGCAGCTGTGACAAATACTTGGCTGGATTTGATTCACAAGCAGCGAAGGTTAAACTAACCTTGGATTTAGCAGCACCAGAGCTTTTCGTATAAAAGAGCGTTACTAAGATATATATATATATATATATATATAGCATTTATTATATAAGTGTTATATATATAACTATATAACATGTTAAGGGTACATATACACTTTTTGAGAGAAATTAGATAGTTTTTCTTTGGAAACAGAAGTCTGCCAAACTTTTGTCTTCTGCTGTTTACAGAAGTAAAAAGAAAACAAAAGCAATCTGCAAATCTGCAATTTATACAAGACAGTTTAGGCATTTACTGTTGGTGATATTTTGAGGAACTGAAACAGATCTGCTGTAGATGATCGATAGCATGACCACATCTTTAGACAAACAAATGTTATGTTTCCTGTCTGGGTGTAAGAGATATAAGGGACCAGCGTATATTTAGACAGTGAGTCAAAACGCCATTTAAAGAGGTTTTATTCTCTGACATTTTATGGAAGGACTGGTGAAAGCTTCAAGGGGAGCTCAGGCCAAGATAACAAACAAAGCAACCTTAAAAGGCCTAACTAAAGCCAACATTAAATCACCTACCTGACAAATACACAAACAGGAGAAAACTGGGGTTAAACAAATTGGCAGCTTCTATTCTATTTCTATTGCCATTTTAATTATAACATAAAAGGAAATTTCCAAAAGTAACAACTGCAAGATGAATTGAGTCCCAAAATGTTTATTAAGCCAAAGAATGGAAAGGATAAAGTTCAAAAGGGACAGATTTGTCCTTTACTGGCTGATTAAAAAAACAATAAAATCTAAAGTATCATTAGAAAGTAGAGATGCAGTTGCATCATTAACACCGTCACAATTCAGTTTATTTCTATAGCTCCAATTCACATCATGTCATCTCAGGTCACTTTCCAGTTCACCTCAGATCATCCAATCAGATTGATTCAGTAGATTTCTTTATCTAAGCGGAAAAACTAGCTGATTGCATCAACTCATTGACTCAAAGGCAATTCCTCAAACTAAGCATGCTTTGTAGCGACAGTGGAGAGTGAAAAACTCCCCATGTTTTATTTTTGCTCTTAAAAGTATTTTTTTGTAAAATTCAGATAATGTGCAGTACAGGAGAGAGAGATTTCCTCCTTAATCTGTGGTAATTCTAAGGTTCACTCTGGGTCGCATGATGAGTTTATCATTATAAAAGCGGAAGTGTATAAAAAGATCAGTGGTTAATCAAGTACTCCAACTATAGTACTTGAGTAAAAGTATTTATATCTCAGTAGTCAACTCTTACTCAACTACAATTAAAAGTTACTCAGTCAAGCATCTACTCAGAATTACTCACTTTTGAAAGTATTTAAGTATTCAAAAATAAGAATTAAATGTTCTAATATCAGTACACATTTCTGTGTGATTTTTCAGAGTAATGTTAAATAACCTTTTACAAAGAGGTTTTATAGAACCACCACTCATAGATTCAATGTATTTACCTGGAAAAAACCCTCAAAAGAATCATACAAAAATAAGAAATAAAAATTTTCTTATTCAAAACAAAACCAAAAAGAAAACAGGAGTCTTGATTGTCCTCTCTTAAACTTTCACTATGAATAGAATAGAATTCGACTTTGTGTGTTAGAAAAGAAACTATAACTCTTATACTCGCCACATGGCAACAAGGCACAACTTGATAAAATTAATAAACTATTAATAATATTTCCCTGAGTTCCTCACATCTGTGGGAACGTCCACATTTAAATCTGCAAACCAGTGTCACGTCCAGATTCAGTCCTAAAGGCTGATATCTTGCAACGCTTGCAAATTGCATTTTAACAAAGAAAAACAGCAACATTGGATTACAAAGCTAAGTTAAAAAGGAACAAGGAACTAGTAGCTCCCCTGCAAATGGAATGAGAAATTTATAAGTACCCCAGAAATTAAACAAGTAAAAGTAAAGATACTCAAAAAAGTACTTAAGTATAGCAATTAAGAGGGAATGTACTTTGTTACTTTGCAGCACTGGAAAAAGATAAACCATGTAAGAGGCATCACCGCAGTCACTGCTTATTAGGCTACTGCGTTCACGCTGCAGGCCTCGATGCTCAATCTCGATTTTTTGTGAAATCACAGATTTTTTATGCGTTGCGTTCACATTTACAAATATATATGCGACTTGTATTTGATTATCCTGTGTGAACTTCATTCATACAACTTACACGTAGGTGCCTCCTGCATGCGCAGTAGAGGACGTGATGGCGTCACAGCTGCCCAGCGTGCGTGTTCGTACGAAGTAAACATGGATGAAGAACGCTGGAAACGCGAGTTAGTGCATCGAACATGTAGGTTGGAGGTCGCACGTGTGGAGAAATGTCCTGGGCCGTGAGTAGTGAGGAAACAGGAAGCGATTCTTGTGTAAGGGATGGAAGAGGGAAATAGTGACAATGAAGAAGGTTGGAAGATAGCAATGTCAAAAGATGAGAAAAAGCGGAAAAAAGCAGAGATCAGTTAAAGGGGAATCCAGTTCAGAACAATCCAGTGATGATCAATCCATACATTCCACAGCAAAACAAAATGAATACAAAGTCATATTCAAAGTCATTAATCAGGCAGACTCTTTTACAAATTGGAATCTGGTTCACTTAACAAAAACCATAATTTAACTTGTAGGAGAAGTCAGAGGTGCCAGAATCCTGTACAGTGGAGACCTGCTAATTAACTGCAGAGACAGCGCCCAGCAAGGTAAAGCCATTCAGATCAACAAAATTGATGGGATAAGAGTTCAGTGCAGCTTATTGGAGAACAAAAAACGATCAGCAGGGGAGTCATTGGAGGACTTCCTCTAAGAGTTTCTGACAAAAGAAATTCTAGAAAACATAAGCGATGCAAAAAGTAAAAGAAACTAAAGCGGTTAATAACAACAAGAAACAGAGAAAGATCATGACAGTTTATTGGTGCTAATTAAATTTTGAGGAAGAGCAATTAGCCAGTAAATCATTCATCGGTTACATCAGCTATAATGTCAAAATCTACAATCCTCCACCATTGAGATGTTTCAAAAACCAAAAATTCGGACACATAGCAGCAGTTTGTAAAGGAAAACAGTGGTGTGGAAGGTGTGCAGGAGAGCATCAGTACGGAAAATGTGGAAAAGAAGCTCAAATAAAATGCTGTAACTGTGGTGGAGAACATACTGCTGCTCAGAATAACGTACGCTGAAGCTGCAAAAAGGATCCCATCCCAGTCAGGAAAAAACAAACCTACAGTTCAACACACGGCAAACTCCAAACCTCTAGAGAAATGTCCAAAAATTGATGAAGACTCACTGATTGTTAAAAAGAAAGATTTTGTTCTGTTCATGGTGGAAGTGATTAATTGTACTGCAGAGATGACAAGAAAAACCGAAAAAATCAAAATAATAGTAAAAGCTGCAGAAAAATATCTGGACGTGAAAGATTTAAACTGGGAGATGGTTGGAAGCATGATGGGAGGACCGATGGGACCATCAGAAACGGGCAGAAAGACAATGACTTAAAGATAACTTTAAAATATAAGGGCAAATGTGATTTAGTATTTATTATGTTGGGTTAAGTTACACGTTTTTTGTTTTTGTTTTTCTGGGGTGAATCGTTTTCTGTTTCCTTGCTTTACTCCATATCAGTTGGTGGCGGTAATGCACTTCTCACTAGTTTGCCAACCGCCATAAAACCTCATAAGAAGAAGAAGATCTGTGTAGCAAGAAGCAGAATGGTGACCTTTGTCTGTTACTAATGGCGTTCCGGTCGGATGAATGCGACCTGGCCGTTCAGACACAGATCGCATTTGAAAAGATCAGATTCGTATCGGATCCAGGACCACAGAGCAAAGCGGTCTGGATCGCATTGGAAAAAATCGGATCTGTGTTGTTCTGTCATGAATGGGCCAAAAAAAAAATCGGATTTAGGTCACTTCAGGCTGCAGTGTGAACGTAGCCTTAGATGAGCAACGTTAAGAGTGCTTTTCCCCCTTAAAGACATGTTTGTCTAATCGGTACAAACAAGTTTGGTGGCACTGCTGTGTGTTAAGGAACATTCTGGAAGATGCTGATAATCTTCAGTGTCTTTGCCTGCAACACTTTTCCACGTTATTCATTATGATGTTTTATCTTAAACTTTGTCTCTGAAAAGTTGCTTTAGATGTCATGTGTTTTGAATTGGTGCTATAGAAATAAACTGAACTGAAATTGAAGTGAATTCTTAAAAAAAATATATATATATATATATATATATATATATATACATATATTTAGAAAGAAAAGTCGCTCATATTCAGAATTCAAACTTCTGAAAGTCCTTTAAATCTGAAATGATTCCATCCTGTTCAATAAATGATCAGTGTTTTTAATTCAGAGTAATTTTCATGTGAATGTGCTTTACTGGAGGCATCCATGTTTGTCAAAAGAACACTACTGCCACCTACTGGTTAGTGACATTGTCACGGTGCGGTATCGGGCTGTTGATCAAGTCCCAGTGCTGTATCTGGTGTTTGTCACAACAACGCGCTATTATCCAAGTCATCTTGAAAACATTCTTCTTCCAAATGTTGGCTACATATTACGGGTTTTTTCTCTGGCCAGAAGTTCGATGGCAAATCCTCCCTCTTCAAGTTGGCGATCCAACGACCAACCCGTCCGTGGAGGATCAGGAATCAGAAAGGTGGAATAACTCTTTTTTTCACTTTTACCCGATGTATTCCAGCATCCAGCTGCCATGCACGTGGGCATTGTCAGTTTCACTATAGCTCTGGTGAATTTCAATGGTGAAGTCCTCTGGAAATCTTCAATAATTGTTGTTGATTGCAGATGTGTCTAGTAGTTCCCATTGATTTAGCTTGGAAAGCGGGGAGAATGGCGCTAGGCTTACCGCACAAGTGACGATCACTGCTGGAAGATGGCAGGAGGGGAGGGGTTACTATATTTGGGCAAAATGGCCGCTCCCACACTCAGTGATCGTGAATTAAAATTAACGCTAAATTCATTAAATGACTGCCAAGGTATTAGTTTTAGGTATAGATAATGATCCATAGATCATTCCTTGCTGACTGGACCTTTCCTTTAAACTGTATTATGTCAAATATTTTCATTATCTATTTGTATCGTCTCACATTTTAAAGCAACAATTAATTTTATTATTGTTTTGGACTTTTCTGTTAGATGAGATGAACTCCTTAAAGTACAGGAACTTTAAAAAAATAAAACACCTGAACAACGGTGTGGTTTCTGTTTTGTTTTATGTTTTTTTTTTATAAAAAATGTGCCATTAAAATTTTAAGGGTTGGTTATGTCTCTCATCCACTGATATTTAAAGGTAGGCTTCCCTCACATCAGGAACACTTTGGGTATTAACAGGAAATAGAAAACGGTTGCAGGAATATTCTATTCTATTCTATAAGTATGTTTCTTTTAGTATGTGAATAAAAAAACACTTTAGAGTACTTTCATTTTCAAAGAGCACATGTTATTCAACATGTTTCAAGTAATAACTTTAACACATTAAAGGCAACAGAGCATGGAAATGTGTTCTAGAAACTTCTTTAAAGGTTTCCTGCCTACATCTGCATTTACTAGACAGTAGTTAGGGTGATGGGAAAAAAAATGTTTTTGAGAAATTTGAATTTCTGTTTCCGGTCTTGTGGTGATAATTTGGTTAAGCGTGCTCACTAAAGAGGACACAACATGTTTTTGCTTACTCAAGTTGTTTTTTCATGTGCGAGTACCAGCAGATACTGCGCTGCTTTTTCACAAAAAGCAAAAAAATGAAGCAAAGTGGCTTTGGAATGTAAACTTTAACATTTTAATGCAGTTACCACAGTTCAATAAGACTCAGGGGTGGATTTAGGGAAAGTTGGGGCCCTAGGCAAAGACAGGTAGGGGGCCCCTCTGAATGGAGAAGACAACACATAGAACAGCCCCATTCTCCAGATGTAGAAATGTTAATAGAATAGACATCCATTATCTGTTCTAGGTTGTGTCCCTCTCTTCTTGTCCCTTTTCTTCTTGTTTTCCTCTCTATGTTTTGTACTCAGCTGACTTTTCATGCTGTCTCTAAAGGAATGAAAGATTTTTTTCCAAGCACTAAGCTCACTTAGCTGATTGCTCCTTCCTGTGTTTCCAAAAGGCCAAAGTAAATAACCCAGTCCTTCTTTTCACTGTAGACAAGCCATGATCTGCTTATCTGTTCTCCATTTTTCATTTGGATGAAATAATAGCTGCATGAATCATGACAGCAGACAAGATAGAGGAGAGCAGGAGGCGGGGTTACCAATCTACTCGCTCTGGAGAGTAGAGTTCGCTGCTTTTAGATGTTGTCTCCAAAGTCTCCAGTAGCAGAAAAAGTCTCTAGATTTGGCACTAGGAGCTTTTAGAAATCAAAGTGCTAGAGGGGTCTGAAAAGTGGCTAAATATAGCGACTGAAGCGCTTAAGTTGGCAACACTGCTCTTTGCATGGTTTGTTTTCAAATGGTTTGCTGCTGTCTGTTTGGACCTTTCTGAACATGTGCAGCAAATGGACTGATCCAATATGGTGGACACTGAATGGACACACTTAATATTATCGACGTTTTTCATCATTATTTGCGTTAGTATTTTTATGTCTTCTGCGATATCCCTAAGATGTGACATTCAGTAACATAGAATTTAACATACAATTAACCTAACCTCCCTAACCCTAAGATACAAAACTGCAAGCAACGTAGTTAGAGACATCAAGAAGTAATTATTGCACTGTTTTTCCCAGTTTTACGTCTGTCCACGGATCTGCTTTTTCGTCTGTCTGCCTCGCGCATGCTCACGGATCTGTATTTTCGGGAAAAAGCGTCCAAAACGTACTGAAATACTGTGCATAACTTTTCGCATCGAATTCATACGAACTTGATAATGGGAATATGTTGTTTGTTTTCAAATAGTTTGCTGCTGTCTGTTTGGACCTTTCTGAACATGTGCACCAAATGGACTGATCCAATATGGTGGGAGTACTGAAGGGGCTGAAACACACTTAATATTATCAGCATTCTGATGGCATTTTAGTGAAAGGATTTTATCAAAAACATAATTAATGTGGAGAAATAAGGAATAGTTGTATTAACCATACATTGTATTACCCACCCCCCAATAAGACTAGACCCTCCCTGTTCGTCTTTTTTACAGGTTTTTTATCGCCGGCAGAATTTCACTTCTTTTAAGTTCCCGTGAACGAAAGCTTGTTTGCCCATCCCTCTTTTTTTCCAACCACATTAACATGGCCACTCATGCACTGATTGGTTATCTGATCCCTGCAATTTAGCATTGAAAAAAACACCATGAGGTAAATAGACCTTGTTTAGCAACTGTTGCTGCTGTTCTGCTTCTGTTTGAGCTCTAGTTAGATCTGGATCTAGACTTAGAACTAAAGCTAAAACTAAAAGCGCCCCTTAGCTCTGCTGGCAGCTTTAGCTCAAGTTCCCCCTTTAAGTTTATTTCTATGGCCTCAATTAACATGTCATCTCAAGGCACTTTTACAGTTCAACCAGATCATCCAGTCAGATTGATTCAAAAGTTTTCTATCTAAGGAAAACCAGCTGATTGCATCACTCATTGACTCTTCAGCAATCCCTCACACTAAGCATGCTTGTAGCGACAGTGGGAGAGGAAAAAACTCCCTTTGAACAGGAAGAAACCTCCAGCAGAACCAGGCTCAGTGTGAGCGGCCATCTGCTGAGGCCCTACTGGGGTTCAAGGAGACAGTAAGAAGCATAGATACAAAAGCAGCTGTAAAAGGCGGCCCCGTCCAGGAAACACACAGTCAGGCAGACGAGCTCCTGAGCCAGCTCCCATGTCAGAGGATGAAGAGAGCACATCCAGTTAGTCACAGTCAGAGAAACAGGACTACACTGGAAAAACAGGCCGATCTCCAGCATCTATAAACAAGGGTGTGTTGATGGAAGCAGCACAGCTGATAATTATTTCCAGGATGGAGTCACAGCCAAACAGGTTCCCCTTTTACTTTTGAACTGCACCAAAAGGGCTTAGATTTAACCGGTTTTTAGCATAAAGAGCAGTTTTGAGGTCTTTTAAACTGCACCAAGGCCAGAGTAACAGGTTTATGATGATGCACCACCTTATGCTAATCTGTCTTCACTTTTGAAGCTTAGCCAACAGTTTCTTATAATCACAATTTGCAGTTGAGATAGCTATGAAGATAACTCAGATAAAATCACAAAAATCTATTTTGCAATAGTTTGCTGCTTTGCCACAAAATGACCTAACATCATTTCAATGATCTTATCGTTTCTGGAAACAGTGTGAATGAGGGCAAGGCAGCTGACTAATAGCCACCAATCGTATTGAACAAGAGGAGCAGAAAGGTTGCTTTAAATGGCAATTTGGCCTTAATTCATTCACTTCTATTCGGTTGTATTTCTATAGGCTCAGAATTCACATCATGTCTATCTACTAACAGGTCACTTTCCAGTTCACCAGATCATCCAGTCAGATTGAGTCAAAGTTTTCTATCTAAGGAAAACCAGCTGATTGGCGTCTTCAACAATCCTTCACACTAAGCATGCTGGTAGTGACAGTGGAGAGGAAAAACTCCCTGAAGTCATTGCTCTTTTGCAAACCCCCCTTAAAAAAACTCCACTGTTAAGTTCAGTCCGCAAGCAGCGGAAGCAGCAAAAACGTGTGTCCTGCTTCATTTTTGATGTTTGTGCACGAGTTTAGTTCTGATGTGCGGCTGAATTATCTTTTGCTGCTCTTAGTCTGTGCAGTGGAAAGTGGGTCTGATGCTGCTGGTTGGAGCGGAGCTACCCGATCCTTTTCAAGCCCGGAACAATGGCTGCCATATGCTGCAGATCAGCGGTAAAAAGTAGTTTTATATGTTTTAATTGAGAAAGTCCACCTGAAAGAAGCTTTTACTCTTCCAGCAGTCAGTTCATCCAGATTACCATCCTGGCTTCAAATTTCTGTGGGCCGCCAGCCAGGGACCCCCACATACCGGCGGTGCTCTGCCGTACTGGGAATCCCCAGCAGCCGGCTGCCTCAGGCCCGCTCGCACTTCTTTGCAGTTTTCCACTACTGTTTGCAGTGGCTGCAGGCCGATGTTAGTGTTTTTCACGCACGTAATCCAAAACTACAGACACCAGGGATGATAAAGAGCGAACATGTTTTTCCTGGCCAGATTTTGACATTTTAAGTTAATTTGAGAAGCGTTAATAAACAGTTTCAGAGGAGTGATCATAGTGCTCTGCATCAGCAGTGCTGTGTCTGACTCCTGCCAGCTCCCAGATCAGCTTCTTTGATTAGTTGATGTGGCGCGTCCAGCAGCAGCTAAAGTTCAAAGTTTCCAACCCCAGCAGCTGCTGCTTCTGACCGCCTCAAGCACCAAAAGGAATATGTGGCAACTTGAGTCAGATATGAACTAGAGACTGACACGGAGTGGATTTTCACTCCTGTCCGTCCCCACAGAAAAAAATTGTGTCCCGTCCCGATCCCGGGCCAGAGTAGAAATCTAAATCCTGTCCCGTCCCACTCCTGGTGAAATTGCCCCCCACTTCCATTCAGGAGATGACTCCCGCTCCCTCGCTCCACTCCCCATTCTTGTTGTCTTCTGGCAATAAGATTTTACTTTTTTCAAGCTTTTTCGGGGGTCGAAGGTTCGCCACTAACTGTTGGTCCCTCCATTATTGTTTTTGAGCGCGGGTGAAAAAACTCAGAGCGGAAGCACTGTTGGTTTTGGGTTGTGTAGTTTGTTTTTGACTACGCATTATAGTGTGAGCTTCAAAGGGGAAAAAAAAACTACAAAATGGCGGCTTGGTACTGGATTTTTCTTTCTATTTTATTTTATTTTTTTGGCAACAATCCTAGTTTTTTATTACTATTGGTTTGCTCCCGCTCCGTCTGCTCCCATTAATGTTTAATCCTGTACCCGTACCGTGATCACGTGGATCGTTACTAATACTGACTCCTCGGGACTCCCGCGGGGAATCCCGTGAGAAATAAGACATGAATCTGGTAAAACTTTTTTCTTTTTTGCAAGCTAAGTGTGACATTTGGATGCTGGTCTGCTAAGAAAGGGCACCTACAGTAAGAAGCTCCTTTGATCTCAAAAACCTAAAGGACAGGAGTTTATTTTCTTTAATGAGCTCCCCGGACTCATTGGGACACCTGGAAAAAGCAAGTTTAAGAGTGAAGATGACTTGAACTGTTCCACAAAATTTATCCTGCACCCAATGAGGCACCATGAAACAATTCCTCTTGTTCTGATAAGTCGTCCTTAATAGACGCCATGATTTATGAACAAGTTTGCGATTTTCTCCAAGGCAATCTTTACCCCAGAAGACTTATGGTGATGGGCGGGGGCGGGGTTTCTCTGGGGGACCCAGAGGTATAGTATATTATATATATTATAGTCTATAATATTAAGTGTGTCACATTCAGTACGTCCACCATATTGGATCAGTCCATTTTTTGCACATGTTCAGAAAGGTCCAAACCGAGACAGCAGCAAACCATTTGAAGTGTCTCCATGCAAAGAGCAGTGTTGCCAGGTTAGGTGCTTTGAGTAGCTATATTTAGCCACTTTTCAGACCCCTCTAGCTCTTTGATTTCTAAAAAGCTCCTAGTTGCCAAATCTAGAGACTTTTTTCTGCATACTGGAGACTTTGGAGACAACATCTAAAAGTAGCGAACTCTGCCTCCAGAGCAAGTAGATAGGTAACCCCGCCTCCTGCTCTCCTCTATCTTGTCTGCTGTCAGTGATTCATGCAGCTATTATTTCATCCAAAATGAAAAATGGAGAACAGATAAGCAGATCATGGCTTGCTCTACAGTGAAAAGAAGGACTGGGTTATTTACTTTTACAGAGGCTTTTTGGAAAGAAAACGGAGCAAGAAGAGAGGTGAGCAAAATGCTTAGAATGAATCAATGGATGTTTATTTTATTAAAATTTCTGTACCTGTATAATGGGTCTGTTTTATGTGTTGTCTTCTCAGTTTGAAGGGCCCCTTGCCTGTCTTCACCTAGGGTCCCAAATTTCCTAAATCCGGCCCTGGTGGTGGGTGGTATTGTTTCCCAGTTATTGTCACTAAATTAAGCTGATTATTAACTGGCTCAGGGTTCAGAACGTTTCCAATTCAGAAAACCATTTACTGTCCACTGTGAGGTTAATCTTTTTTTCTCATCAATTCTTAAGAAATTAAAAACTTTGACTCTCTTAAAGTGATTGGAAACTTGAGTATAAGAGATGCTTTCTGACAAGTTCAACTCATGTTGGACTCAGTTACTGGTTCTACTCAGGGTCTGTAGCAACAGCAAAGAAGCCCAAGTCAATTTTTTTTAAATGTTCCTCCGTAGATGATTGGCCGGACGTAACGACACTTTGAATGTTTTTTAGAGCGTCATTTCAAGAGGCTTTTGTGTTTTGTTCCAAAAATCACGCTTGGTTCTTTTCAGACAGTTGCTTAAAGGTGTTGCAACTCACCAAACAACCAGTTGTATGT
Organism: Cyprinodon brontotheroides; assembly: GCA_018398635.1. Classification (NCBI taxonomy): domain Eukaryota; kingdom Metazoa; phylum Chordata; class Actinopteri; order Cyprinodontiformes; family Cyprinodontidae; genus Cyprinodon; species Cyprinodon brontotheroides. Next base: position 1,145,856 of record JAGKQL010000001.1, on the reverse strand, counting down.
TTTTTTCTATCTGTACAATGTCATTTTATATATATATATATATATATATATATATATATATAGATGCTTAATAAAAGTATTTTTAAAAATAAGAGCAGATAAAGATACATCTGTTTTTTTAAAGGGAGTCAAAAAATAATTTCATTTTTAACCAGAAGGGGCAGCATTTGGACAATAATTAATCACAACTAATCCATTTATTTACCAGACATTTGTCAAAGAGATGAATGTCTACAGAACTGGTCTAAACAGCATAGCAGCAGATATTGCTGGACACTTGCGTTGTAGGAAAACTGGAAGTCCGTTTGTCTGACTCTGGATCCTCAGAGGCAGGTCGCTCCCTTGCAGCTGCATAGTGGTAACCACAACTTTAATGCTCCAGTTTCAACTTTACTTTTATCGTCTCTTGTGGAAAATTTGGTTTGCAGGAGGGTAAAAACACAAAAGCATAAATAAATCCTATAATATCATGAATAGCACATAAACACACAACATCAAACCATGAAGGACAACTGAAGGCAGGACCATTGCTACACATCACTGTGGTTCTCTTTTGAAAGTTCAACTTTAGTTGTGGACAATGCAGAGAAAAGATATGAGTGAAATGAAACTGGGTTTGGTTTTAGCCCTGAAATGGACTGGCGACCTGTGCAGGGTGTACTCAGCCTCTTGCCCATAGAATGCTGGAGATCACACCAGACATCAGCACCCCTCGTGACCCCAGCTGGGATAAAGCATGACATAAAATAAATGAATGGGTTTGATTATAAAGAAGAAGTCTAGTCAGCAAGGAATAATAAATGGATCCTAATACATTTGCTGTGATTTAATGAATCTAGCGTTAATCAGTAAAAAACTGAAAATAATCATAACTAGCGATTCAAATCCAATTCTATTCAGTCTATTTCTATAGCTCCAATTCACATCATGTCATCTCAGGTCACTTTCCAGTCCACCAGATCATCCAGTCAGATTGATTCAAAGTTTTCTATCTAAGGGAAAACCAGTTGATTGCATCGACTCATTGACTCTTCAGCAATCCCTCACACTAAGCATGCTTGTAGCGACAGTGGAGAGGAAAAACTCCCTTTGAACAGGAAGAAAACCTCCAGCAGAACCAGGCTTCAGTGTGAGCGGCCATCTGCTGAGGACCCACTGGAGGTTCAAGGAGACAGAAGCGAAGACATAGAAAAAAGAAGCATAGATACAAAGGCAACTGTCAACCAGCAGCTCCACAGGCGCCCCGTTCCAGGAAAACACACAGCCAGGCAGACGCAGCCCCAGCCAGCTCCCATGTCAGAGGATGAAGAGAGCACATCCAGTTAGTCACAGTCAGAGAAAAACAGGACTACACTGGAAAACAGGCCAAGCTCCAACATCTAGAAACAAAGGTGTTGATGGCAGCAGCACAGCTGATATTTCTCTCCAGGATGGAGTCACAGCCAAACAGGAACAGACCAGACCCTATGTGATCACTGAGTCTGGGAGCGGAACATTTTGCCCAAATATAGTAGCCCCTCCCCCTCCTGCCATCTTCCAGCAGTGACGTCCACGGTGCGGTAAGCCTAAGCGCCATTCTCCCCGCTTTCCAAGCAAAATCAATGGGAACTACTAGACACATCTGCAATCAACAACAATTATTGAAGATTTCCAGAGGACTTCACCATTGAAATTCACCAGAGCTATAGTGAAACTGACAATGCCCACGCATGGCAGCTGGATGCTGGAATACATCGGGTAAAAAGGAAAAAAAACCCAACGTCAGTTGAACCTTCCAGACAGAGAAGGACCGAACAAATCCAGTTTGCAGGATGACTTCCTGCCGAGAGGCAAAGACAAAAACAAAGTTAAGACTCAGTTTGACTCAGAAAAACTCGGCTAGCAGAGTACCCTGTATTGGCAAACACTCTGGCCCCGAGGTAGTGGTGGCAGTCAGCAAAGCTTAAAGCGAATAGGTTACCCAAAACATGATAGCCTTCATTTTCACGGTTTCGCGTGCTGAACAACACTTCGGCTTTTAAAGTCGTGTCGGCCTGGAGACGTTCGCGCCGACATCTGGAAAGGCGTAGTGCGTTTATCACGTAAAGTTCATTAAAATGCAGTCACATATCTGCTATGGCTGCCGCCCATCGTACCTTTGCGTCTTTCTCAGCAGCGCCTGCCTTCTGGCTGGAAACGTCGTTTGGTCAGCTTTTGAAAGAGCAATAGTAGTGTGGCGGTATTTCGGAGCTAAATACAACGCTGGCGGAGTCAGCGCGTAAGACCAAAACCAGATGAAAGTGCTGTGCGATTCAGCTGCCTGCTCTTAGTCGAGCACGTGCAAGCCAGTAGAAGAAGAAATGTGCTGCTTTACCTGTGCAAAGAAAGAAACAACGGAAAAGAAAATGTCTGAGGACTTCAGTGTTGAGGAAGAGCATGAGTTCTTTTGCCGAAGCTGAATGCGACTTTCATCTGGTTTGGTCTTCGTCCGCTGTTTCCTCGTGAAGGACGCTTGAACGCTTAGGGAAACTCTATACACTACTGTTTATGCTCTAAAAACATTCTAAATGACTTCGTTTCTTGAGTAAATTATGGACGCTACCCACTCAGGGCACTTGGAATACATTGGCCAAGCAGTATGGAGGAATATTGACATCGTTTTTTTTGTGGACTTTATGGACCTTTTCTGCCTCGGGCACCATAGACCTCCATTATTTGAATGTCAGTAGACAGCAAGAAGCCTCCCAGATTCCTTGTAGATGCATTTGAGATATCAAAAAAAGTACTCCAGAGTGTTGTTCAGCATGGGGTGAGTAGAAAATGAAGGCTAATCATGTTTTGGGTGTACTATTCCCTTAAGAACACTCCACAGGTAATGAGGTCATGAGCTGCAGGTGTAGGAGACCCAATGAGGGACGGGTTACCACCTGGGGAGGAGGAAAGGAAACACAAAACTGTTGCAAAAATACTTCAAGTTCAGAAGGAAAATGTAGAAACTTGTAGTGGAGCAGCCAAAGTATCACTTTGCTTCCACGGCCAGAAAATAAGTATTTTCATCTAGTTTTGGTCCATTAATGCAATTTAACTGATTTAACACAGAATGAAGAAAACGAGCTAACATGCAATCCAATTACCTCTTTCAGCCATCAAGTACTTTCAAAAGTTTGAATTCTGAATGTGACCAGACTTTTCCTTTAAAAATCAGAATGAGTTCATGAACACAATGAGTGTAAGGTTAGTAGCAAGTTTGATATTTTCATTAATCTTAATGGATTTATGAAGTATTTATATTGTAGAGATTTTTTTAACGCACCTTAATTCCATTAGTTGTAAACAAACCAGTGGCTAAATCCTGCGCAGTGATGCATTCTCTTTTTCAGATCTATTAACTATGCAGCCCTATGTAAATAAAGTTGAGCTCAAAAGAAGGGAACAAAGAGGCAGAATAAAGACGATGATCTCCCGGCGTTTATTTCTGTCTTTGTGCAACAGAAAGAACAGCAAGAACTAATAATGCACCTGAAAAACATGGTGATGCTTAAAAGTATAAGGTTCTCGCCTCAAATGATTTTAAAACGTACTTTTATTGAGCAACAGCAACAGAAAAGAGAAAACATTTAACTTAGTACCCTGAGCTCAGTGAGTTAAGAAGATGGACCACCAAGCCAACCAATGAGCAGAAGCTGACTCTCTAGGACACGCCCCCTCCCTCATTTGCATAATGAGACAGAAATGTAAAAAAAAAGGGCAGAGAGAAACATAAACAGCGGTAAAAGAAATAACTAAGGTAAAAATACAAAGGAAGAATAAAAACAGACAAAAATATTATAACATGCACATAAATAAATACTTAAAATATATAAGTAATTAAAAAAATAAAAGTTGAAGAATATAAAGGACAAAAAAATAAATAACGTAAATATTACAAAGGCAAATTGTCATAAAAGGTAGCTGAATTAAGCCCAATATACATTTATGTCTCACTTTATAATTACAATTTCTACTTACATTTATTTGTTTATTGTATTTTCGTTGGCAATTAATTGTATGCTTATATATTTTTTGAGCATTTATTTATTTCTGTATTTATTCTTTAAATATGGCAGAGTTGGTCCTCCATAGACTTAGATTGAGATATTGGATAATTAATACATTTTTATTTTTTATTTTTGTATTTTATTTTTTTACAGTGTCCTGTCTGGCAATGAGGCAATAAGAATAATTGTCTTGATGCCAAAAAATTAAGCCCAACAGATTTTTACACTTTCACAAGTGGAGCAGTACCTGCTGTCGCCATATTGCTCCAATTTGTTTCATGCATATAAATTGCTTTTTTATTATAATTATGCAGGAGTTTTACAGTTTATATGGACACTGCAATGTAAGTAGAGGTAAGAAAAACAGAAGAAAAAGGAAAAAAAAGAGAAAAGATGAAAGAAAGAAGACATAGAAGAGAGACAATGACAAATGGCATTTTCAGGCGTCTGCTTCATCACCTGTAATCTAGATGAAAAAGAAATGAACAGCACAACCAAAGACACGGTACAAATGAGATATACAATAAAGCAACACCTTGAAACTATCGCTGAAGTAATATTATTAAGTCTGACATGTACTCTAATTAATACATTTTTAAACATTTTTTTCTAAAAGGAATCAATGTAGAACTAATCCACCTGCATTAAAAGATTAATTTAGCTTTTAAGGTTTTATTTAAAAACATCTTAATTCAGTCATTTTCCACCAATGTGTTCCTGTTTCTCCCAAACAGCTGAAGCTGAGTGCTCCACATCTCTGCCTTCATGTACATCAAGATCCACAATTCTGAGAATAAAGTCAGAATTCTGACTTTTTCCTATATTAAACTGAAATAATATTTAAAAATCTGTTAACTTTTTTATTATTTCAGTGGCCCTAATCCTCTTCCATACAAATGAACATTTTTAAGTTTTAATTAAACCTAATTGAAAGGAATTTTTACTTCATGCATCTCTCTTAATATATTTGAACCTTTTTGTTTCATGCTTCTCTGTGCCCCCATGAAACCACGATGCGGTACATTTGGTCTAGAACCGCCACTGGTTAGGGTGACATAATGACAAATATTACTCAGTATCTAAAGATTTCTGCAGCATTTTCCAGCAGCAGCCATGGAGCTGTCCGTCTCCAAATGCGAAACGTGCGTAAAAGCGCGTCAGCCGCTCCACTTTCCTTCCATCTTTGTCCAGAAGCGGTCAGTTTCCTGCTAATGTGCCCATCATGCTTCCATCTGCGTTCGCCTGCGGTCAGAGGACGTCATCACGCACACGGATGAGCTGCTCCACATGAGAAAAAGGGAGACACTGAAAGTCCGCTTTGCTTTTCGGGCTGAAGGAACCAAAGAGGAGGGATAAAGTTTCCTTTGGAGACGCACGCGCTGCTTTTAGAGATACAGAGAGGAAACCTCAGCGGAGAACATGAAGAAGACCGCCAATTCAGGTAGAAATGATTTCAGAAACTCATCATCTGCTTTGGAGATAACAGGAAGCTTCATTAGAAATAAGGTCTTATATTAATATCAACTAAACACAGGAGACATTTTTCACTGAATAAGCTAAATGACAGAATCACTGACAAATGCCAGAGATGTAGAACATCTGTAGAGGATCTTCTTTATATGTTTTAGAATTGTGTACATTTGCAAATCTACTGGAATAATAATTCATAATTCTGATAACCTCAACAGTTTTGGTGATTTCTTTAGACCAGGGGTAACCGATTCAAAATCATCGTGGTCAGAATAAAGAAAATAATCAACCAGTAAAGGTCCGGAGACATTTTTTTTATTATAATCCGTTACTTTAAACAGAATTTAAGACTGAAATAAAATGAGGTGTTTATGCATCCATGATATACATTTGTCTTTTTTATCTTAAAATCGAAATTGTTTTTTAACTACAGAATAACAATTTTTCAGTTTGGTTTATAGACAATTTCCTGACTTTTTTTTCCCCAAACACCTAAACGGACCATTTTTTTGTGTTATTTTCTTTCTTTTTTCTGTCTTAATGTTGGCAGTGGGCTTTAGGCTGCCCTGCAAGGCTTTAAACCTGGGTTTAACCGGAGACTAGTTTACATTTTCTCAAGCACACATATCAAGGAGCTCATTTTGAGCCTGGATCCAGATTTATTGTTGATTCTGTTCATGGTGGAGAATCCTGCTTCACAGCAGCAGGTTGAGCCAAACATCCTCTAAAATGTGCAGGGTCGTCTTTGAGCACGCCATTTCACTTTTCTTTCACCAGTTCACCGCAGTTCTTCCAGCAGTCCACACTTTCTGTTTTTCTCTATGGTCTTCTCTTTTCCCATCGCCTCGCTTGCTGCTTACAGGTTTGCCTTGCTGTGTCTAAAGTAGCAGCAGCAGCAACCCAGACTGACAGCTCATTGGCTCATTTGGATCACGTAGCCTGGAGCCGGACGCTCCCCAGGGCTTCTTACCGTATTAACAGGAGAAGAGGCGCAAGTGAAATTAAACACTGTTGTCAGACAACATGCTGTAATTTATTGGTTGGGTCTGATTTAATTAGCAGGTTGGTCCGGATCCGACCCTAATCCGCTAATCTGATAGACCAATGCAGACTTTTGTAAAATGGCCCCAGGATGTCGATACTTGGAGATGTTATGTCTTTGAAATTAAACCCTTGTAAGAAATACTTTAGGTTTTTTGTTTGGGCTACTTTGTGTTACCTGCATGCAACAAAAAAATTATACTTAAAAAAAATAAAATCTATGGAGCCTCCAAACAAGAAACATTAGATAAACAAACTGTTGTCATACTGAACTCCTGAAAAAATTCTCCATTCTACGTTGAACATTGACCAAATTTGGCCGGATATGGAATCCCTTCCTGGATATTCTAACCAGATTAGACCTGAGAGACTGATCATTATTGATCTTTACCATCCTGTTTCAATTATTCCAATATTTTTGTTGTCAACTTTTCTCTTAATCAGGGGCAGATTTACCATTAGGCAATACTAGGCAGGTGCCTAGGGCCCCAAGTTCCTGGGGGCCTCATAAAACATGAATGGTTATTACTGCTATTACTTATTTGTGCACATTAATTATGTTTTTGATAAAAATCCTTTCACTAAAATGCCATCAGAACGCTGATAATATATAGTGTGTCTCAGCCCCCCCCTTCAGTGTCCACCATATTATATATAATATATTTAGCCACTTATATGCTATATTTAGCCACTTTTCAGACCCCTCTAGCACTTTGATTTCTA
>JAGKQL010000001.1:1119915-1138106 GCA_018398635.1 Cyprinodon brontotheroides | reverse complement strand
CTTTCTATAGTTCTAGTGAGGACGCGGGCAGCAGGGTCAGCTGTCTGATCTACTTTCTATAGTTCTGAGTGAGGAGCGACCTGGATGTCACGATCTACTTTCTATGAACTTCTAGTGAGGGGGCGCAGGCAGCATCTGGATCAGCTGTCTGATCTGCTTTCTATAGTTCTAGTGAGGGGCGCAGGCAGCAGCATACTGGATCAGCTGTCTGATCTACTTTCTATAGTTCTAGTGAGGGGCGCGAAAACGCTTTGGCATCTGGGATCAGCTGTCTGATCTACTTTTCTATAGTTCTGAGTGAGGATTTTGAGCAGCACAGCAATACTGATCTACTTTCTATAGTTCTGTAGTGAGGGGCTGGGAGGCGGCAGCATCTGGATCAGCTGAAGCTGGGAGCTAACTCTGGATCTATGCTTCTTTTTCATTATTACCTCAGGTTTAGATTTTTCCCGTTTTTATCAGTTTTAGAAAATGGTGGTTCATCCACAGATTGAGACTTTTCTAAGCATCTAACCAACGCTCTGATTGGTTCATAGTCACCTGCTGATATTGGGATGTAAAGCTGGATGTCACTTGTTGTTGATTCTTCACAAAAAATGATATCTTCATATTTGAAGCCTGAAATGTAAAAAGGTCAAAAAGGTCAGAGTTTAGCTCTATAATATTGGATGACCGCAGCACCGGTTAGTGATGGGTTAAATGAGCTGAAGCTTCAAAGAGAGTGGAGCGTGTCTCAGAGTGTAGTTTGGTGACGTCGCGGTGACGTTTGAACCGCCCTGATGCTCCGCACCTCGTGACTGATTCAGGAAGTGGGTCGCTGGTTTTGGACTGCGTGCATTTGAAACATAAAAAGGCTCAGACAAACGCAGTGGAGTTCCCCTCATATCCTGTCGCTGGCTCAGTACTCAGTGTGTTTGTAAGAGCTCAAAGATGGAGGAAAGCAGGAAAAAGCATTGGGAGTACTTTTTCTTCTGGCTTTTATTATCATTACACTGTGTTGTGGCCATTTATGCTACATTTTTCTAATTTGATATTTCCACCAATCTAGCTTTTGTCTTTTGGTATGTAAAATATATTTAAGTTAATTTGGAATTGTTTAGAGTAAGTTGTTAATTGTTAGACCCTCCCATTAGTTTGAGTAATTAACCTCATCACTTCCAGTAAGCTTTGCTGTATAGAAATTATATACATAAGATTTTATTAATTTCACAATGGAGAAGTTCACTACTGCATAGCTTAGAGTCATACAACAGGGGAACAAAGTATGTCTGCTTACAAAGTAGCAAACTTTGGTGCGCATGTGAGGGGAAGTATTCCTGGCATCTGAGAGAGATGGGATTTAATAGGAACACCAATGGAGAGGCATTAGGAAGCCCTGCATCAGGACAACATGCCCGCTGCTCCAACCTCTGGGGATCTATTTTGGCTTTAATTCATAAAAACATTATAGTTTGTCACTGTATTTATACATGTACTTCACATATTTGATAACAAAGTTGTTTGAACTGTCTGTAGTTAACCTTTATGCTGCGTTCAGACCGCAAGCAGGCAGAAGCAGCAGAAACACGCATGCTGATTCATTTCTGATGCTTGTACCAGTTTAGTTCTGACGTGTGGCTGAAGCATCTTTGCTGCTCAAGCTGATGCGCGTGGTAAAAGTGGGTCTGATGACGCGGTGTTGGGCGGACCTACTCTATCCTTTCTCTGCCTAGAACAATGGCAGCCATATTAGCTGTGATCAGCGGGTAAAAAGTAGTTAGAATCTATTTTGAAGTGAGAAAGTCCTCCTGAAAACATGGTCTGTGCAGTCAGTTCATCAGATTACCATCCTGCCTTCAAAGATTATTTCTCTGTGGGGCCGCTCAGACCCCCACATGGCTGGCCTCGCTAGCTGTCACTGGGAATCCCCAGCAGCAGCTGCCTCAGGCCTTTTCGCCTCTTGGGGGTTTTCCCCTACTGTTGGTGGCGGCTGGAAGTAGATTTTAGCGTTTTCAGGTCTGTGCTACAAACTGCAGGCAGCAGGATAATAAAAAGCGAACATATTCTGCCGGCAAGTTTCTACATTTTAAGTTAATTTAGAAGGCGTTAATAAACAGTTTTAGAGGGAGTGATCATAGCGCTCTGCATCAGCAGTGCTGCGTCTGTCCCCCTACCAGCTCCCAGATCAGCTTCTCTCATTGGTTGAGCTCCTTGATGCTCCTTGATCTTGGCGTCAACCATTGACCTTGCATGAAAACCAGCTGCTTCTGCTGCTTAGAGCACCTTAGGTGTGGATGTAGCATAAGTTATATCCGATTCAACTTCCAAGCATCTGCAATTCAGGCATGGAACTCATTCCAATGAAATTACAGAAACATACTGCAGCATCAGATTTTTATTTTCCCACGTGGTGTTTTCCATGTATCCCTGATATTCCAGGTATATTTTCTACTTAACATCTTTGGCCTCAGCAGATGGCGCTCACACTGAGCCTGGTTCTGCTGGAGGTTTCTTCCTGTTCAAGGAGTTTTCCTCTCCACTGTCGCTACAAGCATGCTTAGTGTGAGGATTGCTGAAGAGTCAATGAGTCGATGCAATCAGCTGGTTTTCCTTAGATAGAAAACTTTGAATCAATCCGACTGGATGATCTGGTGAACTATAATGTGACCTGAGGTGACATGATGTGAATTGGAGCTATAGAAATACACTGAATAGAATTGAAACACATCACAAGGCTCTGCACGTTTTCCAGGCTTGGTGTAAATCCTGTGTCAGTGTTACTGCCAGGTCTGGGTGGCTTAATGTTAACACTCAGCTGTATGCTTTATCCCAGCAGATTGCCAGAACTTCTGATGTTATGAATGTTGCTCAGGTTGGGTATTTTCACTATGCTCACTATATAACTCACTATACTAAAACAGATGCACAGGGTTACATTTCTGAGGTCCCAGCGGCTGCAGTCGGTGGGTTTATTTCCCGACTCCCAATGCAGACACTTCTCTCCCATTTTCAAACGGTCATATTGAAAGTAGATTTCATTTTTTCTATCCAGCGATGGTAGAGTGAGCTGTCAACAATTCCAAGAAGAGCTGATGAATGATGCATTTGAGTTGTTGCAACAGCAGCAGCTTTCGGTGTGCTGTGATTGGCTGTGAGCTAAAGGAACAAAGGGTCACCTGGTGGGGGCCCCAAAACGCAGGCTGATAGACATCAGCATCAAACCTGAGTTTGGACTCACAGACAGAGGATGAGCGTGTGGGATGATCCGGCTGGCGGCCCGCTTGTGGTGTGCATCCTTTTCCTTGGAGGCGTGGGAGCAGCTCTCTTTGGACTCGATTCTGCCCAGAACACTCATGCCACAGGTGGGCTCCCTGATAGGGAGGTTGATTTGCACATCTGTAGCTCCAAACAGGATATGCTGTGATGTAAATTATTTCTTAATTTCCTCTAAATGTAGCGGAAGTTCAGCTCAGGGGACCCAGATTCCCTGCTTTCCTTTGCTTTGCATCCCCTCCTAGCAAGAAATGATTGGTCTAGACATTCTTTGTTATTTTTGTATGTTTTTCACTGAAAAAATGGAGAAATAAGTAAAAATTTCTCAAATTAATTGTATTTAGCCTTTTATTTGAGCTGAATGTAAATAAGATGATCTGCCAATGGAATGATTATTTTTACTACTTAAATAAGATATTTAAATAATATGCACTTGGTGCAGTTTTTTTTTTTATTTAAATGAAAATTGTCTTGTGCTATTGGCAAAGTGTCTCACTTTTCCTCACTCAATTGAGAGAAAAAATGACCTAATTTAGATGTAGCACTTTGACTAAAATGTGTCTTTATAAGTAATTTTTCTTTTAAAGAGAATTGCAGAATGAGCTGACATTGAGATGTGGTGTTTAAGATCAGCTAACTAAAGGCGGATCAGATTGACCTGGAAATGACATGACTCTCAGGATAAAAAGAGTTTGTTTTTCTAAAGAGACGGAACCACCCAGCTGTCCATCAAGAGTAGGCAGGAACATCCAGAAAGAGGGGCTCTGATTGCTTTTTGGGATACCACCAGACGTTTTCCATAGATCGGGAAGGGGTGAATAGTTTCTGAGGGGTGAATTTTTGTTCAGATGAAAGAAAAAGCTGATCATTCTCTTCCTAATTGAAATCCATGTCTTATTTCATTTTATGAAAAGAGCCAAACAACTGGGCTATTAAAGGGCCGGTGACATCCTTAGGGAGACGACTAAAGAGGCTTCTACATGCCAAATGAAAAGTTAACACACCACCAGTGAGGGATATAAGAACTCACCATGGAGCAGCAAATATTCAAACCCTTTGCTCTAGGTTGCAGCTGATAAGTAACCTGGATCAAGGACTAAATCACCTTCTGCATCTGTCTGGGAGCGGTGAGCAGCTTAGTCCTTGGAAACAAACTGACTCATCATAAAAGGCTTGTTGCTATCATGCTCCACCATCAGGTTTTTACTGAAGAGCGAGCTGAAAAACATCTTTAGACCAAAAAAAACATAAGACCAATGGTTTGATGGAGCTAACCTCTCACTGTTACCATCCCTACTGGGGGGCACGGTGGTAGCAGCATTAGAGAACCACCTGGACCCCTGGTCTGAAAGTCTCCACCATCAGGCCACAGCTTAACCTGAAGCACAGTCTAGGAGCGTCTGAATGTCCGCCTTAATCCCTCTATAGTGGTGACGCCAATTTAAATTAGCATCTGAATGTCTAGTGACGGAAAAGTACTGGACTTGAAATATCCCACAATGCACCTTGAAATGTAGTTATCATCCATGGTCACTAGACGAGCAGATACATCCCAGAATGCGTCATAGTGACCAGAGTCATGTGACCAATGGTCAGTTAACTGAGTTCACTATATAGCCCCCGCTCTGCATGGTGATGGAGGGATTTAGGCGTTAGGGTTTCCCTCAGTGGTCCAGGGAGAACCTGCATGTTGATTTTAAAAAATATTTCTGCAAAGATCTAGAACGCTCTTTCTACTGATACTGCCACCAAACCTGACTGAGCCTGAGAAGGTCTCCATAGAAGCATGAAAGAAAAACCAAAAACAGAAAAGCCTGTAAAGAAATGCTAAACAGCTCTGTCTGTGCAGATGAACTTCAGTCTTTTCTTTGGTTCCACATCTAAAGCTTTAAAGTAATGCGGCTCAATGAGAAATAAAAGTGGATTCTGATTTACTGATGATAACAAAGTGAAAGGAAACCACATTCTCAATATCTCTTATTGGATTAAAGTGGGACAAAATCAGAGGAGCGACCAAACAGCCCAATTTACAACAAGTAATTCTGGACTAAATCAAGACTATGACCAGGGGTGGATTTAGGAAATGTGGGGCCCTAGGCAAAGACAGGCAGGGGCCCCTCTGAATGGAAAAATCAACACATAAAAGCAGACCCATTCTCCAGATAGAGACATGTTAATAGAATAGACATCCATTATCTGTTCTAGGTTGTGTCCCTCTCTTCTTGTCCCTTTTCTTCTTGTTTTCCTCTCTATGTTTTGTACTCAGCTGACTTTTCATGCTGTCTCTAAAGGAATGAAAAGATTTTTCCAAGCACTAAGCTCACTTAGCTGATTGCTCCTTCCTGTGTTTCCAAAAGGCCAAAAGTAAATAACCCAGTCCTTCTTTTCACTGTAGACAAGCCATGATCTGCTTATCTGTTCTCCATTTTCATTTGGATGAAATAATAGCTGCATGAATCATGACAGCAGACAAGATAGAGAGCAGGAGGCGGGAGTTACCAATCTACACTGCTCTGGAGAGCAGAGTTTGCTGCTTTTAGATGTTGTCTCCAAAGTCTCCAGTAGCAGAAAAAGTCTCTAGATTTGGCGCTAGGAGCTTTTAGAAATCAAAAGTGCTAGAGGGTCTGAAAAGTGGCTAAATATAGCGACTAAAACGCTAAGTTAACATCACTGCTTTCTTTGCATGGTTTTGTTTTCAAATGGTTTTGCTGCTGTTTGTTTGGCTGCCTTTCTGAACATGTGCAGCCAAATATGGACCTAAATCAATATGGTGGTGCCCACTGAAGAGGCTGAGGCTGAGACACACACTTAATATCATGAAGGCTGAATACTTTGAACCTCTCCCAAATCATAGGTGACACTTGAACAGGAGGCCTCCTGATTGGTCAATTACTACATCAGCTTGCCGTCTTGTTTTGTTTGTATGACCACAATTGAGGAAAACAACTCTTGAAGTTGGACCAGCTAGAAAAATGGGACAATGCGCGAGAACGCTGGGACCCTTTTTCCACCTGAATCTCCGCTCTTTTTGGCCCTCATGTCCCTCCACTGTTGCTCTAACTTGCCCCCACTTCCTCACCACCTCGGTTGTATCTAGACCCACAGCTAGATCTTGATTGGACCTCTGGCGTTGTGGCGTGGCGCAGAACGAGCTTCAGACTTCAGCATAAATCAAAAATGTCTGCATCAAGCTCACCGCGACGCACTGCTGCAGGAGGATAACCAGACCTTAAGCGTTCAGAACAGCTTCTTCTTCTCCTGCATCATGACTTTCAGCTCAGTCTTGTTTCTCTTCTGCTTATTTCATTATTAAAATAAAGACACCGTTTTGTTTTATAGAACAAACTCTCATCCTGTGTGTGATCCAACTCTGAATACCAGCAACGGTAATTTCCGGGAAGATTCTCAGTCATCCAGGTCAATTTTGAAAAGTTCAGTTTAGGCAACTGGATGAGAAGTTTTCCAGAAGATGTTTCTCCTCTCATCCAACTGGTGGTGGGGAGCACTGAGATTAATACATCAGTGGTGGCTGGTAGAGTTTCCTCCAGGGGGCGCTATAACTGCAAAACAGACGTATACTAAGAACCAAATCAGGCGTATACTAAGTTATCACCAGTATATTTACATCAGTATTACCAGCAACAACAAACATCATTCTAAAATGTTCTGTAAACTGCTTTAAATCAATCCTAGCTGTTTTTATCCACGCTGGCTCAGATCCTGACATTTGAAAAAGGAGGCAGGAGAGCAGGATAAAGCTTTAGCCTCGCTGCATGCAGTTAGCCGAGCCTTGGAGCTAAATAAACCTCTCAATCAGACGCACTTTCTAACAGGCGCGACATTGATGTCGGCGCTGTGTGGGAGGAGGAGGTGGTCAGCAAATAAAGCTGCTTTCAGCTCTGGGAGCAGGAGAGCTCCTATCTTTAGCATTGAATAGGAGCTGCTGCTTATGGACAACTTTAACCAGAAACTACAGGGGACAATTTATGGAAATACGTCACCAATACAACGACAATGAAACAGATTTACTCCTCATTAAAGATTGAATATCTATCTTGCACATGTAAAGGCTGGTTTGTGCTCAGAAACCAGGCCGTCTGCATGTGTGTCACAATTAACGCAGATATCCCCAAAAATTGTAGGTGGCTGCAGACAGTGCCATAGATAGCGTTGCAGGGAGGAGAGAAAGGAGGGATCTGATTGGTCAGTTCTCCATCCGCTCTACACTATGCGTATTTCCTGTTTGGTTCCTAATGGCAGAAACTGGCTGTAGCGCCGTCCACAGCGCCTGGCACGCCTTAGGCACTATCCCAGACACCGTGCAGGACGCTAGACAACTAGGATGCTAGTTGCTGGTTTGGATCCAAAGCCAAAACACGCAGCACCACAGCCAGTCTTTGGGGAACACTCACAGGTGAACTGTGTGTTGTCTGCCGTTGGAAGCGGGGTTGTAGACGGCGAACAAGCTCATCCAACCAACACACAGATGGCCACAATCCTAGCGAGTTCCTGATTGTCCCCCTGGCATTGTGGCGTGGAATAACATAATGCAGACGACGCTTCAATATGGGGCATAAATTAAAAATATCTGCATCATACCTGCGACATGCTAACTGCGACGCACGGCTGCGGGAGGATAACCAGCCCTTTAGAAATATATTCATATATTTCTAAATATTTCAGTTTAATAATTTAATAATGTTTGTTTATTTTTGTCTTAATAAAGGTCATTGGGTGGGTGGGGCAGCGCCTAGCGCCCTCTATTGGCCACCACTGTAATATACTTTAGGTGGAAGTAAGAATTAGGGGGAATAAAAGGTGGCTCTGATCCCTCCTGCTCATTTCAGTCATCTCTTCACTGGAAGGTTGAATGAACACAGTCCTCCTGTGAGGGAAATGTCATCCTGACTCTTGACGCTCTGCTTTCCTTCAGGCTCTCGCCTCTCGGCCCTCAGAGGAAGAAGTGCCAGAGACCTCCTGACAGAAGATCCTAACCTGTGTCTCTCTCTGAGGGAGGACGAGGAGCAGCGACAGCTCCTGTGTAATGACCGCCGCAGTAAATTCAACTACAACCCATTTGGCCTCCGCTTTGGGAAACGCTACAACAACTATGTGTTCAGAAAGGCGGTGAAAAGAGCCAGAAGCAGAGGCTTCCTGCCTCTGTCCCTCTTCTCCAGAGAGCTGGAGGTGTCCACCTGAGGGAGACCTGTCTCCTGCTCACCATGGCTGTAATGTGTGGCATGTCATCATGAATTAAAGGCTTTCCCATTAATTAAAGAGTTTTTGAGTCAGTTTTATATCTGTCTATGCTCATTGTTTTATAAAGTTTATTTTTTTAGGTTCTAATGGAGGAAAGGATATGGGGTTAGAAGGAAGGGGAAGACCTGCAGCATAGGTCGAACCTGCAGCAGCTGCATCAAAGCCTCTGCAGCAGCGCTTCTCCCTCTCTGTGCTTTCTATTTATTCAGCTACATGGAAACATTACATGCATGACGTCATTGAGCTCTACAGATCTATTAGAGACCACTTCACAATGTCCCTCAGCAGGATTTCAACTACAGACCTTCAGCATAAGAAGGAAATCAAACTACCTTCTGCTCAGGATCGACCTGATGTTAATACCAGGCAGTGTTTTAAAATGTCCAGCAGGTGGCAGTGCTGCGCGGTTCAAGCAGTCATTCATCCTTCTCAGTAGAAATAAGGTTTCAAAAAATAAACTGTTTATTAAAATGGTTTATCAGCCCATTCAATAATAATTTATATTTTAAACATTTAAATGTTCATTAGTATTTTCCAAAGCTGTTTACAAACACAATGTACATGAAAACTTCACATAAAACCTTTGGAGCCATTTCTCTATTTCACCCAAGGGCGTAGGTTTGATTCCAGCTTTGGTAGGGACACTATTGGTCTTCAGTTTCATTGGTCATTTGCAAAAACATGCATGCTCTATTTTATGCTTAATGTGAGCATCAGGACTCATTTAGTTTAAAGAGAACAGCAGCATTTCTGCTACATTAATATAAATCTTATCAGCTCTACACTCACTAGATGCTGTTTATCAATATTTAAAGCATCACTGGCTCTGATCAATGTGGACTTTTTTCCAAAGGTTTGCATTTTAACTTAGCAGTGACTAAGACAGAAGGTAAATATTTAACCAAATATAGTCTAAATATGTCTGTTATATGTGGATTTTATCTTGTGTTTTCTTTTGAAGAAATAGAATTGTGCAGAGGTAACCAGAGGTATAACTCTTATTCTTTATCTAATATGCTCTCTCTGTATCATGCAAAATAATACATTCAAGGTGATAAAAAATAAAGGTAAATAAATGTATTTACATGAGCACTGGAACTATAAGTGGAACTGACACTGAGCATTTAAAATATTAACTTCACTATACAAGTTGTACATCTGGTCTGTACGTAGTTGCTGTGTCGCCCATTTCATGTATTTTATCCTGGACTGAAACAATTAATCATATTAATGAATAATTTAAATTATCATCAACTAATTTAGTAATTGATTAACCATTAACTGGAGTATAGGGCCACTAAATGTGCCTTTTAGCCCACAGAGTACTCCCACCTAGAGCAGGAATTATACCAAGATTGTAAAAAATATGTAAACATTTTGGATTTAAGTTAAAAAAAAAAGTTTTTGTCTTTTAATATTCTCCATCCAGAAGAGGAAACGTTTCTGTTTCACCTGGTTTCATTTAGTAAAAAAAATATTCTTTAAGGAACCTTTTGGCTGATCTGATTATTAATCAATTCGTTGAAAGAAGAATCGA
This sequence comes from Cyprinodon brontotheroides, assembly GCA_018398635.1. Taxonomy (NCBI): domain Eukaryota; kingdom Metazoa; phylum Chordata; class Actinopteri; order Cyprinodontiformes; family Cyprinodontidae; genus Cyprinodon; species Cyprinodon brontotheroides. The sequence continues at coordinate 1,128,058 of JAGKQL010000001.1, read as the reverse complement.
CACATTAATCAATTAGCAGAATAATCATTAGTTGCAGCCCTGATTTTATGGTAACTTTTCAAACACATTTCTTCCATCATGCAGCAGTGAAGGGCAGCTGCTTCACCCTGAGGCTGCCCTGCAGCATTATATCTGTTTCCTACAATCATATAATGTTTCTATTATACAAGTGAGTTTTTAATAGTAAAGGATTAAATATAACAAAACCTTTTATCATCCTCCTATATTGCTGCTGACTGAATGTTTAAATAGCTCCTTATGCAGCAACACTGTATTTAAATTATAAACATGTTGTTCACATCGAATTATTGGCAGAGACAAGTAGGTCAATCCAAAATATTGGTAGGGACATGTCCCTATGGTCCCTATGCAAACATACGCCCATTATTTCACCTTTGTCCCATATGATCTCTCTCTCTCAGCCTTCAGCTGATTCAAAATGGATCAGCTGAAGGCTTTTAACTACAGTTTGTGGACTTCCTGATAGTAAAAATTACAATAGTCCAGCCTTGAAGTAACAAATGCATGGACTAGTTTCTCAGCATCACCCCTGGACAGGAGATTTCTCATTTTTGCAATATTCCTCAGATGAAAGAAGGAAATTCTAGAAACCTCTTTGATCTGGGATTTAAATGACAGGTCCTGATCAAAAATAACACCAAGATTTTTTACTTTATTATCTGAAATCAGTTTAATCCCATCCAAATGAAGTGACTGACTAATCAGCTTCTTTTTCAGAGACTCTGGTCCAAAGACTATAACTTCTGTTTTGTCTGCATTCAGAAGGAGAAAGTTAAGAGTCATCCAGGTTTTTATGTCTTCAGACATGCCTGTAATCTATGTAATGGGTTAGCTTCATCTGGATTATAGACAGATATAGCTGGGTATCATCAGCATAACAGTGGAAATTAATCCCATGCTGTCTAATAATTCTACCGATTGGGAGCATGTATAAAGTAAAGAGAATTGGTCCTAGCACTGATCCCTGTGGTACTCCACAGGTAACCTTTGAGCGTGTTGAAGATCTATCATTAACATGAACAAACTGAATTCGATCAGATAGATAAGATTTAAACCAGTCTAGTGCTGTTCCTTTAATTCCAACAAAATATTCAAGTCTTTCTAAAAGAATATTATGGTCAACTGTATCAAATGCAGCACTAAGATCCAACAGGACGAGCACAGATACAAGTCCATTATCTGAGGCCATGAGAATATCATTAGTGACTTTCACCAGAGCTGTTTCAGTGCTATGATGAGCTCTAAAGCCAGACTGAAACTCTTCAAAAAGTTCATTATGGTGGAAGTGATCGCAAACTGCTTTGGCAGGTCCTTCAACGTGAACGTTGGATAAGAAAGGAAGCTTGGACGTAGGTCTATAGGTGACCAAGTCATCTGGGTCAATAGACGGTTAATTAAGCAGAGGTTTAATTACAGCAACCTTAAAGCCTTTAGGTACATATCCCTGTAACAGAGATAGATTAATCACATCTAAAATGGAGGAGGAGATCAAGGGGAATACCTCCTTAAATAACCTGGTTTGAACTGGATCTAACATACTTACAAGTTGAAGGCTTAGATGAAGACAATAATTTTGCTATTTCAGAGAGTTCAACTGGATCAAAGCAGTCTAAACCCGGTTCAGATTCCATGACTACCTCAGATACAATCGTAGATAGAGGAGTGCTTATGATCTTATTTTTTAACTATGATCAATCTTATTTATAAAGAATCCAATAAAATCATTACTTCTAACAGCAGGTGGAATGGACGGTTCAACTAAGCTATGGCTCTGGGTGAGTTTGGCAAGTATATTAAAAAGAAATCTAGGATTACTCTTATTCTCCTCTATTAATTAGATAAATAGCTATGCTGCTCTTGCTTTACAAAGGGTCCTCTTATACAGCAGTAAGCTATTTTTCCAGACTAGGAAGGACTCTCACAGGCCTGTGGAGGCGATATTTTCTCTCATGGTTTCCTAGCATGTGGCTTCAAAGTACGATGAAAACCATTAAACCAAGGAGCAAGCTTTTCTATTTTTAAAGGTTTTCATTGTCAAAGGAGCTGCATTGTCTAAGGCAGATACGCAGAGAACTAGCAACTCCATCAACAAAATCATCAACCTGTGAAGGGGAATAAGCTAAGCTTTTGCACTCTGCAGCACTGCTCAGCGACACAGAGGAGAGAGAAAGTGAAGCAGATTCTTTTAAATTTATAACTGCACTATCTGATAAAGATCTACTAAAATGTAACCTTCTTTTGTTAGAAAGTGGTCAGAGAGGACAGGGTTGTGAGGAAATACTGTTATTTCTTCACATTCTGTGTCATATGTCAGCACCAGATCCAGCCCATTGTTTGTCACGGGGGGAGGGGTCAGCCTTTCCCTGTTTCCTCCTAATATCTTTCTTAATAGCTATTAACATAATGTTAATCAGATATCTGTCTGTTACCCTTACTTTGGTGTTATTGAAGTTGCAAAGATATGTAGTACTACACATGATCGCTTTTTTCCAAAATTGAACAATTTTAGGAAATTTCCAAAATACTTGAGAATGATCGGCGCTTATTGATCCACAATTACGCCAACACCCCATGTTTGTGTCCTTATATCTATTCTTAAATTTAGGCATGATGAAAATCATCTTAGATTTTTCCATGTGAATTCCCTCCATATTCATGAACTGGTGAATGTTTTCCACACATCCAACCATCTTCATATGAAACTGTCGTGTTAAGCTCTGATTCACACTTTTCTTTTATATATTTAGTTGAATGTTTATTATCATCAGTTTTGTAATTTAAATTTTGGAGTTTAAAAGTGGCATATTTATGAGAATAAACATGCAAATTTCCGATTGTAATTATGCTAATTTAGATGAAACAAGTACCAAATGGATGAGAATATCATAAATAAAAAAAAAAAAAACACTTTACAAATTTACCAGATAATAAAGATCCTGATTTATTGTATCGTTCATCTTGAATTTAAAATCTTCCATGAGGCCATTGAAGGTTTCATTCCATGGCTAAGGGCCCTAATAATGATGCATTAGCATGAGCTTTAAGTAAAATCGCACAGTGTACGCCAGGCTTATCTGCATTTGAATCTGCAGGTTTCAATCTTGAACATTTGCTTCTTTTTCTCTTATATTTGTATGTTTTTATTCGGTAAATTTTAGTGTTTATTCTCTTTAATTTGTCACTTTAGGTTTAAATTCCATTTTTTTTCCTGCCTTTGAATGGCCCTGACACACCATCATAGTTCATAAAGCAGGTCCTGATGTCCATCCTAATTCCAGACCATCTGCTCCTGGAGATGCTTCCTGGAAGTATGCTGTGAAACTTGGTTCCAGACCAGAATCCTGGAGGAACATTCAGCTTTAAAGAAGCTTTGATTTACATCAACATGACCTCTAAGCAGAAACTCTGAAGCAGCAGCATCAACTTTGAGCTGAAAGGTCGAGTCCAACTCCAAACCTGATGCTTTCAGATTAAACATCAGCCAAGTCGACTCATTGCTGAGGGTCAGCTACGCACGCTTTGAAGGGAGGAGGAAGTGGAGGAGGGGAACTTTAGCCAGATGACATCATAGTTTCTCTCAGACATTTCAGTCACAAAAAGCGGTTAAACAGTTTGAATTCAACATGAATTGAATGTCACCTCAGAGGGGCGAGTCGTTCCTCAGATCAACATTTGATCTGCTGAATCCCAGCTGAGGTCTTTGATGGTGGCGGCTGGGAAAATGTTCAGGACACAAACCAAACGAGTAACTAATATTCTGAATACTCCAGATCTATAAAGATCAATGTTTACAGAACTCGTATCAGGGAAGCACCTGATTCAAGGTGTCAAAGATGCAGAATGACCAGAACCGTGAATACCAGCATCTTTCAGCAGAACCAGGAGGTCTTCAGTCTGGAGAAGAGCAAAGTTCCAGCTCCACAGCAGGCCCTTCATCACCCTTCATCATCCTCCTACGCCACCCAGGACAGCATCAGCCCAGAGATGATCTGATCAAGGGCTGTAACTTTGTAATGAAGTGGGTGGAGGCGCTCTACGGGTAAAGGGATTCTAAGGGTGGGGGCGCTCTAAAGGTGGAGGGATTCTTAGGGTGAAATTATATATATATATAAATATATATATATAGGGCCCAAAAACAACGTATAGTAAAAATAACAGCCGATTCCGACGCCCAAAATCAAAATCAATATATCCTGCATCCCTAGAAGTAAAATTTCAATTCCATCCATCCAGAAAAACCTGGATAAGCTGCATTTTAAATATAGAATAGCAGATTTTTTTCTTGTAAGCTTTCTGGTAAACTTGGAGATAGATTTTATTGCATGTTGCGTAAATCAGCAGAAATGTTATGAACTCTTTACTAATATAATGATGCTAGAAACTAAATATCCAGATCTGTAGAAGCTCTGCAGTCTGATTGTTCAATAAAGACATTTTAACCTGGAACTGGGAGTCATGGTCCTCTGAGAAGACTAACTTTTAACTAATAAAAAACAAACTATGTTTTCTCAAGCGTCTTGCTTTATATTACCAACTTGTTTAAGCTTTCGATCTGTTGCCATGTTTAGCTGAAAAAGCTCCTAAAAGTCAGCACAGATTTTACAGTGGGACAATCTCTAGTTATTTCCCGGCAAAATGCCTTTTATGGCTTGGCGGGTGCTTCCTTTGGTTAAGCTCAAGGGCTGCTGTGTCGCCACTCTAAGGAGTGAGAAATACAATCAGATGAAGATATACTCCAAAGTGACAGATCTGATGAGAGTTACTGAGAGGCCGGGACAAAGGGGTACCAGCTAGAGACTGAAAGCAGCTCTGAATGCAGATAGCTTCTGGCACAGCTAAAAGGAAGCAGAGCGTATTGGTGGGGACATGTCCCACACCAGTCCTTGAGAAAGTTACGCCTGTGTCACCATTACAGGGACCGCCATTCAAAATGTCCCTTGAGATTCTGCTTTAATCAATCTTTGTACTAAAATATTCTGTCATGATTTACACTGGACATTTAGATCTCAAAGAAGCGTCATCTCCTGGTCAGAACCTGTAATTCAGTGACAAGGGTTCTGCAGAAGAGAGAGAAAACAATATGGGCTGGAGGAGAGGCTGCCATTCAGCTGGCGGGAGGAGGGAGGAGGGAGGGAGGGAGGAGGGAGTGGGCGGCCATTTTGAATGGCTACTACTGGACCCTCATCTGTCTCATTGACAATAGACCGTTTCCGATCCAGGTTGATTTTTATCTGTAAACAACTCTTTATTTTCAATATTTGGATTTCTTCTTCTATTAATTTCTACCTTCTGCTGCTAACTTGTTCATTTTTTTGCACTGTCGCTGTTTTATCTTTAACATTTCTGTGGATCTATGACCCCAAAAACCTCCGATCTGCGTTTGATGACATCACTAAGTCCTGTCCTCTTAAGTTCTACTTCCTGCTTTGCCCCCAGCGCTGCTCACCCCCCCAATGCGCCAACGCTCCGTCTACGACTGAAGCCTGCCGGCCAGTCAGACACCTTTGTAGAACATTTATTAACATCTGATTATACAAGTCTGGACACACGGCTGTTTGAAGGACATCTGTTAACGTTAGCAACCGTTTGGTACGAGGCCCGAGGAGTTTCTAGGAGAATCCCTGAAGCTGAAGGAGCAAAGTAAAATCAGGAGAACACCTGGAAGGGGGCGTGGTTTGATCTTTAAAGCCTCGTGTAGGAATCCTAACCGAGAAGACTAGAAATCAGCTAACATCACCGACAGACAGGAGCAGCAGACGTCTGCTGGAAGCAGAAGCTCAGCTTCCTACAGAAAGAGTGTGGAAAAGGGGTGCCTCGAGACTGCCGGGTCCCCTGACCCGTTCACAGGTCCTTCAGGTCCTTCTGGATGCCCCACAGCGTGTCGGCGCTCTTCTTCAGCTGGGCCACCTCGGCGTCGGTCAGCGTCATGTTGACCACGCTGCCGACGCCGCTGCCGTTCAGGATGCAGGGCAGCGACAGGAAGACCTCCTCACCGATTCCAAACATGTCCTGGAACACGAGAACAGAAGCAAGCTGAGGAACCGCCCCCTAGTTACCGAGCACCTCGCCAGAGGGGCTGGGCTGACCTTAACCATGGTGGAGACCGGGTGGACCCGGCTCAGGTTCTTCACGATGCTCTCGGTCAGGTCCGCCACGCTGAAGCCAATGGCCCAGTTGGTGTAGCCCTTCAGCTTGATCACCTCGTAGGCGCTGGAACACAAAGCTTCAGAGTTACTCAACGCCGCCTCCAGAACCGCGGCGGATTCCACCGTCACCAGGTCGCTCCTTACAGGACCGAGCAGACAGGTAGGAGAGCGGCGTTGATAACGGGACCACTGACCTGTCGACCACGGCTTTGTGGGTGGCCTTCCACTGCTCCTTATCGCCATCGGTGCCGATCTCCGGGTTCAGCTTCTGCAGGTTTACTCCGGCCACGTTGGCGCCGCTCCACACAGGAACTGCGGTGGAAGCACATGAGGTTAGCGCGGCGCCGGCGTCCCGGGAGCGGCTTCAGCAGAACTGGACCTACCGCTGGTGTCTCCGTGCTCGCCAAGCACCCAGCCGTTGAAGGAGCTGGAGTGGATGCCGAGGCGTTCAGCCATCATTTGGCGGAAACGGGCGGAGTCCAGGTTGGTGCCGCTGCCGATGACGCGATGTTTGGGCAGACCGCTCAGCTTCCAGGTGACGTAGGTCAGAACATCCACTGTCATTTGGTGGAAGCAGAAGGACAGAGTTATGACCAGCAGTACCAGCAGGCGGCCAGCAGGGGGCGCCGTTCTCACCAGGGTTAGACACCACCAGAATGGTGCAGTTGGGGCTGTACTTCACGATCTGCGGGATGATGGACTTGAAGACGTTGACGTTCCTCTGGACCAGGTTGAGGCGGCTCTCGCCCTCCTGCTGACGGACGCCGGCCGTCACCACCACCAGGCGGGAGTTCGCCGTCACCGCGTAGTCTGAGAACAGAGACACAAAGCAGACCCGTTGGATAGCGTCGGCAGGGAGGGGCACCGGCGGGAACACGGAGCGGCCGCTCACCTTTATCCGCAACCACCTTGGACGTCTTGAGGAAAAGCAGGCCGTGCTGCAGGTCCATCATCTCCCCTTTGAGGCGGTCCTCCATCACGTCCACCAGAGCCAGCTCATCGCACAGGTCCTGACGCGGCGAGACGGGACAGGTTAGCGCCAACGCCAGCCGCTTCTCTCCACTGGATGGACAAGAGTCTTACCCGCAGCAGGATGCTGACGGCGCACGCCATGCCGACCTGGCCCACGCCGACCACCGTCACCTTGTTCCTGGGCGGCTCGGCGGTGGCGCCGGCCACGGGGGTGATCAACTTCTGCAGGACTGAAGACATGACTGACCTGCAGGAACAATCAGAGCAAAGACTTCCTGTCACTCAGCGCCTCGCCATGATGGCCGTCTGCAGCTCCCACTGATGCCCTGCAGGTGGAGCTGTACAGCATCACACCCACTGAGACGCATTTCTGTCAGTCTACGCAAAATAATGTGGAGATCAAGAAAATAAAAACCTGACAACGTTTTAGATAAGCCGAAGAGAAACGCGCTGCAGCCACAAACTGAACTCTGGGAATTTTAAAGTCGGGATTATTTCAATAATCCAGCGGTCCCCAACCACCGGGCCGCGGACCGGTCCGTAGGTCATTTGGTACCGGGCCACACAGGAAAAAAAGTGTGTATATATATATAAAATTTATCGACAGAGTGTGAGTGATGTATTATTTTGAAAAATATAAAAAATTGCGATATTCTTTCCCAATAACATCAGTCGGTGCATCTGTGCCTCTTGACACAGGTTAAGACTCATCCTATCTATAACATCCTATCTTTGTGAAGCAGGATTTTCTGCGGTTACAGCGACCAAAACAAAGCTATGGAGCAGACTGGACATCAGGAGCACACTTCGTGTGTCATTGTCTCAGATTACGCCTCGATGGGACCGGCTTGTTTTATTTCTATGCTGTTTGTATTTGATTTTATGCCAGTCCACCCCCGGTCCGTGAAAATATTGTCTGACATATAGCGGTCCGTGGTGCAAAAAAGGTTGGGGACCGCTGCAGTAATCCTTTCAGGAATTTACTAACTGTTGACCCAAAATTC
>JAGKQL010000001.1:1086853-1119415 GCA_018398635.1 Cyprinodon brontotheroides | reverse complement strand
GACTTTATTACCAAGTTTGAGTCTAAATCATTTAATTTGATCAGTTTTCCATCAATCATCCGTCCAAACAACCAGCAGAGGATCTAAGAAGGAGGTTTAGAAAAACAGGATGAAAAATGGAGTAAAAGTAAAAGTTTAAAAGAAATGTGATTTTCATTGTAAAGAAATATAAAAGGAAGGCATGTATTAGAGCTACAGGGTGGTTGTGTTCCAGGAGCATCGGACATAGGGGGCAGGGGGCATGAATGTAGCCCTTAAAAACAAGAAATGTCTGCTTCTGTCTCCTTGAACCCCAGTGGGCCTCAGCAGATGGCCGCTCACACTGAGCCTGGTTCTGCTGGAGGTTTCTTCCTGTTCAAAGGGTTTAGTTCTGTTGTTTTGGGTGAAGTGGTTTTGTTTGGGTTGTGGTTCTTTGGTTGGCCACATCTTATTTTCATTTTTGGAAAAAGGTAAACTGATTTCACTTTACAATATTTTGTTTTTGTTTAACTCTTCATTAAAGGGACATTCATGGGTTAAAGAGGTAAAATATTGTGAAATACTCACGCAGGGGTGTATAGGACTGTACCATTGGATAATTGAAGGGGGGAGGTTGATCTGATGGATGGTGTTTTCTATATTGAGTTTGAGTATTTGTCTGGGTTGAATTGAAATATTTGTTTTCTGTATTTATTGGTAAAAACATTTCTTAATTAGCTGTTAGTTGAAACCAAGTTTCCTTTTCTTCTTGTTATTGTGAAGCTGAACATCCTTTTGAAAAATGGTTTCTTCCAATCTAGCTCCTTCTATATATAAGAAATATGTCTGCCATTGTTTACCAGAAAAAAAATTAAAGTTTTGTCAGCTGAAAAGTCTTCTGTTCTCATTTCAACCAGTTTGGGTTCCACCTCCGAGACAAGTGTGTGACAACCAGAATGTACAATCTAATATTTTTCATCAGCAGGTTGTAACATTTCTAGTTAATTTGGGTATTTATAATATGTTTCTCCGTAGTTCATAAAAAATGTTTTATTGCAGCAATAATGATCAGAGCTGCTCTCTGTTCCTTCTGAATAAAGCTATGAAAGCACAGTAATAGTATTTTATAGACTGAGACAGACGGTTTATCCTATGAGCAAACAGACACAGTAGGAATCTAACTCTGTTTCCTACTTGGTGTCACCATCCAGCAGCTACTCTGCAAACCCCCAGCAGTGGGGATTAGAAATTAGTTAAGATTAGTCGACTAATCAAAACATTATTCAAAAGATGATTTGTTATTAAATGAGTCGCTAGTGGCACCAATAACAGGAGTATTCCTACCCTAAGCAGGACATCTAAAGCCTGGCGTCCGCCGCGCTGCGAGCGTCTCCATCATCCAATCAGACAAGAGGCACGTAAAGCCGCTGTCACCGATGATTTTAGACGTACGAAAAATCTTGCAAAGACGCTGGCATACGCTGGAAAAGGTATGGTAGGGCCCTATAAAATCCGTTTTATTTTTTCTCAAATTCCATTTTTTTCCATTTTAATTTTGAAAGCCGTTTTTTCCGTTTTATGTATGTATTTTTGTTTTTCCAATCAATGGAATGTTGACAAAACTTGCACAAAACAATAGTTCACCTGAGCATCGCAGAAAAGTCAGGAGGAAGGCACTACGCACTCAGACTAGCAGTGTTTTCTCTTCGCTTTTTCAACCGGCGGCGAGCTGTGGGGGAGAGAGCCTTCACCATTTTTTTTCAATGTTTTGATGGGATGATGGGGGTCGCGTGGAAATGATGGAGCAGGGAGGTTGTATGCGTCAGATTCAGATTTATGCATCTCCGTGTGCATTTACTTCCCCGACATAATGTTCTTCTCTCCCACACAAAAGCCTAATTTCATTTCAAATGTAGAAATTTCTGCGTTTACACTAGATTCCGCAGTTAATTTGCCAATTCCGCGATTCCGTCCGCGATTCAGTGATCATGGAAATTATAGGGCCCTACAGGATGGGTTTGTTTAGTATAAGTTATGAGCACGCTGAAGACGTATGGAACACACATCTATTATTGGATCGACGTACATAAGTTCCAGTTTACTATAGAGTCGTATATAGAAGTCATACATTGAAAATGTGAAAATCATTCTGGCTTAAACATGTATATAAATGTTCTCTCTTTATCAGACATATTGTCTCAAAAACTAGAAAATTTCTATTTGAAAAAAAATAATCCTATCTTAAAATTCATAAATTTTACCTTAAATTCGGCCAATCAGGAAATCAATGGTCATCTGTCAATCCATTTGTTTCTTGGTCATAGCATCTTGATTCATGTGTCGCAGCTAATATCGCATAACGGTTGAAATCAGGAAACCAGAATCCTTTCCTTTTCCCATTTTGTTCCTCGTCCCCAGTGTTCACAGGGATGGGCGTCTGTGTCTTCAGCAGGCGTATATAGAGCTAACAGAACTGGCAGCGCTATGCGAGGCAAGGGCTCAAACATATAACGGACTGGAAGCCTTCTACACCAAAACCAAGCTTCTGTCAGGCCTCTTACGTCCTCTTCCACAACATCTCCGTCCGCTTCCTCCTCCTCTAAATAAAAAAAATGGATGACGGAGGGAGACTCATTCACCTAATCTCTGACACTAAACTCTCCCTCTCTCTTGCATGTTTCCTCTGGTCCATAGCGTTCCTTGTCGAAAGCGTCGTTTCTAAGTCACCAATTTAGTGCTACTACAACTTCCAATGGAATTTCCCATTGGGAACCTGCTAGCACTAAGATGCTAACTGGTTAGCAAGATGCTTCTCCACAAAACCGGCCAATAAACAAACTTTCTTGCGCAACCTTCAAGCACACAACAATCCCGCTTCCCTTGATGATCAACCAATCACATTCACTTTATTCACTCGTGTAAAGTCGGGCACCACTCGGGAGAATTCCGGAAATGCAATCAGGTTGGAAGAGTCGCTCAATACTGCGTGGCGTCTAAGCTTATCCTGCAAATCACTGAGTAACTTCAGCGTGAACTTATCCAGTAGGAACTTCTCTTCCAGCACACGGTTGCATCAACCGTATCTTTTTGCACCTTGCTTTCGTGAACGTGTTTCTAACTTCCAGCTACTGTATAATGTGGAGTATTGGCAGCGTTTTTGCATATAAAGGGGTTCACAGGGAGGAAACCATCAGTTCTCCTCCAGACTTCATCCCCATCATAGGGTGAGAGCCAGAAGGTGTGAGGGTGATGGATCCCTCCCTGCGTTCACGCCCACCACCAACACACTTCCTAGCAGACATGACGCTCAATCTGCTGCCACCAGAAACCTTCTTTCTTTCTTTATCTTTTTTATTTATTCTTTTTTCTTGGTGGGCGGTAAACAGCAGCTAGATTAATAGAAAGTTCAGCGTATGCCAGCGCTTTTTAGGAGATTCTGGGACGTCAGGCAGACGCTGGATAAAGGTGTTACAGGGGCTTTAGGGATTCAATTCTATTGAGTTTATTTCTATAGCTCCAATTCACATCATGTCATCTTGGGTCCCTTCAAAGTTCAACCAGATCATCCAGTCAGATTGATTCAAAGTTTTCTATCTAAGAGAAAACCGGTTGGTTGCATCGATTCAGGAATGTGGTTTAACCTTTAGAAGAGCCACTTCCTGTTAAACCCTGGCTTGTCTGGGCCGGACCACTGAGACGGTTCCAACCTAGAGAGCGACTGAACCAGGGAATGAGTTTAACCGTCCTCTGAATGTCACCATGTTTAATATCAACAGGATCCAGCGGAGGAGGACTGGTCATGGTCTGGTCCATCACCAGCATTTAGTCCTCAGAGTTAGGAGGCGTTAGAGGAGCACTCACCTACGATTGGTCCCACACTCACTCCATACTTCTGCAACTCGTCCCTCAGGCCCTCATCAGTGAGCGACGTCACCTCGACCTCCTCCAGGCGGAGCTTCTCTGATTTCCTGGGGGTTTTCTGTGGAACAGCAGCAGGCAGTTAAAACCGAAACTGGAGCCGTTTCAGCATCTTCCATCAATGTCTGACAAACTGCACCTTCTCCATTGATTCTCTAATCCCACAGGAACAACCCGCTGTGAGCTGAACAGAAGGGAATGATCCTGGTTCTTCAATGATCCTCCATAACCCTTTATTTTCTAACAGCTCTTAAAGGTACAGGGGAGGATTTTTAGGTGAATTTCTTTTTAAAGGTGTCATAGAATATAAAACCTAGTTTCCATTGTCATAGATGAATAACATTCAGTGGGTGAAATGGACGTAGAGAGAAGTTCAAACCCCATCAACACCTCCTTTCTCTGCAAATCTCAATATTCTAAACTTCCACCATAAAACGGTTGAATCCAAACGAAGCACAGAGTGGATGAGCCAGAACCACGGGTGGAAATGCAGCTGCTGGCTGCACGGAGAAATGGGAACATTTTCACAGTCTTCCCAAGGATCTGAAGACTGGACAAGCATGGATTATTTTGGTCTATCAGAAGATCCCAGCAAAGTTTGATGCGCAGCTTTCAAAATCAGTTCAAAGCAGGATGGCTAAACTTCTTTTCCTGAAACGAGGGGCTGTTCCCACCGTGAGGCCATCACAACCACAGCTGGAAGGATGGTTCTGTCACTAAGCTGTAGATAGCAATGCTAGCATATCTATGGAGACCAGAATTGGGTTTCTGAAAAGGCTGACTGGACCTGACCAGCAATGGAACCCAACCCGATGACGGTACGCCGGTGTCAGGCTACGGTCACTGGGTGGTTTGGTCGCTCACGCCCCACTGGCTTCCTGTTTAGGACTACGTGCTGCACTGCAGTCGAACAAAATCCCAGGCGAGTTTTAAATTCCCCGTACATTTCTTTAGGTATGAAAAGTAGGACATATCCTGGAAAAAGCAGACGTCTGGTCACCCTGCCATATCAATGATGTTTCAGTGAGTGAGTGCTTGTTGCTATGATGCATCTTTGCTCAGCAGCTTTACTCGTTATAAACCAACCAATCAGAGCACAGCTCATCTAAATATTCATGATCATACCATAAAAGGAAGAAAACCTGTCGTTTCATTCTAGGGCTTTTAACCAGGCTGCATTAGGGCTCATAGAACAGCTAATATGGCATTTTCAGCCCAATCAATGTTACACACCCTACTCAGCGTTTATTGCTCGCGTTTTTCTTTTCTTTAGGCGTAGATCTCATTATGTTTTTAATAGATGACCATTCTCTAACTGTTCTGGTTCTAGATGCTGCACGTTAAGTAGAGCTTTGCTTTTTAGAATTCTCCAGTGGATTTTTTCATAATCTGTTCAAGTCAAATGTGGGAAACTGTTTTAATGTGTGAACAGCACAGAGACAGAGCTCAGATCTGCTCAGCCTGCCCGGTGAGAGCCGCTCTATACAGTCAGTGAGACATTGGGGAAAAACATCGGAGATTAAAAAGTCGGATGGAACCGATGTGTTCAGGCCTTTAGAGGGATGGAATCTGTGCGTTGAGGAAAATTTGGGCCGTGCAGATGAGCATAGATGCTCAAAAGACATCATTTGTTGGGGCGGACCCTGCGAACATCAAGGATTATTCATGTTTAAATCCAGCTATAAAAGAGTAGTAAAAAGGTTTGCTTTTGATCGTGGTGGACTTACTTCCCCTTTCTTCACACCAACACGGAAACATCTGCAGCGAGTTCAAAGCAGACGGGCTTCCTACCAGCGAGCACTGATGGTGAAACCCTGGTGTTTGCACAGAAACCACATTCAGACGCAGAGCTTCTAATAGGAGGAGAGTGATACTTTACTGCCACTGCAGCGTCAGTAGGAAAGGAAAACTTTAGGCCTCTACTGCCCAACACACATCTCTGTACTAACAAAAACCAGTTCATCTTATGTTCTTTATAATCAACTTTCCAGAAACTAAACACACCACAGCTTAAAGCATGATGATGATGTAATCTGGTTACTTTTCATAAACTCTCTGAGCCGCAGAGGAAATGCTTTACTGTAGTGGATAATAAGCCATGCAGTGGGAGCAGCAGAAATGTGAGGAATGCAGGAGGAAAGCCGCTCCGTGTCGGTGAGAGGAACGGTTGCGTGTTTCTGCCGTCTGATCTGGAGGACGGCCAAGCGGTTTCATAATCATCCTCCAGAGTGAATGAAGCGCTGCTCTGCAGCCACACCCAGCTCCTCCACATTCCCCTTTAATGGCACCAAGTTTACAGGCAGTAGTAGAACGTGCAGCGTTCCAGGACCTGTGGCGTCACGCCTCTACTCACCGCCTGGCATAACAACAACGGACTGAGCTGCTATAAAAACCGCCGTTTTTATGGCGGCTCCAGCCAGGACAGAAGGCAGAGGGAGGACTAACCCACTGGTACGGTCCACCCCTGATCATACTGTGGGTTTGACAGCAGCAAACACGCCAACGTCTCATCATCTTTAACTGCACGCTAAGAATTTCCTCCATAAAAGAGAAGGAGGACGGCAGCAGCTGCAGCCAAACATCTGCCTGAAGCAGCTTGGAAGGACACACGTCCACGGCGTCTTCACATTTCTGTTTTTAGTAAACATGACGGATGGATTCAAATATGCTGAAATTCTTCTGCACTTAAATGAGTCCCGCTGTTAATACTTTATATGATATTATAAATCAGTGCCTCTGCAATTTGAACATTACATTTTGTTAAGTTGTGATTATATTACAAACTGCCCAGCCATACTTTATAACTACAGTTATATATTAAAGGAAAAGTCGCTCATATTCAGAATTCAAACTTCAGAAAAGTCCCTTAAATGTGAAATGATTCCATCCTGTTCAATAAATGATCAGATCTGGCCAGAAGTTCGATGGTAAATCCCTCCCTCTTCAAGTTGGCGATCCAACGACCAACCCGTCCGTGGAGGATCAGGAATCAGAAAGGTGGAATAACTCTTTTTTTCACTTTTACCCGATGTATTCCAGCATCCAGCTGCCATGCACGGGGCATTGTCAGTTTCACTATAGTTTCTGGTGAATTTCAATGGTGAAGTCCTCTGGAAATCTTCAATAATTGTTGTTGATTGCAGATGTGTCTAGTAGTTCCCATTGATTTAGCTTGTAAAGCGGGGAGAATGGCGCTAGGCTTACCGCAGACCGTGTGACGCTACTGCTGGAAGATGGCAGGAGGGAGGTTTTTTTTTTACCGATTTACGCTAAATTCATTAAATCACCACAAATGTATTAGTTTTAGGTATAAATAATGATCCAATGATTATTCCTGCTGACAGGACCTTTCCTTTACTAGAAACAGGGCAGCCATTATGATTTACACTTTATGACGCCTCGTTCTTCGCTCCACGCTCTCCAGAACTCACCATGGCCTCCTTTACGGCAGCTAACCTGAACTAACAGGCCGGGCTGCTCTGCCTATAAGGTGGATGCATGGCGTCCTGCTACCTGTTGATCTCAGCCGTCTCCGTCTCTCTATTGACCATCCTTTGACCAGGACAGCGCTGCTTCTATTCCAAACATGATTATCTAGGCCTTCAAAGAGAAGATAGAGCTGCTCTGATTATGTTTCTCCTGGAAAACGAAGCGTTCTGACTTCCAACAAGGGTTTTCCATGGTGGGACAGAAACATCTGGAGAAGCAAACATGCAGAATGTTTCCTGATGGAGGAGAAAATAATCCCCATTAATCCAGCTTCATTAATTATTGGACCTTTAATTTTCTTCTAGTTCTTAAAGAACAATGTTCAGACAATCAAAGATGAAATAAAAATGGGTATCATCTTAGTTCTATTTAGTTGAAAAGATTTATTTTTATTGCGAAGCGTCTGGTTGGACACGAAGCAAATCCTTTAAACTCTACAGATCAAAGTTGATCTCTGAGGTATGAGAAGATCAAGGCCTCAGCATTCCTCTAAAACCACATCCTCACATCATCAGTAGTATCGCATACCTCCTAACCAATGCAGTGATTGAAGCCTTTATTGACTCTGGTGTCCATGCTGTAAAAACCTGTTTGACCTGAAACACGCAGCGCCGCTTACGCACACATCACCCGACAAATAAATAAACAGCAGCATTCAGCGGCAGCATCTGAAGCAGACAGGAAGCTGCAGTTTGCTTAAACATTTCCAGGCTAGTTGTTCCTATGGCTCAGAGTAACGCACGCAGCTAGCAGGTCGTAACCAAGGGAGACATGTTGGACAGGTCCTGCTGGTAATCTGGAGCAGTCCAATCCTGCAGGGACTGCATAATTTTAAAGGAAATCTAAATTCTTCAATGTTTGTGAGTTCTCGTGTGCTGGTGAAAATTTCCTGCCCCTCCCACTTTACCCAGCTTGCATCAGAGCAGACCTGTCCGTTCTCCAGACTGACAGCTGTCCCAGCATGCACTGCAGCAGCAGCAGCATATAAGGTTAGCGCTCACAGAGCTTAGAGTATTCAGAGTATATAACGTTAGCCTGCGTCTGCGGCGCCCAGGTCCTAACGTTGTTCCGTCTGGGGCGCGCCTGGGCGACAGCCCGTCTGGGCGCCAACGTTACGTTAGTCCGCTCTGGGCGCCAGGGCCAACGACGTTAGCCCGTCTTTGCGGCGCCCAGGGCCAACGACGTTAGCCCGCTCTGCAGGGCGCCAGGAGCCAACGACGTTAGCCCAACGTCTGCGGCGCTTCAGGGCCAACGACGTTAGCCGATCCGCTTCCGCGGCGCCCAGGGCCAACGACGTAACTTCGTTTGCGGCGCTTCAGGGCGTAACAATTAGTAGCTCGCTTGCGGCGCCAGGGGCTAACGACGTTAGCTCCGCTTCAGGGCGCCAGGGCCAACAACGTTAGTTTCGCTTCGCGGCGCCAGGGCCAACAACATAGTGCTCGTTCGCGGCGCCCAGGGGCTAACAACGTTAGCCCGTTCGCGGTAAGCATTAAGGCCAATCTTTAGCCCGCCTGCGGCACCCAGGGGCCAACAACGTTAGCCCGCCTGGGCGGCGCACAGGGCCAACTTAGCTCCCGCCTGCGGCGCCCAGGGCCAACGTTAGCCCCGCTCATGCCCCAGGGCCAACGTTAGCCTGGGGAGAAGTTATCTAGAACAGCTGTTTAGCCCGTTTAGCTAGCACTGCATGGTTCCTCTCAACATGGAGAGCAACATGTTAGGAAGGGCGTAGTCAGTGAGCTTTATTGTTTCTCTCCATTATCTGTCTGAATCCTACTCACTTAGAGGATTGAAAACATAAAAACATCTAACTGATTTTTAAATATTATTTTAGTTTAATATGGAGAAAATCTCTCTGACATGTTAGCATTAGGCCGAGCCATGTCTGTTTTAAAGACTAGGTTTTAATCACCTTCTGCTCTTCCATTAATGAATGTCTCCTAATTCCATCATTTTCCACCAATGTGTTCCTGTTTCTCTCAAACAGCTCACATCTGTGTCAGTGAAGCTGAGTGCTCCACATCTCTGCCTTCATGGTGCCCATCTACATTAAGATCCACAATTCTGAGATTAAAGTCAGAATTCTGAAAAAAGTCAGAATTCTGAATTTTTTCCATATTAAACTGAAATATTTTTTTTACCAGTGGCCCTAATCCTCTTCTGTAGAATCTCTCTCACCAGAGCTGCTCCATGTTTATCAAGCCGTTTCAGATTGTTAGATCAGAAGCGACTGGCGCGGCGTTGGCGTCCGTATGTTGCGTTCAATGGTATCACATAATTTAGAGGTTCAAGTCGGCTCAGGTGTTCCCACAGCATGCCGATCAGAGCCGAGGCGATTTTAACGTGGTTCGCTTGCCGAGTCGTTTGACCCTGATAGACACGCGTCAGTGAGCTGTTCCCACTGCCGCTAAAAGCTGATTGTTAAACTGGTTTAAACATTTTTTCCTCAGTGGGAAACGGATAATGATCTGCAACATTAGGTCCCGTTCATCAACACCTTCGATTCACCATCAAGCTTGAATATTGAACCGTTTCCTGGGCATCGCCTTCCTCCCCCAGTTATAAAGACTAAGTGATTTAATACTCGACTGTAACAATGTGTGATTCCTGAGGCACAGAATGGTTCACACCAGTGCAGAGCAGCAGCTGATGGCATCAGGTTTAAAAAAAATAAAATAAACACAAATAGTAAATAAAGTAGGACGTGCAGCTGAAGACTGGTGTGAAGCTCTTTCTCGTTTTTAATAAAAAAAAAGTCAAACAATTTCTCTTCACTTAATTTCCTTTTCCACAGGAAGGCTCGGATCAGAAGACAGGAGCTGCTTCAGTGGGGATGCTGAGGACAGGAAGTGGCTGATCTAGAGGAGCATCTGAGGAATCCAGTCTGTGGCTGCAGGGCTGGGACCTACTTCCTGCTAACGACTGCAGGAACGCTGAGAAACGGCATCAAACTACAGACCTTAAAGAGGGAAAACCGACATGTTCCAGACTGATCCGGAAAGAGGAATATTTTATGGCTAAAACCAGGCTGATGGTTTCATTCCACTGACCAACAGTGGGGTGCAGAGCACTGGAAATACCACCGACCGGCTGCTATGGCTGATATTGATAGGATTTTGCAGATCTGCTCTTCCTAACCGTGCAGCTGAACCCAGACCTCTGATGACATCACAGCGGGCGCTTCATAGGGGTTTCTAAGGCCTGTATTCTGTGTCCCAAAGAAGACTGATCCTGAGGCCTGAGCAGTAAACAGCAGCAGCAATGATTCCCTACAGCTTCTTTTAAAGCACAGAGCGACAGCTCCGCATGGGGAACAGAAAATGAAATGAACCTTAAGAACCGGTTCCACCACAAACCTGCTGAGACCCATCAGCAGTTGCTTCAGGAGATTTATTTCCAGGCAACTTGGAACATAAGTCTCCATTTTATCCTGATGACGGTTCATCAGGTTAGATTAAGACCGTTTCTCAATTCACTAGAACACGCAGAATAAATCTGGGTCAACTGGAACTGAAGCGTACTGATGACATCATCACATTCAGAGCTCGTCTGGAGCTGCATTTACCTACTGTTAGTAACAGTCTCTAGATAATAATAAATTAGGACTTCATGCATTTAGTGGAGGAATAACAATGAACACAGTCAGATAAACACAGAGGACAGAGGGAGGAAGAAAAACGCCATGAGCTGAGGAAATAGGAGACAAACGGGCAGAAGACGCTGGGGATTTATGAACCGCTTCTAATGTTCACACCTACAGCAGCAGAGGCAGCAGGAGCAGCTAGCTTCAAGTCAATGGTTGATGCACATCAAGCTGCAGCAAAAGGTCCTGCAGCGCGTTTTAGCAGCAGGTGCTGCAGCTACTTCAGTTGGAAAAAGTGAATTGTAGCTGCTGGACGTGCCCACATCAACCAATCAGAGAAGCTGATCTGGGAGCTGGCAGGGGAGTCAGGCGCAGCACTGCTGATGCAGAAGCGCTATGATCACTCCTCTGAAACGTTTATTAACGCCTAAATTAACTAAAATGTAGAAACCTGCCAAAAGCAGAACATGTTTGGCTTTTTATTATCCTGCTGCCTGCGCCTGTAGCACAGACCTGAAAAAACGCTAACATCTACTTCCAGCCGCCACCAACAGGCCAGGGAAGAAACCCACAAGAGGCGAAGCGGGCTGAAGGCAGCTGCTGCTGGGGATTCTGAGTGACGCGTAGCCTAGCACCGCTATGTGGGGGTCTGAGCGGCTCCCACAGAGAAATAATCTTTGAAGGCAGGATGGTAATCTGGATGAACTGACTGCACAGACCATGTTTTCAGGAGGACTTTAGCTGCTCCCGTTGCTTTAGTTTTGAACGTAGCATAAAACGATCCGTATGAGTCGATCTCTGTGGAAAACCTCTAGAAAGCAACATGGCAGTGACCTCTGACCTACTTCTTGCTGACCAGATAATTTCCAACAGCTGAGCCTCCGACAGGCTGGCCGATGGAAGCAACCACCGTTGGAAAGTTACTAGTTACCAAAAAGTAACCAAGGCTACGCCTGAAGTGACCCAAATCCGATTTTTTTGCCCATACGCGACCTGGATCTGATCTTTTCATGGCTGTCTGAACAACACAGATCTGATTTTTTCCAATGCGACCCAGGCCACTTGGATATGTGGTCCTGAATCCGATACGAATCTGATCTTTTCAAATGCGACCTGTGTCCAACGAATCCAGTCCTGTGTCGGATGAATCCAGTCACTATTCTGCATCTTGCTACGCAGAAGGGGCAAGAAATACAACAACCATGGCAGACGATGATGCAGTATTGTATGTTTAACCATATTGAAAAGATTGTGTTTTTATGGTTGGAAAAGACCGCTAGATGCCGCGCCGGCACTACCATCCATGTTTACTTCTGGGAAAAAGAGCACGCTGGCCTGTGGCGTGATGTTCGTCCTCTACTATGCATCTTGGGGACGCACTTGCGTTGTTTTGACTGCGGTTCACACAGGAGACCACATACAAGTTACATATATTTGGAAATATGAAATGCGACCTAAAAAAATTGGATTTAAGCAAAAAAATCAGTATTGAGCATCAAGGCCTGCAGTGTGAACGTAGCTAGAGTCAGTTACTCACTAAGTCAAAGTAACTAGTAGCTTTAATATCAACACTGGAACTAGAAGAGCTAAACATGTGGAATAAATGTGGCGTGAAGAAACTGATCACCATCAGCATTAATGCACAAGTGATTCTATTGATGGTGAACAGAGAAACACAACCATGGCCTCATTGATCAGAACTGTCTGAATAGAGCTGCTGGTGAGAAAGGAAGCAGGAGGTTCCATTAGCATAGAGACCCCCCGGTGTTCCTGTCACAACCGATCCGCCCCGGAAGCACGATCCCCACCGGGGAGCACGATCCGCACCGGGGAGCACGATCCGCACCGGGGAGCACGATCCCCACCGGGGAGCACTATCCGCACCGGGGAGCACTATCCGCACCGGGGAGCACGATCCTTACCATCAGCTCAGATACACATCCAGGTCACCATCGATTTTAAAACCTACATTCTGTTTTTCCCTGCTTAAAGACAGTAAGCGTACTAAACTATAATATGTTAAATGTTAATAATATATTTCCTGAGAAAATAAAAGCATTTAAATCCTTTCTGTTCCTGATCTATACAGGAAATTGGATCTAGTTTTAGGTTTTCCTCTCATGTTAACATGATGTTATGTGTGCGTAATCTAACGAAAGAAACAGACTGCAGATAGACATGGTTTAATCTGATTTACTGCTCTGATCGTGTCCCATGATGACGCCAGAGAAGCGTTTAACGGAATAAATTGAAAAAGCATCAAAATTGTCTCAGAAAAGTCCTTAAATATTTTCTAAAGGTGTGTATTAGCATTCTTTGGTGAGTTAAGGATAGAAATAAGTCATTTTAGAACCATCATCATTTATGGTGACCTAGATCAGGGGTCTGCAACCTTTCATATCCTAAGAGCCATTTTGCCCAGAGTACGACCAAATAAAAGTTGTTTAGAGCCGCCAAAATACAAATTATTTTTTTAAAATCTTGTATAGGAAATTAGTTGTTGCCATCTCAAACAATCAATTCATATATTCTTAATGTTAAAACGTATAATTTTCAAGCTAATTAATAGAAAAATGTCTCTTAAAACATGTTTCTGGTTCTTTTTTAATCTCATTCTTTTTCATCTTATAAAAATGCTAAAGCCAGCTTTGATACAGGTATATATTATAGTAAATTATTTAGCTCCTTATATACATCTTAGCCACTATTAAGAGCCGCTAGAGAGGGTCCAAAGAGCCATATGTGGCTCCGGAGCCGTAGGTTGCAGACCCCCGACCTAGATGAACATCTTAGCGCTGCTAGACGGTTACCCATAATCCTTTGCGTTTTAGGGTTAGGGTTAACCTGACAGGGTTCCTGGTTTTTCCCAGACCTCTGAGATGTTCAGCTTCTAGAATGTAGAGCTTCAGCCGTTCTCTGCATCCTGGAAGTTCAGCTTTTCCCAGAGGACGGTTTTCCAACATCATCAAAGTTTTCCTGAAAGCAGCTTTAATTCCAGCTCTCTCTGCAAGGCTTCAGGTTTAATAGCAAAGGTCTGCTTTTCTAACAACACTGAAAAAAAATCTAAATCAGTCATTTTTTCTTTAATTGAGGTGCATTTGTTCTTGATTTAGGAGATAAATCCAGACACTTTGCAAATGGAAAAAAGATCATTTACATTTTAAAATAACAAACCTGTTGCATTGTCTTATTTCTGGTAATAATATCTAATTATTTTTATTTTAATCCTCATTCCAATGGCAGATTATTTTATTGACCTGCTCAGATTAAGGAGAAATGCCCTTAATTTAAGAGCTGTTGTCTTTCTGCAGTGCAGAGACTCTGAGCAGCAGGTTTCTGCAGCAGCTGGAATCAGAGGGTGGCCTCAGAGATGCCTGCTCTAAATGACAGGAAGGAGCTGCTGCTCCATCCCAGGGGCCCCTAGGGGCCCCCCACCATCAGAGGTCTCACCTTTCCGGAGGAGCGGCTCCTGCTGGGGGCCACGGGCGGCGCCTCCTCGTCGCTGGAAAAGGCGTCCGGCGCAGCGGCCGGAAGCCGCTCCTGGTTCTGGGCCGTCAGCTTGTTCAGGTAAAGCTGCACGAACACGTCCTTAGTGGGGTTCCCACCCGGAAGCTCCACGCTGTGGGCCAGCAGCTGGCTCCTCAGCTGCTCCTTGGTCAGAACCCGCGGGTCCTCCAGGAACTGCGGCATGGCGGCGTGGAGGAGACGGTCAGGATGCACGGAGCCCCGGATCAATGAGCGGGGCGGGGCATGGGGGAGGGGCCTGGGAGGGGCGGGGCATGAAAGAGAGGAGGGGCCACCCCGCCCGGCTATAGGAGGAGGGCGGAGCAGCGCCCTCTGGTGGATCCAAAACAAAACACTGGACATAAACCAGCGCTTCCCTCTAATACTGCTTTGAATTTATTCAATTATTATTGAAAAATAATAAATTCATTAGAATTAAAATGCGCCCTTATTTTTTTCCTATTAAATTTTTTAGATTTCCGTAAACTTTAGCTAAACTGATGTAGTTTCATTGTATTATTTTTTCTTTCTTTTTCCTTTAAATATTTTAACCAGACTGTTTAAGTTTATATTTTTTATTGTCTAATTTTATGGATGCATATGTTCAGTTTTGGAATATATAAAAAGATAAACACAAAATATATGTTCTATATTATATTACACATTTTCTGGATAATCTTGGAGCAATTCTAACTGATATAGTTCTATCTGATCACATTTTGAATCCAATCAAACATTTTAATTTAAACTTATGTGACAAAATATAATTAATACAAATTTAACCCACATTATTAACAGGTTTATCTTCCTCTCACTCAGATAGGTTTATTTCATTGCCTTTCATTTCATGAACCATCAAGTCCCTTTTTGAAATAAACTATAAACTCTGATATTCAGACGTATATCCTTTAATGTTCCATATTGGTTTAGCGGTTTGGATGGTGGAAGAATGGCTCCCAGTACCAAGGCCGCTCTCCCTCCACCTTTACTGGTTATTAAAAGTTCTATCTCCATCTAGCAGACCAGATCTGATGATGTAGATCAACTCTGCAGTAGCAAATCCTCTTTGGTTTATCATTATTTTATGTTCTATTTGGGTTTTACTTCTCTATCTTTCGTCCCCCATGGCTACTTATAATAATTTAACATTTTACCAGTATTTCAGTTTATCCTTCTTTGCCTGTTAAAGTAATTTGATCTATTTTGATATCATTCAAATTTTTGTTTTTCCATTTGACATGTTTTTCTTTCTAACCTTTTCTCATTTCCTTTTATATCCAAATTAGTATGGGGAGCTGTTTCCTTCAAATTAATTCAATATATAATAGAATGGCTTATTGTATTGTATTTCATTATTATATTTTATCAATATATATAAAACATTTAAAAGAAATAGTTTGAACTGTAAATTTACAGTCATTTTTACATTTTTTTAAAGGCTGCACTTTTAAAAAAGATGAAATTGTGCAGACAGAGAAATTTATTTTTGTTTTACACTTGTGTAAACAAAATAACGAATAAAATCAGTCTAATATGCATAAATAAATGCTGCTATTGAGAAATTATAAATACATATTCTATGAAATAAATAAATGTCAGCATGAATTAAACTAAATAAATATCAAGTATTTATCTATTTACTTCCATATTATTGATTAATTTATTTATTTTGTATTTTTTAAAGATGTCTCAGACTCTTATTTTTGAATCCTGGTTTAGATTTTCAAATCTTTTTTTATTCAATGTTGTTTTATATTCAAAGGGCGATGTTCCATATGAAAGTGCTGCCTATGTAGATGTTTCATATGTAGATGTTTCATATGTAGATGTTGCACTTTGCAGTTATTATTGTAATTCACCTACAGTAAACCAGGCCCCTCCTGCTGCTGCTTCCTGTTGTCGGCTCATTTAGATTTCTGCACGTCTCCAACTTCCTGTCATCGCTCCAGCTGCAGGCCCAGTCCAAATACTCACACTAACCCTCCATGAACTGAGCACACGCAGGAAGTGCACTTTACAGTTTGAATGCACAGGTCAGAGGTCACAGGTCACAATCCTGCAAAATCTGGAGAATTCCGTCTGACTGTTTCTGCAACATTACAGTAAAATAAAAAGATAACTGCTGCAATAAATCCTTCTGCATTCACACATGTCCAGTGAAATGTGAATTATTTAGATGATTCCACCTGAAAAGAAAGGTTCTCTGTAGAACATGCATTGGCTCACTTTTTCAACCTTATTTTCACAATAAACCAATAAAATTAAATAAAAATCAGCTGCGTGAAAAACATCATAAAGGAGGAACGAATACAAAAATACTCATTAGAATTAGAATAACTAAAAATAAAGGGAACTTTAGAGAATTAGTCAAACTAAAGAGCTTTTTAATGATTTTATTGTGTTGATGGGATAATTATCCAAAACTCATAAAAAACATTTTAAGAAGGTGTGGCTACTTTCCATTTAAAGCAACTTAGAGGCTTTTAACCCGTCTAATATTTGAAAGATGTTTTCAATAATGATCACTGACTGTATAATTTAAGACCATGAGACAGACTGAGGAAATAAACTCAATTCTTTCTGTTTTATCTAATAAAATTCATCTGCTTTAAACCTGAATCTCTCCTTTACTTTTTCTTACTAACATGTATTTGTTGTTTAGTTTGGTATTTATATATTATTGAGGGTTTCTGGGTGAGTAACAGTGAATAATGCAGTGCGTTATTTGATGGCTGCGCCTGCAGGCAGCGGCTCTCTTTAACTCCACAAAATACGCTGAATAGAACGCAGTAAATTAGGCATCGATCCTGCATCTACTACAGCTGCTGGAGCTACGATCACAACATCAGTTCTGACAGAAAACAGGCAGCTAATATTAAGGCGTAATAAACTCACACATCATCAATGATAATGAACCTAACATACTCCACAGGTAAAGTTTGGCTATTTGTAGAATCCATTTCACATCACTGCTGGTAAAAGTTATCTATGTCTATATTGTAATTTTCCGGGGAAGATAAGTTTATTTATTTTGTAATCTGCTTGGTTAGTAGTTACACGGCGGCCACAGATCCTTATTTACCTGCAAACATGTCCACATTTTCACTGCAGCACACAGATGCTAGCATGTCATGAGGTTTTAATGCACCAGTAGTCTTATCTGCAGGTATTGGTGATTAACGTTTATCCTAGTCTTGACATGAAACGAGGACAGATGGACCCAGTATTCAAGGAGACAGTCAGTGGGCAAGTTCAAAACATTTATTTAATGAAAAACAAAACCAAAAGGGGGAGCTGCTAGGATCTGAGGCACACGGCAACTGCAGGTGGGGCTGCATGATCTCAGGCTTAGACACTCTAGGGGAGGAAACACAAGTAAGTGACCACGTCATCTGACGAAGAATTATCTGGGTTGGTCGCACCTGGTTTAACTGATCAGTCCAATGGTGTCCCCAGTGCTGCAGTCCCAGAGGTCATGCAGGAGAGCCGATCCTGGTCAGGGATCCAGAATAGGCAGGATCCAGGCCTCGTAGAGCTCCCAGGCGGGTTCAGAGTCTGACAGGGTCCGGAGCAGACAGGATCAGGTGCAGACAGGGAGGCTCAGTGGGAGGGGTAGCGAGAACGGGGCGTGGAACCAGGAGCGATGCAGGACAGCACAAGCTGGTCTCCACCTTGGGCTAATCCGCATGGGTGGGCGATTAAAAAACCCTCTCTTTCCACTGGCACTTTGGGGATCCGGGACAGGGTGGTACAATAAAATGACAGACTAACTGAAAAGACAAATAATGATCTGGCACTTAATGTCTCAGGCTAAACAGAATATAAACCAAAGGAAGCAGGTGAGAGGAATAAATGGTGAGGCAGGGGAAGGAAAGCGGCGGAGTGAAAGAAATAACCAATGAAGGGGGAGCAAACAGGCCAGATCATGACAAGTCTAAGCTATGATTAGCGATGCTATCCCTGGCACAAGTCACTGACCACGCAGACACTGTAAATGAGAAAATGGTCAAAGGCATCACACTGAAAATGTTGTTTGTTGTTGATCATCCTAATGTGGTCGCCGTAGTAGAAATGCAACCAGCTGCTTCTCCACTGCAGACTATTCAATCCATCAGGAAACATAAATAACACAGAGCGCCATCTTGACCTGCAGGGACCTGTTTATGACTTAGTTTATCATTTGCAGCATAATTGTGTCACCAGATGTAACTAGTCAAACGGTGATGACCTTCCAAATTATCTGCTTTGATGCATATCTGTGCATTGAAATAATAAACTATATTTTATCTGGTATTTATTAGAACAAACAACTAACATGATTATAAATATATATGGTTACAGCAATGCTAACATTGGACCTTCTCCACAGACACAGTGGACCAGAACCAGCCTCCAGCTGTGTCCACAATCCAGGAGTCACTGCAGAGGTGGTGTCAAGTACAGAAGTACAAATACTTTGTTACTGTACTTAAGTACACTTTTAGGTATCTATACTTTACTCCATTACTTATTTTTTCTTCCTACTTCTGACTTCTACTCATTACATTTTCACACAAGTATCTGTACTTTCTATTCCTTACATTTTAAAACAAATGTTACTCGTTACTCTTGGCTTTGGTTTAATGTTTATAAATGTTTATTTCCGTCATTTGCTCCATCCAATGCAGATCATTGGCTCCGCCCACATCTAGTGAAAACTAGTGTGATTGGATGAGTCATAGAGCATAAACACTCATTGGTTAGCTAAAGGAAATCATCAGAAGCAAGCAGGTGTTCTTCAAACTGCTAGCGTGAATTGTCTATGCCATGCTACAATGTGGGACTCAGGAAAAAGATGTTGAAATGTCTGAAAGGTCGGACACAGGCGACCAGCGTATCAGGACATGGAGACCAACAAGACCTCCCCTCATCCTTGGCTCTATCTCAAAGAATTATAGAAATGTAGCTTTCAATTCATATAGTGGCATCTGGTTGTTTTTTTTTAAAGGTTACTTTTATACTTTAAAGTAGTTTTTTTGAGCACATACTTTTTCACTTTTACTTGAGTAAAGAGGTCAAGTCGCAGTGTTTTTAAACTGCAGTATCTATACTTCTTACTTAAGTGTCAAATGTGAACTTTTGACACACCACTACTGATCAGGGAGGTTATTGTCATAAATCGTATCAAGCTAAATACTATATAAACTATATCTTGTGTTTGTGGCTGTACCAGCAGGGATTAGCCACAAAATATATATATTAAATATTTTTTGTATTTTAGATCAACCTCAGACCTGGAGTCACGGCAGGGATTTACCATTAGACAATAATACCAGGCAGGTGCTCTAGGGCCCCAAGTTCCTGGGGGCCCCATAAAACCCTGTTTCCATGTATGGGAAAGAAAAACTATTCATTATTCTCGATTGCACATTAATTATGTTTCTTGATAAAAAAAAAAAAAAATCCTTTCACTAAAATGCCACTGTCAGAGCAGCTGACAATATTAGAAATTGTATACTCCAGCCCCCCCTTCAAGTGTCCAAATACCATATTGGATCAGTCCATTTTGCTGCACATGTTCAGAAAGGTCCAAACAGACAGCAGTGCAAACCATTTGAAAACAAACCATGCAAAAGAGCAGTGTTGCTAACTTAGCGCTTTAGTCGTAAATTATATTTAGCCACTTTTCAGACCCTCTAGCACTTTGATTTCTAAAAGCTCCTAAGCCAAATCTAGAGACTTTTTTCATACTGGAGACTTTGGAGACAAATATCTAAAGCAGCTTAACCTCTGCTCTCCAGAGCGCAGTAGATTATTGTAACCCGCCTCCCTGCTCTCCTCTATCTTGCTTGTCTGCTGTCAGGATTCATGCAGCTATTATTTCATCCAAATGAAAAATGGAGAACAGAAAGCAGATCATGAAAAGCTTGTCTACAGTGAAAAGAAGGACTGGGTTATTTTACTTTGGCCTTTTTGGAAACACAGGAGGAAGCTGATCAGCTAAGTGAGCTTAGTGTTTGGAAAAAATCTTTCATTCCTTTAGAGACAGCATGAAAAGTCAGCTGAGTACAAAACATAGAGAGGAAAACAAGAAGAAAAGGGACAAGAAGAGAGGGGACACAACCTAGAACAGATAATGGATGTCTATTCTAATGTTAACATTTCTCTATCTGGAGAATGGGGCTGTTTTATGTGTTGTCTTCTCAGTTCAGAGGGCCCCCTGCCTGTCTATGCCTAGAGCCCAATATTTCCTAAATCCGCCCCTGCCTGGATTCCTTCCATAACCATATTCTAATGTTTGCCTCAAAGCGGTTCTACTTCAACCCACCAGTGTTTTATGCTCAGACCCTGTTAGCAGAACCAGTTTATTATCTCCACCTAAACCAATGCAGATGGCTCACATCAGTACGTTTATTCTAAATTTTCCCTATAATCCATCATTTATTCTATG
Source organism: Cyprinodon brontotheroides (assembly GCA_018398635.1). NCBI lineage: Eukaryota > Metazoa > Chordata > Actinopteri > Cyprinodontiformes > Cyprinodontidae > Cyprinodon > Cyprinodon brontotheroides. The sequence continues at coordinate 1,098,536 of JAGKQL010000001.1, read as the reverse complement.
TACACAATGGCAATGTTGACTTGTTTTTGTTCACTCCTCCAAGGAATGGCAGAATTTTTAACAACAATCCAAGATGTGGCGGCTGAACAGCATCAAGAAAGCAAAAACCAATAAGAACATCTCAGATCTACAGAGTGTTATTCTACAATCAAGAGTGGCGGCTCCGTAGGGGACAGCAGGGAATCAGCTTCTTGCACCTGATGATCCATGAAAGATCTGGTGGCCCCGACCCCACAGTAAAGATCTGAAGTAAAAGAAGTCAGTCGAGGGCTAGCTATTCAAGGCAAGTGCCTTATTTTGTTGGATTAAAATCTAAACAGTGGGCACAGCTGTTTGATTGGATTTTTAGAACTTAAAGTTCCTAATAACATGTTAACCTATGTTGTTTTTTTATCATAGGTCAACCACCTCACACATGATGTGGTGCTTGAGGAGAATGTTTTTCCTCTCCACTGTCGCTACAAGCATGCTTAGTGTGAGGGATTGCTTGAAGAGTCAATGAGTCGATGCAATCAGCTGGTTTTCCTTAGATAGAAAACTTTAAACCAATCTGACTGGATGATCTGGTTTAAATTGACCTGAGATGACATGATGTGAATCGGAACTATAGAAATAAACTGAATAGAACTGAACTAAATAGAAAAGAACTAGATTTTAGAACTTATAAAGAGGGACATTGCTTTATTCATTAGCTCTGTATATAATGTGATGTTTTCTGGCAAATTTATTCCATTTATAAAAGAAAAGTAATAATTTAAATATTAGAGCAAATAAAACATTTGAAAAACATTCATTCTGAATGTTGTTTTTTTAACAAGTTAATTTTTTATATCTGTAAACATAATTTCTTATCAGTTCACATAACAGCCTACATGAACTAAAGTAGTTTGTAAAATTTCTAAAGCCTCATACAAATATTTTTTAGACATATGGGAAACTGACATGGAAAACACTTTAATGAAGAGACTTTTATTAATAAAAACATACATAATACAAAAATGTAGCGTCAAATATACTCATAGATCAGCTTATTCTAGAGTGCAAGTCCATCTCCTGAGGCATCTTTGAATAAAGTGCAATAAAGATAATTTAACTTAAACAATAGGTTTACACTCTGACTAGAATAAAGCATTGGTAACAACCATTAGGATCTGGGAAAAGATCTATAATTTTCTAAACAGCATGAAGTTATAACTATTTATTTCCTTCTCCCAGAACACCAAACATTTCTGTTTTCTTTCTCCGCTCTCCTGGACGTCCACCTCAGCTCTAAGGTCATCCCAGACCCTCCTGGACAGTCTGAGCACGCCTTCCTGCAGGATGTGCAGCTCCATGTCTGGCAGCAGGGATGTTGGCAGCATTTCTGTTCCAGGAATGTTTCCACAGATGCACCAGCTGGATGCCTGTGGATGAGGAGGTCCTGGTGGAGGGGGATCAGGGGTCAGAGGTCAAAGATCAGACTAGGTTCTCCAGTGAGGCACCTTAGTAGAAGCTTATGGCACACCTAGCCTGGAGAACAAGAAAAGAAAAAACACACTTTTAACGCAACTTTCAAATAAAGCATTTAACAAACTGAATTCATGTGTACAAACATTTTCTAATAATATTATACATTACATTCCAATATATATATATATATATATATATATATATATATATATATATATATATATATATATATACATATATATATATATACATATATATATATATATATATATATATATATATATATATATATATATATATGAACCGTTTTTAACGGCGGCTTTAATTTGAAAGGTCCCGGAAGGAAGTGTTACCTTAGCAATGTCCGAGGAGAAACAGCGGCCTTTATCATCGGAACTGCAGGTCGCCGCGCGGCACGTTGCTAGCTAGCTGCAATGCTGTAGCTGTTAGCGCGGTCATCGCTCTGCTTTCCGGTGCTCCACCCTCACCCCCGCTGCCAACAGAGCTCCACCCGCTCACCCCTCACCGTCCTCCGGCTTCTTATTCCTCTCTCTCCGCCCGTTAGCCCCTAGCTAACTCCCTAGCTAACTCCTTAGCTAACTCCTCAGTAGCCGTCGCTTCCCTGAGCGGCTGGAGGAGCATGGCGATGAGACAGACCCCCCTCACCTGCTCCGGTCACACCCGGCCTGTGGTGGACCTGGCCTTCAGCGGAATCACCCCCTATGGATACTTCCTCATCAGCGCCTGCAAAGGTGAGGCTCCCCGGCAGCATGAGCAGAGCAGCTGCCCTGGTTAGTCCTGACAGGGCTTCAATGATCCGGCCTCTCTGCGGGCAGAAGGAGCCTCTCTGCGGTGGAGGAACTAATATCGGTTAAAATCAGTCAGATGTGGAGCCAATGAGAGCCAGAGGTCAGGGATCCAGGCTGGACTGGTTCGGGTTCTGCCTTCAGTTCGGATGGAGGGAGGTCAGGTCTGCTGGAAGGTCTCTGCGTCTCTACTTAGATTATAGAGCAGATCTGATTAATCTGTTGAAATAACCACCTCATTTAATCCTCTAATCATTAACCTGAGTCTAAAACCTGCCTTTAGCTGACAGGGATCCACCTACAGCAGTTATTATACCACCATTGTTAAAATAGACATAAACATTTTACATTTAAGATTAAATAAATCCTCAGTCGGTCTGATCTATAATCCACATCTCCTCACACAGCATCCAGCAGCTTCTGCCCAAACCGTTCATCCCTGATTAGTTAGTAACCAGTCCAGGTCTGGGATAACCAGTCCAGGTCTGGGATAACCAGTCCAGGTCTGGGATAACCAGTCCAGGTCTGGGATAACCAGTCCAGGTCTGGGATAACCAGTCCAGGTCTGGGATAACCAGTCCAGGTCTGGGATAACCAGTCTAGGTCTGGGATAACGAGTTGCTCTAGAAGTGGTTTTAACTGGATTTGCTGAAATCTTTAAGCTTTCATCCTTTTTTAGCTCCATATAATAAATAATCTGATCAACGAAGCTTTAATAAAACTCTCTTCTTCTGGGGAATGTGTGAAAATGATGCTTTGATCTGAAGGAACCAATCAGCCGTCACCCTGCTTTACTGCGCTTCTTCCTGACGTTCCTCTTCCTGTTTGATCCGGTTGTAACTGAATGGATTGGAGCCAAAAGCAGCTTTGCTCTGAATGTTGACGGTGGATTCAGAGGATAACACTCTACAGCCACAGCTGGCCTGGGGCACGCTGGCACAGAAGCTGGGCTGCATGACGATCAGCTCCATCTGCTGTGGTGACTCCAGACATGCTCTCCTACGGAAGCCCAGAAGCATGGTGGTCTGGAGAGCCTGGATGCCAGCTGCTCGCCAGAAATTGATCTTTATTGATCTCAGAACTCTCTGCATTTAGCCCCTCCCCTTTGGGGAGCAGTGGGCTGCCATCGTGCGGCGCTCGGGGAGCAGTGTGGGGTTAAGGGTCTTGCTCAGGGACCCAGAGTGGCAGTGTGTGGGATTCAAACCGGGAACTTGCAACCTTCCCAGAGCTCCAGCGCTCTGCTGTAAAGCCGGGCGTAAACTGTGCGATATTGTTCATCGTTGCACGCAGCTACAGCTCACACTGTACGACCAAACCTCAGGGTTTCGTCGTAAGTGTGAGTCCACAGCTCACATGTTTGTTCTCACACTGCGAACCGACGCTCTGATGCGATCTACCTGCTCACACTCTACGTCTAAAAACCAGGTGGGATTCAGCTCCGCAGTGAGATGGCGCTACTCAGACTCGTCTGTCTGGAAGCCAAATGAGTAGAAGAGGAATCTGAAGCTCACTAGAGTGAAACGCGCTGCCTTGGATATTTGTGTGATTTAGTGCTGAGTCTGTCAATTTTACAGAAAGAACACCATTTCACTCATTGCACCCCCGCCATGCTGCTGTGGTTACATCAGAGAAGAAGAAGAAGAATCCTTGAGGAAACGCTCAGACCTGACGGACGCTCACAGTTAGGCTGTTTAATGGTTGAAATGTTGATGCTAAGCGTCTTTAGCTCGTCTAACTGCAGCCGTCTGCAGCTCAGACATAGAGCTCACCATCTAGATGTGATTCTGATTCTGACTCCATGTTCACGCCGTCCTCCTCTCTTGTCCCCCCTCAGATGGTAAGCCCATGTTGCGCCAGGGAGACACAGGGGACTGGATCGGAACGTTTCTGGGTCACAAAGGCGCCGTCTGGGGAGCCACTCTGAACGCAGACGCCACCAAGGCCGCCACGGCAGCAGCTGATTTCACAGCGTGAGTGGGGGGGGTGACCAGTCCAGGTATGGACCCGGCTGCAGGCTAAACGCTCCTCTGCTCTACAGGAAGGTGTGGGATTCTGTCAGCGGAGACGAGGTCCTGTCACTGGCTCACAAACACATCGTGAAGTCTGTCAGCTTTACGCAGGTCAGTTTGGTTCTGTGGACCGACGGCGCCGGTTCTGTTCTGATCCACTAACCGCCCCTTCTGTTCTCCAGGACAGCAACCTCCTGCTGACCGGAGGAAACGACAAGCTGCTGCGCATCTACGACCTCAGCAAACCGGACGCTGGTGAGCTACAGAGCAGGGGGGCGGGGCTTGTTCTAGGCGGCTGTAAAGGTGGAGACGGGCGCGGCGTGGCGGGGAACGCTGCTAGCCCTGCTGCTGACTGACTCAGCTGTGTGTGTGTTTGTGACGCAGCTCCTCAGGAGATCTCAGGCCACAGCTCAGCCATCAAGAAGTCTCTGTGGTGCAACAACGACAGCCAGATCCTGTCCGCCGCTGACGATAAGACAGTCAGGTTGGTTTCTGCTCCTCCCACATCAGCCAGAAACGCCTCCTGAAAAACTGAGAATAAGCTTTTCATTATTTACATGACATGAAACATCCACACCTCCCCAAATGGAAATAATAATAACTAATAATCCTCCGTAGTGCTGATGAATATCTAGGACCAAAATAAGCAGTTCATTATTAAAGGTTTAGGATTAAGGGCTGAACTGAGTCTAGGTTAGGATTCGGGAAGCTGTACTGTCAGGGTTAGGCTGTAGGAACTGGTTAGAAATGAATGGAAGGTCCCTATGAGGATGAGGAAACATGACGTGTGTGTGTGTGTGTGTGTGTCCAGGCTGTGGGACAGCAGATCCATGGAGGAGGTGAAGACTCTGATGTTTGAAACGTCCGTTAGCAGCATGGAGTACGTCGCTGATGGGGAGATCCTGGTGATAACCTACGGAAAGACCGTGGCGTTCTACAACGCTCTGAGGTAAGGCCAGGCGGGTCGCCGATGGCTACGGCGTTCTGGTCACCATGGAAACTAACCTCCCTCCTCCTCCTGTTCAGTCTGGACCTGATTAAAACCGTGGAGGCGCCGGCTCCCATCAACTCGGCCTCCCTGCATCCAGACAAGGACTTCTTTGTCGCCGGCGGTGAAGACTTCAAGCTCTACAAGTTTGACTACGGCACCAAGGAGGAGCTGGGTGAGGCTGAGGGGTCCGCTGGGACTGACGGGGTCATCCGCTCACAACCAATCAGATGCCACTCAAAGCGCCGCGTTTATATTCTGTCAATCATCTCAAACTGTTGAGCAAATTCCTGCAGCTTTTGCCTAAAACCAGAGGATATAAGATCTGCTCTCTGTCCTCCATTTCCACATCGCTCCGTCGCATTCTAGCAGAAAGTGTTGCTGCATTATGGGTAATTCTGCCGATGAGTGATGCAGTCCTGCGCTGTGATTGGTCCAGCCAGAGTGGGCGGCGGTTTACCAGATGGAATTACGCTACGTGTGACGCGTTATGGCTGACCCCTGGTTCCTTTACCCTCTGTCACTACATGACCCCGTAGCGGCTGCGGCTGCAGCGACCCCGTAGCGGCTGCGGCTGCAGCGACCCCGTAGCGGAGGCTGCGATCCGTACCGTGTTTATTTGCAGTCTTTAAAGATGTCAACCAATCAGATCCTTCCTGGGTCCTTGGAGCTAGAAGCTGACTATGTTTGGACGGATCCTAAATGTTCTTCATCTCCTTCTGTCTCCAGAGTCCTATAAAGGCCATTTCGGTCCGGTCCACTGTGTGCGCTTCAGCCCTGACGGGGAGCTGTACGCCAGCGGCTCAGAGGACGGGACGCTACGCCTGTGGCAGACGGCGGTGGGGAAGACTTACGGCCTGTGGAAGTGCGTCCTTCCTGGTAGGTCCCTTCCTGACCGGCAGTCCTGCTGCCTCCATTCCCGGTTCTTTCATACATTTAAGGGAACCTTCGTTGGTGTTTCTGGGGACGGTGGTTTCAGACGTGCTTCCTGTTAGAAGAGCAGGTTCTGGTCTGAAGGTTTGTGTTCGCTCAGCTGGGCAGCTTCAAACGGCGGCGAGCGAACTGGATGGAGAGCAGAGGAGGAGATCAGGGATCAACGGTGCTGATAATCCAACACCATACTGATTCCTTCCTCTCCGCCATTTTTCATCCTGCAGCCCTTTTCCTTTCAAGGCAGAAATATCTCTGCTTCCCGGCCAAAACGATGTTTACTGTTTGAAAAACTGAACTTTATTTCCTAAATTAGAGCCCTGGAGGATTGAAACTGAGAGAAATAGAAATAAATCTCTTCAAAGTTTATCTTTTATATTTAAAAAACCTCAAATAAATATGGATGAAATAAATGGAGGAACTATGAAGTTCAAATAACACGGGAATATAAAAAAAAAAAGATTTATTTAAATGTTTTCATCATTTGCTAAATTACTTATTGCAGTTTGAATTTGGCTCCCCCAGTGGACAAACGCTGTATTGTTTCGCCTGAAGGAAGACAGCATTTCCCACAGGGAGCAGAGCGTTAGCTTAGCGCTTTACTACCTCTGCACAGCCTCGGAGCGTTAGCTTAGCCTTTACCACCTCTGCACAGCCTCGGAGCGTTAGCTTAGCCTTTACCACCTCTGCACAGCCTCGGAGCGTTAGCTTAGCCTTTACCACCTCTGCACAGCCTCGGAGCGTTAGCTTAGCCTTTACCACCTCTGCACAGCCTCGGAGCGTTAGCTTAGTCTTTACTACCTCTGCACGGCCTCGGGGCGTTAGCTTAGCCTTTACTACCTCTGCACGGCCTCGGAGCGTTAGCTTAGTCTTTACTACCTCTGCACGGCCTCGGAGCGTTAGCTTAGTCTTTACTACCTCTGCACGCGACAGCCTCGGGCGTTAGCTTAGCCTTTACTACCTCTGCGGCCTCGGGCGTTAGCTTAGCTACCTTTACTACCTCTGCACGGCCTTTTCGAGGCGTTAGCTTAGCCTTTACACTACCTCTGCGACGGCCTCGGGCGTTAAGCAGCCTTTACTACCTCTGCACAGCCTCGGGCGTTAGCTTAGCCTTTACTACCTCTGCGACGGCCTCGGGGCGTTAGCTTAGCCTTTACTACCTCTGCCACGGCCTCAGGCGTTAGCTTAGCCTTTACTACCTCTGCACGGCGTCGGGGCGTTAGCTTAGCCTGTACTACCTCTGCACAGCCTCAGAGCGTTAGCTTAGCCCCCTTTACTACCTCTGCACAGCCTTGGGGCGTTAGCTTAGCCTGTCTTACCTCTGCACAGCCTCGGGGCGTTAGCTTAGCCTTTACTACCTCTGCACAGCCTGGGCGTTAGCTTAGCCTTTACTACCTCTGCCGCGACACCGGGGCGTTAGCTTAGTCTTTACTACCTCTGCCGCAGCCCCTTTCGGGGCGTTAGCTTAGCAGCTTTACTACCTCTGCGACTCTGGGGCGTTAGCTTAGCCTTTACTACCTCTACCTGCGGCCTCCGGGGCGTTAGCTTAGCCTTTACTACCTCTGCGGCCTCGGGGCGTTAGCTTAGCCTTTACTTACCTCTGCACAGCCTCGGGGCGTTAGGCTTAGCCTTTACTACCTCTGCCGCGGCCTCGGGGCGTTAGCTTAGCCTTTACTACCTCTGCCGCGGCTCGGGGCGTTAGCTTAGCCTTTACTACCTCTGCGCGCGTCGGGAGCGTTAGCTTAGCCTGTACTACCTCTGCACAGCCTCAGGGGCGTTAGCTTAGCCTTTACTACTCTGCACAGCCTTGGAGCGTTAGCTTAGCCTGTCTTATCTCTGCACAGCCTCTCAGAAGCGTTAGCTTAGCCTCTACTACCTCTGCACAGCCTGCGGGGCGTTAGCTTAGCCTTTACCTCTGCTTGCAGCCTTCGGGCGTTAGCTTAGTCTTTACTACCTCTGCGGCCTGCGGGCGTTAACCCAGCCTTTACCTACTACCTCTGCGCGACCTGCCGGGCGTTAGCAGCCTTTACTACCTCTGCACAGCCTCCGGGCGTTAAGCAGCCTTTACTACCTCTGCGACGGCCTGGGCGTTAGCTTAGCCTTTACTACCTCTGCACAGCCGGGCGTTAGCGTATAGCTTTACTACCTCTGCACGGCCTCGGGGCGTTAGCTTAGCCTTTACTACCTCTGCGCAGCCTGCGGGCGTTAGCTTAGCCTTTACTACCTCTGCGACGGCCTCGGGCGTTAGCTTAGCCTTTACTACCTCTGCTGCGACCTCGGGCGTTAAGCAGCCTTTACTACTACTCTGCTTGCGGCATAGGGGCGTTAGCTTAGCCTTTACTACCTCTGCGGCTCGAGGGCGTTAGCTTAGCCTGTACTACCTCTGCACAGCCTCGGGCGTTAGCTTAGCCTTTACCTACCTCTGCCTCGGAGCGTTAGCTTAGCCTGTCTTACCTCTGCACAGCCTCAGAGCGTTAGCTTTAGCCTTTACTACCTCTGCGGCCTCGGGCGGGCGTTCTGCACAGCCTCGGGGTTAGCTTAGCCTTTACCTACCTCTGCGGCCTCGGAGCGTTAGCTTAGCCTTTACTACCTCTGCTGCAGCCTCGGAGGCGTTAGCTTAGAGCCTTTACCGCTACCTCTGCTGCGGCCACCGGGCGTTAGCTTAGCCTTTACTACCTCTGCGGCCTTTCCGGGCGTTAGCCCAGCCTTTACTACCTCTGCGCTTGCGACCTCCGGGCGTTAAACAGCCTTTACTACCTCTGCTGCGGCCTCGGGGCGTTAGCAGCCTTTACTACCTCTGCCGCGGCGCCAGGGGCGTTAAGCTTAGCCTTTACTACCTCTGCACCGCGCCTCGGGGCGTTAGCTTAGCCTGTCTTACCTCTGCACAGCCTCAGGCGTTAGCTTAGCCTTTACTACCTCTGCACAGCCTGGGGCGTTAAGCTTAGCCTTTACTACCTCTGCACAGCCTCCGAGGCGTTAGCTTAGCCTTTACCTCTGCACGGCCTCCAGCGTTAGCTTAGCCTGTCTACCCCACACTCTGCACAGCCTCCAGGCGTTAGCTTAGCCTTTACTACCTCTGCACAGCCTCAGGGCGTTAGCTTAGCCTTTATTACCTCTGCACAGCCTGGGGCGGTTAGCTTAGCGCTGCTACCTCTGCACAGCCACCGGGCGTTAAGCTTAGCCTTTACTACCTCTGCACAGCCTCGGGGCGTTAGCTTAGCCTTTACCTCACCTGCACAGCCACCGAGGCGTTAGTAGCCTTTACTACCTCTGCACAGCCTGGGGGCGTTAGCTTAGCCTTTACTACCTCTGCAGAGCCTCGGGGCGTTAGCTTAGCCTTTACTACCTCTGCACCGCCTTGGGAGCGTTAGCTTAGCCTTTACTACCTCTGCACAGCCTCGGGGCGTTAGCTTAGCCTTTACTACATCGGAGCGTTATTTTAATTAGAGCAGGGCTGATGATTCTGTTGGTTTCCATCATGTGATGCAAATCGGTGTGCGATCAGGCTGATCCAGGGTTTCATCTGCAGCTGTTCTGTTCTGGCCCATTTGGGCCTTCAATGGCTGCAGGAAGGCTTTTCTCATACATCCAGAGTCTGATCCTTGGACCTGGAAGGTCTGTCAGCAGAGCCTCCCCTCTAACTGCCTGCCTTGCTGTCTTGTCTTCAGAGGACCTGGGAACAGAGAACTCAGAGCAGCTGTACAGCACCACTCCCGAGATCAAGGCCTGAGGACGGGGAGAAGAGAAACGAGGACGAGGAGGCGTGCCTGAAGGCTAGCTGCAGTCTTTTAGCAGGCCACATGGAGGAGCAGCATCCAGAGCGTCTCCATCCAGCAGGAACTGCTGTTCCAGCCTGACTGCTCTGTTTGTCATCGCCCAATAATCTCTCACCCTTTCCTTCTTTTAAAGTCCTTGGGGCAGTTTGGGCTGCAGAGGAAACCAGTAGAGCTGTGAGTGGAGGTCACCGCTGCCTGCTTTCTGTCTGATCAGCCGCGTTCTGAAGGCCTCAACTTCTTTTAAATTCCCCAAATGTTGAGATGCTTGGCTCAGTTTCGGTTTGAAATGTGGCTCCTAAGAAGCTGGACCAAGGCTTTAGTTTTCAGTTCATACCAGAGGTAGTGGCACTGTTTGTGCTTTGATTTCTCCCTACAGGATGACTTTGAGTATTTACTGCTGTTTTACTGGTTCAAATAAAAGAATATTGTTTTGTGATGACATGGAAATGGAAAAAGTGTCGCTGAGATCTTCTATGTTGCTTTTTCATTTGTGTCCAATGTGAAATAAATGAACTTTGGTTTTATTTCTAAGTAATGCACACATCCCAGTGTTTGGTGTTTTTGTTCATCGCAGGTTAAATCAGGTTTCCAGTTTATCGTCTGCGTTGAAGCTTTGACCATCTGCTCTCCTGCAGGGGGTTTGATCAATTCTGAAAAGCAGAGCATATTTCCTTCTATCCAAACAGACATTTTTAGATTTAGATAGATCCAGCTCGATCATGAATACTGTCTTATTTTAGAAAAGACTTGAATATTTTATTGGAATTAAAGGAACAGCACTAGACTGGTTTAGAAATCTTATCTATCTGATCAAATTCAGTTTGTTCAGTTTGTTAAGGTTAATAACGAGATCTTCCTCATGCTCAAAAGGTTACCTGTGGAGTACCACGGGGATCCAGTGCTAGGACCAATTCTCTTTTATTAAACTCTATTTCTATAGCTTCAATTCACAATACTTCAATCCGACGATCCCACTCAGATTAAACGTTCAAAGAGTTCTGGTTTTAAGATTCTCTCTTCCTGGATAAGCATGTCCCAAGACTTATTGAGGGTTTAAGGGAGGTACGAAACGACTGTAGAAGCAGAGATCAGAAACGGTAAACTAGCTGCACAGTTGGTGCTGTCTGGGAAAAGAAACGGTTAATCAGACAAGCTCCCATGTAAGGTTGAAGAGAGCACATCTAGTTATGTTTTCTATCTAAAGAGAAACACACTGATTCCATTGACTCTTCAGCAATCCCTCACTCTAAGCATGCTGAATTGGGTCAAATCCTCTTTGTCTTATAGGGAACAATACGTACAGTCTGGGGGAATTCTCATCAAGATTCATTACTTGTACAATCTTTATCATATCAAAATTTAAGTTTACATTATTTGCAGGCAACGCTAAGAAACTGCTCAGGGAGATATCTAGGCTTTGGGTTAATACACAAGTAATCTAGATTGTCAAACTACAGAAAAAAAACTTTATGAATGTTTCATAATGTTGGATTCAGAGATCATACTAATTCACTTTTCTTAAAAATTTGAGCTATCTCTATAGTTATGCTGCTATAGGGTTAGACTGCTGGAGGACATAGGGACCCCTTTTTCATCATTCTATCTCTATTCTCCCACTCTGCAGAATCTGTTAGTTCAATCTCTAACGTTCTGCTCTCTCTGCTTTTCCTCATAGTAGCTTCATCTGGTCTGTTCCTGTTTGGCTGTGACTCCATCCTGGAGAGA
>JAGKQL010000001.1:1066981-1081631 GCA_018398635.1 Cyprinodon brontotheroides | reverse complement strand
ATACCGTTCAAAAGTTTGGGGTCACCCAAACAATTTTGTGTTTTTCTAAAAAAGTCACATTTATTTACCTCACACCATACGTTGTGAAATGAATAGAAAATAGTCAAGATATTGACAAGGTTAGAAATAATGACTTGTATTTGAAATAAAAAAAAATTTTACATCAAACTTTGCTTTAGATCAAAGAATCCTCCATTTGCAGCAATTACAGCGTTGCGGACGGCATTTCTAGCTGTTAATTTGTACCAGCTGCCTGCTTCTGCTCTAAATAGTTCCTGCACTATTTGGAAGTGGATTTAGGGTCATTTACCCTGCTGTAGGATGAAATTGGCTCCAATGAAGCACTGTCCTGGGTATGGCATGGCGTTGCAAAATGTAGTTGATAGCCTTCCACTTTGTTCAGGATCCCTTTTATCTGTACAAAATCTCCCATCTTACCAGCACCGGCGGCCCCGGACCATCACATTACTGCCTCCACCATGCTTTACAGATGAAAATTCAAGGCATTCTTCCTGCATCACTTTTCATTTGTTCTCAGATATAAAGAAACAATTTAGCTTCTTTGTGATCCAAACACCTCACACTTGATTTATCAAAATGCAGCACTTACTACATTCTTTCTCCATCCAGTAATACTTGTTCTTTGTCTGCCCTGAAGCCCAGAATCCTGCAGCCGCCTCTTCACTGTAGATGTTGACACTGGTGTTTTGTGGGTACTATTTAATGAAGATGCCAGTTGGGGACCTGTGAGGCGTCAGTTTCTTAAACTAGAGACTCTAATGTACTTATCTTCTTGCTCAGCTGTGCAACGCGGCCTCCCACTTCTTTTTCTACTCTAGTTAGAGCCTGTTTGTGCTGTCCTCTGATGGGAGTAGTACAAACCGTAGGAAATCTTTCTTTCTTATCAATTTCCCGCATGGAATAGCCTTTATTTCTAAGAACAAGAATAGACAGTCGAGTTTCAGATGAAAGTTACTTTTTTCTGGCCATTTTGAGCGTTTAATTGACCCCACAAATGTGATGCTCCAGAAACTCAATCTGCTCAAAGGAAGGTCAGTTTTGTAGCTTCTGTAACGAGCTAAACTGTTTTCAGATGTGTGAACATGATTGCACAAGGGTTTTCTAATCATCAATTAGCCTTCTGAGCCAATGAGCAAACACATTATACCATTAGAACACTGGAGTGATAGTTGCTGGAAATGGGCCTCTATACACCTATGTAGATGTTGCACCAAAAAACAGACATTTGCAGCTAGAATAGTCATTTACCACATTCACAATGTTTAGAGTGTATTTCTTAAAAGTTAAGACTAGTTTAAAGTTATCTTCATTGAAAAGTAAAGTGCTTTTCCTTTAAAAATAGGGACATTTCAATATGACCCCAAATTTTTGAACAGTTATACATATATATATATATGAGATATGTGGTCCAAACAAGTAGGATTATTTGTGTCTGGAGGAAAAACCTGCTGAGGAAGGAGGACAGCATGAAGTTCAGTACCAACCTTCTAACTGGTTCGCTGTGGACCAGAGCAGCATCTGTCATGACTTTCATCCAGGACTCCATCTCTTTAGCTGTGTCTGTGCAGAAGTAATAGGTCCTCATGTTGGGATGAGTGGCCTGAAGGGGGCGGAGGAAGCAAGGGTGAGTGATTGTGCTGAAGAGAACGAATAAGGTCTGCAAAGAGTTCTCAGGGACCCTGACCATGAGCTGAGGTTTACAGTCAAAAAGATCAAACAGAAAGTAAAAACTGATCAGAGGAACAGATGGAGGGAAACAGTAAAAGGTTAAATATCAAATAACAAAGCGTGTATCTGAAAACCTTTGATCCTGGTCTCTGAGCTCCTCTAGGACATCACTGAGAGTGGCCATCAGGAAACCCAACCCCTCACCTCTCATCAGGACCAGACATCAGATCAGATCCAGTTAAACTTTTCCGGGGTGGCAAAACTATTGTCTTCATCTAGATTTCAACTTGGATGTTAGATCCAGTTCAACCAGGTTATTTAAGGGTATTCCTTTGATCTCACTCCCTCCATTTTAGATGTGATTAATCTATCTCTGTTACAGGGATATGTACCTAAAGAAAAGCTTTTAAGGTTGCTGGGGTAAACCTCTGCTTAAAGAAACGCTACTCAGCCCAGATGACTTGGTCAATTATAGACCTATATCCAATCTTCCTTTCTGATCTAAAATTCTTGAGAAAGTAGTTGCCAAACAAGTGTGCGATCACTTACACCATAATGAACTTTTTGAAGAGTTTCAGTCTGGCTTTAGAGCTCATCATAGCACTGAAACAGCTCTGGTGGAAGTCACTAATGATATTCTCATGGCCTCAGATAATGGACTTGTATCTGTGCTCGTCCTGTTGGATCTCAGTGCTGCATTTGATACAGTTGACCATAATATTCTTTTAGAAAGACTTGAATATTTTGTTGGAATTAAAGGAACAGCTCTAGACTGGTTTAAATCTGATCGAATTCAGTTTGTTCATGTTAATGACAGATCTTCAACACGCTCAAAGGTTACCTGTGGAGTACCACAGGGATCAGTGCTAGGACCAATTCTCTTTACTATATATATGCTCCCAATTGGTAGAGTTATTAGACAGCATGGGATTAATTTCCACTGTTATGCTGATGATGCAGCTATATCTGTCTATAATCAGATGAAGCTAACCCCATTACATAGATTACAGGCATGTCTGAAGACATAAAAACCTGGATGACTCTTAACTTTCTGCTTCTGAATGCAGACAAAACAGAAGTTATAGTCTTTGGACCAGAGTCTCTGAAAAAGAAGCTGATTAGTCAGTCACTTCATTTGGATGGGGATTAAGCTGATTTTCAGATAATAAAGTAAAAAAATCTTGGTGTTGTTTTTGATCAGGACCTGTCATTTTAAATCCCATATCAAAGAGGTTTCTAGAATTTCCTTCTTTCATCTGAGGAATATTGCAAAAATGAAATCTCCTGTCAGGGGTGATGCTGAGAAACTAGTCCATGCATTTGTTCTTCAAGGCTGGACTATTGTAATTCTTTACTATCAGGAAGTCCACAAACTGTAGTTAAAGCCTTCCAGCTGATCAAAATGCTGCAGCCAGAGTTCTGATGAAAATGAAAAAGAGAATCATATCTCTCTATCCTGAAAGCTTCTCTTCATTGGCTTCCTGTTAAATCAGAATAGAATCCATTTTTAAAAACAGGAACAACTACAATGGATTCACGACAAAAAGGTTAATCAGTCTTTTGCCAACACCATTAACAAGAACCTGTTCCTCTTAGATGTCTAGCAACTCTAGATCCATATCCGTGACACGTGATGTCTTGCAGATGCGCTTCTCGTTGTTTTGAAAAATAAACACTCCGCCCGACACGGTGGTTCTTTTGACCATCTCTTGGCGAAGTTCTGGCGAGGTTCTCCAATAGGCTCCCCCCTTAGCGCTTTCACGCGAGGGGAAACTGCTGTGGGTCCCCTAGAAATTCTAGACCCGCGTTGCAGAAGCATACCAGCAAAACTGGTTGGCGACTAGACTTAGCGACATTTGATGGTAATGCGGTTGCAGAAGTATAATCTGCCATTAAGGCGGTAGCTTTGGAGGGAGCTGAAGAGTTCCACTGCTGACCGACTGCTGGTGGGGCAAGAGCTGAGCTTTTATGGTGGAGTAAAGGGGAGAGAAATCAGGCTCTAACAGTTCCTGTTAGAAGCCTCCTGAGGAAAAAACGTTCTTTGGTGACATGCTACCATCACCCTTAACACAAGCGTTTCAATGTCAAAGGATGGCCCGGTGCTAGCATAGTGTTGTGGGAATGCTATTCTCTAAGCTAGCCAGGAGAGGCTAACACCAGGACAATACTTGGATTACCTTCTACCCCTGAAGCTTTAGCTATAACAGAATATTTTAGATAGAGAGCATTTTTATTGATATGCCAGAAAGGCCTAGTCAAAGTCTAGACCTAAACTCAAATAAGAACCTGTGTCAGGGGATTAAAAGCTGAGTTCCACAGGAACTGTGGTCTGCATGTGTTGAAGCTGAGGGAGTTTAAGGCAGAAAACCACAACAAGCCTTCACACTTTTCATGACTGACTTTTTACTTTCTGCTGAATCAGTCAAAAAAGAATCAAGGCAAGATCCTCAGCCCAGCACCTAGAAGGGTTTACCCCGAAGGCATACTTCTTGCTGATGTGGTTGGATCCACAGACAGCATGGAGATGTGAAAACTGGGCAGCAGGATACTTCCCAAGGATGCTGTCCTCTTTCTCATCTACAGAAACAACAAAAACAAAAATCTCAACAAATATATGCAGGACATTTTTAGATAAAAGAATCACTCCATCTCTCCCCGTCGGACATAAGGAATCAGCTGGAGATGAAAATGGGGCGAGGCTCCTACAGGAAAGGGACTTCACCTGAGTGGCAAAAGGATGGCTCAGGAGATTCTAGGATCCGTCTGCAAACCCTGAACAAATTTGGGGCCGAATGACACCAGAAAGTAACATGTTGCTGCACAGACTAGCCACTGTGCCCAGAGCTGAACCACAGCTTAGCGCCTCCCTCCTGCTGCCATGTATGTGTAGGGGGGTTAGTGCTGTTAGCCATGTCTCAGTGAGCCCAATGAAGCTGCTCTCTCACTACAGTAGATCCACAGATGTTGATGTGGTAGATCATCAGGTTTCTGCAGCTGGAAGAAGGCAGATGGTTCAGGACAAAAACAAACTATAAAAAAGGATCAGAAGTGACTGCAGCATCCAATCCGGATTCTAATAGGATCAATTGACCTTCTCATCATGAAGGTAAGGGATAAATAATCAGGTATGAAAATATTTAAGTTTTTAGACCGCTGTGCTCCTCCATCACTGATTGGATGAAATGGTTCATTTAGGTTTTTTCCTCATTAGGTCAGTTTTGTTATGTAAACAACCTCCCAGGTTCCAATCTGGTTCCATATTTGCAGGTTTATAAAGAGCATATCATAAAAAAATTCTTAGTAAAGTTTTAAAAAATGATTTTCAAATGTAATTTTTTTATTTCAATATTTGTACTTTTTTTATATTTATTTTTGTTTTTCAAATTTCTCTTCTTTATGTGGGTTTGAACAACTCTCTTCTTCTCAAACTGAATTTTCCAGGTCTGATGGTGTGGTAGGAGCCACATTTCTATTGGTCCTCTGGATTGTCATCAGCGTTTCTATTGGTCAGGGCGAGAGAGCATATAGATTGGGTGGGAGAAGACAATGTGATCTGGGAAACTCAACCTGAAAATAAAAAAATCTATAAAAATAAAAGATATCAAAAAAGTTGTACATTCAGCAGGGCAGTTTCAAGGGAATTTAAGGGCCCCAAGCAAAATTCACTTGAAGGGTACTTGACCCCTGGAGGCTTATCCCCATGGCCCGGTGTCATTGAACTTTTCTGTGTCACTGAATTTAAATGTCTGCT
Source organism: Cyprinodon brontotheroides (assembly GCA_018398635.1). Lineage (NCBI taxonomy): Eukaryota > Metazoa > Chordata > Actinopteri > Cyprinodontiformes > Cyprinodontidae > Cyprinodon > Cyprinodon brontotheroides. Next base: position 1,076,191 of record JAGKQL010000001.1, on the reverse strand, counting down.
CATCAATGTTCAATATCACCTGATCATAAGTATTCAAACCCTTTGCTGTGACTCATATTTAACTCTCATGCTGTCCGTTTCTTCTGATCTCCTTCAGATGGTTCTGCTCCTTCATTGGAGTCAGCTGTGTTTCATTAAACTGATTGGACCTGCTTAGGAAAGGAAACACAGCTGTCTATAGAAACCTCACGGTCCAGACTATGAGGGAAGATTCTCTGGTTTTGATGAGGCCAAGATTGAACTTTATGGGGTTAATTCTCAGCAGTATGTGTGGAAAAAACCAGGCACTGCTCATCACCAATCCCACAGTAAAACATGGTGGTGGCAGCATCATGCTATGGGGTGTAGGGACAGGGCAACTGGGATATCCTGGAAAAAAGCTCTTCCAGAGTCTCGGGACCTCAGACTGTGCCCGAAGGTTCACCTTCCAATCAGACCATGACCCTAAACTCACAGCTAGAAGAACAACTCTGGGACCCTTCCTGAGCCCTGACCTAAAACCCCATGGAGCATCTCTGCAGAGACCTGAAAATGGCAGCCCACCAGCGCTCAACCCACCCCCCTGACAGACCTGGAGGAAGAGCGGCAGAGGATCCATCATTTCCCAGGAAGAGTCCTGGCTGAGCGAGCTCAAGCTGCTGCTACTCAATACTGAGCAAAAGGTCTGAATACTTATGACCAGGTGATTCTTTTTTTTAATAAATATTTCTACATTTCTGTTGTTTTTCTGTCAGGATGGGTTGCTGAGTGAACATTAATGAAAAAATAAAATGAATTTTGTTGATTTTTTAGCAAATAGCTGCAATAAAACATAGTAAAAAAAATCTAAAAGGGGTCTGAATACTTTCCATACCCACTGTACATATACCTGGGATCATAGCAAGGGTTTATGGCTTAGGGATTCAACAGGAGCCATGTCCATAGTTGACCTTTTAATCTGAGTGCTTTAAAGAAGCCTGGACTGGTGAAATAATTGACAGAAAAATATTTTTTCTTTTATTTTTTTTATTAGAACTGCCAATTAACTTTCTGACAAATGAAATAAAAACATACCTTTTTGATTAAGTTAAACTAGGGGAATTATTTGCATCAATTTTTGATACAATAAGCGTTCTGTATTTCTTTTATAATGTCTTTAAGCTAAATCTGATTGTGTAAATCCAGGGTTTTTCAAGATCAAAAAAGCATCAGATGCACAAGTCTCAAAAACTTGTTTATCAGATGTGATACACTTGGCTTTAAGGGTTAAATAAAACATGTTGTAGTTGGTGTGTAGGCGTCCATTCCGGGATCCTGTTCTTCAGGAAATGAGACGTTAAGCTTTCAGATCTAACTTTTTTATTCACATTAACAGATTTAGGACTCTGAAATGTGCTACGAAGCTTCAGTATAAATTCATTAAACTCTAACTTTACTGTTTTTAGTGTTTCTATAATAGAATATTCATTTAATGATTAATATCTATAAATAAAAAATCCTATGAAATCTCACTAGAATCATTTTCCATTTTCATTTTTCTCTGCGGCTTCGTGCCGTGATCCATTTTTCCGTTTATGCTCTAAAAACCTTGACTTCGTTTTGAGTAAATTCTGGATGCTCTGATGGTTTTCCATTTTGACCGCGTTTTTGTGGACTTTTTATGGACCTTTCTGTCTCGGTACCTCCATTATTTGAATGTCAGCAGACAGCAAGAAACCTCCCAGATCTTCATTTGGGATATCAAAAAGTACTCCAGTTTTGTTCAGCATTTATTTCATTTTTGGAAACTATTCCTTTAATTTTTCTTTGTCAATCAACAATGGATGCTTTAAATGGCCTTAGAAATATCTCCAAAGCTGCTTCGGTTCGTCACATCTAAGAGCTGCAGGGGAGCAGAACGTGGGGCTCTCAAAACACCTGGTCCTCACTAATAATAGCAAGACATGAATGTGTGTCAGTGTGTGTGTGTTCTCACCACGGTAGTAGAAAGACACAAGATCAGACAGAGCAGACCACCTCTTCTTCCACAACTTCATGCAGCTGCTGTCCTGTAGGGGTCAAAGGTCAGATGTTTTGGAATTCAGACATATCATCCTTCTTCACCCTCCTCTTCATCCCTCAGTGTGGTTCTGCTCCACCCTGCTGTGGTGGACCTGGGCTCCTCCTATGGGAGAACCAGGCCAACAGGCCAGGAACCCTGATGATGAACCAAAGTGCTGTTTGGCCCCTCCTGATGCCGGGGGGCCCATCCAACCATCAGTGTCCCGAGTACAGGGAATGAGCCATACCATCACTGCCATGGCAGCAAACGGAGAACGGTCGGACCAACAGCATCATCACACCAGTCCAATGGATCAGATGATCCAAACAGTATGAATCTGTTCAAAGTGGTACAAACAGGTCCCTAACGGTCCAAAGTGGTCTGAACCAGTACCAAACCAGTATGAACGGTCCAAATCAGCATAAATCAGTCAAACAAATCCAAAAGCGTTCTGAATGATCCAAACCAGTACAAACCCGGTCCAAACCATTAGAAACCAATCCAAATTGGTGCCAAAGCGGTAAAATTGTTCCCAACCAATCCAAACCGAGTACAAACTGGTCTGAACACGGTCCAGAGCAGTACAAACCACCAGTCCTTCAGATCATTGTAGCCACAGCTTCATTCATTCCTCTTTTGATCATCTGTGGCGTTAGTGGAGCGCCTCCCTGCTGGTTCCATCAAGGTGTTCTGAGGACGACCCAGACTATTGGTCAGAACCTGAACAGAACCCGTTGGCTCCATTTGGACCAGTATTCAGGTTCCTGAAGACTCCCATCTACACTTGGGAGGGTTAATTTGTAGTGTTCCAGCGTCAGAAGTTACGGTCCATCAGGCTTCACTCTGACTCCCTCCCTGAGTCCGGTCGGTCCAGTCTAGTCCGGTCGGTTCTGTCTGAATGGGCACATTTTCTCACCAATGGCGTTCTATGAGCCCAACCTTGGGTCAGTTGGATCTTAATGAATGAGTCCATGAAGGTGCTGGTCTGGGAAGGCTCAGGATGTGGGGCGGTACCAAGAAGGACACGCCACAGGTTGACTATGTTCAGAACCAGAACCAAAGCGGACTCTACCTGTTTTATACAGCCAGCTCTTCTTCACCACGGTGCATTCAGGTTCCTCTTGATGGAGTTTGACCTCTTCCCAAAAGTTATGGATCTTCTTGGGCGGCCTGGAAGGCTTCAGAAGGACAAGATTGGTTCATCTTTTCACCGTTCAATCAAAACATTGATCTGTAAAGTTCAGGAAGCCGGCGGGCCTGAGGACCCTCACCCTGGTGGGAGGTGGAGATGGGGGCCTGGCAGCTTATGTCCCGGGCCACGGTGTGGTTGGGCTTCACTCATGATGCTCATGGGGCCGCTCCTTCTGCTCAGCGCTGCCCTCCTGCTCAGCCCGGAGGCCTTCCTGGCTGGTCTGGAACAGGCGGACAGAGGGAGGGATTTCACAGGAGGTTCAGGAAGGTGGGAGGAGCAGCAGCGTCAGGCTGAGGTGCTGTCACTACCCCCACCCGTCCGGAGGCACCACCCGTCCGGAAAGAGCATCCTTACCATCAGCTCAGATATCCACCGGGTCAATTTTTCATTTGTAAATAAACTAAATTAGAATTTTCAAAAAATTAAGGAAATAAGTAATTTTAAAACCATAATAATGTATTTCCCGGGAAAATAAATATGTATATATCTGGTTTATCTGTAATAGGCCGATGGGATCCCGCGCCACTTCCAGGAGCTATTACCAGCTTTTGGATTTCATAAATCCTAGTCTTTTGATTTTTGTTTTTCCTTTTGCTCTCAAGCATTATGCTATTAGCCAACAGTTCAAAAAATGTTAGCAATGCTAAAATGCAGATAAAAATTGTTTTAATCTGATCCCCACCCTCTGAGCATGTCCCATATTCCGTCAGACGGGGTGCTATCAGTGAAAATGGAAAAAGCCTCTTCATAGGAAAAAACTGATAGAATAACAATAAATGATGGACATCATCCTTTTAGAATTTATTGTTTGACCTTGTTTATGATGTTAGGATGTATATATCTGGGTTAGGGCAAATAGCACTGCTGGTGTGTTCGGTAATTCATTTTCTGGCAAATAATATTATTTTTAATCATGTTGTTTTATTGAATAATTTGAATGATGAATTCAAATATCTTGTAATATAAGTGTGTGTGTGTACAGTTCATAAATATATATAATGCTAACCCGTTAACTAACCTTACTTACCGTCAGATCCCCATATTCGATCAGACAGGGTGTTTGGATTAGATTCATGCACTGCTCCTTTTTCATCCTAAAGATGGTTAGGAACAACTTTGGATGATGACATCATCCAAATTGTTTGACCAGTGTTAATTATGTTAATGTGGAAGCAAGCGTGGGTTGGGAGTAGCATAAAAATGCTGATTGTTACAAATTCATTTAATGGCAAATAATATATGTTACATGTTGTTTTATTGAATAGTTTTGAATGATGGCGCCACTTATCTTGTAATATAAGTTTTTGTGTGTGTGTATATATATATATATATATATATATATAAATACACAAAAATAATCCTTACAGTAGACAATGGTTCTTCAGTTTAGTTCTGATCGTTTTTATTTTTTGCAGTCTACATTCAACAACATTTCTGCTGTAAATCTTTAAACTCCTGAACACTTTAGAGTGGAGGGTCTTCAACAGAGTGCAACCCCTAGAGGGGTTTTCATAGAGGTACTGCATGGGGGTGCAAATAAAAGTTTTTTATTATTATTTTTTTAACCCCCTGCAATTTTTTCTTTAAACACACATTAACACATCTTTCAAGCAGGGGCAGTTTAGCTGATTGGTTTACCTGTCCCATCAACCAGGAATCAGAAATACTTTAATAATCCCAGGGAGGGATTACTTTAGTTACATTACTCCATCTGTAACAGAGTGACTATAGCACCAGTTTGATAGAACACTATTTCATACAATATCTATAATTAGGGGTCCCCGCTCCATCTCTCCATCAGTTTGGGGTCCTTAACCTGGAAAAGGTTGCAGACTGCTGCTATTAGAGCCTCTTTCCATCCAACCCTCTGAGTTCCCAGTTAGAGATGTGAAGAGGAACGCAGAGAGGCTGTCTAACTGAGACTTCAACCCGCCTCTGGGTGTTTCTGCTGCACGCTGACTTACTGTTCATTGACCACAAAGATGCAGTTGTCTTGTGACGGGACGCCGGACACCGGGTGCTTGCAGGTCACCTTCCGTTCATTGTGGCTGAAGGAAAAGAGAAAACATGGAGGTTAGAAGGTGTCTGCATGAGAAAGCTGTGAGAGGAGCCAGAAGTGAGGACAGCTTCCTGCAGACGGTGCAGCAGAGCTCACCTGGAGCCGCGGGTGACCCTGAACTTCAGCATGATGTTTACAGAGCTGCAGCAGAGATCCTGCCCTAAAACAGGCGGCTCTCTTCCTGACCGTCCTCCGCCTGGAGGGAGGAGCAGCTTTACTCCTCCTGGTCAGAGGCTGCATCAGCAGATAACTGCTGACTCCTGTTTCTATAAACAGCAGGCTGCTCTGCAAACCCTCAGACATCCTCTGGATCCTCTTTGTTTTCTGCTATCTCATTTTTTTCCTGCCTTGAACGATGTCTGAACATTTTGAAATTTGGAATCCTGTCTGAGTTAAAGAGGAGGGAATCTGTTTGCCGTCTCTGTATCCCTTTGCTCCTCTCTGATGAGCTCTGCTGTCTGATGAGAATGCAGATCCAGTTCCTCCCCTCAGATCCACAAAAACTGGTCAAATAACCTGAAGAACAACCAATCCTGGCCCCCGCCCTGTGATGTCATCTGGAATCTGATTGGATGGTCTGCCTGAACCAAGACCCTGAGCTATAGAAATAAACTAAACATCTACATTTGACCACTGCTGTGCTTTTAATCAGTGGAAATGTTCTGAAACAAGACGATTACAAGACAAAATTTAAGTTAACGAAAAATAAAAAGTCGTCCAAGTGAACTGATTTGTCTCATTGTCGGTCTGATTGGAAAAAATCAAATTTGTTTTTAAAACCGATTGAGAAAGAAAATGGCTTAAAGTGTCTGAATGGGGCAACATTCCTCCCCGGACGCTGGAAAGGCTTCGCCTTTACTTGATTAAACGTTTTGAGGAAGATTTAGAAACTACTGAAAAAAAGTTAGCTGATTTTTATTTCCGGTTTAACATGGGAAAAAAGTCAGAATTCTGACTTTAATCTCAGAATTCTGACTTTTTTATTGTCAGAATTCAGTCAGAATTCCCATGTTAAACTGAAATAAAATTTAAAAATCAGTTAACTTTTTTTTTTCAGTGACCCTAATCCTCTTCCGCAAGAAACGACCCGCCCTCTCCATTTGAAAAAAAAAAGCACATGACCAACCCTGTACCCGCTCCAGAGAGGGAACGCCTCTTAAACGAGTGCGATTAGTTTTAGAGAGGGACCCATAATGGGACTAATAGAAAAATAAATAATAGATTTAGTTTGACGTTTCCACAGAATTCTCTTCTAATTAGAGACGATTCGTTGGAAAATAATTGGAACCTAAACGAGTAAATCTGCCAAACTGACAGAAGTAATGGGTCATAAAGATCACGTTTGTTTCCCACAAAAGAAATATATTCAAAGACAGAATATAACACTAAACATTTTTAACATCACAGAAAACATCAAAGAAGAACGATGTGTTTCCTGCATGTATTTAGTCATAAAAACAGCATTTAAAGCAGTTTTTATCACCAGGCAGAGGCTGTGAAAACATCTCAGTATACAGAAAATATGACGTTAAATAAACCTGACTGGAGCAAGATTTACCTTTAAGCTATTATTATTATGGGAAACCTCAGAATGACATGCTAAATTAATTTAATTCATACTTTAATTAAGGATAGTGGGAACCTTCTTAAATGTCTGAATAAGTCCATCTCTCCTCAGGCCTGCAGGGAGGTCTGTGTTCTCTGCACCTTTTCACTTTCGTCCAGCAGCTGAGGTTAAACCATCTCTGCAACCAGAAGGCCGATCCAGAACGTGGATGATGTCATCATCAGAAGGCAAACCACAGCGTTTAAAAGCAACATCAAAACCATAATATGGGAAAAAACGAAGAAGAAGGGAAGCAGCTTCACATCTCTACACAACCCGATTCTAAGTCAGAACCAGAGAGATGGCAGCGATGCGATATGAGGAGGATGATTCCCCGTCAGCAAGCAGAAGACAGACTGGGGCGGGAAACCTCCATAAAAGCCTGGAGAACCATCGTTATCTCCACGTCACAGTCATTAAGTTAGGACTGGGTCTAAATCTCAGAGAACATTCCAGTAATCACAGCACAGCCATTTTTCCTTCATTAGAAGGTTTGACAGCTTTTGAAAATGTTTTATATTCAGGGATCAAAGACACATTTCCATACAGAAGGATTCATGTTAAAAACCCGTCTGGAGATGCAGTCAGTGAGCAGCCCGTGACCCTTAACCCAATGGTCCTCAGAGCCCCACCACCTGCAGACTCAAACCAGGACCTTTGCATCACTTCCCTGGCCTTCAATCAGGGCCTCAGTAGGGAAACAATCATTCCCAGGGAAAACCTGATGGGAGAAAATCTGAAGTATATTCTAATGCAGGACAGAAAGGACCCGCTCAAGAGGCGAACCTACAGCCATAAACCATCAGCTTCCACTAGAGTTCATATACGACCACTGAGTCTGATAAATCATACCGGTTTCCAAAGACTTCCTCTCGGATCATACCGATTATAGAAAATGACAATAAACCACAATAAAAGTCTAAGATGACTTTGATTTCAGACTCCTGCATCCAGCTGCTCCAGTTAAAGTAAAGGTTGTTTCTGGGAGGATAAAGCCTCAGTGGGGAAGAAAAGAGAGAAAAAGCTGAAGGCAGACGGACAAAGTCTGAGTTTCAGCTCCTCTAGAACAGCCATGAAGAGAAGTAAATGTTTTTCTGTTTCTTGCTGGGATTTTTCATTTTCTGCAGCAGCTACTGAGAAACAAGATGGAAAGGTTTCAGTTTCACACTAACAGCAGCCTGTCGCCTTCATTCTCAGCTACAGAGGAACCACTGAGACGCCCTAAAGAAGAGCTTTTTAATGTAGAACATGCAGCGAACACATCAGATGGTTCTGAGAGAACTTCATCATAGTTTTACCAGCCTCCATGAGCCTGTCTGAATGCTGACACACTGCTTTTAGGTTCCAGCCTGTGTGCAGAGAAGCAATTCACCGTCTGCATCAGTTAGGAGGAGATGAGCTGCACGCCTGGACAGAACAACTCTGACTCTGATGGCCAATAACATCCCTGAAGAACCGTCACTACAAAGACCTTCAGCAGTACGGCGGTAAATAAGGCATGAGGAAAGGAGGAACGCTGAGCTTCTGGAGGAGGAGGAGCAGCATGCAGCTTTTAAAAAGCTATAAATGAGGCATGAGAGGAAACATCTGGAACTCCTGTTTCCAGCACCCAGGCATGATCCTGTGCCTGCGTTAACATGAAGAACGGCCTGTCGCTGCCTGATGTTTAATGTCAGCCATCATAGTCGTGTTTTGCTCTAAATGTCACCAAATGTCTCCCCGGGTCAGAATCCATGGAGATCTGCTCCCTGTGGACCACCTGCTGCCCGCCTCCTTCCTCCGTCCATCAGAAAGGCCACAGCCTTTTCTTCTCCGCCAGTTCTCCCTATTGTCCCCCCCCCCCCCCCGAGGTCCTTCATTCTCCAGCCGCTTCTAAACATTAGCATGAGGTCAGCTGGTAGCTGATTGATGGCTGGCAGCAACATGGAGGCAGCTGCTCATATGGGAGCAGCTTTAGGAATCTCCTCCCTGTGATGCTGTGGAAAGGATCAGGAGTCTTCATCAACCAGAGAGGCTGAAGGTCCTCCAGCATCTTCTCACTGATGGACATATGAGGAACATGAAGGCTGTGTCTGGGTTCTACGTGCAGCCTGAACAGACCCAGCGAGCTCTCACTAATGAACTGCTAGCGATAAGCAGTGGCTGCAGAAACGGTCCAGGGCCTGTACCGGTCACTGGACCAAGATGGAGGATTTAGCTGGGATTGATTCAATTACCATGGTGATTTATTTGATGCAGCTAGATAGCTCCACTGGACAACAACAAGGACAGCTGCCAAGCTGCTAGCATCCAGACTAACAGCTGGGCTAACATCCAGGCTAACAGCTGGGCTA
>JAGKQL010000001.1:1051363-1066481 GCA_018398635.1 Cyprinodon brontotheroides | reverse complement strand
TAGCCCAGCTGTTAGCCTGGATGTTAGCCCAGCTGTTAGTCTGGATGCTAGCAGCTTGGCAGCTGTCCTTGTTGTTGTCCAGTGGAGCTATCTAGCTGCATCAAATAAATCACCATGGTAATTGAATCAATCCCAGCTAAATCCTCCATCTTGGTCCAGTGACCGGTACAGGCCCTGGACCGTTTCTGCAGCCACTGCTTATCGCTAGCAGTTCATTAGTGAGAGCTCGCTGGGTCTGTTCAGGCTGCACGTAGAACCCAGACACAGCCTTCATGTTCCTCATATGTCCATCAGTGAGAAGATGCTGGAGGACCTTCAGCCTCTCTGGTTGATGAAGACTCCTGATCCTTTCCACAGCATCACAGGGAGGAGATTCCTAAAGCTGCTCCCATATGAGCAGCTGCCTCCATGTTGCTGCCAGCCATCAATCAGCTACCAGCTGACCTCATGCTAATGTTTAGAAGCTGGGCTGGAGAATGAAGGACCTCGGGGACAATAGGGAGAACTGGCGGAGAAGAAAAGGCTGTGGCCTTTCTGATGGACGGAGGAAGGAGGCGGGCAGCAGGTGGTCCACAGGGAGCAGATCTCCATGGATTCTGACCCGGGGAGACATTTGGTGACATTTAGAGCAAAACACGACTATGATGGCTGACATTAAACATCAGGCAGCGACAGGCCGTTCTTCATGTTAACGCAGGCACAGGATCATGCCTGGGTGCTGGAAACAGGAGTTCCAGATGTTTCCTCTCATGCCTCATTTATAGCTTTTTAAAAGCTGCATGCTGCTCCTCCTCCTCCAGAAGCTCAGCGTTCCTCCTTTCCTCATGCCTTATTTACCGCCGTACTGCTGAAGGTCTTTGTAGTGACGGTTCTTCAGGGATGTTATTGGCCATCAGAGTCAGAGTTGTTCTGTCCAGGCGTGCAGCTCATCTCCTCCTAACTGATGCAGACGGTGAATTGCTTCTCTGCACACAGGCTGGAACCTAAAAGCAGTGTGTCAGCATTCAGACAGGCTCATGGAGGCTGGTAAAACTATGATGAAGTTCTCTCAGAACCATCTGATGTGTTCGCTGCATGTTCTACATTAAAAAGCTCTTCTTTAGGGCGTCTCAGTGGTTCCTCTGTAGCTGAGAATGAAGGCGACAGGCTGCTGTTAGTGTGAAACTGAAACCTTTCCATCTTGTTTCTCAGTAGCTGCTGCAGAAAATGAAAAATCCCAGCAAGAAACAGAAAAACATTTACTTCTCTTCATGGCTGTTCTAGAGGAGCTGAAACTCAGACTTTGTCCGTCTGCCTTCAGCTTTTTCTCTCTTTTCTTCCCCACTGAGGCTTTATCCTCCCAGAAACAACCTTTACTTTAACTGGAGCAGCTGGATGCAGGAGTCTGAAATCAAAGTCATCTTAGACTTTTATTGTGGTTTATTGTCATTTTCTATAATCGGTATGATCCGAGAGGAAGTCTTTGGAAACCGGTATGATTTATCAGACTCAGTGGTCGATATGAACTCTAGTGGAAGCTGATGGTTTATGGCTGTAGGTTCCCGTCTCTTGGAGCGTGGTCCTTTCTGTCCTGCATTAGAATACTACAGATTTTCTCCCATCAGGTTTTCCTGGGAATGATTGTTAATGATTATTTCCTACTGAGGCGCTGATTGAAGGCCAGGGAAGTGGTGCAAAGGTCCTGGTTTGAGTCTGGAGGTGGTGGGGCTCTGAGGACCGTTGGGTTACGGGTCACGGCTAACACTGACTGCATCTCCAGACGGGTTTAACATGAATCCTTCTGTATGGAAACGTGTCTTTGATCCCTGAATATAAAACATTTTCAAAAAGCTGTCAAACATTTTAATGAAGGAAAAACGGCTGTGCTGTGATTGGCTGAATGTTCTCTGAGATTTAGACCCAGTCCTAACTTAATGACTGTGACGGGAGATAACGATGGTTCTCCAGGCTTTATGGAGGTTTCCGTCCCAGTCTGTCCTCTGCTGCTGACGGGGAATCCTCCTCCTCATATCGCATCGCTGCCATCTCTCTGGTTCTTCTGACTTATAATCACAGTAGAGATGTGAAGCTGCTTCCCTTCTGCTGCGTTTTTCCCCATATTATGGTTTGATGTTGCTTTAAAACGCTGTGGTTGCCTTCTGATGATGACATCATCCACGTTCTGATCGGCCTTCTGGTTGCAGATGATTTAACTCAGCTGCTGGACAGAAAGCGTGAAAAGGTGCAGAGAACACAGACCTCCCTGCAGGCAGATGGACTTATTCAGACATTTTAGAAGGTTCTAATTATCCTAAATTAAAGTATGAATTAAATTAATTTAGCATGTCATTCTGAGGTTTCCCATATTAATAATAATAGCTTAAAGGTAAATTTTTGCTCCAGTCAGTTTATTTACCGTCATATTTTCATACTGAGATGTTTTCCCAGTCTCTGCTGGTGATAAAAACTGCTTTAAATTATTAGCTGTTTTATGACTAAATACATGCAGGAAACACATCGTTCTTCTTTGATGTTTTCTGTGATGTTAAAAATGTTTAGTGTTATATTCTGTCTTTGAATATATTTCTTTTGTGGGAAACAAACGTGATCTTTATGACCCATTACTTCTGTCAGTTTGGCAGATTTACTCGTTTAGGTTCCAATTATTTTCCAACGAATCGTCTCTAATTAGAAGAGAATTCTGTGGAAACGTCAAACTAAATCTATTATTTATTTTTCTATTAGTCCCATTATGGGTCCCTCTCTAAAACTAATCGCACTCGTTTAAGAGGCGTTCCCTCTCTGGAGCGGGTACAGGGTTGGTCATGTGCTTTTTTTTTTCAAATGGAGAGGGCGGGTCGTTTCTTGCGGAAGAGGATTAGGGTCACTGAAAAAAAAAAGTTAACTGATTTTTAAATTTTATTTCAGTTTAACATGGGAAAAAGTCAGAATTCTGATTCTTAATCTTCAGAATTCTATGATATTGTTAATAAAGTCAGAATTCTGAGATTAAATTCAGAATTTTGACTTTTTTCCCATGTTAAACTGAAATAAAATCAGTTAACTTTTTTTTTTTTCAGTAGTTTCTAAATCCTCCTCAACACGTTTAATCAAGTAAAGACGAAGCCTTTCCAGGAGAGGAATGTTGCCTCATTCAGACACTTCAAGCCATTTTCTTTCTCTCACCGGTTTTTAAAAACAAATTTGGATTTTTCCAATCAGACCGATCAATGAGACAAATCAGTTCACTTGGACAACTTTTATTTTCGTTAACTTAAATTTTGTCTTGTAATCGCTCTGTTTCAGAACATTTCTACTGATTAAAGCGCAGCAGGGGTCAAATGTAGATGTTTAGTTTATTTCTATAGCTCAGGTCTCGGTTCAGGCAGACCACCCAATCAGATTCCAGATGACATCACAGGGCCGGGGAGCCAGGATTGGTTGTTCTTCAGGTTATTTGACCAGTTTTTGTGGATCTGAGGAGAGGAACTGATCTGCATTCTCATCAGACAGCAGAGCTCATCAGAGGAGGAGCAAAGGGATACAGAGACGGCAAACAGATTCCCTCCTCTTTAACTCAGACAGGATTCCAAATTTCAAAATGTTCAGACATCGTTCAAGGCAGGAAAAAAATGAGATAGCAGAAAACAAAGAGGATCCAGAGGATGTCTGAGGGTTTGCAGAGCAGCCTGCTGTTTATAGAAACAGGAGTCAGCAGTTATCTGCTGATGCAGCCTCTGACCAGGAGGAGTAAAGCTGCTCCTCCCTCCAGGCGGAGGACGGTCAGGAAGAGAGCCGCCTGTTTTAGGGCAGGATCTCTGCTGCAGCTCTGTAAACATCATGCTGAAGTTCAGGGTCACCCGCGGCTCCAGGTGAGCTCTGCTGCACCGTCTGCAGGAAGCTGTCCTCACTTCTGGCTCCTCTCACAGCTTTCTCATGCAGACACCTTCTAACCTCCATGTTTTCTCTTTTCCTTCAGCCACAATGAACGGAAGGTGACCTGCAAGCACCCGGTGTCCGGCGTCCCGTCACAAGACAACTGCATCTTTGTGGTCAATGAACAGTAAGTCAGCGTGCAGCAGAAACACCCAGAGGCGGGTTGAAGTCTCAGTTAGACAGCCTCTCTGCGTTCCTCTTCACATCTCTAACTGGGAACTCAGAGGGTTGGATGGAAAGAGGCTCTAATAGCAGCAGTCTGCAACCTTTTCCAGGTTAAGGACCCCAAACTGATGGAGAGATGGAGCACCCACCCCTAATTATAGATATTGTATGAAATAGTGTTCTATTAAACTGGTCCTATAGTCACTCTATTACTACTGATGGAGTAATGTAACTAAAGTAATCCCTCCCTGGGATTATTAAAGTATTTCTGATTCCTTGCTGGATGGGACAGGTGTGTTGTGAATGAAACGTGTGCCCAGCTTGAAAGATGTTAAATGTGTGTTTAAAGAAAAAATTGCAGGTTGAAGACCCTCCTGATCTAAAAGCTCCTCAGGAGTTTAAAGATTTACAGCAGAAATGTTGTTGAATGTAGACTGCAAAAAATAAAAACGCATCAGAAACCAATCAGAAAAACTGAAAAGTTGATAAATTGAAATGAGGACTATTTCTTGTGTGCACATATGCTGTATACACTGGGTGGCACGTTCACAAAATCCACAACTTTCTTTCCGCCAGTCATATCGAGGTCACTCTAAATGCAAAGTGGTCCCATACAGTTCGACCTATAAAGTGCTGCTGGCGCCGGCTTCCAACTCCTGTATCTTCCCACTGGCCATACCCACACAAATCCTCCAAGCACAACAAATTGCATATTATTTTAAATGCTCCACGGAACCCTGGATCACGCTCTGCTTTGTTTTTCTTCTTTGAATTTACCTACTGGTGGTTGGCTTTGGTTGCAGTAACTCGCCACCTTCTGCTCATGATAAAGCTCATTATGAGAAAAAGGAGGCAGTGCATGAGCATCCGGGTCTGCAGCACACGCGAATCGAACCGGATCCATGGACACACAAAGTCATAAATCGCATGTTCCCTCGTATTATATATATGTATATATATAAACACACTGCACTTGCACAATGCTTGCACAATGTGGCACTTCATCATTCAACTTATTCAATCCGCCGCCATCGTAAATCACCCTAAATATAAGAGTCCATTAAAATGCAGACCTATACACAGCTGCAGGCGCCAGTTTCTCCTAACTCAGTGCTTGCTCGACATCCCACTCGCCATACCCACAATTCTCCACAAGAAAACCGATTTTTGATGTCATACATCCGCTACGCTGCTTTTGTTTTTCTTTCATCTAATAAATGATGGCTTTGGCTGCAGTACCTTCACCTTCTTCTCTGAGTGTAAACGCTCTCGCTGACGGGAATATGGGGCAGTGCATCAGAGCGGGCAAGGTTAGGCTGTTTCGGGTATTTTCCATTGCTGACATTTGCTGAATCGCCCCATCCCTATGGCTATATATATATATGCACACACACACTTATATATTACAAGATAATTAACCCACGTCCAAATTATTCAATAGAACAACATGTAACATAATATTATTTGCCATTAAAATGAATTTGTAACACATCAGCAGTGCTATATTCTCCTAACCCAGTGCTGTCGACATTAACGTAATTAACAAGGTCATACCATAAAAGCGTAGATGATGCCATCAACCAAAGTTGTTCCGCCATCTTTAAGGATGAAGAGGCACCTTCCTCTTCACTGATAGCACCCTGTCTGACGGGAATATGGGGGGGGGGATCAGAGCGGGCAAGGTTAGGCTAACGGGTTAGCATTGCTAACATTTGCTGAACTGTTGGCTAATGCTAATGCTTGAGGGCATTTGTAATTGGGTAATCAAAGTTGCAGGTATGGGCAATTCTGATTACAAAATATGTGGTTATTCGCAGTATACACGTGTATATCTGAGCTGATGGTAAGGATGTTTCTTCCGGGACGGGTGGTGCTTCCGGGACGGGTGGTGTAGTGACAGGCTCAGCCTGGACGCTGCTGCTCCTCCCACTCCTGAACCTCCTGTGAAATCCCTCCTCTCTGTCCGTCTGTTCCAGACCAGCCAGGAAGGCCTCGGCTGAGCAGGAGGGCAGCGCTGAGCAGAAGGAGCGTCCCATGAGCATCATGAGTGAAGCTTCCAACTACACCGGTGGCTCCGATTACAGCCAGGCCCCCACCTCCATCTCCACCTCCACCAGGGTGAGGGTCCTCAGGCCTCGCTCTGAACTTACAGATCAATGTTTCTGATTGAACGGTGAAAGATGATCCAATCTGTCCTTCTGAAGCCTTCCAGGCCGTCCAAGAAGATCCATAACTTTGGGAAGAGGTCGAACTCCATCAAGAGGAACCTGAATGCACCGGTGGTGAAGAAGAGCTGGCTGTATAAACAGGTAGAGTCCGTTTGGTTCTGGTTCTGAACATAGTCAACGTGTGGCGTGTCCTTCTGGTACCGCCCACATCCTGAGCCAGACCAGCACCTTCATGGACTCATTCATTAAGATCCAACTGACCGAAGGTTGGGCTCAATAGAAACGCCATTGGTGAGAAAATGTGGCCATCTTCAGACAGAACCGACCGGACTAGACTGGACCGGACCGGACTCAGGGAGGGGAGTCAGAGTGAAGCCTGATGGACCGTAACTCTTCTGACGTTGAACTTTACTACAAATTAACCTCCAAGTGTAGATGGAGTCTTCAGGAACCTGAATACTGGTCCAAATGAGCCGACCGGTTCTGTTCAGGTTCTGACCAATAGTCTGGGTCGGTCCTCAGAACACCTGGATGGAACCAGCAGGGAGGCGTTCCACTAACGTCACAGATGATCAAAGAGGAATGAATGAAGCTGTGGCTACAATGATCTGGAAGGACTGGTGGTTTGTACTGCTCTGGACCGGTTCAGACCAGTTTGTACTGGTTTGGATTGGTTGGGAACAATTTTTACCGCTTTGCACCAATTTGGCTTGGTTTCTAATGGTTTGGACCGGTTTGTACTGGTTTGGATCATTCGGACCGCTTTGGACTTGTTTGGACTGATTTATGTTGATTTGGACCGGTTCATACTGGTTTGTACTGTTTCAGACCACTTTGGACCGGTTAGGACCTGTTTGTACCACTTTGAACAGATTTATACTGATTTGGACCATTCAGGTCCAATTTGGACTGGTGTGTACCGGTTTCGATTGGTTCGGACCGGTTCATACCGGTTTGGTTGCCATGGCAGTGATGGTATGGCTCATTCCTGTACTCGGGGACACTGATGGCTGGATGTGGGCCCCCAGCATCAGGAGGGGCCAAACAGCACTTTGGTTCATCATCAGGGTTTTCTCCTGGCCTGTTGGCCTGGTTCTCCTATAGGAGGAGCCCAGGTCCACCACAGCAGCAGGGTGGAGCAGAACCACACTGAGGGAGGAAGAGGAGGGTGAAGAAGGATGATATGTCTGAATCTAAAACATCTGACCTTTGACCCCTACAGGACAGCAGCGGCATGAAGCTGTGGAAGAAGAGGTGGTTCGTTCTGTCTGATCTGTGTCTTTTCTACTACCGTGGTGAGAACACACACACACACTGACACACTCATGTCTTGCTATTATTAGTGAGGACCAGGTGTTTTTGAGCCCCACGTTCTGCTCCCTGCAGCTCTTAGATGTGACGAACCGAAGCAGCTTGGAGATATTTCTGCGTCATTTAAAGCATCCATTGCTGATTGACAAAGAAAATTTAGTTTAATGAAATAAATCAAAACAGCGTCCCTTCATTTTCTACTCACCCCCATGCTGAAAAAAACTCTGGAGTACTTTTTTTGATATCTCAAATGCATCTGGAGATCTGGGAGGTTTCTTTTGCTGTCTGCTGACATTCAAATAATGGAGGTCCATGGCTCGAGACAGAAAAGGTCCATATAAAAGTCCAATAAAAAACGCAGGTCAATATTCCTCCATACCGCTCTCGGCCCAATGTAATTCCAAGTGTCCTGAGTGGGTAGCATCCAGAATTTACTCAAAACGAAGTCATCATTTAGAATGTTTTTAGAGCATAAACAGTAGTGTGTATAGGATTTTCCCTTGAAAGCGACGCACATGCGCGATCACGTAAGACGAAGCGGCAGAAGAAGAGACGGAAAAAATGGATAAAATTCAAGAAAAACGATTCTAGTGAGATTTCATAGGATTTTTTATTTATAGATATTAATCATTAAATGAATATTCTATTATAGAAACACAAAAAAAACAGTAAAGTTAGAGTTTAATGAATTTATACTGAAGCTTCAGCACATTTCAGAGTCCTAAATCTGTTAATGTGAATAAAAAGTTAGATCTGAAAGCTTAACGTCTCATTTCCTGAAGAACAGGATCCTGGAATGGACGTCTACACACCAACTACAACATGTTTTATTTAACCCTTTAAAGCCAAGTGTATCACATCTGATAAACAAGTTTTTGAGACTTCTGCATCTGATGCTTAAGATTATACAGAAATGCTTACTGTATCAAAATTTATGCAAATAAAATCTTAGGATATTGTAACTTATACTCAAAAGGTATGTTTATTACTGTATTTCTATCGGTTCTATAGTAAAATAATATGAGAAAAAAGATGATTTGTCTTTCAATATACTTCACCAGTCCAGGCTTTAAAGCACTTAGTGTTCAATAGGTGCATTGACTATGGATCATGGCTCCTGTAGATAATCTCACCTATCACTTGCTGGCTGAGGATGAGGCTGAGTGCGTTGCGTAAGACAAAATGGGTCAGTTGGACCTGAGTATTCACATCTCCCCCTTTAGATTTTTTACTATGTTTTATTGCAGCTATTTGCTAAAATCAATAAAGTTAATTTTATTTTTCATTAATGTTCACTCAGCAACCCATCCTGACAGAAAAAACAACAGAAATGTAGAAATATTTATTAAAAAAGAATCACCTGGTCATAAGTATTCAGACCTTTGCTCAGTATTGAGTAGCAGCAGCTTCTGAGCTCGTTCAGCCAGGACTCTTCCTGGGAATGATGATGGATCCTCTGCCATTCTTCCTCTCCAGGTCTGTCAGGGTGGCTGCTGAGCGCTGGTGGGCGGCCATTTTCAGGTCTCTGCAGAGATGCTCCATGGGGTTTAGGTCAGGGCTCAGCAAGGGTCCCAGAGTTGTTCTTCTAGCTGTGAGTTTAGGGTCATGGTCTGATTGGAAGGTGAACCTTCGGCACAGTCTGAGGTACTGAGACTCTGGAAGAGCTTTTCTTCCAGGATATCCCAGTTGTCCTGTCCCTACACCCCATAGCATGATGCTGCCACCACCATGTTTTACTGCTGGGATTGGTGATGAGCAGTGCCTGGTTTTTTCCACACATACTGCTGAGAATTAACCCCATAAAGTTCAATCTTGGCCTCATCAGACCAGAGAATCTTCTCCCTCATAGTCTGGACCGGGAAGCTCTTCTATAGACAGCTGTGTTCCTTTCCTAAGCAGGTCCAATCAGTTTAATGAAACACAGCTGGACTCCAATGAAGGAGCAGAACCATCTGAAGGAGGATCAGAAGAAATGGACAGCAAGAGAGTTAAATATGAGTCACAGCAAAGGGTTTGAATACTTATGATCAGGTGATATTGAACATTGATGAGCAGACATTTAAATTCAGTGACACAGAAAAGTTCAATGACACCGTCATGGGATAAGCCTCCAGGGCCGTAACCCTTCAAGTGAATTCTGCTTGGGGCCCCTAAATTCCTTGAAACTGCCCTGCTGAATGTACAACTTCTTTTTTTATATCTTTTATTTTTATAGATTTTTTTATTTTCAGGTTGAGTTTCCCAGATCACATTGTCTTCCCACCCAATCCATATGCTCGCTCTGACCAATAGAAACGCTGATGACACCCAGAGGACCAATAGAAATGTGGCTCCGCCCACACCATCAGACCTGGAAAATTCAGTTTGAGAAGAAGAGAGTTGTTCAAACTCCACATAAAGAAGAGAAATTTGAAAACAAAATAAATATAAAAAAAGTACAAATATTGAAATAAAAAAAATTACATTTGAAAATCATTTTAAAAACTTTACTAAGAATTTTTTTATGATATGCTTTTTATAAACCTGCAAATATGGAACCAGATTGGAACCGGGGAGGTTGTTTACATAACAAAACTGACCTAATGAGGAAAACCTAAATGAACCATTTCATCCAATCAGTGATGGAGGAGCAGCGAAGTCTAAAAACTTAAATATTTTCATACCGGGATTATTTATCCCCTATCCTTATGATTAGAAGGTCAATTGATCCTATTAGAATCCGATTGGATGCTGCAGTCACTTCTGATCCTTATAGTTTGGTTTTGTCCTGAACCATCTGCCTCTTCCAGCTGCAGAAACCTGATGATCTACCACCAACATCTGTGGATCTACTGTAGTGAGAGAGCAGCTTCATTGGGCTCACTGAGACATGGCTAACAGCACTAACCCCTCACATACACATACATGGCAGCAGGAGGAGGCGTTGCTGTGGTTCAGCTCTGGGCACAGTGGCTAGTCTGTGGAGTAACATGTTACTTTTCTGGTGTCATTCGTCCTAAATTTGGTTCAGGTTTGGTAGACAGGATCCCAGAATCTCCTGCGCCATCCTTGCCTCTCAGGTGAAGTCTTCCTGTGGAGCTTGGCCCCATTTTCATCTCCAGCTGATTCCTTATGTCCGACGGGGGAGAGATGGAGTGACTTTATCTAAAAATGTCCTGCTATATTTGTTTGAGATTTTGCTTTGTTGTTTCTGTAGATGAGAAAGAGGACAGCATCCTGGGAAGTATCCTGCTGCCCAGTTTTCACATCTCCATGCTGTCTGTGGACGACCACATCAGCAAGAAGTATGCCTTCAAGGTAAACCCTTCTAGGTGCTGGGCTGAGGATCTTGTCTGGATTCTTTTTGACCGATTCAGCAGAAAGTAAAAAGTCAGTCATGAAAGTGTGAAGGCTTGTTGGGTTTTCTGCCTTAAACTCCTCAGCTTCAACACATGCAGACCACAGTTCCCTGTGGAACTCAGCTTTTAATCCCTGACACAGGTTCTTATTTGAGTTTAGGTCTAGACTTTGACTAGGCCTTTCTGGCATATCAAAATGCTCTCATCTAAATATTCTGTTATAGCTAAAGCTTCAAGGGTAGAAGGTAATCTCCCCGTATTGTCCTGGTGTTAGCTCTCCTGGCTAGCTTAGAGAATAGCATTCCCACAACACTATGCTAGCACCGTCATCCTTTGACATTGAAACGCTGTGTTAAGGGTGATGGTAGCATGTCACCAAAGAACGTTCTTCCCTCAGGAGGCTTCTAACAGGAACTGTTAGAGCCTGATTTCTCTTCCCTTTACTCCACCATAAAGCTCAGCTCTTGCCCCATCAGCAGTCGGTCAACAGTGGAACTCTTCAGCTCCTCCAAAGTTACCGTCTTAATGGCAGATTATACTTCTGCAACCGCACACATCAAATGTCGCTTAAGTCTGGTCGCGAACCAGTTTTGCTGGTATGCTTCTGCAACGTCGGTCTAGAATTTCTAGGGACGCACAGCAGTTTCCCGTGAAAGCGCAAGGGGGAGCCTATTGGAGAACTCGCCAGAACTTCGCAGATGGTCAAAAGAACGACCGTACCGGCGGGAGTGTTTATTTTTCAAAACAACGATAGCGCATCTGCAAGACATCACGGTCACGGATATGGATCTAGAGTTGCTAGACATCGAAGAGGAACAGGTTCTGTTAATGGTGTTGGCAAAGAGACCGATTAACCTTTTGTCGTAATCCATTGTAGTTGTTCCTCGGTTTTTAAAAATGGATCTTCTATTCTGGATTTAACAGGAAGCCAATGAAGAGAAGCTTTCAGGATAGAGAGATCATATGACTCTTTTTCATTTTCATCAGAACTCTGGCTGCAGCATTTTGATCAGCTGAAGGCTTTTAACTACAGTTTTGTGGATCTCCCTGATAGTAAAGAATTACAATAGTCCAGCCTTAGCGCAACAAATGCATGGACTAGTTTCACAGCATCACCCCTGACAGGATATTTCTCATTTTCGCAATATTCCTCAGATGAAAGAAGGGAATTTTGTGAAACCTCTTTGATATGGGATTTAAAATGCCAGGTCCTGATCAAAAAACAACACCAAGATTTTTTTACTTTATAATCTGGAAATCAGGCTTAATCCCCATCCAAATGAAGTGACTGACTAATCAGCTTCTTTTTCAGAGACTCTGGTCCAAAGACTATAACTTCTGTTTTGTCTGCATTCAGGAGCAGAAAGTTAAGAGTCATCCGTGTTTTTATGTCTTCAGACATGCCTGCAATCTATGTAATGGGGTTTATACATCTTGATTATAGACAGATATAGCTGGGTATCATCAGCATAACAGTGGGAAATTAATCCCATGCTGTCTAATAATCCCCTACCGATTGGGAGCATATATATAGTAAAGAGAATTAATTGGTCCTAGCACTGATCCCCTGTGGTACCTCCACAGGTTAACCTTGGAGCATGTTGGAAAGACCTATCATTACCACTAAATCAAACTGAATCTCTCATCAGATAGGATAAGATTGAAAACCAGTTCAGAGCGCTGTTCCTTTAATTCCAACAAAAACATCCAAGTCTTTCTAAAAGAATATTATGTCAACTGTATCAAATGCAGCACTGAGATCCAACAGGGCGAAAGCACAGATACAAGTCCATTATCTGAGGCCATGAGAATGTCATTAGTGACTTCCACCAGAGCTGTTTCCAGTGCTATGATGAGCTCTCTAAAGCCAGACTGAAACCCTTCAAAAGTTCATATTATGATGTAAGTGATGGCAAACTTTTCGCTTTGGCAACTACTTTCTCAAGAAGTTAAAATCAGAAAAGGAAGATTGTATATATGTCTATAATTTCGACTCGGGAGCTGTATCTGGCTGAAGAGAGCGTTTCTTTAAGCAGAGGTTTACCCCAGCAACCTTAAAAGCTTTTCTTTAGGTACATATCCCCTGTAACAGAGATAGATTAATCACATCTAAAATGGAGGGAGAGATCAGAAGTATTACCTCCTTAAATAACCTGGTTGAACTGGATCTAACATCCAAGTTGAAATCTAGATGAAGACAATAGTTTTGCCAACTCTGAAAGTTTAACTGGATCTGATCTGATGTCTGGTCCTGATGAGGAAGTGCGGGGTTGGGTTTCCTTGATGGCCACTCCCTCAGTGACGCCTAGAGGAGCTCAGAGACCAGGATCAAAGGTTTTCAGATACACGCTTTGTTATTTGATATTTAACCTTTTACTGTTTCCCTCCATCTGTTCCTCTGATCAGTTTTACTTTCTGTTTGATCTTTGACTGTAAACCTCAGCTCATGGTCAGGGTCCCTGAGAACTTTGCAGACCTTTATTCGGTTCTCTGCTAATAATCACCCACCCCTTTGCTTCCTCCGCCCCCTTCAGGCCACTCATCCCAACATGAGGACCTATTACTTCTGCACAGACACAGCTAAAGAGATGGAGTCCTGGATGAAAGTCATGACAGATGCTGCTCTGGTCCACAGCGAACCCGTTAGAAGGCCGGTACCGGTCCTCATGCTGTCCCTCCTCTCCTCAGCAGGTTTTTCCTCCAGCACATTGGGGCTCAATTCCTACTTGTTTGGACCACATATCTCATATATATATATATGTATAACTGTCGCAAAAGCCAGGGGTCATATTGAAATGTCCTTATTTTTAAAGGAAAAGCACTGTACTTTTCAATGAAGATAACTTTAAACTAGTCTTAACTTTTAAGAAATACACTCTAAACATTGTGAATGTGGTAAATGACTATTCTAGCTGCAAATGTCTGTTTTTTGGTGCAACATCTACATAGGTGTATAGAGGCCCATTTCCAGCAACTATCACTCCAGTGTTCTAATGGTATAATGTGTTTGCTCATTGGCTCAGCGAATGGCCAATTGATGATTAGAAAACCCCTTGTGCAATCATGTTTGGACAATGATCTGAAAACAGTTTAGCTCAGGGCGGCAGAAGCTACAAAACTGGACCTTCCTTTGGAGTGTAGCATTTAATTGAGTTTCTTGAGCATCACATTTGCCGGCAATTAAACGAATCAAAATGGCCAGAAAAGAGTAACTTTCATCTGAAACTCGACAGTCTATTCCTTGTTCTTAGAAATAAAGGCTATTCCATGCGAGAAATTGATAAGAAATTGAAGATTTCCTACGGTTTTGTAATACTACTCCCATCAGAGGACAGCACAAAACAGGCTCTAACTAGAGTAGAAAAGAAGTGGGAGGCCGCGTTGCACAGCTGAGCAAGAAGATAAGTACACATTAGGAGAGTCTCTAGTTTAAGAAACTCGATCGGCCACAGGTCCCCAACTGGCATCTTCATATTAAATATCCATTCCGAAACACCATGGTGTCAACGACATCTACAGTGAAGAGGCTATGTGATTCCATTCTGAGCGGCTTCAGGCGCACGATAAAAGAATGCAGTATTTAAGGATGGAGAAAGAATGTAGTATAGTGGAATGCAAAGAATGACGACAATCAAGTGTGAGGTGTTTGACCCACAAAGAAGCTAAATGGTTTCTTTAGATCTGTCAGCTACAAATGCAGAGATAAATCCGGAAGCATATCACATCATCTGTAAAGCATGGTGGAGGCAGTATCATGACTGTCGGGGTTGCTTTGGTGCTGGTAAGATGGGAGATTTGTACAGGATAAAAGGGATCCTGAACAAGGAAGCGCTTATCAACTACATTTTGGTAACGCCATGCTGCTACCCAGTGGGACAGTGCACTTCATTGGAGCCTTCAATTTCATCCTACAGCAGGGCAATGACCCTAAATCCACCTCCAAATAGTGCAGGAACTATTTAGAGCAGAAGCAGGCAGCTGGTACAAATTAACAGCTAGAATGCCAAAGGTCTGCAACGCTGTAATTGCTGCAAATGGAGGATTCTTTGACGAAAGCAAAATTTGATGTAAAAAAAAAAAAAATCTTATTTCAAATACAAATCATTATTTCTAACCGTGTCAATGTCTTGACTTATTCTCGCAACGTATGGTGGTGAATAAATGTGACTTTTCAGGAAAAACACAAAAATTGTTTGGGTGACCCCAAACTTTTGAACGGTA
>JAGKQL010000001.1:1017160-1042512 GCA_018398635.1 Cyprinodon brontotheroides | reverse complement strand
CACACACACACACACACACACACACACACACACACACACACACACACCCACAAGGTGTCAAAGCAAAATGGGAACTGTAGAACTGAATTATTGTAATTACCTCCAATCAGATAAGCTACAAAAACAGGCATTGTACATTATCCCAAGTCTCACACATGGTACACCCCTATTTAAATACAAGCACACCACAAACTACACAGTCATTACGTATTCCACTGATGATGCTTGAATGGAAAAAGGAATTACATACCATTCTTAAATACCTTGGAGAACCACTTTCGGCAGCAGTGACGTCATTTTCTGTATGACCTTATCATTCTCTCACATTGTTTGGAAGGAATCTTGGCCATCTTTTTTTACATAACATTGCTTCATTGCTTGCATGACCCAGTTTTGGCCTAGTTACAGCTGGGAGGACATTCAAACCGCTGCTGTTGTGTTTGGGATCAATTTCCCTTTGAGGACAACATTCGGGTTAAACTTCAGGTGCCCGACAGGTGATCTCACAATACTTTGATGCGCAAAGGGTTAAAGGTCGACCCAATGATGGCAGGTTTAATGCGTTCTGTTGGTGCAAACCAAGCCCATATCATCAAATCAGCCCATGTGGCACTGCTCATTATTGATCAAATGTCTCTGCTTTGGTCATTTCTAACTCATACAGCCATGATCTATTGTAGCAAGGGCAGGTTGGCAATCCCTTCGAACTAACATAGCTGAACTACCATGAAACTTACCTTTAATTATGCTAACTAAAGCCTGCATTTTCAGCATCCAGTAAATTACCTCAGTTTAGCACCCAGGCATCTCTGGGTAGTGTCTGCAAGGTTTAAATTTCCACTTTGTTGACCTAGGAAGATTTGTATCTACATAGACATCTTATGATTGACATCACTGCAATCAACAGAATGGGGCCTGCAAGGGGAATCAGCGGGCAGCATGGTTGCCTTGCTGCAAGATGGTTCTGTGTTCGATGCCCACCCCAGGGTCTTTCTGCATGTAAAGTTTGCATGCTCTCCCTGTGCATGTGTGGATTCTCTCTTGGTACTCCGCCTTCATCCCACAGTCCAAAAAAACATGACTGTTAGGTTAATTAGTCTCTCTAAATTGTCCTTAGGTATGAGGATGTGTGCGCATTGTTGTGTGTCTTTGTGTCTGTGTTGCCCTATGACAGACAGACAACCTGTCAAGAGTGTACCTCTAGCCCATAGACTGCCAGAGACAGGCACCGGCCCATGAGAGGACTAAGCGGGATAAGATGCATGCATCAACAGATTGATTAAAGGTTAAGACCTGCTTAATCCGCATGTTTTCATCCCCCCCCCAAAAAAAGCCTTATATATCAGTGGACCAATGTCCAGGTTTTAGTTTTGAGGCTATCAGCTGATACCAAAAGTATGCGTATGATGTTGTGCATATCTAATAATAAATTAGGTTTTGTTAAAAGACAATGAAATATTTGTGTATTTGAAAGAAGGTTACAGACTCGTACTTTAGAACCTTGGACTTAAGTTTCTTTAAAAATAGTTTCAAGACCCTCTGGCGGCAGCAGTTCCTTTACTTATTGCTGATGTCTTTTCAAATTGCAAATACTTTACTACTCAGCTTCATCTTTACCTGCAGTAAAGATCTAATGGTTTATTGACTCCAAGATTTCCTGGCCTTGCAGATGCAAAACAGCAAATTCATCATCCCTCCACCACCATGCTTGACAGATAGAATAGGCTGTTTTTGCTTCTCTTTAAATTTTAATTGCATAAACATGCATTGAGCCAGTAACAGGAGCTAAAACTGATGTTAAAAAAGTACCGCTTTATGAATTTATATAGTTAAATCATTGTTGTTTTTCCTTCTTGACATGATGTTACCACACATCTGTATCCTCCATAAAAACAACCTGCTAATAATGTTATGTTCACATTTGCTGACCAACAGGTCTACAGCACATTTTACTGTGGATGATGGCCGCCACTCTTCCTCTTCTCAATCAGTTACAAAATCATGCAAAAGTGAATTTGATATATTTACTAATATAGAAAATAAAAAGTTAACTTAAATGTAGACTCATTTAACCATTTAAAGCCTGGACTGGTGAAAAAATTGACAGAAAATTATATTTTTTTTAACTTTCTGACAAATGAAATAAAAAAAACTAGAGCATTTATTTGCATCAATTTTGATACAGTATTTATTTCTGTATAATATTTTACACATTATCTCTTTGCTGAATGTGTCTGATTGTGTATCACACTTATGATGCAGAAGTCTCAAAAACTCATTAATCAGATATGATACACTTGGCTTTAAAGGGTTAACACTATTAGTAAAATCTGAAACACATTTATTTTTTGATCATTTAAATAATTATGCTTAATCACGAGCAACAAGAGGGTTGCGATGACTACCCATTTAAAGATGATTTGGGGAGCTATGTCACCTTTTTACACATTGGTCCAACGTGTTTTATAAAGTCCAAACCTAGAGAAGACATGTAGCAGCTTTAAAAGGGATATTAATTTCGCTTTACACCTTGACTTGGATCCTTCCCACACCACCAAATGTTTAATTACCTGCTTTAATGACCTTGGCATCACTGTGCTTGTTGAGCTCAAAGAGGAGGATGATGATGATGATGATGAGACATTGGATTCACCGATGCCGACGTGGCGAAGGCCAAAGTTAAAGCATCTTTTATTTAAGGTATAATTTCCAACAGTTTCACTTGTATATTAAAAAATGCATACATCTCTAACAATGCAAAAATCTAAATCAACAAATAATGAACTTTTGGAATGAGTATGTGTGCAATGAAGCAACATGATAAGAATTTTGATTATTTATATGCAGTTTAACTCTGTTATTTTCACACCTTTCTTATTTTGGCTCTTGATTTGATAAACGATAACGTTAGTAACGGTGTTATCTAATATGCTTGAGGGCAGATTTTCTTTCATTAACCTTTCTATGAGGTCCTGAAGCAAAAAAAGAAAAACTTCATTTAAAAAATTGTTTATTGTTTGATTTTCCTCTTCACGCCAGCGAAGCATTCAAACCCTGTGTTATGCAGCTGGTTCTAAATTTAACCTTTTTGTTTTTGCATGAATTTCCTTGAAGAAATAAACAATTTTCTCATCAAAGCTCCGTCATTTATTGCACAGAACCCCCCCCCCCTTACGCAGAGACAAGTCATTCACTCCTTCTCGTACATGCACACTAACACCAGACGAGCCGTAAAAACTCAACTCAATTAAAGTGCCTCTTTCCTGGAAGCCGGCTCCAGACGGAGCACAAGGTATGCAGGGAATGGGAACCGTGTGTGTGTGTGTGTGGTGGAGGTGGGGAGCTGAGAAATGAAGAAACTCACCCCCTGCTTAATTTTAACAACAGCAATCAGAGTTAACACACACAGATTCAAACCCTGGTTTGAGACTGAAACCGCAGGACGTCGTAAATCACCCCCACGTGGATGCTCTCACCTTTCTGACCTCACACACTTTCCAGAGGACACCATCCTCTCCCTCTCTCTCTCTCGCAGCCCCCCCGAAGTAGGATGTATAAAATCCAGCTGCATTCCTTTTCCAGTCAAGTCCAGCCCAAAGCCAGCTTTCTGTGCTCCAAATGCTGTGTCAAAGGTTTACCCCACTCTGTGCTTCTGAGAATCCCTTTGTCACAGCATGGCAGACAGATCAGCAGCAGCTTTTTTTTTAACTTTTAACTGCTTTCATGCCAATGTAATTTAACACAATGCTCCAAAAAAAAAAAAAAAAAAAAAAAAAATATGAGAAGTGAGGATTGCTGTAATTTTAAGCCCTCAAACGTGCAGCCGCCCTTCTCCGGCTCTCACAGCCCTCTCTGGCTATATAAACACGTCTTCCTCCAGCTAGGAAATCCCATCTGACAGTAAATAATCTTGTTGTGAAGCCGGGAATTGCTGGAATACAGACTACTTTACAATATATTACAGTAAGTTAAAGCGTATCCAGTCAATATTGACTCAGGGGGGAGAAAAGGAGAAGCAGCGCAGGAGGCAAGCAGTGAGAAAGTAACACACAGGGCACATTGAAATGGCTTTTGTAAAAATAGTGCTCTTTAATATAAATTATTGAAATATTTTAGAAATATAAATATGTGCAACGTTCCTTTTTCATTTATTATGTAATGCTCTTGACATTGCAGATATTACAGCTCGTATTTTGCCAGACTAGTGGCCAGCCTTTTGCAAGAGAGTCTTTATAAAAGACAAATGATTCACATACACGCCGACTCCTGCTGCAGCACATATGTAAGAACTTTGTGTTTGATGCAAAACTGTAAAACCCAGATCTGACCAATAGAAAAAAAAAAAAAAAGACATGTGCATCGCTGTGGCTACATAAACTCACTGTTTCATGGTGTAAAGAAAAAAAAAAGGCTACTACTTCAATATGGATCACAGGTGAGCATGAGCATTAGGAAAACAGAACAAAAAGGTACAAATATCGGTCAAATCTGAGTCTTGTTATTAGTTTTACAAAAGGCATTTTTTCCAAGAATCTAAGGGTATTTTTTTTCCCTTGATGTTCTCCAGAGGCAAAAAAAAATCTTATAAAAGGTCCAAATAACAAGATTCCTCTTAACTCCTTCAAATTGGCGCAGAAAGAGAAGAGAGAGAGAAATTAGGCAGACAATCCAACATAAGGCATAAAAAGGAAACAAACATATAGGCATGTAGTTTTCCATTCACTAATATTGTTTAAAATCTTAATTTTTATAAATTGAATCATTAGGAATGAACTTAAAGAAAAAAGATCTACTAATTATGCAGTTTTGAGATCGACTCCATTTAAACTGCTCTTAAGGTTAGATTTAGCCGAGTAATCAATTTATGTTAGAAGGGATGCACCGCCCAGGCTTCATACGAATATCCGATTTCTCAGTTCTGAGATGCTGATTCAGATTTTTAAAGGACTATAAGAAGATAAACAAAAACAAATATGCAGCAGGTTGTTTGATAGAAGTGGAACAATTAAAGATATTACAGGTATCCCCTCCTGTGCATCAAGAGCTTTTCCCCCTGCCTTTAGCTTTATTATGCTTAATGACGCATCCCTTTATTTCCCCTTAGATCCAAAACTATGAGCTCTATAAACCAACCTGTAGCATTCTACATAGAAATACAAATAAATATTGATATAAAAGTTTTCTGTGTGTTACAGCCCTTATAGAACAGCAAGAAAATCAGAATAAGCCAGCCTGGTCAGTGCGTCTCCTTTCCAATTTTGTTAGATTCTTGCTTTTTTATTTTAGACGCTAAGACTTAAGGGAAAAAAATGAAGCTGCAGTTGCTGTGATAGAGGAAGCATTTTTTTTAAATCCAAATGAAAACGAAGCTTTTTAAGAGAAAATAGGTTGATTCTGACGTCCAGAAAACTTTTAGACACATCTCTAGTATATTAGACAAATATACCTTGGTATTCTTAGCCAAAGCGGCCAAATTAATTGAATCTGGCTTATAAACTGGACCTGTAGCTTTTAAAAGCTAGTTTTTAAAAAAGTTGTACAGATAAGCAAGAATCATTAACCATCTATCTATATAAATCTATAATAATAAAATAATTGTATGTATTTTAAAATAATCATTATTACTAGTCTATATATTACTGCGTTATCTTTTCAAAGCAGTTATAATTTTGGGAGAAAAAGCAGTGTTTGTTAATTGTTGCGCCTCCTTTTTCTGTCGGCAACTTAAAAAAGTTTAACAAAATTTTTTCTGGTGCGTAAATGTATTAACAAACCGCATGTTAATAGAAATTTTATTTCATAATGTTCGGGGGATTGCAGCTACTTCCTCTATCATGAAACTTCAGGTGTGGATTTACAAAAATGTCCCATTTTTCAAAATATATAGTCTTAAAATAATTATATTAATATCAAATTTGGTAGGTCAGACCTCCAAAACAACAGTGATGGAAAGTAAAAGTTAGATTGTTTGCCCTTTTAGCTAAAACGCTCTAAAAGAGCTGATTTCAGACAAAGCCAAAGCTGTTAGATTTACACAACCTACATCCTGTCGGACGGCATCATCAATCTAATCAGTGTTTTTATCAAGCTGTATACCAGTATGTCTCCTCCTCTTTCAGTTTCCCCTTTTACTAATCCCATTTCCCGCTCTTCTCCCCCTCCATCATCCCACCACTCTTCCTTCCACATCTCCAGGATGGTCACTGCCAATCTGCAGAGATCTTTACATCTTTGCATCCTGGATAAAAAAAAAACTATTTATTCCTGTTTTGTTTGGTACCTCGTCATAAAAAAAAAAAACTTTGTGTCAAGAACGAGCTTTTGTGTCGTCGACTGTAGTCTGTTTTCTGTTGCTTTCAGAGCACAAAGGCATCAAAAAAATAATAAAAAAAATGGAGGGAAGGGTAATGGAGGAAGAAAAGGAGACAAACAGGAGAAGATTCGCTTCGTAATTATTTTTTTTTTAGCCCCACGCATATAAAACCTTCATGTGGGCCTGTACCTGCATGAGTGTGTGTGGAGCTAGCGTGCATGGCCAGCCCACTCCCCTCTATGTGGCAACATTTGCGGGAAATGGGAATGGAAATATGTGCACAGCCACAACGCACACACTCAGACAAACAAATACTGTACTCTCTCTTCCTCTCTCTCTCTCTCTTCATTTGGACTTTGCCTTTTCTCTGCAGCTCCCCCTTCATTCACTCCCTCCCTGTCTTGGGATCCAAAGAGTTGGAAAATGAAGACGCCGTTTCTTTAAGAGGATTTAAACCCACCAAAATCAGCTGCGGCGTGTCCCCGCCATTGTTTACAATCTTCTACGAGGCTCGGCTCTGCGTCTGAGTCAGTCATAGGAAACGTTGACCCTTGACCTCTGGTTTTATCTGCCCTCTACCCCCCCGCACACACACATATTGGTGGTCAGGTTCTTCCCAGGCAGAATAGACGGAGTAACCGTTGATTACCCAATTCAGACTTCAGCCTTTGGGAGTTCAACAGCGATTTCATAAAAGTGAAAAAAGCGCTGAGAACGCTGACTCTGGTCACAACCGTCACGTTTGAGAACGTGAGGCCCAGTCTGATCATCTCTAAGACCCGATCTGTGCTGTTCCCCGTCAGTCAGATAGGAGCGTCATATTTCTGCATGAAGTCTTTAAGCGTCTGAGGGAGCTGCTCAGTCCGCTCCAGCTCTCCCAGGCCCGCTTCGTTCAGCGTCCTCCGGCACATGTGCTGCAGGGAAGACAGGGAGCTCATGAGGGGCTTCTGCAGCTCCAGCGGGATTTTCTCCTCGCCGCTGTGAATCAGGTACACCTTGCGTTCCTTCTCCACTGCGCGTCCTCCGCTCGCCCCGTCCCTGCTCCGTCCCGTGTCCGACTTCCCCATGTAGTGTGTGATGAGTTTCAGCACGCAGTCAAACTGCGGTAGCTCCTCCGTGTTTTGGGGGTCCGGCTCCAGGTAGAAACCCCCAACCTCGCTGTGGATTCGCAGGTTCTTGGTTCCCCGAGTCGTCCGCACCGACAGGGTGAAGAAGTGGCGGTGGTCTGATGAGTCGCGGATGAGGAAAGTGCCGGGGTTTTCGGAGCGCAGCAGGTAGTTGGCCTCCCGACCCCCGATGGCCCCCCAGTAAAAGCCACTCTCCTGGAGTTTACGATGAGCTCTCATCACCTAAAACAGATTAAAAAAAAAACTAGGTTAGCTTTCAGATTTTAACTTCCTGTTCAGTTTTTAAATTCAATTCAGTGTCCGATTACAACTCAAGGCTTTATTTTAATCTTAAAGCAAATGTTTCTAGATTTAATTTGATAAAAAGAAGGATTTATGCAGGGAAACTAAAATGATTTAGATCTAAAAAAAAAATACTTTTCTCTCTGACTGACCTGCTGGTAGTGTTCATGCGAGCTGAAGGGCTTGTAGTGAAGCAGGGTTAAGTCTGAACCCTGAATCCTGCTGCTCTCTGAATTGGTCGCACTGCTCATGGCGAGGGGCCTGGCTACCGCAGTGCCATGGCCCCCCGCCTCTGCCCGCTGGTCGAGGGGCAGGGGGCCCAGAGCAGGAGGTCCAGGGCGGACAGGTGGAGACGAGCGCGGAGCAGAGCGAGCTGAGATGGAGGAGGAAGGATGTGAGGTCTGTGGCGTCACAAGCCGGGTCCAGGGCCCCGGGGAGGAGGGGTCTGATGCATCCAGAGAGGGGCTGGGAGAGAGCACCTAGACACAGCTGGAAGAAAGATGGAGAAAAGATGGAGCAGGGTTTAGGAGGACCATCTATATATAGGCTGATGACAAGCAAACACAGAGCCACGCTGGAAACTCACACTCCTTCATGAGCTGTGACATAAACAAATGAGCACTCCGCCACACTGGAGCTCTCAGTTTACCCGACAGAAAATGCAGTTATGGCGGCTGTAACGAATGCACGAAGCTGGACAGGGTTATATTTAGTTTAAATGAATCCTCAGCGTACTGCAGCGTGTAGCCAGACGGCAACTGGATCCTGATTGCTTTCAATTGTCTTCGATCGGTGCACCGCAACAAGGGATTTCTGAATCGGGGTCACAGTGAAAGAGTCCGGCACACTTTTTTCTTTTCCTCCTCATCCCCCTTCCCCCCCATTGCTTCTTTCATTGAATAACTCTTTATCCCAGTTAGGAAGAGGAGGAGGGGGGGGGCTTCATCCGGCTTCACTGACATGCAGTAATAATAATAATGGAGCCATTCTAGGTTGATTAGCTGTGCTCTTCTGCAGAGAGATGGTGAGGCTGTGCAGAAAGCAGCACCCGGGAGAAGTTAGTATCTGAATCGCAGCGACGCTTCATTAAAGGGCCATTTCGCTCTTTCTGGCCCCCATTCATACACTTCAACACAAAATCAAACCTAAACTAAATAATTCATCACTGAATAAATATATATTTTTTCTAGAATAACAAGATTTGAAAACTTTTATACCCTTTTTTTTTTTTTTTTTTTTTTTGCAAAAGTGATTTTGTACAGGGCACCATATATGCGCCACATGTTATACCCGTAACAATCAAGTAAGCTGAATTGTAAAAGGCATAATATTCTGGGCAATAAGCACTAGAAAAATACAACTATTGATTTTTCGTTTGTGTGTCTGTTTTACAATCAACACCAAATATATGGTTTTGAAGAAATGCACCAATCCAGATCTTTTTAATATTCCATTTACTATGAGTTCATCTAACTATACTTTGATACAAAAGAGAAAAAATTTGTGCTTTAGGTGTTTTTTATGAAAGAAAGAAACACAGATTCAAATCGGTGTTTATTACTACAGTCTAAATTGTATTTAACAATGAAAAGCATCAGCTTAGTTGCTGTTTGTTGAAGCTCCTACAGACTGGAAAACGTTTTCACAATTCATTCATGCATAATGAAAATAAAGCGACTGACTTTAACATTTAGAGCCAATCAAGGGAAAAACTGAATTTGATCTCTAGCTGCTGAATAAGTGACCAGGCTTTGCAGGCTGATTAAAAAGTTTTACTAATTGCAATTTTGACTAATTTGAATGTTTCTGAGTTTTATACTATATCTAATCATACCCTGAGCATAATTATTTTAGCACCTATGTAATAGAAACCTATTTTTGTACTACAGTACAGGCAGGATTTGGGTTTTACTGTACAACCTTAAAGTGGCGCCACCGTGTGGAGGTTTGCTTTGCTCAGATGGTGTTACCCTACACTTTCTACATTAAACATCAGTATATCTTTTCTAAAAGAGAGTATTTGACATTTTAAGTGACTTTTTTTGGTGTTGGAGCTACTGAGCAAATACCTGAAAAGCTTAATGACAGTCCAGTTATTAGGGGCCCTCATTTGGCCCTTATCTTGAGGAGCCCAGGTGAAACTTTAGACACATATCATGCAAATTTACACATAATCTGCTGCTTTTGTACTCAAACAGCACCAAAATCGCCCCTATTCTGAGTTTTGCAAACTGTTATTTATGATGGAGTGTGTAACAGTTGTGAAAATGTGAAACTTAAAGCGGTTTAAAGCAGTTCAGCTTATTTAAAAATGCCGAAATATCCCTTTAATAGAAAGAACATATCGGAAGCGAACTTCAGCGTCATATCGCTTAGACAAAACACGATTAAACAAGCTTATATTTAATCCGCCAGCGGCTGTAAAGTCTACATGACAACATCTGTCCTCAAACATGCCCTGAGGCTCTCTATTCCCGGACAGTCCCCCACATCCAGACATCATCTTCTAACTTACCTTGCGGATCTGCTGAAGTCCGCACCGCGGCCGCTTGTCGCCGAAGGAAAAGACCCGCAAACTACCCGAAAGTAGTGCCAGCTGAATTATTAATTTAGGCATTAAAATCCACAGAAAAAGAAATGCCCCCCACCCCCCCAAAAAAAATAAAAACAAAAAAAAAAAAGTGTGGGGTTTGGATGTGAGAGCGGAGGAATGCGGCCGGAGAGATTCCGTGTGAGTGAGAGTGTGTGAGGGGGAAGGTTACCGGAGGTTGTCCTGCGAGTAAAAAGCCGATGTTTAGGAAGGCTCCGCCCCCCTCCGTTCAGAGCTTCTTCCAGTAAACCAACGCACGCGCACGCGCACGGAGGAGCTCGCTCCCGCCGCGCACGCAGAAGAACAAGCGGGTGGGCGCGCGCACCGGGCAGATTGCCAATAAATAATCAGCGTGACCTTTGGCGCTGAATTTCCTGGTACTGGGTTCCCTTCTCGACAAGGTGAAAAAGTTAAAAGCTTCACATATGGCACAATAAAACTAAATCACGCTCCCCTGCCAATT
This sequence comes from Cyprinodon brontotheroides, assembly GCA_018398635.1. Lineage (NCBI taxonomy): Eukaryota > Metazoa > Chordata > Actinopteri > Cyprinodontiformes > Cyprinodontidae > Cyprinodon > Cyprinodon brontotheroides. The sequence continues at coordinate 1,031,737 of JAGKQL010000001.1, read as the reverse complement.
AAAAAACATAACCAACAGGAGATGTGGTTGAAATATTATTTCATGTTATCAGTATATGGAAAATGGAAAACTGCATATTAAATAAAATATAGAAAACATATTTTTTTTAATAAAAGACTGATCCCTTTAGATAAGATTTGTCAAACCGACTTATTTATTTACATAGATAATAAAAAAAGCTTATTTTAGCTCTAACCGCTTAACATCCACCTGATTTTGGGCAATCCTTGCCTATTTTGCATATCTAAATGGAAAAGCAAATAACTCAGGAACTGTATGCCCAAATTACATGTGCAATACATTATTTGAAAGCTAACACCCTCTAGTTTCCTAATATATAAATTAAAATTGGGTTGCTAGAACATAAACCAAGCTGCATTATTTCAAACATGACTCAAAGTTGTTTTTTATTCTCGGAAATGATAGGTCTTTTTTGAACAGCAGTAATAAAGATATTCTTGAGAAAAGGCAGGTTTTATTGTGTTATATTTGTTCTACATCATGTCAACCACACAAGCAGAAAGTTTCAGACCTCTAGCTATAACAGTTCCGGAGCTGTGGGCTATGGAACTTTTGGTGTCATCTTGGAGCTGCGCGTAACGGCTCCACCTGCTGGTAAAAATTTTACCGCTGGAATTTTATGCATTCTGAATTATTACCCCCACTTAAAACCCACAGGGTCGAAGAGGTTAATCTTGCAAATTAGATTCTTTCTACCTTAAACATAATGGTGTAACTATCGGTAAGCAGAGACTGCAGTTTCTTAGCAGCCCCCGACCTCTTAGGGGCCCAGTCACTGACGTCTTTTTGCAGATGTAATGGTGTGAAAAATTCCTCTTTAACCCACCTGATGCTAGGTAGAGTGACTGAACCTTTTTTATACCCCAACACATGGCAGATTTCACCAGGATGGTGAGCCGTTCAAACACAACACCATAAGCAAAGCAGACAGTGGTACTTTTAATTACTATGTTAATAACTGTGTATAGTTCATTAGACGGTTGGTCAAAAATGCACTCATAATGTTTCAAACCGCAATAAAGATCTTAAAAGAAAGGTGTATTTGAGGGTTTTATTTTTTTACGATACGACTTGGAATTATGGGTAATCCAGAGCGTAGATTAAAACCATACCCGCTACGTACAATGTGTGGGGTGTTGTACTTCATATGGGGCCCACCCAGATAACATTGCTTATGGGCTTATTGTTATGTTGTTACGCCACTGCTTAAACATGTGTATATCCCATTATAATCTCAATTTAGCTTAACAATCAGAACAAGATAATATGAGTAGCTACAGAAAATATGTTTTTTTAAGCTATGGTTTCATTTTTTATGGAAAAATCATGAACCATTTCGGATGAACTAGTTTTTGGAAACATCAAGATCTATTTCATTAGCCATGTTTAGACCTGATTGCTTTCAAGCAGTGATGTCAAAAGTACACACATCTGTAACTTAAGTAGAAGTATAGATACTACAGTTTGAAAACACACTTGACCTCTTTACTCAAGTAAAAAGTGAAAAAAGTATGTGCTCCAAAAACTACTTAAAGTATAAAAGTATAAATTAGCCTTTAAAAAAAAACAGCCAGATCCCTATCATATGAATTGAAAGCTCAATTTTTTGATTATTTATAAAAATTCTTTGAGGGATCAGGGAGGTCCTGTTGGTCTTCGTTTGCATCTCCTGATTTGCTCTCGCCTGTGTCCAACCTTTCAGACATTTCGACATCTTTTTTTTAATCCAACATTGTAGCATGGTATAGACAAGTTTGAAGAACACCTGCTTGCTTCTGAAGATTTCCTTTAGCTAACCAATTAGTGTTTGCGTCATATGACTCATCCAATTACACTAGATGTGGATGGCACCAATGATCTGCATTGGATGGAGCACATGACGTGTAATAAATATCTATACATTTTAAATATCTAAGAGTAACGACGAGTAAAGTTTGTTTTAAAAATGTAAGGAATAGAAAGTACGGATACTTGAAAATGTAATGAGTAGAAGTAGGAAGAAAAATAAGTAATGGAGTAAAGCACAGATACCTAAAAAGTGTACTTTAGTACAGTAACAAAATATGTGTACTTTGTTACTTGACAACTCTGCTTTCAAGACATCACTTAAACAGAATCTATTAATACAATGCTGTCCAAAAAAATAAAAGAACATTTAAAAACAGCACCACATCATGCATGACTGGATTCAAATTACATCAAAAAAGCCTACACAAACGCATTCAGGAGCCCACAGTAGAGCCCAGAACAACATTTCACCCACTGCAGACCTGAATTTCTTCTTTTAGGGGGAGCTTTCATGAAACAGAAACAGAGAGTTAGATGGAGCCACCATCATTAGACGAAAGGGAACACAAACACATATTTAGCAACTAAAAAAAACCTCTATATGGACCTATAAACAAGTGTACAGATTCTAGCACTGTCTGCATCTTGTTACACCTGCTTTAAAGTAACAATGCATTTCCCAAAAACACTATTATGTTACAGTCAAACTACTTTGGTAGTGTTGTGATCCAGAGCCCCGTACTCCTAGACCTAGTCAAAGACCAAGCTAATGTAAATTAATTAGTAAAAGAAATTGCTTTTAATATTTACTCTCTTTTTTTATATCAAAACTTGTCTGTTTATCCGTAGCTCCAGACAAATTTAGTTGAGCTGAATGTAAATGCTGGTTGTATGATTCTCCCCTGTATTCTTATTGTATGTGTAGATTGTTATTGTTTTTTAATTTTGTATATTTTAGGCAGGCTTTGACAATTGCCAAAGGGATTGATGAACACTAGCTAAATTTAACTAACTGGGGCATGTTTGTAAAATGTTGATTAAAGTGCAATTTCCTTTGCCAAATAAATAAAATAATTAAAACTAATGGGATTGCGGAAGTTTTATTTTATAGAGGATAAATATCTTGAGAAATTAATATACCATGTTTATTTACGTCAGCTGTCAAGATAGTTCAAATATTTTTGCAACTATTCCAATTATTACATTAAAACACCATCATAAAAATTATAACATCGTAGCTATGATAGACTTAAAAAATATATTTTTTAGTCAAATTGTTTCTCATTGTATTTGAATTATATATTATTTTTTAATATGAGCTGATAAAAGTAGATTTCAATAAATAAATACATGTTTTTCAAGCCTCGATACAAAAAACATATTTTCATATCATCAAAATGTAAATGCCTTGCCCTTTTATTCATGCTACACTCAGTTTCTTTCAACAGCAACAAAATAAATCTGACCTACAAGCTTATAAGCCAGCAGATGTATAAAGATAAGGATAAAGTCCCTCCCGGCTGTTTCGCTGTGCCAGGAAGTGTCTGGTTTACTGTAAGTGCTCTTGAGCAACAACTAGCAGCATCTGGCTTTTTTTCAAGGAAAAGCCCTGCATTTTAATGCCTGCTTTAAACAAAAAAATAAAGATATGAACGTTTACTATATGCAAAAAAAGTGACTTCAGGGCCGTTTAATTAAACAATATCATTTCTATTCATTTCAAATAGGGGAAATATTATATCAGTGTGTTACAAAAAATACATTGTTTTTCATTTTTTCATTTGATAGACTACGAGAGAGCAGCACATAACTGTGAAAGAAAACATTTTATTTAATTCAGTTTATTTATATAGCGCCAATTCACAACACATGCCACCCCAAGGCACTTTACAGTTCTTCTATGGCAAGCCAAGTTTACATAAATTGGGTTGTAATGAATGAAAATATCCAAGAAATCTCAAATTGTTTTATGAATAGACGTTTTAGGAATTTAAGATATCTCTAATTATATTTTGACTACGGTAGTCAAAATACCTATTCGGGATATCTCTAATTACATTCTGACTAGTCGAAATGACGCCAGATTTACCATTAACTTGTATGGAGACTTCAATTTAAGATATCTAGAATGAATTACTGACTATCTGAAATACACACTTCAGATTTCTACGATTAAATTATGACTAGTCATAAAGTAATTTTAAGATATCTCGATTTTATTTTTAATCTCGAATGCTACCATAATTCAAGTATATCTTAAATGTATTTTAGGATAGTGAAAACTATATTATAGATATCTTAAAAGCAAATAATGACTAAACAGAAAAAATTTAAAGATATCTTGAATTGTAATTTTGACTATTCGAATTTCCTTTTAAGATATCTCCAAATGAATTAAAGATATCTTGAATTATTCAGCTTTTCCATTAAAGATCTTAAATTGACATTCTGACTTTCAAACGTGTAATGATCTTTTTAGTAAGCTTCCATAAGGATCATTCCTAAAAAAGTTTAAGCCACAGGAGGAAAAGTGTTACGCTTTAAATGACAAATCCGGTGTTGTAATTTGAGATATCTTGAAAGGAATTTTGACTAGTCAAAATGTAATTTAAGATATCTTGAATTATTATTCTTCCTAATCAGAATGCAAATACAGATGTCTTAAATTGCCATTCCAGATAGTCAAAATGTGGTTTTGTCTAGTCAAAATGTATTTTTAGATATCTGGAACGTAATTATGGACGGTCAGACAAAACCTAATTTATGTTAAAACGGCTTGCCATATTTTACCAGGTCATACAGTCAAATTGATTCAAAGTTTTCTATCTAAGGAAAACCAGTTGATTGCATCGACTCATTGACTCGAATGCAATCCCTCACGCTAATGATGCTTGTAGCGACAGTGGAGAGGAAAAACTCCCTTTTAACTGGAAGAAACCTCCAGTTGAAGCAGCCTTATGCATCTAGCTCCCTTATTATCTGTTAGCCCCACACTATTTCTTTCAAGCTGCCAAGAGGTCCAGTTTAAATCATGAGAAGCTGTAGAGAGCCACAGCTCATGTGAGAGAATGAGCTATAAAAGGTGGCAAATAGGTGCAAACGCTCTGATAAATACCTAAAATGTGATGCAAACAAAAAAATAAAGCGGTCAAACAGAAATAAATTGATGATGCTAACATACAAGAAACGTGCTGCAAATAAGTTCCTCACGACAGAGCAGATCAACACCACAAGGGTGAGTCCACCTTCAGGTCATATTGGAGCACACCCTGAGTAATGGTGCTCTCACACCTCGACAATTCAGACAGCGTATGCCTGACGTCCCAGAATCTACTAAAACGCTGGAATACGCTGAACTTTCTATGTATTCTTTTCAATTTTGAGCGTATACTGTACATAGAGTTTTCATAATGAGTCCAGAACTTATGTCCAATGAAAGCCTAACTTATGCATAACGCACGGCAGCGTATGCAGCGGCATGCTCATTAAATGATAAAGTTCAAAATAGAAAAAAAAAATAAAACTGTGGATTTAAACTAGGGAAGGAAATCTTTAGGAGCAGTTTCTGAGCAACTAAAGATCCAGGTTTACCAGATCCAACTACTCCTTATCAGTACATGTCCAATTCGGTCTAGAAATCTTCCTCAAGTCGAGGAAATTTGGTAAGAATTTGATTAGAAAAGCTTCAACTTTATTACCATCTGCCCTGTCACAAATGCAAGGCAACAACATACTGATTACATCTAACCAAATCTACATTAGCTGTGCTAAGATAAAGAGATATTGACAGAGCAGAGCATGCATTTAATCAAAAGTGTTTTTAAATATGCAATAACTTTGACTATATGTATGTGCATGCTTTGACCAACAGTTTTAAATGTTTGGATGTTCAGGAACAAACCAGAAAACAATCAAAGCTCAACCCTATAGTTAACATAAAACATCCAATGTCACTGGGTATATATATATATATATATATATATATATATATATATATATATATATATATATATATATATATATATATATATATAATATGCATATGCCTAAAAAGGTTTCATGGTCAGAAGAGACAAAGATAGTCTTTTGTTACAATGACTGCACAGACTATAAAGGCATGGTGGTGGGTGAATCATGCATAGGGGTTCTTTCTGTTGCATGAAATAATGCTACCGATTCTTCTAACTTTACTTTTGTTTGAAAGTTTTTGAAAGATTAAGTCATTAAGCCCCCACCCCCCCATGTATGACCTAGAATCTACCTGCATCTGTCAACAATAAGCACATCTGTGCACCATGGCCACACCACAACTCACCACTAGAAGCTCACAGCCCACTTTTAACAGATTAAATGGAGGGCAGAGATTAAAAGAACACCACAGGAAGGTTCCTGTGAAAACATTTTTTTTCCTTTGTACACATTTTTGTTCCATTCTCACTTTTACTCAAAAGGGAAAGTCAAGATTTTCTGGAATGTGCATCTGTTACATAGCTACACTGTCAATATCTTACCTGCATCGTCACTTTCATTATAGTGAAGATGCAGTGAAGGTTAGTCGCCTGGCTTACAGATCATTCAAATTATTAAAAAATCTGGTTTTAAAATTATTCCACGCATAAAAATTTCAAAGTGATTTATATGGATGATTTTTTTAAATGTATTTTTACACCACAGAGCTGGTCTGCAGCTCATCACAATACTCTTCTAAAATGTTTAGAATAAAACTGGAACTATGGCAGGTTTGTGTAACTATCTGATTAAATGGGAGAATTAAGGCAAATCAGTGGAGTTTAATTAATCTGGATTATTTGTAGCTACTTTTAGCAACAAAAGGGCAACGTTTTGGAATCTGAATAATGACTAATAGCTCAATCTAGTTTCAATTATTGCTCAAAATATTTAGATTTTAGAAATAAATGAACAACATAAATGTATTCCAATACCTAATGAAATACTACTTACAATACAGTGTATGGGGTGGGATAAGAGATATGAATATCTGAGGCTGAAGAAATTTTAGAATATTAGCAAATATAATCTTAAAAAAAGTTGGAGTTAACAAACATACATAAAACCATTGTTTTTAAGATCTTTCAGTTTAAATTGTTGATTTCAAAGAGGAAATTTTAAAAGTTGGTCAACGTACCTAATGTTCACAATTGAAACCAGAGATTTGTATATAATCTGCTTTAAAAAAAAGTAAACTTCTTTCAATGTCTGATATTAAAACTGACAAAATTTAGGGATGCACGGATTTATCTTTCTGTTAAAAATCCCAAAAAAGGGGGAGAATAGAATATATATGTAAGGTTTTTTTTTATTATTTTTTTTACCGCTCTCAAATATAAAAGTCTGCAAGCATTTGGAGTACAAAATGCACCCTAAATTCCACAGTGTTAAATATGCAGTTTCAAAGTACATTGACTCTTTCAGAGTTATTACAACAACAACTGGAGTAGGATATACATGATGTAGAGAGTTAATTTAACACTAATTCAGAATGCAACCAAATACACTCTGATCAATGTTAAATTTAACACTTAAAGTGTTACTTTAACACTGCAAAATATAGTATGTGGAAGCTCACACAACTGATGTATTGATTTAGTGAAATCTTTTGCTCTGAAATCATGCTAACAATAAAAAAAAAGGAAAAAAAAACTAGATTGTTTACCTGGAAAAAGATTTCCTGTGATTAAGAAGGTAGATGTAATATAATAGGGGTGTGTGCAATCTTAAAACTGTAAGAAAGGTTTTATGTTACAGTGTGGAAAGTACAGGTATAAAACAAAAGGTGTAAACACATAGATCGCATGAAATACAACAATGGGGAAGAGGTATAAGCTCTAGATAATGTTTCAGTCAATTATAGCTGGGTTTAAGGGGAGTGGAGGCCTAGTGGTTAGGGCATAGAGCTTGCAATCCTGAGGTTGTGAGTTCAAAATCCACTGCAACTCTGGGTCTCTAAGCTTCCCCCCCTGATTGCTCCACGGGCGCCCCACGATGGCAGCCCACTGCTCCACAATTGGATGGATTAAATACAGAGGTACATTTCTCCAATGTGAGATCAATAAAGTTAAATTATTATTTTTTTTGCCCATACTTTCTAGAAACATGCATAACATTTCTTTAATATACGTGGGTTTGTTAAGATGTTCTTCGTATGACTGAATATTAAATAAATAAAATCTTAAAATAAAGTTATTTTCAGATGGTGGGGAAGAAAGTGTTTATGATGTTGATTACATTTGATCTAAATAATAGTTTTTATGCATTTAACTGTATGGAAGAGGGATTTGGGCCATTGGAAAAAAATAAAGTTAACTGATTTTTAAATATTATTTTAGTTTAATATGGAAAAAAGTTAGAATTCTGACTTTAATCTCAGAATTCTGTTTTTTCTTTCCTCAGAATGCTGACTTTTAATCTTTAGAATTCTGATTTTTTTCTCAGAATTCTGACTTTAATCTCATGAATTGTGGATCTTAATGTAGATGGGCACCATGAAGGAAGAGATGTGGGAGCACTCAGCTTCACTGACAAAGATATCAGTTGTTTGAGAGGGCCAGTGACACATTGGTGGAAAATGATGGAATTAGGCGACTTTTTACGTGTCCAAGGGGTCCCCGCCCCGGTGATGCTATTTCAATAATAGAAGAGCAGAAGGTCATTAAAACAAGACAGCTAGTTTAGTCTTTTAAACAGACATGGCTATGGCTCTGACGCTAACATGATTGTTAGCTGTCAGAATTCAGCCAGGAAGTGAAAAGCAAATCAGAATTCCGAGATAACAAGTCAGAATTCCAAGAAAAAGTTAAAATTCCAAGGCGATAAAGTCAGAGTCGGGGGCAGAATGAGAAGTCAGAAATTATCGAATTTGAGATTGTAAAGTCAGAATTCCAAGATCAAAATCAGAATTCCAAGGAAAAAAAAGAATCTTGAGGTGAAAAACTCAGAATTTGGCTTCAAAGTCAAAATTCTGAGATTAAAGTTTTAATTAAGGGACTAAAATGTCAAAAAATTATACTGAAATAAAATTTAAAAATTAGTTAACTTCTTAATTTTTTTCAGTGGACCTAATCCTCTTCCGTATAACTGGGATACCTCGGAAAGGTTAGGTATTTTTTATAAGATAAAATACCCAAAGTAATAGATCAAGTAACGAAGAAAAACCACAAGGGAAGTGCTATCTGATATAAAAACTTAGCTGAGATAAGGCTGTCTCTGTATGCTGACTGTGGTGTCGATAAAGTTTTTGAAATACCTCTGCGGGGCAGCAATGGCGGCTCCCATCACCTGGAGGAGGTTGGTGCATTCGGTGTACTCCCCGGCCATTGCCGGGGTTTTCAGCCGGATATCTGACCGACTGTTCCGCGCTCAGGAAAGACGAAGAGGGTAAGAATCACCGTTGACTGTTTCAGACCGGAACACGGGACTAAAACTGAGTTTATCCGACTGGACCGTGCTGCCTGTTAGCATTCCTAGCTAACGAGCATGGATCCATCATCGGACACACGCTTAATACAGTAATAACTTTGCTTTAACTAAGTCTAAACGATTCTGTTTCGCAGTACCTTCTTGTTTAACTTTGTGTTAGCAAGATAACCTGCACACAATTTGACGGAAACGCCAATAGGCGAAGTCCTAAAACCGCTGCTAACCTTGACTGAACGAGTTACCGTAAACTGGTTGAGGCAGTCGTTATTCTTAAGCATCGCCCATCAATTTACAGAAAGCACACACCTCTTCTACTTCACAGCTATTATGCAATATGTTTTCTGCCAAGTCCGTCCCATTAACGATCCAACTACCATCAGGGAACATTTAGCAGGTGTTCTGACCTTTTATAAAGACACACCCCAGTTTTAAGTTGGTCACTTATTGACAGACAATAGTTTTCAAAGTTTATTATCTCTGTATTGACTGGAAACAAATGTGCTTAATTAAACCCACCCAATTTAATCTCCTTTACTTTACTCGAATAATAAAAACTTAAACTTCTCAAAAAGTTTAACACTCCTTCAACTTTTTCACGTTTTTCTTTTTTACTTTAGCACCAAAAATCTGCATTTTTTTGCCCATCATAGGTAAATTAAGGGGAAATGTAATGCGGTTTGTAACATTTTGCACCAGTAAAAAACATAGAAAGACAGGTGCCCGGTGTTTATGTCATTTTAGGAGCTTTCAGCAGTGACAGGTTAGACTTGGGAAGATAGACTGAGTTTAATACAGGGAGGATAATCTGATCTGTTTCCAGCAATTGGAGTGATAATTTCAATGTTATCCTGTATTCTGATTTGAAATCTGAACTTTTGTTTCTAAACCACTCAGGTTCATAAAATACAACTCTGCCATGCAGATTTTAAACTGGCAAGCGAATTGCTGGCGATGCTTCAAGCGAGCGTTGATTATGCAGAGGACCTGGCCGTATCATGTTCAGTTTATAACCCTCTATTAGAGTTCATGTTCCAGTATAACTGTGATTTTAAACATGGAGCTAGAGCTAATGTGGAATGGCCTGGATAAAATTATATTCTTCTAATAGAATGGCCTAGTCAAAGTCCACACTTGGATCTGATTTCTGCTCCGTGGGAAAAGAAAAAAAACTGATGTTCTGCAAAATTGACAAAAATATTTTGGAAAGATGAACATATGAAAAATGTCAAGCTGTTTAGTATCCTTAGCTTAACTAGAAGAATTTTAGTTTTTTTGAGAAATAAATTGTGTCAGTCGTGCATGAACATCATGTTTTATCATTTGGTTAAGTGAACCGTCAAGGAAGTATAAATTCAGTTTCATTTATATAGCAGTAACTGACAACACCAGTCATCTAAAGGCACTTTTCACAGACTGTTCATTCAGACAATACAGTCAGATTGGTAAAAAGATTTCTACTGAAGGAAAACCATGTGATTGCATAGGATCATTGCCTTTGCTCCTCCTGGATGAGCGTGTGGCAACAGCAGATATTTTCTTGCATTTTGTCATCACCTTTTTATCAATACCTTATACCCAGCATGCATGCAGTGACAGTGGAGAGGAAAAACTGAGCCAGCAGAACCAGGCTTTTTCATCATTTTCATCAGAACTCTTTAAGACACAGGTTGTGGGTCATTGGTGTTGTGTAATGTTTATCAGTGGAGCTGGTACTACCCCCCGGAGGGCATGTAGAGAACGAAGCTAGCAGCAATATTTGTAAAAGAGGTGAACTGCGGTTCTTTTTGATTTGATTGCTTGAAGGTAGACTTCACCTTAAATCTGCATAGCTATACCAGTTTAAACGTCGATCTACTTGTTAGAAACTGAAGCATTAACATGAATGGCACTTTAACTGCATCAGTCGTAACTCTTCTTCCCCATGTGTGTCAGCTGGTCTACACAGTTCATGCTGCAATCAGGACTACAGATGTTGGAATATATTTATAATTTCACCCAGATGTCAACTTCTGGGTAAAGTCTGGAAAATTTATGTTGTTTTTTCTTAGTATTACTGAGTTGTTAGACATTTGCAAGAAGAATATTTTATTGTCAGACTTCCTCCGAAAGCGTCCAGATGCACAGTAAAACAATTCTCAATACAGGTTGAGCTCAAACCTATATTAAAATAAAATATTCTAAAACCAGACAGCTATAGCCTGACTAGTAGATCACAGCTGGCGTTACACCAGCTTGATGTCAGCTGATGCTGCTGCGGCTTTTTTTTCTCTGCAGCTTTATTGGTCTTATTGTGAATTTTAAAGTCTCTTTATAGGCCTATATATTAAAGACAATGTATAAGAACAAAACAAGAAACACAAAATATGTTTATTTCACCCAAAAGGGCAAAAAAACAACAACTTTGAACTAAACTCCACAAAAACAAAATCCATATTCTGACATATTGTTGATTAAAAAATACACCTTTGTGTGCATTCTCTAAACCCAATGTAGTTAAGTATAAATTTTAATATTTTATTTGATTTGAGAAATATTTTTAAGAAAACGAAACTCTTGTTTTGTAGGTCTTAGCACTGCACCTTGTTAATACTAATCTATCGATTCTGAAAAGTTTCTTAAAGAAATGTATATATTTTTTAAGGGGAACCTGAAGTTTAAGGTGATCACTACCCTGTGTTGCCAAAATTATTTGCTGACCCAGTGGTCCATCAGGTATTCTCAACAACTTTCAGCATAATCCACCTGTGCAACAAGTTCGGACATAAAAAGTTCCTCTCTCCTGGCATTTTAACACGTTGGGAGCGATTGGTAACCACAGCAACTCGTCTGCTGAGGGAGACAGCATATGCTAAATATGAGATGATTTCACAAACTTTGTGCAGGGTGAATCCCTACAGACCTCCAAATGTCATCCAGCCTTTAGATTAACTCAGAGACAGAAACAAAAAGCAAGTGTGATGCAAAGGCATCAGATGTGTAAAGCACACCGCCACTGGACTCTAGAGCAGTAACAGCACATTGTCTGATTGCTGAATCATGCTTCTCCGTACGCTGATCTGATTGACAGTCTAGGTCTGACGGTTATTAGGAGAATAATTGCCTGACAGCATGTTGCCAAGTGTAAGTGCTCACTTTATTTCTTAGTCCGGTAACTAAGGCAGTTTTGTCGTAAAGCCAAAAACAATGAAGTGGAAAATCAACTTATCTTATCTTAGGGCTGTTCCAAAGATAAGGTTGCAGGAAGTAAATATTTCCCCCCATACCAATTGCTTCACATCTAATATTTCACATTACTTTACACTCTTTTTATTAAGAGACTCTCAGTTAATACTTAATTTACTGTATTTTGTAATGTATTTGTATATAATCTAGTTTGTAAATCAATTATTTATTTAGGGGAAAGAAAATGAACTAATTAAACCTGACTATTGGGCAAATAATAATCCTCCAATCATAACTGATGGGGATTAACCCTGATCTTAAGTGTCATTACCTCCTGACCCATTGAAACATGAATAGCTTAAATTAAATCAGACTGACAGACTGAAATAGGCTAAAATATTTTAAAAGCTACTTTTTGGTTTAGTTAGAAAAACAACTGATTTGGAACGTCTTTGACCTACATTAGTCTGGACTGGGTTACAGAGCTTTAGACTCAACTAAGCACTGGCGCTTTTGATTGCCATCTTAGATTTAGTCTTAGTTTTTGTCTTTAGGATGAAAATTATTATTAGTTTAAATCACATTTTAGGCATTACTATATGTGATAGTTTTAGTCGCTTTTAGTCGACTACAATTTAAAAACATTTTAGTCTATTTTTGTCAGTTTTATGTTGCAAGTTATAAAACGGCTGACAATTTTAAATAAAAACTTGATTCAAGAAGAATCAAGAATCTATTCTTGATTCTCTAAAAAAAAAAAATTATGAATTGATGCCCTATTTTATAGAAAATTCTCTCTCAAAAGTTGTGAAAATAGCAGATCTAATTCATCACATATTATTGTTAATATAGCAGACAGACAAGCTTACAAAATTTATAATAAAAGAATGGTTTTAGACATACAAGTTTTCCATTCAAAAGCAAGCATTTCCTAATCTACTATGAATTATGCATTACACAGAGATCAATCAATTCTTCATTAATCCAAAAAAGCAAAGAACAAAAACATTATTAGTAGTAGAGTTAAATTCACAGGTGTCTGATATAAAAAGATACACAGAGAACTTATATAATTGTCTTATAATGCCATGGCAATCTGGAACTACATTTCAAATTCTTAACTAAAATGTTGAAATATTCAAATGGACAGAAATATGAACTATGAGAGATAAATCAAAAAAGTTCTATGCACTTTTTGACCTGGGTCTTTATGCAAAAATAAACAGAATGCAATTAGATATTTGGTTTGGATATAATTTAGGGATTCTTTTGGTAGAAATTAAAGAAGGTTTTGCATCACCTCTTATGAGCTGGAAGAAATAAAATCTTAATAGTTAGACCAAAGGATTTTTTTCGCTTGGCAGAAGATGATCAGCCACATATAGTTTATTAAGTAGCGAGAGCAGGAAGAGCTATACTGCTGAGAGCGAACCATCAGTGTGGAGCATAAAGCGCAGACTCTGAGCTACGTGCATGCATAGATGCATTTCTGCACAGCAGCGCTGCACGCCAGGTGGGCAGGTTAAACAAACAGGACGCCGCAGAAAACTGATACTGCTTAGCAGATTACAGCACATTGATTTTAAACGTCTGACAGACCCGCTAACATTTTTATTTTGGTCTCGCCCCGTCAACGGAAACTCACACCCATGACTCGTCATGTTTTCGTCATTAAAGATCCATGTTTAACTCGTTAATTCTTGTTATCGTTATGAAAAAAGGAGCATCAATGTAATAATTTTGTCATTTTGACAAAATCAACACTGCAACTAAGCGACATTAAAAGCCGTTACCCACAAACAGTGAAAATGAAATGTTGGTGAAAATCCTCATCCTGGCTGCTTTGACAAAATTACTAAAATTGCATCTTTGATTCATCCAGTAGATCTCAAAAGAACCAGAGAACATCTGAAGCACTGGATGCCTCACTAATCCGGTTTAGGTCAAGTTTTTTTCCTTTGTTTTTTTTTGTTTTTTTTGACTCAAGATAAACATTAACAACCATGTTGCAACCGATCTTGGACACCTGATGGGGGGGAAAAAACCTTATGCCTCCAAATTCTTTGCTGTGGTTTATATTTAATCAGGTTATCCTTGTTTAATGTTAAAGTTATTTTTTATGTTTTTTTTTTTTATATATCTTTACAGCACTGTGTCTCATGATCATAA
>JAGKQL010000001.1:998426-1016660 GCA_018398635.1 Cyprinodon brontotheroides | reverse complement strand
TTATGATCATGAGACACAGTGCTGTAAAGATATATAAAAAAAAAAAACATAAAAAATAACTTTAACATTAAACAAGGATAACCTGATTAAATATAAACCACAGCAAAGAATTTGGAGGCATAAGGTTTTTTCCCCCCCATCAGGTGTCCAAGATCGGTTGCAACATGGTTGTTAATGTTTATCTTGAGTCAAAAAAAACAAAAAAAAACAAAGGAAAAAAACTTGACCTAAACCGGATTAGTGAGGCATCCAGTGCTTCAGATGTTCTCTGGTTCTTTTGAGATCTACTGGATGAATCAAAGATGCAATTTTAGTAATTTTGTCAAAGCAGCCAGGATGAGGATTTTCACCAACATTTCATTTTCACTGTTTGTGGGTAACGGCTTTTAATGTCGCTTAGTTGCAGTGTTGATTTTGTCAAAATGACAAAATTATTACATTGATGCTCCTTTTTTCATAACGATAACAAGAATTAACGAGTTAAACATGGATCTTTAATGACGAAAACATGACGAGTCATGGGTGTGAGTTTCCGTTGACGGGGCGAGACCAAAATAAAAATGTTAGCGGGTCTGTCAGACGTTTAAAATCAATGTGCTGTAATCTGCTAAGCAGTATCAGTTTTCTGCGGCGTCCTGTTTGTTTAACCTGCCCACCTGGCGTGCAGCGCTGCTGTGCAGAAATGCATCTATGCATGCACGTAGCTCAGAGTCTGCGCTTTATGCTCCACACTGATGGTTCGCTCTCAGCAGTATAGCTCTTCCTGCTCTCGCTACTTAATAAACTATATGTGGCTGATCATCTTCTGCCAAGCGAAAAAAATCCTTTGGTCTAACTATTAAGATTTTATTTCTTCCAGCTCATAAGAGGTGATGCAAAACCTTCTTTAATTTCTACCAAAAGAATCCCTAAATTATATCCAAACCAAATATCTAATTGCATTCTGTTTATTTTTGCATAAAGACCCAGGTCAAAAAGTGCATAGAACTTTTTTGATTTATCTCTCATAGTTCATATTTCTGTCCATTTGAATATTTCAACATTTTAGTTAAGAATTTGAAATGTAGTTCCAGATTGCCATGGCATTATAAGACAATTATATAAGTTCTCTGTGTATCTTTTTATATCAGACACCTGTGAATTTAACTCTACTACTAATAATGTTTTTGTTCTTTGCTTTTTTGGATTAATGAAGAATTGATTGATCTCTGTGTAATGCATAATTCATAGTAGATTAGGAAATGCTTGCTTTTGAATATTGAAAAAGCACTTACAAAAACACCATTCTTTTATTATATAAATTTTTGCAACTTACATGCATGTCTTAATGCTGTTGTATATGTGATGAGGTAAGTCTGCCTTTTCACGGCGAAGGTACTTTTCACCATAAAATGGGGAATAAATTCATATTTTGAGAATAAGAATAATTTATTTGATTCTTTGCTTCGAAAGGCCAATTTTTATTTAAAATTGTCAGCAAGTTTTTATAACTTGCAACATAAAACTGACAAAAATGAGCTAAAATGTTTTTTTAAATTGTAGTGGAGCTAAGACTAAAACTATCACATATGGTATTATACAAAATGTGATTTAAACTGTGTGGTACATCTAAAAAAGACAAAAAACTAAAGGAGCTAAAAAATCTAAGATGGCAGTCAAAAGCCAGTGCTTGGTTGAGTCTAAGCTCTGTAACCCAGTCAGACTAATGTGTAGGTCAAAAGGCGTTCCAAATCAGTTGTTTTCTAACTTAAACCAAAAGTAACACCAAATATTTTAGCCTATTTCGTCTGTCAGTCTGATTTAATTTAAGCTATTCATGTTTCAATGGGTCCCGGGAGGTAATGACGCACTTAAAGATCAGGGTTAATCCCCATCAGTTATGATTGAGGATTGTGTTTTTGCCCAATAGTCAGGTTTTAGTAGTTCATTTTTTTCCCTAAATAAATAATTGATTTACAAACTAGATTATATACAAATACATTACAAAATACAGTAAAAATTAAGTATTAACTGAGGTCTCTGTAAAAGGGTAAAAAGTAATGTGAAATATTAGATGTGAAGCAATTAAAATGGGGGGAAATATTTTCCTGCAACCTTATCTTTGGAACAGCCCCAAGATAAAAGATAAGTTGATTTTCCACTTCATTGTTTTTGGCTTTACGACAAAACTGCCTTTAGCGCTACGGACCCCAAAATAAAGTGAGCACTTACACTTGGCAACATGCTGTCAGCAATTATTCTCTAATAACCCCGTCAGACCTAGACTGTGTAATCAGATCAGCGTGCGGAGAAGCATGATTCAGCAATCGACAATGTGCTGTTACTGCTCTATAGAGTCCAGTGGCGATTATTGTGCTTTTACACATCTGGATGCCTTTGCATCACACTTGCTTTTTTGTTTCTGTCTCTGAGGTTAATCAAAAGGCTGGATGACATTTGAGGTTGTAGGGATCTCACCCCTGCACAAAAGTTGTGAAAATCATCTGTATTTAGCATATGCTGTCTCCCTCAGCAGACGAGTTGCTGTGGTTACCAATCAATAAACGTTAAAATGCCAGGAGAGAGGAACTTTTTATGTCGAACTTGTTGCACAGGTGGATTATGCTTTCTACGAAAGTTGTTGAGAATACCTGATGGACCACTGGGTCAGCAAATAATTTGGCAACACAGGGGTAAGTGATCACCTTTAAACTTCCGGGTTCCCTTAAAAACCTACATTTTTTAAGAAACTTTTCAGAATGCATAGATTAGTATTAACAAGGTGCAGTGCTAAGACCTACAAAAAAAGAGTTTAGTTTTCTTAAAAATATTTCTCCAAATCAAATAAAAAATATTAAAAATTTATACTAACTACATTGGGTTTAGAGAATGCACACAATAAAGGTGTATTTTAATCAACAATATGTCAGAATATGGATTTTGTTTTTTTGTGGAGTTTAGTTCAAAAGTTGTTGTTTTTTGCCCTTTTAAGTGAAATAAACATATTTTGTGTTTCCTTGTTTTGTTCTTTATACATTGTCTTTAATATATAGGCCTATAAAATAGTAAAGACTTTTAAAATTCACAATAAGACCACGTGCTGCAGGTAAAAAGTCAAGAGCAGCATCAGGGCTGATACCGTCGGTGTAACGCCAGCTGTGATCTACTAGTCAGGCTATAGCTGTCTGGTTTTAGAATATTTTATCTTTAATATAGGTTTGAGCTCAACCTGTATTGAGAATTGTTTTACTGTGCATCTGGACGCTTTCGGAGGAAGTCTGACAATAAAATATTCTTCTTGCAAATGTCTAACAACTCAGTAATACTAAGAAAAAACAACATAAATTTTCCAGACTTTACCCAGAAGTTGACATCTGGGTGAAATTATAAATATATTCCAACATCTGTAGTCCTGATTGCAGCATGAACTGTGTAGACCAGCTGACACACATGGGGAAGAAGAGTTACGACTGATGCAGTTAAAGTGCCATTCATGTTAATGCTTCAGTTTCTAACAAGTAGATCGACGTTTAAACTGGTATAGCTATGCAGATTTAAGGTGAAGTCTACCTTCAAGCAATCAAATCAAAAAGAACCGCAGTTCACCTCTTTTACAAATATTGCTGCTAGCTTCGTTCTCTACATGCCCTCCGGGGGGTAGTACCAGCTCCACTGATAAACATTACACAACACCAATGACCCACAACCTGTGTCTTAAAGAGTTCTGATGAAAATGATGAAAAAGCCTGGTTCTGCTGGCTCAGTTTTTCCTCTCCACTGTCACTGCATGCATGCTGGGTATAAGGTATTGATAAAAAGGTGATGACAAAATGCAAGAAAATATCTGCTGTTGCCACACGCTCATCCAGGAGGAGCAAAGGCAATGATCCTATGCAATCACATGGTTTTCCTTCAGTAGAAATCTTTTTACCAATCTGACTGTATTGTCTGAATGAACAGTCTGTGAAAAGTGCCTTTAGATGACTGGTGTTGTCAGTTACTGCTATATAAATGAAACTGAATTTATACTTCCTTGACGGTTCACTTAACCAAATGATAAAACATGATGTTCATGCACGACTGACACAATTTATTTCTCAAAAAAACTAAAATTCTTCTAGTTAAGCTAAGGATACTAAACAGCTTGACATTTTTCATATGTTCATCTTTCCAAAATATTTTTGTCAATTTTGCAGAACATCAGTTTTTTTTCTTTTCCCACGGAGCAGAAATCAGATCCAAGTGTGGACTTTGACTAGGCCATTCTACAAAGAATATACTTCCTACGTCCAGGCCATTCCACATTAGCTCTAGCTCCATGTTTAAAATCACAAAGAAACACGGAACATGGAACTAATAGAGGGTTATAAACTGAACATGATAATGCTGTCCTCTGCATAATCAACGCCGCTGAAGCATCGCCAGCAATTCTGCCAGTTTAAAATCTGCATGGCAGAAAGCAGTTTTGGCGTGAACCTGGAGTGGTTTAGAAACAAAAGTTCAGATTTCAAATCAGAATACAGGATAACATTGAAATTATCACTCCAATTGCTGGAAACAGACTGATTATCCTCCCCTGTATTAAACTCAGTCTATCTTCCCCAAGTCTAACCTGTCACTGCTGAAAGCTCCTAAAATGACATAAACACCGGCACCTGTCTTTCTATGTTTTTACTGGTGCAAAATGTTACAAACCGCATTACATTTCCCCTTAATTTACCTATGATGGGCGCAAAATGTGCTAAAGTAAAAGAGAAAAACGTGAAAAAGTTGAAGGAGTGTTAAACTTTTTGAGAAGTTTAAGTTTTTATTATTCGAGTAAAGTAAAGGAGATTAAATTGGGTGGGTTTAATTAAGCACATTTGTTTCCAGTCAATACAGAGATAATAAACTTTGAAAACTATTGTCTGTCAATAAGTGACCAACTTAAAACTGGGGTGTGTCTTTATAAAAGGTCAGAACACCTGCTAAATGTTCCCTGATGGTAGTTGGATCGTTAATGGGACGGACTTGGCAGAAAACATATTGCATAATAGCTGTGAAGTAGAAGAGGTGTGTGCTTTCTGTAAATTGATGGGCGATGCTTAAGAATAACGACTGCCTCAACCAGTTTACGGTAACTCGTTCAGTCAAGGTTAGCAGCGGTTTTAGGACTTCGCCTATTGGCGTTTCCGTCAAATTGTGTGCAGGTTATCTTGCTAACACAAAGTTAAACAAGAAGGTACTGCGAAACAGAATCGTTTAGACTTAGTTAAAGCAAAGTTATTACTGTATTAAGCGTGTGTCCGATGATGGATCCATGCTCGTTAGCTAGGAATGCTAACAGGCAGCACGGTCCAGTCGGATAAACTCAGTTTTAGTCCCGTGTTCCGGTCTGAAACAGTCAACGGTGATTCTTACCCTCTTCGTCTTTCCTGAGCGCGGAACAGTCGGTCAGATATCCGGCTGAAAACCCCGGCAATGGCCGGGGAGTACACCGAATGCACCAACCTCCTCCAGGTGATGGGAGCCGCCATTGCTGCCCCGCAGAGGTATTTCAAAAACTTTATCGACACCACAGTCAGCATACAGAGACAGCCTTATCTCAGCTAAGTTTTTATATCAGATAGCACTTCCCTTGTGGTTTTTCTTCATTTCTTTATCTATTTCTTTGGGTATTTTATCTTATAAAAATATTTAATGTTGCTTAAATAATCCAGTTATACGGAAGAGGATTAGGGCCACTGAAAAAATTAAAGTTAAATAATTTTTAAATTTTATTTCAGTATAATTTTTTCTCAGAATTCTGACTTTAATCCCAGAATTCTGACTTTAATCTCAGAATTCTGACTTTAATCTCAGAATTCTGAGTTTTTTTTCCTCGGAATTCTGAGTTTTTTTTCCTTGGAATTCTGATTTTGATCTTGGAATTCTGACTTTAATCTCAGAATTCTGACTTCAATATCAGAATTCTGAGTTTTTTTTCCTCGGAATTCTGACTTTTTTTCCCTTGGAATTCTAACTTTTTTTCCCTTGGAATTCTGACTTGTTTCTCGGAATTCTGACTTGCTTTTCAATTCTGACTGAATTCTGACAGCTAACAATCATGTTAGCGTCAAGCCATAGCCATGTCTGTTTTAAAGACTAAACTAGCTGTCTTGTTTTAATGACCTTCTGCTCTTCTATTATTGAAATAGCATCACCGGGGCGGGGACCCCTTGGACACGTAAAAAGTCGCCTAATTCCATCATTTTCCACCAATGTGTCACTGGCCCTCTCAAACAACTGATATCTTTGTCAGTGAAGCTGAGTGCTCCCACATCTCTTCCTTCATGGTGCCCATCTACATTAAGATCCACAATTCTGAGATTAAAGTCAGAATTCTGAGAAAAAAATCAGAATTCTAAGATTAAAGTCAGCATTCTGAGGAAAGAAAAAACAGAATTCTGAGATTAAAGTCAGAATTCTAACTTTTTTCCATATTAAACTAAAATAATATTTAAAAATCAGTTAACTTTATTTTTTTCCAATGGCCCAAATCCTCTTCCATACAGTTAAATGCATAAAAACTATTATTTAGATCAAATGTAATCAACATCATAAACACTTTCTTCCCCACCATCTGAAAATAACTTTATTTTAAGATTTTATTTATTTAATATTCAGTCATACGAAGAACATCTTAACAAACCCACGTATATTAAAGAAATGTTATGCATGTTTCTAGAAAGTATGGGCAAAAAAAATAATAATTTAACTTTATTGATCTCACATTGGAGAAATGTACCTCTGTATTTAATCCATCCAATTAGGAGCAGTGGGCTGCCATCGGGAGCACCAATAGGGGGAAGCTGGCACCCAGAGTTGCAGTGATTTCTTGAACTCACAACCTCAGGATTGTAAGCTCTATGCTCCCAAATCCACTAGGCCTCCACCCCCCAAACCCAGCTATAATTGACTGAAACATTATCTAGAAAGCTTATACCTCTTCCCCATTGTTGTGGCTTCATGCATCTATGTGTTTCTACACCTTTGTTTTATACCTGTGATTTACACTGTAACATAAAACCTTACAGTTTTAAGATTGCACACACCCCTATTATATTACATCTACCTCTAATCACAGGAAATCTTTTTTCCAGGTAAACAATCTAGTTTTTTTCCTTTTTTATTGTTAGCATGATTTCAGAGCAAAAGATTTCACTAAATCAATACATCAGTTGTGTGAGCTTCCACATACTATATTTTGCAGTGTTAAAGTACCCTAAGAATGCATTTGGAACCACTCGGGAATTAGTGTTAAATTAAACTCTGCCATAGTGTAAATCCTACTCCAGTTGTTGTTGTAATAACTCTGAAAGAGTCAATGTACTTTGAAACTGCATATTTAACACTGTGGAATTTAGGGTGCATTTTGTACTCCAAATGCTTGCAGACTTTTATATTTGAGAGCGGTAAAAAAAATAATAAAAAAAAACCTTACATATATATTCTATTCTCCCCCTTTTTTGGGATTTTTAACAGAAAGATAAATCCGTGCATCCCTAAATTTTGTCAGTTTTAATATCAGACATTGAAAGAAGTTTACTTTTTTTTAAAGCAGATTATATACAAATCTCTGGTTTCAATTGTGAACATTAGGTACGTTGACCAACTTTTAAAATTTCCTCTTTGAAATCAACAATTTAAACTGAAAGATCTTAAAAACAATGGTTTTATGTATGTTTGTTAACTCCAACTTTTTTTAAGATTATATTTGCTAATATTCTAAAATTTCTTCAGCCTCAGATATTCATATCTCTTATCCCACCCCATACACTGTATTGTAAGTAGTATTTCATTAGGTATTGGAATACATTTATGTTGTTCATTTATTTCTAAAATCTAAATATTTTGAGCAATAATTGAAACTAGATTGAGCTATTAGTCATTATTCAGATTCCAAAACGTTGCCCTTTTGTTGCTAAAAGTAGCTACAAATAATCCAGATTAATTAAACTCCACTGATTTGCCTTAATTCTCCCATTTAATCAGATAGTTACACAAACCTGCCATAGTTCCAGTTTTATTCTAAACATTTTAGAAGAGTATTGTGATGAGCTGCAGACCAGCTCTGTGGTGTAAAAATACATTTAAAAAAATCATCCATATAAATCACTTTGAAATTTTTATGCGTGGAATAATTTTAAAACCAGATTTTTTAATAATTTGAATGATCTGTAAGCCAGGCGACTAACCTTCACTGCATCTTCACTATAATGAAAGTGACGATGCAGGTAAGATATTGACAGTGTAGCTATGTAACAGATGCACATTCCAGAAAATCTTGACTTTCCCTTTTGAGTAAAAGTGAGAATGGAACAAAAATGTGTACAAAGGAAAAAAAATGTTTTCACAGGAACCTTCCTGTGGTGTTCTTTTAATCTCTGCCCTCCATTTAATCTGTTAAAAGTGGGCTGTGAGCTTCTAGTGGTGAGTTGTGGTGTGGCCATGGTGCACAGATGTGCTTATTGTTGACAGATGCAGGTAGATTCTAGGTCATACATGGGGGGGTGGGGGCTTAATGACTTAATCTTTCAAAAACTTTCAAACAAAAGTAAAGTTAGAAGAATCGGTAGCATTATTTCATGCAACAGAAAGAACCCCTATGCATGATTCACCCACCACCATGCCTTTATAGTCTGTGCAGTCATTGTAACAAAAGACTATCTTTGTCTCTTCTGACCATGAAACCTTTTTAGGCGATGCATAATATAAATATATTTTGATATATATATATATATATATACCATAAACAGTGACATTGGATGTTTTATGTTAACTATAGGGTTGAGCTTTGATTGTTTTCTGGTTTGTTCCTGAACATCCAAACATTTAAAACTGTTGGTCAAAGCATGCACATACATATAGTCAAAGTTATTGCATATTTAAAAACACTTTTGATTAAATGCATGCTCTGCTCTGTCAATATCTCTTTATCTTAGCACAGCTAATGTAGATTTGGTTAGATGTAATCAGTATGTTGTTGCCTTGCATTTGTGACAGGGCAGATGGTAATAAAGTTGAAGCTTTTCTAATCAAATTCTTACCAAATTTCCTCGACTTGAGGAAGATTTCTAGACCGAATTGGACATGTACTGATAAGGAGTAGTTGGATCTGGTAAACCTGGATCTTTAGTTGCTCAGAAACTGCTCCTAAAGATTTCCTTCCCTAGTTTAAATCCACAGTTTTATTTTTTTTTTCTATTTTGAACTTTATCATTTAATGAGCATGCGCTGCAGCCGCTACCCGTGCGTCGCGTTATGCATAAGGATTAGGCTTTTCATTGGACATAAGTTCTGGACTCATTATGAAAACTCTATGTACGGTATACGGCTCAAAGGTGAAGAATGCATAGAAAGTTCAGCGTATTCCAGCGTTTTAGTAGATTCTGGGACGTCAGGCATACGCTGTCTGGAATTGTCGAGGTGTGAGAGCAATTCATTTACTCAGGGTGTGCTCCAATATGACCTGAAGGTGGACTCACCCTTGTGGTGTTGGATCTGCTCTGTCGCGAGGAACTTATTTGCAGCACGTTTCTTTGTATGTTAGCATCACTCACTTATTTCTGTTTTGACCCATTATTTTTGTTTGCATCACATTTTAGGTATTTATCTGCAGCCATTTAAACACACCTTATACGCCTATTCCTTCACATGAGCTGTGGCTTTCCTACAGCTTCTCATGATTTAAAACTGGACCTCTTGGCAAAGTTTGGAAAGAAATAGTGTGGGGCTAACAGATAATAAGGAGCTAGATGCATAAGGCTGCTTCCAACTGGAGGTTTCTTCAGTTAAAAGGGAGTTTTTCCTCTCCACTGTCGCTACAAGCATCATTAGCGTGAGGGATTGCATTCGAGTCAATGAGTCGATGCAATCAACTGGTTTTCCTTAGATAGAAAACTTTGAATCAATTTGACTGTATGACCTGGTAAAATATGGCAAGCCGTTTTAACATAAATTAGGTTTTGTCTGACCGTCCATAATTACGTTCCAGATATCTAAAAATACATTTTGACTAGACAAAACCACATTTTGACTATCTGGAATGGCAATTTAAGACATCTGTATTTGCATTCTGATTAGGAAGAATAATAATTCAAGATATCTTAAATTACATTTTGACTAGTCAAAATTCCTTTCAAGATATCTCAAATTACAACACCGGATTTGTCATTTAAAGCGTAACACTTTTCCTCCTGTGGCTTAAACTTTTTTAGGAATGATCCTTATGGAAGCTTACTAAAAAGATCATTACACGTTTGACTAGTCAGAATGTCAATTTAAGATATCTTTAATGGAAAAGCTGAATAATTCAAGATATCTTTAATTCATTTGGAGATATCTTAAAAGGAAATTCGAATAGTCAAAATTACAATTCAAGATATCTTTAAATTTTTTCTGTTTAGTCATTATTTGCTTTTAAGATATCTATAATATAGTTTTCACTATCCTAAAATACATTTAAGATATCATGAATTATGGTGGCATTCGAGATTAAAAATAAAATCGAGATATCTTAAAATTACTTTATGACTAGTCATAATTTAATCGTAGAAATCTGAAGTGTGTATTTCAGATAGTCAGTAATTCATTCTAGATATCTTAAATTGAAGTCTCCATACAAGTTAATGGTAAATCTGGCGTCATTTCGACTAGTCAGAATGTAATTAGAGATATCCCGAATAGGTATTTTGACTACCGTAGTCAAAATATAATTAGAGATATCTTAAATTCCTAAAACGTCTATTCATAAAACAATTTGAGATTTCTTGAATGTACAGTCAGTACAACCGAATTTATGTTAAAACGGCTTGCCATAGAGAACTGTAAAGTGCCTTGAGATGACATGTGTTGTGAATTGGCGCTATATAAATAAACTGAATTAAATAAGGAAATCATCACTTCACAGTTATGTGCTGCTCTCTCGTAGTCTATCAAATGAAAAAATGAAAAACAATGTATTTTTTGTAACACACTGATATAATATTTCCCCTATTTGAAATGAATAGAAATGATATTGTTTAATTAAACGGCCCTGAAGTCACTTTTTTTGCATATAGTAAACGTTCATATCTTTATTTTTTTGTTTAAAGCAGGCATTAAAATGCAGGGCTTTTCCTTGAAAAAAAGCCAGATGCTGCTAGTTGTTGCTCAAGAGCACTTACAGTAAACCAGACACTTCCTGGCACAGCGAAACAGCCGGGAGGGACTTTATCCTTATCTTTATACATCTGCTGGCTTATAAGCTTGTAGGTCAGATTTATTTTGTTGCTGTTGAAAGAAACTGAGTGTAGCATGAATAAAAGGGCAAGGCATTTACATTTTGATGATATGAAAATATGTTTTTTGTATCGAGGCTTGAAAAACATGTATTTATTTATTGAAATCTACTTTTATCAGCTCATATTAAAAAATAATATATAATTCAAATACAATGAGAAACAATTTGACTAAAAAATATATTTTTTAAGTCTATCATAGCTACGATGTTATAATTTTTATGATGGTGTTTTAATGTAATAATTGGAATAGTTGCAAAAATATTTGAACTATCTTGACAGCTGACGTAAATAAACATGGTATATTAATTTCTCAAGATATTTATCCTCTATAAAATAAAACTTCCGCAATCCCATTAGTTTTAATTATTTTATTTATTTGGCAAAGGAAATTGCACTTTAATCAACATTTTACAAACATGCCCCAGTTAGTTAAATTTAGCTAGTGTTCATCAATCCCTTTGGCAATTGTCAAAGCCTGCCTAAAATATACAAAATTAAAAAACAATAACAATCTACACATACAATAAGAATACAGGGGAGAATCATACAACCAGCATTTACATTCAGCTCAACTAAATTTGTCTGGAGCTACGGATAAACAGACAAGTTTTGATATAAAAAAAGAGAGTAAATATTAAAAGCAATTTCTTTTACTAATTAATTTACATTAGCTTGGTCTTTGACTAGGTCTAGGAGTACGGGGCTCTGGATCACAACACTACCAAAGTAGTTTGACTGTAACATAATAGTGTTTTTGGGAAATGCATTGTTACTTTAAAGCAGGTGTAACAAGATGCAGACAGTGCTAGAATCTGTACACTTGTTTATAGGTCCATATAGAGGTTTTTTTTAGTTGCTAAATATGTGTTTGTGTTCCCTTTCGTCTAATGATGGTGGCTCCATCTAACTCTCTGTTTCTGTTTCATGAAAGCTCCCCCTAAAAGAAGAAATTCAGGTCTGCAGTGGGTGAAATGTTGTTCTGGGCTCTACTGTGGGCTCCTGAATGCGTTTGTGTAGGCTTTTTTGATGTAATTTGAATCCAGTCATGCATGATGTGGTGCTGTTTTTAAATGTTCTTTTATTTTTTTGGACAGCATTGTATTAATAGATTCTGTTTAAGTGATGTCTTGAAAGCAGAGTTGTCAAGTAACAAAGTACACATATTTTGTTACTGTACTAAAGTACACTTTTTAGGTATCTGTGCTTTACTCCATTACTTATTTTTCTTCCTACTTCTACTCATTACATTTTCAAGTATCCGTACTTTCTATTCCTTACATTTTTAAAACAAACTTTACTCGTCGTTACTCTTAGATATTTAAAATGTATAGATATTTATTACACGTCATGTGCTCCATCCAATGCAGATCATTGGTGCCATCCACATCTAGTGTAATTGGATGAGTCATATGACGCAAACACTAATTGGTTAGCTAAAGGAAATCTTCAGAAGCAAGCAGGTGTTCTTCAAACTTGTCTATACCATGCTACAATGTTGGATTAAAAAAAAGATGTCGAAATGTCTGAAAGGTTGGACACAGGCGAGAGCAAATCAGGAGATGCAAACGAAGACCAACAGGACCTCCCTGATCCCTCAAAGAATTTTTATAAATAATCAAAAAATTGAGCTTTCAATTCATATGATAGGGATCTGGCTGTTTTTTTTTTTTAAAGGCTAATTTATACTTTTATACTTTAAGTAGTTTTTGGAGCACATACTTTTTCACTTTTACTTGAGTAAAGAGGTCAAGTGTGTTTTCAAACTGTAGTATCTATACTTCTACTTAAGTTACAGATGTGTGTACTTTTGACATCACTGCTTGAAAGCAATCAGGTCTAAACATGGCTAATGAAATAGATCTTGATGTTTCCAAAAACTAGTTCATCCGAAATGGTTCATGATTTTTCCATAAAAAATGAAACCATAGCTTAAAAAAACATATTTTCTGTAGCTACTCATATTATCTTGTTCTGATTGTTAAGCTAAATTGAGATTATAATGGGATATACACATGTTTAAGCAGTGGCGTAACAACATAACAATAAGCCCATAAGCAATGTTATCTGGGTGGGCCCCATATGAAGTACAACACCCCACACATTGTACGTAGCGGGTATGGTTTTAATCTACGCTCTGGATTACCCATAATTCCAAGTCGTATCGTAAAAAAATAAAACCCTCAAATACACCTTTCTTTTAAGATCTTTATTGCGGTTTGAAACATTATGAGTGCATTTTTGACCAACCGTCTAATGAACTATACACAGTTATTAACATAGTAATTAAAAGTACCACTGTCTGCTTTGCTTATGGTGTTGTGTTTGAACGGCTCACCATCCTGGTGAAATCTGCCATGTGTTGGGGTATAAAAAAGGTTCAGTCACTCTACCTAGCATCAGGTGGGTTAAAGAGGAATTTTTCACACCATTACATCTGCAAAAAGACGTCAGTGACTGGGCCCCTAAGAGGTCGGGGGCTGCTAAGAAACTGCAGTCTCTGCTTACCGATAGTTACACCATTATGTTTAAGGTAGAAAGAATCTAATTTGCAAGATTAACCTCTTCGACCCTGTGGGTTTTAAGTGGGGGTAATAATTCAGAATGCATAAAATTCCAGCGGTAAAATTTTTACCAGCAGGTGGAGCCGTTACGCGCAGCTCCAAGATGACACCAAAAGTTCCATAGCCCACAGCTCCGGAACTGTTATAGCTAGAGGTCTGAAACTTTCTGCTTGTGTGGTTGACATGATGTAGAACAAATATAACACAATAAAACCTGCCTTTTCTCAAGAATATCTTTATTACTGCTGTTCAAAAAAGACCTATCATTTCCGAGAATAAAAAACAACTTTGAGTCATGTTTGAAATAATGCAGCTTGGTTTATGTTCTAGCAACCCAATTTTAATTTATATATTAGGAAACTAGAGGGTGTTAGCTTTCAAATAATGTATTGCACATGTAATTTGGGCATACAGTTCCTGAGTTATTTGCTTTTCCATTTAGATATGCAAAATAGGCAAGGATTGCCCAAAATCAGGTGGATGTTAAGCGGTTAGAGCTAAAATAAGCTTTTTTTATTATCTATGTAAATAAATAAGTCGGTTTGACAAATCTTATCTAAAGGGATCAGTCTTTTATTAAAAAAAATATGTTTTCTATATTTTATTTAATATGCAGTTTTCCATTTTCCATATACTGATAACATGAAATAATATTTCAACCACATCTCCTGTTGGTTATGTTTTTTAATTGGCAGGGGAGCGTGATTTAGTTTTATTGTGCCATATGTGAAGCTTTTAACTTTTTCACCTTGTCGAGAAGGGAACCCAGTACCAGGAAATTCAGCGCCAAAGGTCACGCTGATTATTTATTGGCAATCTGCCCGGTGCGCGCGCCCACCCGCTTGTTCTTCTGCGTGCGCGGCGGGAGCGAGCTCCTCCGTGCGCGTGCGCGTGCGTTGGTTTACTGGAAGAAGCTCTGAACGGAGGGGGGCGGAGCCTTCCTAAACATCGGCTTTTTACTCGCAGGACAACCTCCGGTAACCTTCCCCCTCACACACTCTCACTCACACGGAATCTCTCCGGCCGCATTCCTCCGCTCTCACATCCAAACCCCACACTTTTTTTTTTTTGTTTTTATTTTTTTTGGGGGGGTGGGGGGCATTTCTTTTTCTGTGGATTTTAATGCCTAAATTAATAATTCAGCTGGCACTACTTTCGGGTAGTTTGCGGGTCTTTTCCTTCGGCGACAAGCGGCCGCGGTGCGGACTTCAGCAGATCCGCAAGGTAAGTTAGAAGATGATGTCTGGATGTGGGGGACTGTCCGGGAATAGAGAGCCTCAGGGCATGTTTGAGGACAGATGTTGTCATGTAGACTTTACAGCCGCTGGCGGATTAAATATAAGCTTGTTTAATCGTGTTTTGTCTAAGCGATATGACGCTGAAGTTCGCTTCCGATATGTTCTTTCTATTAAAGGGATATTTCGGCATTTTTAAATAAGCTGAACTGCTTTAAACCGCTTTAAGTTTCACATTTTCACAACTGTTACACACTCCATCATAAATAACAGTTTGCAAAACTCAGAATAGGGGCGATTTTGGTGCTGTTTGAGTACAAAAGCAGCAGATTATGTGTAAATTTGCATGATATGTGTCTAAAGTTTCACCTGGGCTCCTCAAGATAAGGGCCAAATGAGGGCCCCTAATAACTGGACTGTCATTAAGCTTTTCAGGTATTTGCTCAGTAGCTCCAACACCAAAAAAAGTCACTTAAAATGTCAAATACTCTCTTTTAGAAAAGATATACTGATGTTTAATGTAGAAAGTGTAGGGTAACACCATCTGAGCAAAGCAAACCTCCACACGGTGGCGCCACTTTAAGGTTGTACAGTAAAACCCAAATCCTGCCTGTACTGTAGTACAAAAATAGGTTTCTATTACATAGGTGCTAAAATAATTATGCTCAGGGTATGATTAGATATAGTATAAAACTCAGAAACATTCAAATTAGTCAAAATTGCAATTAGTAAAACTTTTTAATCAGCCTGCAAAGCCTGGTCACTTATTCAGCAGCTAGAGATCAAATTCAGTTTTTCCCTTGATTGGCTCTAAATGTTAAAGTCAGTCGCTTTATTTTCATTATGCATGAATGAATTGTGAAAACGTTTTCCAGTCTGTAGGAGCTTCAACAAACAGCAACTAAGCTGATGCTTTTCATTGTTAAATACAATTTAGACTGTAGTAATAAACACCGATTTGAATCTGTGTTTCTTTCTTTCATAAAAAACACCTAAAGCACAAATTTTTTCTCTTTTGTATCAAAGTATAGTTAGATGAACTCATAGTAAATGGAATATTAAAAAGATCTGGATTGGTGCATTTCTTCAAAACCATATATTTGGTGTTGATTGTAAAACAGACACACAAACGAAAAATCAATAGTTGTATTTTTCTAGTGCTTATTGCCCAGAATATTATGCCTTTTACAATTCAGCTTACTTGATTGTTACGGGTATAACATGTATGATATAAGGGGAAAGCCTGTACAAAATCATCTTTGCAAAAAAAAAAAAAAAAAAAAAAAGGTATAAAGTTTTTCAAATCTTGTGCTATTCTAGAAAATATATATTTATTCAGTGATGAATTATTTAGGTTTAGGCTTGATTTTGTGTTGAAGTGGCGAATGGGGCCAGAAAAGAGCTAAATGGGTCCCTTAATGAAGCGTCGCTGCTATTCAGATACTAACTTCCTCCTGGGTGCTGCTTTCTGCACAGCCTCACCATCTCTGCAGAAGAGCACAGCTAATCAACCCAGAATGGCTCCATTATTATTATTACTGCATGTCAGTGAAGCCGGATGAGCCCCTCCTTCCTCCTAACTGATAAAGAGTTATTCAATGAAAGAAGCAAAATGGGGGAAGGGGATGAGGAGAAAAAGAAAAAAGTGTGCCGGACTCTTTCACCAGACCTCGATTCAGAAATCCCTTTGTTGCGCACCGACGAAGACAATTGAAAGCAATCAGGATCCAGTTGCCGCCTGGCTACACGCCGCAGTACGCTGGAGGATTCATTTAAACTAAATATAACCCCCTGTCCAGCTTCGTATTCGTTAAGGCCGCCATAACTGCATTTTTCTGTCGGGTAAACTGAGAGCTCCAGTGTGGCGGAGTGCTCATTTGTTTATGTCACAGCTCATGAAGGGAGTGTGAGTTTCCAGCGTGGCCTGTGTGTTTGCTTTGTCATCAGCCTATATATAGATGGTCCTCCCAAACCCTGCTCCATCTTTTTCTCCATCTTTTCTTCAGCTGTGTCTAGGTGCTCTCTCCCAGCCCCCTCTGGATGCATCAGACCCCTCCTCCCCCGGCCCTGACCCGCTTAGACGCCACAGACCTCACATCCTTTCCTCCCTCCATCTCAGCTCGCCTGCTCCGCTGGCTCCACCTGTTCACCTGTCCCCTGGACCTCTGCTCTTGGGCCCCTGCCCTCGACCAAGGGAAGCAGAGGCGGGGGGCCATGAACACCAGTAGCCAGGCCCCCCTCGCCATGAGCAGTGCACCAATTCAGAGAGCAGCAGGATTCAGGGCTCAGACTTAACCCCTGTTTCAATTACAAGCCCTTCAGCTCGCATGAAACACTACCAGCAGGTCAGTCAGAGAGAAAAGTATTTTTTTTAGATCTAAATCATTTTAGTTTCCTGCATAAATCCTTCTTTTTATCAAATTAAATCTAGAAACATTTGTTTAAGATTAAAATAAAGTCTTGAGTTGTAATCGACACCGAATTGAATTTAAAAACTGAACAGGAAGTTAAAAATCTGAAAGCTAACCTAGTTTTTTTTTTTAATCTGTTTTAGGTGATGAGAGCTCATCGTAAACCTTGTGAGAGTGGCTTTACTGGGGCCATCGGGGTCGGGAACTGCCCGCTGCGCCCAAAACCCCGCACTTTCCTCATCCGCACTCATCAGACCACCGCCACTTCTTTCTCACCCTGTCGGTGCGGACGACTCGGGGAACCAAGAACCTGCAATCCACAGCGAGGTTAGGGGGTTTCTACCTGAGCCGACCCCCAAAAACACGGAGGAGTTACCGCAGTTTGACTGCGTGCTGAAACTCATCACACACTACATGGGGAAGTCGACACGGACGGAGTAGGGACGGGGCGAAGCGGAGGACGCCAAGAGTGGAGAAGGAACGCAAGGTGTACCTGATTCACAGCGGCGAGGAGAAAATCCCGCTGGAGCTGCAGAAGCCCTCGAGCTCCCCTGTCTTCCCTGCAGCACATGTGCCGGAGGACGCTGAACGGCTTTTGCCTGGGAGAGCTGAGCGACTGAGCAGCTCCCTCAGACGCTTAAAGACTTCATGCAGAAATATGACGCCCTATCTGACTGACGGGAACAGCACAGATCGGGTCTTAGAGATGATCAGACTGGGCCTCACGTTCTCAAACGTGACGGTT
>JAGKQL010000001.1:973181-997926 GCA_018398635.1 Cyprinodon brontotheroides | reverse complement strand
GCTCTATTAAAAGTGCTCTTCTCTTTCTGCCTGTCTCTTGACTTTAGTGATGTTATAATTAAAACATTCCTTTTTTTTTATTTTATTTTATTAATGACAACTCAAGTACACCTGTACACATATGCTAATTGTTAATACAGACTATATTTTTTAATCATATGCCACTGTCTAGCATCCTCAGTTAATTTCTACTTAATTTTCTACCTAAATATAATCACGTACTATATGAAAGTACTTTTTTTGGCACTTACAGAGTCTTTGATTTGTTTATTTTAATTTGGCTAAGCTGATCTTTGCAAGTATTGCTTTACATCCTAAAAGGTTGTTGAATTTAACAGAAAATAAAAAGGTTTTATATGCCGCTTTACAAAGGGACTAATTATAGTATAGGAATTATACAGTATAATGATTATAGTGCAGTCACTATCAAGTTGTATTTGGCAGCGTGTTTCTCTCTAAACATGAGACAAAAGATTGAACTTCCTGATGCTAGTGTTGAGGAAGATTTAAAGGTTAGGGTCTAGCCATTGTCTTTCACCATTTGCATCAAGAATAATTTAGCTAAACATACCAGTCTGTGTTTGCAGGAGGAGTGTGACAGTGCAGAAGACATGAAAAGCTCAGGCACAGTCAAAGCTGGTCAGGATGACAGCAGCATAAAATCAAACTAGCTGTGAATGACCTCTTGGTTTCTCCTGTAGAGGAGATTTGTCTTTTACAGGGTAGATTTTTATAAAATCTTGATATAATTCCTGAATTGGATCTTGATTAGATTCTGGTCATTTGCCACTTTTACCATATTTGTACTTTTGCATAAAAAAAAATGTAGGGGGTCTTTCTTACCTGATTTGAACGCAGATAACATGAGCAATTTTTTTCCGTATTATATTAAAAGTTTTCTTTAAGAGTATGTCAAAAATAATATTTATTAGCAACGGGTCACTATGTCATTTTGGTTTAATCAAGGCCATAATCTTTATTTTTCAGGGATCAGGGATCATGGAAGCTATCAATAAAAATATGATGCTGTGAAATAATTTGATTTGTATGCTGGTAATTATTATGATAAATGGATGGTTGATATGATAAATTAAAGAGACATATATAATAAGATGTGAACTGGAGATATTGGCAGCCTGTGCTGTAAAAATTTGAGTTTGAAGGAAGAAAATTTAAATTTGATGTAGTGTTTAAAATGTAATAATTCTTTTGGTACAAGGACGGCCCCAACTTTACAAACACATTTTAATTCTTACTTGAAACATTCCTTTTCAGCAATATATTTTACCTTTTTCAGCTTAGGAAAAAAAATAAATAAACATTACAAAATGTATCAAGTTAAAAACAATATAAAAACAAAAACATCATATTTTTGTTTTCAAAATACACTTCCTTCATAACAGTTGGCTGGCATATAGTCTTACTTTGATTGTTTAGCAAAACTACTTGAGCAAACATTGAACAATACTTCCTTACATTTGTACAAGCTGTATGCATTCACTGGTATCCTTTTTAGTCTGTTTTTGTACATCTTAAACTAAGTAGCTGTATTTTTTAAAGGGAGTAGAGTCTCAGTCTCAATTTGGTGTTTTCTGCTTTTCCTTATTTTATCTGTCTTGATATATAAATGAACTGTGATTGTTGCATTGCATTGCAGCATTCAAAGCAAAATGATTAAAGCCCTTAAACCTGTAAATACACCAACTTAGAAAAAAAATTGTCAATATCTATGACCTGAACTTTGGTTTCAAACCTAGCCCTAAAAGAATGGGGTGTATGCAGACAGATATGTTTGAGAACAAAAAGAGTGGTCAATAAGGTTCAACAGTGTTTTGGATGATCTGAGGGTCACAGCTGCTTAGATGTCTGGCTGGTGCTATTTTAAGCGATGGCATACATAAAAGCTGCTGTCCCTGCACAGTGCAGCTTAATGTGTAACAAAACATCCCTCACATTTTGGATAAGGATAAAATCTAATTCAAAGAAGGCGTCACACCTGACACACTGAACTGATGTATTTTTTTTCTATTATTTGATCCTGTCAAAAGCATAGTGAAAACAAGAGCAGCTCACTTTTAGCACTCATGAACCCATCCACCACCCCTACCTCAAGATTGTCTTACCTTTTCAGCACCCTGTGACAAACTTGAACTGGAAGAAGAGGCAATGGAGACGAGGATGGCACTAGAAATAGCTTCTCAAGATAGACAATTGGGTGAGTCCTGTGTCTCTTTTTAACCACAGCTCCTCCTCTTGACTTTTGGTGATGATCAGATGTATCCAGTTACCCTCTAGTCAAACTTTGTCAACCCTTGGGAGCTTCATACATTAGACAGTCATAGCAAGCTGCTGACCAGTTTTTTTTTACTACAACCTAGTTTTCCCAAGTACAGTAGATTTAAATATTTCATTTGAAAAGCTCCATACTTAAGGAATAATTTTTGATATTATCAGAGATAACGGATAAATACTTTAAGAACAGTCATGATCCGATACAGTATTTTCATTGAGAGCACAAAATTACATGTTTTAACCTGACAGTCTTCATAATCCATTTTAACATTCATGCCCTAGCGGTTATCTAGAAATCTCTGGTCAAAACAAATATTAGATTTTTTTCAGGTAAAGAATACTCTAAAAAGTTCGAACCGGTAATAATGGAAAAGTATACTTTTATTAACCATCTGTGCTTGGCTGATTACTGCCTCAAGTAAGTTATTCTAGATGGACTACATCAAGTATGAGCAGTTATTGACTTTGCAATTCTTTTAGAGCCTACAGGATTTCCATCTTATTCTTCCTCTTATGAAGAAATAGAGGCAGACTTTAACTACAGTGTATCATATCAAGGCCAAGGACTAAGCTGTTGGCATTTGCTGTGGGAGGGAGGCACATGTTTACTATTCAAAAGGACAAACTAGTCAAAGGTTCAAGGCAAACATCATTCATTGTAGGGAAGAAAATCCATCCTTTATATTTTTTACTTTTTAAGGTAGATTGGGAGTAGAAATTAATATTTAAAACCTTTCTTTCTAATGACTGTAGCTGTAACCATACAAAGATACAACTGATAAGTAATGTCAATATAATTTTTCGGAGATTCTTAGTTTTACGGCAGTGAGGCAGTATGCTGGTGAAAGAATTTCTCAGTCATCAGATCATAGTTGTTCAAAAAGTTAAAAACAACCCACTGGACTTTGTTTTCAAAGTTTGAAGATGGTAGGTGTTGTAGATGGTGCAATTGTTGGTAGCATTGCCCTGCAGCAAAAAGACAAAAGTTAAAATTTCAACCTTTGCATTAGGATTGTCAGCCATTGTTAAGTCTGAATGTGTGCTATACACTGATGGCTTTCTGCTCTGCCTGTCTCAGCAACTTCCTCTGATTCACTGTGTATGTCCAGGCTACATCCCAAATATGTCTTATTGTAAGCCTAAAGGATAATTTTTAGCTTTTAGCAGCTTAACATAAAGCCAATAAACAGGGTGTGAAAAGTGTATGCCCTTCTTGATTTTTTGTTCTTTTTGCATTTTGCAGATTTCAAATGAAGGTTTTATTATTAAAGAGAGAAAAAATCATACCTGAGTTCAATTTCTTGCTGCAGCCAGTCTGATTACTGACATCTGTTCCCAATCAGAAATCACTTAAATATGTCCTGCCTTACAAAGATTGAAGTACACTAAACTATCCTCAAAAGCTAGACATCATGTTGAATTCAAGCTATTCATGAACAAAGCATCTGAGATCTATAAGACTGGAAACAGTTACAAAACGTCTCCAAAGCTTTTGGGCCTTTAATTGAGTCACACAGTAGGGTCATTATCCACAGATCCAAAAAACATGGAACAGTTGGAAACCTTCGGTCGGCAAAAATGACCAAAATTACCCCAAAACTGCTGGTAAGTCATCAAAAGCTCACAAAAGATCTCACATCAACATCAAAACCTGAAAGCTTCACCAGCTTTGAGGTGAAGGTCAGTGTTGTTGTGTCCCACCATAACAATTAGACTGGGCAAAAATGGCCTACACACTGTGTTTCACACACTTTTCAGAAAGAATTCAGCAGAAATTAAGCCAAAACATTTTCAACCTCTGAAAAACAAAATTAAGACTTTGTGGCATGGCCTAGTCAAAGTCCCTGGATCTATTAAGATCCTCTGGTATAACAACAAATTGTTAATATCTGACTATATTGTTGCTGAATCACAACAATTCTAAAAAATGGTGGACCACAAGATTTCTTAATAGGAATTATCACAAAATCTTGATTACAGTTGTTGCTGCTGGCGTGGCCCAACCAATTACATATTAGGTTTAGTAGGGTACTAGTTTTACCTAACCAACATGTAAGGTTGTGATTTTTTTCTAATGATTGAAAAATTAAGAATTTAAAATTTTTTTTCAAACCACTCTTTTCAGGTTGCAGCAAACTGGCTGACTGGAGTGGTTTCAGAGTGTGGATGTTCTGAGCTTTCCTTACAAATTAATGGAAGAATGTATG
Organism: Cyprinodon brontotheroides; assembly: GCA_018398635.1. NCBI lineage: Eukaryota > Metazoa > Chordata > Actinopteri > Cyprinodontiformes > Cyprinodontidae > Cyprinodon > Cyprinodon brontotheroides. The sequence goes on along the minus strand of JAGKQL010000001.1, from coordinate 993,427 downwards.
CTGTCATTGCATCCCCTGTTTTTAAATGCATTTGAGAACAACAAATGAGGAAAAATGGTAAGTACTTATATAGCGCCTTTATTCAAGTTAGGAGACTTGACCAAAGCGCTTTACACTACATTCATTCACCCATTCACGCACACACTCACACACTGATAGTGGCAAGCTACACTGTAGCCACAGCTGCCCTGGGGCTCACTGACAGAAGCGGGGCTGCCGTACACTGGCGCCACCGGGCCCTCTGACCACCATCAGTAGACAATGCAGGTGAAGTGTCTTGCCCAAGGACACAACGACACTGAAAGTCGGATTCGGGGCTTGAACCGTCAACCCTTCGATTTCAGGGCAAACTCCTACATCCAACGCCACTGTCGCCAAAAGCTAATTTCTCTGGGTGCTGGCCACTTGTTTTGGCCTGGTATTTGTGGCGTGGTTGTGCTGTGACTTAGTTCTCTGCGGTTGTGGTGTTGGGTTGATTGGTTTCCCGATCTTTGACATGCTGCACCTCAGGTTTTCAGTGTGGAGCAAGACTGCGGTAACAGGTAGTTGGGTGGGACAATGGGCTGCATCTTGTAACCTGTGCAGCAGCACCTGACATATTATACTAGGCCTGGGGCTTTGAATTGGCCCGAATCTGGGTTAGTTATGGTAGTCTCTCTAGGAGGGAAGCTCTCTTGTGGAGGTTCTCCGAGTGGGAAAGAGATTCATAGCATTTGTATTTGGGATGATATGTCCTGTGTCTATTATCCTGGTCTGCCCTTGTAGTGTGTTGCTAGAGTGCAGAGGGTATGGGAGGTTCATTGATTTGGAGCTAGGATCCATTCCCTTAAGGCAGGGATGTCAAAGTCACTACAAGCCGAGGGCTGGACTGGTTAAATGTTTCTTAAAACATTTTGAAATGAACACAGCCTTTTTCAACAAGACTTAATCTATTGTTGTTGTTTTTTTAAACTAAATATTAATATCAATATTATTTATAGACATTCATTATATTAATAAACTTCTTAAGATAAATACATAAATGAAAGTGCATGCATTATAAACCATATCAACCCAGAGTCTATTCAACTGCAGGGATGCTGGCGTTTTCCTGCATCTTTCTTTTAGCTAGATCATTCTGAAATGGGGCGTGGCACACCGAAGGGTGGAACAGTGCTAGAGCGCTGCAGAATCAGCCATGGATCTGCAAGAGGGTGCGCTGTAGACGGATCGCCTCCAGAAGACGCATGATAAGTGGAGCTCAACTTCTGGCCTCTAATTGGTGACTTTTGGGGACAATTACTTCATCTTGGACTTTTAAAAAGGGAAAAGTAGTGTTTTATCGTGCCACTATTACAGTGGTTTTTTGTTGAAATAAAACATTTTGGACTCTGTTTTGCTTTTTGGTTTTGTTTCAGTTGCTTGCTCCCTCTTGTCAAAGACTGAGTGTGGGGCCATATTAGAAAACCGACTTCAGCCCAGTGTATTTAGATTGTTAAAGGGAAGAAAAGCAAAAACCAAAGCAGTCCAAACATGCAAGCCAGACCTCTGCCGTGACTGTGCTGTCTGCTCACCTCCAGGTACTCTGTGCCTGGCATGCGGATCCCACCTGTCCCCCACTCAGCAGCGTGTCTCTATCACCTGCAGGATCAGCTCCGCCCCTCCCTCCATCCAGCCTCCTTTTATTTTGGCTTCAATCAGCCTCTGCTGACACCTGCGCACAGCAGTTATGGAGCCCAGTTAGTGCACTCCACCTCCTTGGAAAACCGACTTCAGCTCAGCTTGGATTGTTAAAGAGGGAAAAGCAAAAACCAAAACAATCCAAACATGCAAAGCACAACAAAAAAATTAAATAAAAGAAAAACATAATTATGTTTTACCCTGGGAATGTAGTGTTGGTGCGTGCAACACAACCGCATCAACACTATATTCCCCACAATGTAATGGTAGCCCAAGAAGTCACAGCAGCGCGCACAAGCGGCCATGGCCTGTGGGCCGGTTCTAATGGTAATCAAATATCATCCAAGGGGCCATGGATAAACAATTTACGGGGCCTTGACATACAGTATGTGCCTTAAGGGGAAAGGACTGTTTTGTTCTGGCTCTGGTTGGATGGCCATCAGATCCTTTAAGCGCCACCTATGGATAGATGTAGTCAGTGATTGTTGTGGGCTGAAGTTTCAGCAGTAAGTTGTAACTGGACTGAGATTGCTGATGCTCAGGGGGTCTTGACCACAGAATCAAGAGGATCATCTCCCAGGTCCAGGGTTTTATATGAAATAGAATATAAAATAAAACACATATAAAATATATTTTTAAAATCTTTCACCATCCCAGGAGAATTTCAACACAAAGGCAAACGGAAGTTCACGCTTCACTAAAAACTATTTGTAAAAAAAGTTAAAGACAGTTTTAATTGTTAGATTATATTAATATTCTTTACTATTTTTCTTTCCATTATAAAAAAAAACATATTACCTTTCATATTTTATAAAATTTTACCTGTAAAACACAAATCCAGCATCCGCAGTGGAACATAGATTACCATTACACCAGGGGCGTATAGGAGAGTGTTGCACTTCATGTACATTTTGGTGAGCTGAAAATATTGACAAATGGAAAGCATTGCATCCCTGCACACTATTCATGTCAACCATTTTTATGTCAAAAGACAGAAAAGATACCAGGTTATTTATGGCCCGGTAAAGGTAGCTAAAGCCAAGATTGATTGTGTCATTGGGTCATTGGAATGTATTGTGCTTTAATAAGCCACAGCGGTAGGACTGAACATTATTCACTATGAAAGTCAGGCAGTCAAGAAACCAGATTAACTGTCTCCATATGACAAAAGCCAGCTAAAGAAAAATGTGCCCCCTACAGCATGAGCCCTCATTCCACTTAGGGTGTGATGTAACTGTAATATCAGGTGAGATTGAGGAAGCTGAGGATTGAGATATATACTGGTGAGTTTTTGTAGGTCTTTTTACAAGGGTGTCACATGTTCAAGGCTAGCCTGCAACTAGAACAGGATTCTCTTTCAGGTTTGCTCTGTTTGGCATGCCACAGACAGCCTTCTTTCCTGAGCCTTGGAAATGGAAGAGCAATTCTCTGAATATACCACAGGTCCCATGTGTGCCATTCCACTTTTGAAACTCCCTCTGTCTCTTTATTTGCAACAAATCAAACTTACGCATATTATTGATAAAACTTAGTTTTTTAGGACTTTTCTCATTGACTGACACATATTATGACAGGTTTTGATGAAATTAATCTTATTCAGAGTGCAACCACAGATACAACCAAAAATGTTTTCTTAAAAGATTTATTTACAAACAGATAAGATATGATCAGTGGTACTGGAGCTGGTCTCAGGTCAGGCTTAAAGGATCTGTAGGGAGATGACAGATGTGAGCTGAACTGGCTAAGGCTGAATCTAGGAAAGCTGACGGGTGCAGAGCTGAGTGTTCTTAGCACAGTTCTGGATGAGGAGAGCAGACAATGACCAAGTGACAAGACAACCAGAGGTTATCAAATGTTCTAAGGAAAACCTGAGAATCAGAGTGCATAAATCATCTACCTCAGTGAGCGTGCTCCTTTTTTAATCCTGCAGTGGTCTTCCATAATTAGCGCCAACTGGATCCAATCAGCTTGGAAATTAAGCACCACACACACACACAAACACTCACAGCAGCACATAACCTAACAGATTATAGATTCAGAGGTGTAAGGTGTAATCAAATTCCACAGACCATGAATGAGTAAAACTCAATAATTCAGGCCATTAAGTGCTTCAGCCTCACAGGATAACATATTTCTTATGGATTTTAGTTGTCCCAAATGCTCTTTCATCTTATTGATGAGTAAGCTTGTGAGTGAGTGAGAGAATGAGTTGGTTAGTAGGGTCACATCATTTAGTTATTGGAGCATTCATGGTTTCTGCTCAAGCATTCCCCTAAGTCTTTTCAACAGTTTTAAGACCCAAAGATAATCAAGGTAAGTTTTTGTCCAACCTTTAATATATATTTAATGTCAATGACCAATAAATTGATATTTCGTATGTAGAAATGTAAGCTGTTTTTATTATGGTTTTATTTGGGGAACCTTGGTATTTGCAGATTTTTTTTTTTCCTGATGGAGCAGTGCGCCTGTGCTCTGAGAAGGTGGCACGTCCTAAAGATTTTTCACACCAATTGCTGAATTACACCAATTACTCAAAATTGCTTTAATGGTTCTTAGTCGTGTATTTTCTTCCTTCGGAAGTCAACAATCAAGCTGTTTTTTGTTTTTGTTTTTTTGTGCTTATATGTTCTTTCTTTATGTCTGCTTTTGTCTCCTCCCCAGTCGGCCTCAGCAGAAGGGCCCCACACTGCGCCAGGTTCTGCTGAAGGTTTCTTCCTGTTAAAAGAGAGTATTTCCTCTGCACTATCGCTGCATGCATGCTTGGTGGAATATAGACGGTTTCCTCCTGTAAACCCCATTTTATACCAAAACACCGCCAATACGCCATTATACAGTAGCAGTAAATTAGAAACACGTTCAGTGGTCGTCTGAAACACATCAGATATGTTGATATGCAGTGGAGATAAGTCCTTGATAAGTTATCCAAAGTTACTTATAGTTTTTGAATAAGCCAGACACCGAGACTTATAGTCAACTTACATAGAGTAACTTACACTTAACTTATGTCAACGATCAAATAACTTACCTGTAACTTATGGCGCACATGTGAGCATATGCTGGAATACGTCAAGAAATTTTGAGCATGCTCAAACATACCTGCCGTATGTCGACTTGTGCCAGCATGCTTCAGCGTGCTCATAACTTATAGAAAACTTACCCATAACTTATCCAACATACGCCAGCTTTTTTGCCAGATTTTTCATATATCAGTCATTCACTGGCCTAATCGTCAAGGTGTGATAGGGGCTTACACTTGAAGCTGGAATGTCGGTATCCAGGGGACATTAGTTGAATTTCTTTGGTATCTAGTCACCTGCTAGAACAGTCAGTGAAACTCTAATCTATTAAAAATACTACTATCAAAATAATGTGTTGAAGTTCAGCAAAAACTACAGTAGGGGAAAAAGTAAGAGGAGAATATTCCGCCAAGAATACTAAAATATTTTTGCATGAGGCCCACTAACTCGATGCAGTCTGATGTTTCGATGAAATACAAACTTTTTACCAATCTGTGGCTGTATGTCCTGGTGGAATGTCTGTAAAGTGCCTTGTGACAACATGTTTGTGAACTGATGCTATATAAATAAACTGGGTTGAATTGAATTGTGGCTCTTGAATAACAATGTTGCAGTTCCCTAAAACAGTTTCATATATGTATGAAAAATCTGTTTGTTTTGTTTACAAAATAAACAAAAAATAATTATGTTTTCAAATGCTGTGACATTTGTACAATAAATAAATTTAAACAATAATTTTATTAATGCTTAATACATAGAAATCAGATGTGTCATAACTTGCGAAACCAAGCGTGAAGTGGAGGTGTATCTCGGACAAAAGCGGATCCCAAAAGGGAAAAAGAATGGCTAATGAGAAAAGAAGTTCGAAAGAATAGACTGATCAGAAGCATTGATAATGAAAGCAGGAATGTCATTTTTGCTTTGTAATGAGATTTTGTCAAAAAATACAGGCCTAAAAATTTGGAAAGGCATTTCCCAGGTAAAGCATGCTAAATATGCAGCCAACCACCAAGTTGGGAGTGAGAGAAAAAGTGCGATTGCAGGAACTTCTGGATAAAATTAGAGGGGCATAAGGAATAAGATTTGAGAAGTGCATTGCATTTCAAAACTCCACTACTGCTGCTATTTTTGTTGTAAGGATGCAAAACCATCCACAGATCAAACAGGTAGCGCTCTGATGAAGGTACTGTCTGTGAACTTTCTTACACTTTTTCCTCAAATCCTAAAATATAAATCACCCCAAGGAACGGTGGTGATGGAGGATGTGGGATTTCAGGGTTAGAGAGTGCTGCTCTGATGGATGTCAGTTCCTGCTTGGTTCCTCATGACTCAATCAACTCCTCCTAACAGAAACACGTTCACCATAGAAAGATTTCTTTATCGTGTTTCTATAATTTCATCAATGCAACAGAACCTAAACCGTGCGGTCAAGCAGCGTGCAGCTATGTGCTATGTGACATTTGCTCCAGGATAAACATTTAATCATGAATGCTTCTAATATATAAAGAACCACATAGTCCTTTCTATGAATTGGGATAGCTTTGCAGAACCCGTGTTGCCATGCATTTATATAAGACTTACATTTTTGCAGCTCAGACAGATTTTGTTTTGTTTTGGTTCCAATATGGCTCTTTTGAGCAGTCTGGGTTCTGACGAATTAAACCATGGTCTTTAGGTGACCAAATATTGCCTTCATCAGCTACAGAAATATTTATTGTACTCTGGTGCAATTTGCCAACTCAGAAAATAGACACTTGCCTTTGCTGCAACATCAGTGTGAGGAATAGGTGCGCTAAAACAATCCGCTTTGTCTCAATTTGAGAAGAGAGCAGTTGCACTCTGCTTCACATCACAGCCAGCTGATCAAAAGTGGAGCAGGGTTGAGATAGGTGTCTGCGTGGAGAGGCGGGTAATCACTATCCTTCAAAAAAAGGATACTTACAACGTATTTTTGTTGTTTAAGCACTTTACATTGAAGCCATATGTATTTCAATCAATCTTTTCAAACACACACATATTCATACACTGATAAATGAATCAATTAGGTTTAAGCACCTTGCCCAGGGGCTATCTTTTGACAGGAAGAGTTTGGAACCAAACCTACAATTTCAGATTGCAAGATGACTACTTTCCCCGAGGGCCTCAGTTGCTACTGGAGGCACAAAGTCTAGGGTGAAAGTATACTGTTTCCAGTGGGACAATAGCGCTAAAAAAGCTTGGCCAAACCAACAATGATGATTCATCCTTATCATGACCCATATCCAAATTGCAATGATAATCTGTAAAAAAGATACCTTAATATGTTCCTGCCATGTGTATGCTGATAATTTTTCATAAAAACAGTGTTTCCAAAAAAGATGTATTGTAATAGAGGTATCCTGATCTAAAATTGATATTGGGAAGTCATTGCAATATCTGCAAAAAATCTTATTTGAAATTATCAGCTGAAAATCTCCAATATAATCATCTTTTATAAACACTGCACTTCTGCCCACTTCTCTTTAAAGTTTAAGTAACGCATTGGTGAATGGTAAAAGATTCCATTGTTCACAAATTCATTGTTGTTGACTTTTGTTCTCCGTTTAAGTAGTATCACTTCATCAAGCATTTTCTAATATGCCATACTAGTAGATGACTAATATAAGTATTTATGATGTGTGCTGATATCATATCGGGTCAATAATAGTATTAGTAAATACTTAAAGCTGCAAAAGTGGTGTTGTGTCTGAGATGGACAACTTTTATTTTTGGGACACCCATAAGGCTTTCATTCTTACCTGTGCACATTTGAACAATGAAAAGACAACATTTAGCTCTTATTTAAAAAAGTAAAAAAGAAAGGCAATTGATACATATGAAAAGAAAAACTATTTTTATGAAATGTTATTTCTATCAAGAGGATATTTTTCTAACTTTAAGGGTTAGAGTAGAAAAATGACTATACCTGCAGACATTGTTATAAGAAACCAGACATTTTCAAATAGAATTTCCTTAAAATCTACATTATTTAAACCATAGATGGAGATAAAATGAAATGCATGTGTAAATCACACGGCACTCGAGAGGGGTTTCCCATCAGCATCATCAAACAGCTTTTTTTCATTTTGAGCAAAGAATTACAGCTTCATTTGAAATCCAACTATACTTAGGCTGTTCACAACTGACAGATTTATAGGCTGAACTTGTTTTACAGTTAGCTTTATAACACCATAAGAAGGAATCACTGAGTGAACAATCCATCTAACTCACACCTTTCAATTAGAAACAAATGAAAGGCTCACAAAAACACCAGTGCACCTCCCTCTTTTTTTTACCAGCTGGTCTTCAAAGAAAAAAGAGAAATTACTTTCTGAAAATCTGTAGTTTATTAAGGTGTTAATCCGGACTTATACAGTCACTTTGTGTCCAGTGATCAGATTGCATTGATGCATTCCACCTTTTCTGACATCTTTCTCATTAAACCCAAATCAAGTAGACACGAGTATGAGTAATGTGATAAAGTGCTCTGTGTGCAGAGGAGGGCTGAGGAATGCTGAAGGAATGTGTAGATAATCTCAAGCGTTAGTGGGAAAATAATGTAGGACTCCTCATAGGGGGCTGAGAACTGCACAGAGTTTTTGCCTCCCACTGTTTCCGGGGCCAGTGGGAGGGAGATTGTGCAATTCTGAACAAAAATCTATCAAAGAAACAGAAACAAGATACACTAACATATAGGTCGATTGGGATTTTCATTAAAAACATTTTTAAACAGTAATGACGAGTTTAAGTATTTCCTAAGTGTAAATAAATTTTTCTATTTAAGCACATATATATATATTTCTGCATGTACAAACATTGACTTCACTTTCAACGGTGCTAGCGATTTTTAACATAGATGCTGAAATCAATTTTTTTTCCCATCTTACACATATTTTCCACAATTAAGCCAAAGAAGTTTTTCTTTTTAAATAGCATGACCAATATTCTAGGTAAATAAGGTGTAGTAAGATGGAAATATGCAATTATCAGGTAAAGCTTCGTATTATGCTAGGCTACTTTACAGTCTTAATTTTTATAATCATTTTCAAACAGAGGTTTACATAGATTGCATAAAAAAACACAAATATTTTTTTCTCATTTTCGGACATTGAAACAGGCTAAACTTTTTCAGTTTACGTTCATAAGCTTTTGCACAAATATTGATATTTCCTAAATATTTGAATCTTGGATTTCTTTTTTATTATTTCTGTACATGCACTGGGATTATTTCCACTTTAAAGCCTGTCAGTTTATGTAGTGCCACTGCGGGGTCCAGAATGCCTTTTGATAACATTGAAATTTAATAGAGGTTTGCCATCTTATTGTACTATAAGGCAACACCTCAAACACATCTCTGTATTGTATGGCATGGTTGAAATACAGGTTCACCAGTTCTATAAGGAGGAATGTACAAAGCTGCAGCACATTACCATGGCATGTTGTGGAGGAATTCCTAAAACATTGGACCATATTGGTTTTTCAGCTTAAAATACAATATGTACAAGAACTAAGAAAATGTTTACTATGAAATACAATAAGATAAAAAATATTTTTAAAAGAAAAAAAAATCCTTGTGAGTGTGTCACTTAGAATGTATAAACAAACATGTTCTCATCCTAACTATGAAGGTATAAGACAGTGAGGGGAAAAAAGAAGGTAACTCATGTGTATATTTATATGGTGTGTGTGAATATCAGGTTTAAAACCTTACGTAAGGTACAGTTAGGTAGGTTTTTATCTATATATTCATGACTTGAAGTTACTTTAGACAAAAAATTATTTAAATTATTATTTAAATTGTTATTAACTTTAAATGAATTATTTAAATTTTTTTTTTTTAAAGAAGCTACAAAAAACAGTATCCTCTTTACTCTTTGGTCAAGGCTGTATCCTTTCTTTATTCAGTTTTAACTTGATTTCCTCATTCAAAACTTTTTTTTTCATCTTCCATTTACTTATGTCATCCAGCATAATGTTATCTTCCTTATTATACTATCCCTCATTTTTCGTTACAACAATATATGTCCTACCTCTTCATTAACTATAAAATATCCATGTTTTTTCCAGTATTATAATCCTTTTGCAACAACAGAGATTTTTTTTAAAATTGAAACAGGTAACTCTCCAGTCAAACAGAAAGATAAAGGGAAAGAAGGTATGATCTTAAATTCCTCTAGGGCATTTGGGGGAGCAGAGAATTTCACATCAGAAAACTTTGTTTTAGGAAGAGAAAATATAAATGTAAAGTAATTTAACAAAGAGTAAAACAAAAAGCAAAATACAGATCTGGTGAGTAACGTGTATGTTAGGCACTTTTGTGAATGTTTTGAACCCTGGCTAATAGTTGATAAAAACTTCCAGAAATGAGGAAGAATCGATAGTATCTGCTAGATCATGGATGAGACTGGCTTTAGGGAGAGGACACGATGATCTCCCTGTAAAGAGTGCCATTGTAGACATCTGTCAGCAGAGCCTTACTGATATTTACAAGAGAAACTCTGATGCAGAGGCATGAGCTTTAGCAGATTAAGCATAATTGTATCCAGAATATCAATATGGGAATTAGTTAACCAGAGGCTGCATTTGTGCCTTTGAATGTTTGTCTTCTGTCAGACTGGAATGCACCAGACCATCTTTGAGGCCCATATAAAACTGTATTTGTGAGTGTGACGAGGTCAGCCTGTGTTTTCTACTGCAGTGTTGCTAAATGACTTGTGTAGCATTTTTAAGTCGGAATCAATGCCTTCAAATATACTTTGGCAAAACTTAAGGTTAAATTGGTTGGTTCATGCAAATAAATAAACAAATAGAAGAACATAATACATGAAAAGAGGAATAATGCAACAATACAGCCATGACAGTGAAATAAACGTTTAAATGGTTTCAGTGTCCTCTCGTTTTTTTGATGTCTCATGTTTTGTTTTCTTTTAAGTTGCCTTTTTCACTTTTCTGGGCATGGTGAAGAAATTTCTTGCACTGATGTTACTTATGCATGTTCCTGCATTGTGCTGGAGTGGTATAGACTTTCAATTGTTGGGTTAGCGCCTCCAAATGATCTTCACAGTCCCATTTTATTCACAGTGAAGTGCCCGTGAAGGGGAAACGTGTTGGTATTCTCAATGTTAGTACTATTTTGAATGTGTGTCTGAACATTCAAGAGGGCATGTTGTCTTGGCGCTTCGAAATACCAGCTGTATGTTTAAACTAATATAAAATTCTTTGCATGAAAACACATATCTGATTATTGGGTGCAGGTAATGATACACCAATAATAACCCATATGTAATTGCAGTCATCAATCTCAGGAGGTAATAAAAAATAAAATGTTATAGTGTCCCACCGCTGTAAAAAATGCTAGGCATGGCCGCCAAACTCTAACCCTACATTAAAACAATAGGAATATTTTAAACAAGGCACTGGAAGTAAGGATGGATAACAATCCCATCAGAACTGATACAACACCAAGAACGGCACCTGGAATGTTTTTTTTATTAATAAAACTTGTCAACTAATTGTTCCTCCTCTTCCTGCCTGTGAGCACATCTAGTACAAAGTCCACATCGATTTACACATCATATCAAGTCCAAAAGTCCACAGGCCATCATCTTTTTTTTTTTTTTTTTTTTCCCAGGGAGGTAAATAGAGCCACACCTTTTGGCAGATTTGTTAGAGTTACCAGTGCCTTATAATGGCTCAAAGGCCCACTATCCCTTTTCCCTATCCCCAGCTGTCCCTTAGGGGTCCTTAGTTTGCAGATGGCAACATCAGAGGTTCTTCCAGTGCCTCTGTTGCCACAGCCAGAGGTAAACCAGGTGACATTGTCGTCTAATAGAGGAATCCACATCCATATTAGCTTCAGCAACCATCTTTTTCCTGCAGCCATCACAAGGCCATTCCCCTCCAGATCAGCTGTCCCAAGACTTGATTTAAGTTGGAGGAACAGGTAAGATCTAATCAAAAAGATCGTCAGTATCTCCAGTCCTCATTTTCTGGAGAAATTAGAAGAGATGAAGCAGGTGTATGACAATGTTAACTGTATTTATATATCATATATAATATATATGTCATCTTCAAAAAGTATTGTACACAAAAACAAAATAATTAATAATACATAATCTTTATTAGTTCAAAAATATAAAAATGTTCAAAGAAAATAAAAAGTCTACAAAATATTAAAAAAACAATTAGAATCTGAATCAAATTTCATTTGAAGGCCAGTGGAAACAGGTGGGTTTTAACAAAGACAAATAATGCCACAGAGACTCAGCTTATATGAAGACTGTTCAGAGTAAGGTCGAAGGCAGCCACAAAAATGCTCTGTCCACTCTAGTTTTCAGTTGAGATCTCAGCACCACCAAAGTTGTTTTGATTGGCTAAATTGAACTGAAACATGGACTGACCAAACCTCAAAAGAGAGGGGGAACTAAACCATGCGAAATATAAACGGGAGAATTAAAAAATTTGTTTCAGTATTTGTATTTACTCAATACATTGGTATTCAAGCAGGGACCACTGAGATTAATCTCTTAAAAGGTAGAATGTGCTGGTAAAATTCTCTGTCATCAGGTCACAGTCATTTCAAAAAGTAAAAACAATCCACTGGTTCGAAGACCTTTTTGCTTCCCATCCAATAAGCTTTTTTCAATTCGAGAAAATAGTTGAATGTAAAAAATGGTAGAACTAAAAAACCCTGGATTGGAAGTGAAACGTCTTCAAACTTGGAAACAAAAAGTCCATTGGATAGTTTTTTTTTACCTTTTTTTTGGAAAATTTAGCATTTAGCATAACTTTAGGTCAATGTATAATTTTGCAGCACTCTGACCCTTTTTACTTTTTTTAACCAATGACAAGCAAATATTTATCGAACCACGGCGCCACTCTTAGTCAATCATCTGTTAGGCCAGACAGTCATTTTATTTTTTTTACATTCTATGATTGGATATTATTCTGCAGCCCAGTAAAATGGAAATAAATCTGCTCTTCAGCCTCCTGCCTCATAAAGGAGGACAAATATGCATCTGGCTGGGCCGAACAACGCAATAAAATCAGGACTGTCCGGCCTAAAGCTGGATACCACCGATCTCTTAGTCTCATGCAATATTCAGAGTTCTCATGCATCTTTGTTTGTATGAGAACTCTGAATCTTGAATGAGACTAAGAGATAGAATAGCCAGATGTCCAGCTTCCAGAGTTCTCATACATCTTTGTTTGTTCTATCAGTTTCCTTGTCGCTCCTCAAGACTCTCATATTGGTATCAACCAAGATATTCACCCTGCCTGCATCAACCTCCAGGATTTCTGCTCAGTCAGCCTCCAGCCCCGGCCTTCAATGATGCATTCATCTCCTAAAAATTCTGCATGTAGTAATGCGATTATTTGAAGCAAATATGCTGATTGTTTGCTTGATCGTAGACAATTATGTCAGTTTAAAGTCCAGAGCTTTGAGAAGTGAGGAGGGATTTCACACAGTCCAAAGGAACTGTAACAGCTGCTAATGGCGCCAGCTAACATTCTACATAGAGCTAAGATACACACTTTTAACTATGACCAGATTACATGTTTCATGATTTTTTTTTTCTTTGTTTTTCCTCTTTCAGGCTACACTGCTTATTTTTTACTCTGGCCATTGCTGCCAAGGAGTAATCTCTGCATCTCTCGTGAGTAAGGAACCCACTGGAAGGTGACATTGGCACAATTTGGCTGCCTCTGCTGTCTTTTGTATGAATACTTTATTTTGCTTGGATACATTACTAATGTGTTTTTTTTCTTTCTTAAACAAAAAGCTTTTTTGGCTTTGCTTTTAAATTTTACTCAACAAGCTCTTTTATTTTGTCCTTTGTTTTTGCCATAGTTCAACTCTTTGAAACTATTTTGCTAAAACAAAAGCAATTTCCACCCTGACAGTTGTCATCAGGTAAATGCCTGTTATCTGTCCTAGACCTACAAGACATTAGAGAATGGAGTTACCAGCTCCAGCTTACTCCGTAAAAAAACTCCCTGCATATCTCTTTCTGGCTATGCTAAAAAATACATGTACACCACTGGAAAATGGTAAACACAATGTCAGGCTATTCTGTGGTGCACTGTATCTATAAAGCAGCTTGGACTACTCTGTCAACCACACTATATCTCCACATGAGGTTTCACAGAAAGTGTTTGTTTTCCTGTCTAAGCAAATTATATTACTTCCTTCTTGACAACTTCGGCTTACTGTCACATAGTTTGTACATTATCAGAGTGCTAAAAGTTTCATGACTGTCATCGTGGAAATAAACAAACACAACATCCCTGTTTTCACATTGGAAAACCCCGGGATGGATTACAACCTTCCACGATCATTTCAAAAGTCTGCTGCACCTAATCCATCAGGATGGAACTGTTTTAGCACTTAGTCCTTGCAAAATAAATCCCTCTAATTTACAAACTATTTTTTGACTATAATCTAGATATTGAAAGTTTGATTAAAACATGGGCATTAAAGGGATAGTTCGATATTTTTGACATTAATCTGTATGGCATCCCCATCACCAGTGTCATGCAATCACACTGACTTACCCCTGGCAGCGTCCTGTGAGCAGAGTTCTCGTCCAGTTTGGTCAAGCGAGAAAGTAGTCCGGCGGTTTGCTGAACTTAGCCGAAATAAAGCGTTTCTCTTCCCAAAACATTATGTGTTCAAAAAGAGTGATATTTTTGCATCCCAAAACGTTGTAGTGGAAAAAGTCACCGCGTCGTTATCACTTGGTCCTATTTTCTCTCTGTTACCGTATCAGTGCGGCGCCCGTCATTCAGACAGCTAAGGCCTACTAACCTGACAACAGCCAGATGCATGTCTCCCTCGCCCAGCTAGGGAGCTGGGCCGGAGGGAAGACATAACATCTGGCTGTTTTCCAGCTTCGCTGTCTGAATGGGATGCAAAAATAGTCACTCTTTGAACACATAATGTTTGGGAAGAGAAACGCTTTATTTCCACTACAAACCTGCCGGACTACTTTCGCTGACCAAACTGGACGAGAATCCTGCTCACACAGGACGGCTCTGGGTAGTAGTGTGATTGCATGACACTTTCATGATGGGGATGCCATACAGATTCATGTCAAAAAATACCGAACTATCCCTTTAACCTGATGTTGTCACGGCTTTAAATGAAGCCCTACTTTAAGCAGGCTCACACAAGAAGAAGAAGAGGCAGAGGTTGGCTGTTTTTCTTCCACAAGGATCTCCAATATATCCATCATGCCTGCCAGCCTCTGGTTCTTTTTTGAATGGTTGTGAATTTAATAGAAGCAAATCCCACTCACTACAAACATTTCTATTTATTTACAGGTTACCAAAAATCTAATTCAGCATTTATTAAAAAATGTCCAATATTTTATAAATACTTTGTCCTACATCTGCCAAAACTTATCTTACTTGAAGACCTTAACATATATGTAAACTCTCCATAATGTTGTTTCTCATCAGAATTTGTTTTGTTAATTGAATGCTAAAATCTGACACAAGTTGATGTACCTACACAAATTTGTGACCACACCCTGGACCATCAGTGATTACCATGGGTCATCGTGATTCTGTGTTTAACAGACTGCAAGTGTATCACCTAGGTGTTTTGATCATCAGTCTCTTTCCATCCTTTTCCAGTCCTGTCAACCAGCATCAGAATATGGTTTTTGGAACTTACAGAGGCATTATGTAAGTTTTGCTGAGACAAATTTAAAATAGCCTTTTATTCGACCCTTTGCCTTAACTCATTGTTTGATGAGCAGACTGCCACCTCAATAGATCGCGCTGATGCATCTAGAAGCCTGTAGCCTGTTTTTTCTGAATTTGATTTGGTTTGGAAGTTAGCATGCTGCTCTGGGGATGTGACATCAACTGTATCCATGTTAAATTGGTCAGACCTAGTGAACAGTCATTATATTTAAAATTGTGGATACTCAGAAGCAACTGGAATTAAGCCTAACTCAGACACCAATGGTAACTCTAGGTAAGTTGAAAAAAAAAAAAAAACTTGTCCAGATGCAGCCAACTACAGAAGAAAGCCAGCAGAAGAGGGCTGCAGTTCTGTGTTTTGGCCACAGGTGGCAGTATCATTGGGAAACTGTTAAGGCCTCTTTAAGAAACACAGCTCTGATCTCCAAACTAAGCTATCTACAGCCCTGTCATAATTAAATGAAGTGTGAGTTTTCTAAGAAAAAGTGACTCATCCTTTGGATCTTTAAAATCTCATTAAATCTGAACTGTTAGTTTATTTTGTTCTTTCCCTGGTGTAATAAAAGTTTATGTGAAATTAAGACAGCTGTATGTGTCTTTAAACAAGAACTGATTGCTACTTGACTTAGGGCGTGCATACACAATAGTATGACTTTTTCCCCATTTGGGGCCAAATTTTCAGGCATGCAAGATTCTTTTTTTTTTATCAGACGAAGTTTCAGCCTCATCCTGCGCTGTTTAGTATACAGGGGGTAATGAGGGGTGATTACCACCTCCCAATCAGGAATCATATGATGGGATGAAAAAAAAAACATGTTTTAAATTCAGTAGGTGTCAGTAAGAGGAGAACTGAATGAGACAAGATCTGCATGATCTCAGAATAATGAAGCGATAATGTTCATTTATGACGCTGCTTTTTTGCCTGTAACTCCAAAGTATTCTGATAATTAGCAATTCCAGTATTAAAAACAGGTGAGATATTATAATAATAACAAATATTAGAATAATATGTGTGGTCATATTCAGTAAGTTTTCGTAAATACTCATGTTGTACATTCTCTCTGTTTTAAATGGTGTAAGATTAATGGAACAGGAGAAAGGAAGGTGATAAGAACATCTGTAGAAAAGTATTAGATTGAATGAGAGCAGAGGAAAACAGGAATGCTGAATGAAAGAGCAGTTAAAGAGAAGGGATAGATTTTTAGTTAGAAAGTAAAGCAGAGGGCAGACAGAAGTCAGAAGAGTGCCAGAAAGAAAAGAACTTCAGTAACCAGCCAGATCCATCTTGATTTTTTTGTGTGAAAAAAACAGGAAACAAAGGAGCTGCTGAAGTTCAGGAGTAGTGGAGCATTGCATGGAAAAATGAATCTGCACTAATGGGCCCCTGATGCAGTCAGTCGTCATTTGACAGTAATAAACATCATCATTTGACCTTCAGGCTTGGCCAGTACTTGTTTCTGATTCATATTAAGTAAGAAAACATAATTCTCATAGGTTTGTAAATGTGAACGAAGGAGTATTTGTTATAACTGAAGAGATGGAGGACAGGCAAAGGTAGGCTAAATGTTGGAGGAAATATTTATAAATGCATTTTTATGTTGTTTTTGCCTCTTGTCACTTCCCCCTTAGGGGAAGCATAAACTTTATAGGCCCCATACAACATATTTCCCCCAACCCAGAGACACAGTTCTAGTTTTCTATTATTAACACTATCAATTTATTCATTATTTTAATCTTAGGAAATACTAACGTGTTTGAAGGCATTCCTTGTTTTTTGACGCTAAAATATTAATAAAAGAAAATGAAACCATTACTGTCCCAGTTTCCTAATTTCATCTTGACAATATGTATTTCCTTTTTTCTATAAGTTGGAATTTGATTTTCAGAAAATCTGGTCACCTTGTTATAGGAAAAAAGAGGCAAATTATCTTCCAAATATTATTCAGGTGTCCTGAAATTCAAACAGCTTTTTTTTATTAATTGTTTCTCTAAAAAAATAAAAATTATAGATCTGACCAAACAGATATGATAAAGCAGTGGTTAAGCTTATGTCCTCCTGTGCATTTTGTTCGACTGTGGGGCCCTGGCAGTTTTTGCCTTTTGTCCGCTTTAAACTATAGTACTGTAGTGTGATTGGCTGACACATTTTGGGTGGGACTGGAACCATTTAAGGTGGAGCGGTACAAGATGTTTTTGTTCTTTGCAAACAGAGTTAATCTTAAACTATAAGTAGCCAAAGGTGTAGCTTTTGTGCAGATGTGAATACAGATTAGCACCCGCCCCGTCCATGCTAAGTGGGAAAAGTCATACCTCTTTGTGGCTTTTTACAGTTTAACCACAAACACCTCTCACCTTTAAATTTTGTGCACAGACACATGAACATTTACACACACACAACACAAGTACAAGGATGAAAAATAATCCCATTGTTGATTTACCTTTGATTAGTATTGTATTTTTCCATTATTATTACTCTTGTTGTTTCTCCATTGCTGTAGGTTTTCTGTTTGCCAACCAGTTTTTTTATTTTTTGCCACTTTCGTCTTTCTCTTGGGTCTTGATTGCAGGGGCTTCCTTCTCCCAGACACCTTCTCCAGCTCCTGCAAGCCTAAGGCATTCCTGGCCAGCCAAGAGACAGTTTTTCGAGCTTGTTCCAAGCCATCCCCTTTCCGTGCCTGGGAGGCATCCACGGGGATCTGAAACTGCTCCATTCTCCTCTCGCGAACAGGATACCGAGATACTTGAACTTCTCCCACTTAGCTTTTATTTCTTTTTAGCATCTTACTGTGTGATATTAATTTCTGATTTTCATTTTCTGCATTTATTGTTTCTTACAAAGACTTTTTTTCACATTTAATTTCTAGAGAAGAAGCACAAATATCAATTATTATTTTAAAAAATAGTTTCACTTAGCTACTTATTTCTTCCCAAAACCCATTGTTACCCATACAGAGTTAGTAGACCATACTTACTCTGCACACATGTAATTTTAGCTGAAAGAAATCTCACCATGCCTGAAAATGCTCACCACATAATTATTGCACATGTACAATAAACTGACTGCTGCTTATTTATGGCCTCTCACCCAGCAGTCTCCACTGTCTTTGCTACCATTCTGCTGGTCTGCTTGACTTCCCCTGCATCCTGCTCCTCATTAGGAAGCCTTTCATGGTCACAGGCAATAAAACTTCAATGAGAGGCAGTCGGAAGAAAACATGGCTGTTCTGTGGCTTTATTGAGCATTAATTACATAATCACCATACCAGACAGTAGAGGGCCAATCAGTCCTCCAACAGCATGGTTGACCTATGACCACATATGGAACACAGTCAGACACATAAACTCAGGGTTTCACAAACCAAATGCCACTGTCGAGAAGACACACGAAGAAACATATGAAGGTCAAACACACACAAATCCATCTTTAGTATTTACTCGCGTGTTTAGACACATGGTTTATGTCATATATTTAGTTAACCCTTTGACACATTTTTCTCTAATGACAAGAAGAGTAAGGAAAAATGCACTGGAACTAAATAGTATTTTTCCTTATTGGTAATCCCAGTTACATTTTCAATATTAGAAAGCAGCTGTTATGTTATTGTCAGTTTCCCTCACACACATGCAAACACAAACACACACACAAACATGAATTTACACACTGAAAGACAGACCAGAGGCAACAAATAAGGGAAGACACTTGACACTCCCGGAATGAATGAGTAATTCATGGCCATTCATTTTCAAGGCTGTAATAATAGGATGCAACAGTGGTCATTTTGTCATCGACTGATTTGTGAGATGTTCCTCTAATTGTTTTGGACTGAGCCAGTGCTGAGGAAAAAGGCTAATTATAGTGTAGCATTTTTTTATCTATTAAAAAAAACTGCCTCTGGAACGAGAACAATTTAGGAATGGAAGTGGCTTGGTTTGTCACAAGGTTCTCCTCTTCATGCCTTTCTTTCTTCTCTTTTCCTCCACATTTTTTTTTTTTAATTTTTTGTCATAACAATCTGCCATTTGCCATGGCATAAAAATACTACCATTTATTTTTATGCACTATTGTTTATAATATGAATTAACTATCAGGATTTACAATTACTGCATATATGTCTAGGAAAAATAATAAATACTACACAAATATTTAGCAGTTAAATCTCATTAGAAGTGCCCTTATGGCAATGGGTGAAATCATCTTTGTATGATTAATTCACACTTAAGCAATTTTGACCCCTTTGAGATTAGTATCTGCTGGAATCAAAATGCAAATCTTTAAAAATTCAAGTGTGTCATGGGTTTTAATCTAGCATGCAGAGTTTAGGCTTCATACCACAAAGCGGTATATAGAACTTTAAATATAGCAAACACTGGGTTGAAAAATAACTCACAAACTACACTACTAGATATGTCCTTATTTTTTATTAAAAAGGAATGAATAATGCAGTTTGCTGAGGCAGGGGTGAAAAGAGAGCGGGTTGCAAGGTTCAAAACAGAGAAACAGGATTCTTCAATATGTCTCCGTGGAATGCAATCTCCCCACAAAAATGACATTACATTATATCAGACTATGCATCTTAGCTGGGATACAAATCAGGACCATATTACTTTAAAAGCACCTTTACTAAAAGATTCATCACGTGGTACTGCGATGAGCTGGTGTTATTGTTGAAATTGGCAGGTGATGAGGGACATTCTTGTTCCCTTCTCTTATCCATCAAACGTGTTCACATCTTGGACACCTTTGATCAAAGCTAGATAAGTGGCTCTTACATGAATGGTGCCTTGGTTGCAAGGCATAGATAGATAGATAGATAGATAGATAGATAGATAGATAGATAGATA
>JAGKQL010000001.1:940661-966761 GCA_018398635.1 Cyprinodon brontotheroides | reverse complement strand
TTTAGCACTCTGATAATGTACAAACTATGTGACAGTAAGCCGAGTTGTCAAGAAGGAAGTAATATAATTTGCTTAGACAGGCTAAACAAACACTTTCTGTGAAACTCATGTGGAGATATAGTGGTTGACAGAGTAGTCCAAGCTGCTTTATAGATACAGTGCACCACAGAATAGCCTGACATTGTGTACATGTATTTTAGCATAGCGCTAGAAAGAGATATGCAGGGAGTTTTTTTTTTTACGGAGTCAGCTGGAGCTGGTAACTCCATTCTAATGTCTTGTAGGTCTAGGACAGATAACAGGCATTTACCTGATGACAACTGTCAGGTGGAAAATTGCTTTTGTTTTAGCAAAATAGTTTCAAAGAGTTGAACTATGGCAAAACAAAGGACAAAATAAAAGAGCTTGCTGAGTAAAATTTAAAAGCAAAGCCAAAAAAAGGCTTTGTTTAAGAAAGAAAAACACATTAGTAATGTATCAAGCAAAATAAAGTATTCATACAAAAGACAGCAGAGGCAGCCAAATTGTGCCAATGTCACCTTCCAGTGGGTTCCTTACTCTAGAGATGCAGAGATTACTCCTTGGCAGCAATGGCCAGAGAGTAAAAATAAGCAGTGTAGCCTGAAAGAGGAAAAAAAACAAAGAAAAAAAAATCATGAAACATGTAATCTGTCATAGTTAAAAAGTGTGTATCTTAGCTCTATGTAAAATGTTAGCTGGCGCTCATTAGCAGCTGTTACAGTTCCTTTTGACTGTGTGAAATCCTCCTCACTTCTCAAAGCTCTGACTTTAAACTGACATAATTGTCTACGTATCAAGCAAACAATCAGCATATTTGCTTCAAATAATCGCATTACTACATGCAGAATTTTTAGGAGATGAATGCATCATTGAAAGCCGGGGCTGGAGGCTGACTGAGCAGAAATCCTGGAGGTTGATGCAGGCAGGGTGAGCATCTTGGTTGATACCAATATGAGAGTCTTGAGGAGCGACAAGGAAACTGGTAGAACAAACAAAGATGTATGAGAACTCTGAAGCTGGACATCTGGCTATCCTATCTCTTAGTCTCATTCCAAGATTCAGAGTTCTCATACAAACAAAGATGCATGAGAACTCTGAATATTGCATGAGACTAAGAGATCGGCAGGTATCCAGCTTTAGGCCGGACAGTCCTGATTTTTATTGCGTTGTTCGGCGTCCAGCCAGATGCATATTTGTCCTCCTTTATGAGGCAGGAGGCTTGAAGAGCAGATTTATTTCCATTTTTACTGGGCTGCAGAATAATATCCAATCATAGAATGTAAAAAATAAAATGACTGTCTGGCCTAACAGATGATTGACTAAGAGTGGCGTCGTGTCTGATAAATATTTGCTTGTCATTGGTTAAAAAAGTAAAAAAGGGTCAGAGTGCTGCAAAATTATACATTGACCGAAAGTTATGCTAAATGCTAAATATTCCAAAAAGGTAAAAAAAAAAAAACTATCCAATGGACTTTGTTTCCAAGTTTGAAGACGTTTCACTTCCAATCCAGGAAGCTTTTTTAGTTCTACCATTTTTTACATTCAACTATTTTCGAATTGAAAAAGCTTATTGGATGGGAAGCAAAAGGTCTTCGAACCAGTGGATTGTTTTTTTACTTTTTTGGAATGACTGTGACCTGGATGACTGAGAATTTTTACCAGCACATTCTACACTTTAAGAGATTAATCTCAGTGGTCCCTGCTTGAATACCAATGTATTGAGTAAATACAAATACTGTGAAACAAATTTTTTTAATTCTCCTTTTTATATTTCGTATGGTTTAGTTCCCCTCTCTCTTTTGGAGGTTTGGTCAGTCCATGTTTCAGTTCAATTTAGCCAATAAAACAACTTAGGTGGTGCTGAGATCTCAACTGAAAACTAGAGTGGACAGAGCATTTTTTGTGGCTGCGACCTTACTCTGGAACAGTCTTCATATAAGCTGAGTCTCTGTGCATATTTGTCTTTGTTAAAACCCACCTGTTTCCACTGGCCTTCAATGAAATTTGATTCAGATTCTTAATTGTTTTTTTTTATCATTTCTAGACTTTTTTTTTATTTTCTTTGAACATTTTTTATATTTTTGAACTAATAAGATTATGTATTATTAATTATTTTGTTTTTGTGTACAATACTTTGGAAGATGGCATATATATTATATGTGCTATATAAATACAGTTAACATTGTCATACACCTGCTTCATCTCTTCTAATTTCTCCAGAAAAAACGGATGAGGACTGGACATACTGATCTTCAGAAAAACATGATCTTTTGTGCATTAGATCTTACCTGTTCCTCCAACTTATCAAGTCTTGCCAAGGACAGCTGATCTGAGGGGAATGGCCTTGTGATGGCTTGTGAGGAGTGGTTGCAGAGTTAGAAGATGGTTGCTGAAGCTAATATGGATTGTTTTAATGTAGGGTTAGAGTTTGCGGCCATGCCTAGCATTTTTTACAGCGGTGGGACACTATAACATTTTCTTTTTATTACCTCCTGAGATTGGATGACTGCAATTACATATGGGTTATTATTGGTGTATCATTACCTGCACTAATAATCAGATATGTTTTCATGAGCAAAGAATTTTATATTAGTTTAAAATACAGCTGGTATTTCGAAGCGCCAAGACAACATGCCCTCTTGAATGTTCAGACACACATTCAAAATAGTACTAACATTGAGAATACCAACACGTTTCCCCTTCACGGGCACTTCACTGTGAATAAAATGGGACTGTGAAGATCATTTGGAGGCGCTAACCCAACAATTGAAAGTCTATACCACTCCAGCACAATGCAGGAACATGCATAAGTAACATCAGTGCAAGAAATTTCTTCACCATGCCCAGAAAAGTGAAAAAGGCAACTTAAAAGAAAACAAAACATGAGACATCAAAAAAACGAGAGGACACTGAAACCATTTAAACGTTTATTTCACTGTCATGGCTGTATTGTTGCATTATTCCTCTTTTCATGTATTATGTTCTTCTATTTGTTTATTTATTTGCATGAACCAACCAATTTAACCTTAAGTTTTGCCAAAGTATATTTGAAGGCATTGATTCCGACTTAAAAATGCTACACAAGTCATTTAGCAACACTGCAGTAGAAAACACAGGCTGACCTCGTCACACTCACAAATACAGTTTTATATGGGCCTCAAAGATGGTCTGGTGCATTCCAGTCTGACAGAAGACATAACAAGGCAAAGGTTTATGCAGCCCTGGTTAACTATTCCCTATATTGATATTCTGGATACAATTATGCTTAATCTGCTAAAGCTCAGCCTTCTGCATTAGAGTTTCTCTTGTAAATATCAGTAAGGCTCTGCTGACAGATGTCTACAATGGCACTCTTTACAGGGAGATCATCGTGTCCTCTCCCTAAAGCCAGTCTCATCCATGATCTAGCAGATACTATCGATTCTTCCTCATTTCTGGAAGTTTTTATCAACTATTAGCCAGGGTTCAAAACATTCACAAAAGTGCCTAACATACACGTTACTCACCAGATCTGTATTTTGCTTTTTGTTTTACTCTTTGTTAAATTACTTTACATTTATATTTTCTCTTCCTAAAACAAAGTTTTCTGATGTGAAATTCTCTGCTCCCCCAAATGCCCTAGAGGAATTTAAGATCATACCTTCTTTCCCTTTATCTTTCTGTTTGACTGGAGAGTTACCTGTTTCAATTTTAAAAAAAATCTCTGTTGTTGCAAAAGGATTATAATACTGGAAAAAACATGGATATTTTATAGTTAATGAAGAGGTAGGACATATATTGTTGTAACGAAAAATGAGGGATAGTATAATAAGGAAGATAACATTATGCTGGATGACATAAGTAAATGGAAGATGAAAAAAAAAGTTTTGAATGAGGAAATCAAGTTAAAACTGAATAAAGAAAGGATACAGCCTTGACCAAAGAGTAAAGAGGATACTGTTTTTTGTAGCTTCTTTAAAAAAAAAAAATTTAAATAATTCATTTAAAGTTAATAACAATTTAAATAATAATTTAAATAATTTTTTGTCTAAAGTAACTTCAAGTCATGAATATATAGATAAAAACCTACCTAACTGTACCTTACGTAAGGTTTTAAACCTGATATTCACACACACCATATAAATATACACATGAGTTACCTTCTTTTTTCCCCTCACTGTCTTATACCTTCATAGTTAGGATGAGAACATGTTTGTTTATACATTCTAAGTGACACACTCACAAGGATTTTTTTTTCTTTTAAAAATATTTTTTATCTTATTGTATTTCATAGTAAACATTTTCTTAGTTCTTGTACATATTGTATTTTAAGCTGAAAAACCAATATGGTCCAATGTTTTAGGAATTCCTCCACAACATGCCATGGTAATGTGCTGCAGCTTTGTACATTCCTCCTTATAGAACTGGTGAACCTGTATTTCAACCATGCCATACAATACAGAGATGTGTTTGAGGTGTTGCCTTATAGTACAATAAGATGGCAAACCTCTATTAAATTTCAATGTTATCAAAAGGCATTCTGGACCCCGCAGTGGCACTACATAAACTGACAGGCTTTAAAGTGGAAATAATCCCAGTGCATGTACAGAAATAATAAAAAAGAAATCCAAGATTCAAATATTTAGGAAATATCAATATTTGTGCAAAAGCTTATGAACGTAAACTGAAAAAGTTTAGCCTGTTTCAATGTCCGAAAATGAGAAAAAAATATTTGTGTTTTTTTATGCAATCTATGTAAACCTCTGTTTGAAAATGATTATAAAAATTAAGACTGTAAAGTAGCCTAGCATAATACGAAGCTTTACCTGATAATTGCATATTTCCATCTTACTACACCTTATTTACCTAGAATATTGGTCATGCTATTTAAAAAGAAAAACTTCTTTGGCTTAATTGTGGAAAATATGTGTAAGATGGGAAAAAAAATTGATTTCAGCATCTATGTTAAAAATCGCTAGCACCGTTGAAAGTGAAGTCAATGTTTGTACATGCAGAAATATATATATATGTACTTAAAAAGACACCATGGTGACGCAAAGGAAATACTGAAACTCGTCACAAATGTTTAAAAATCTAATTACTGAAAATCCCCATCGACCTTTATGTTTCTCTTTCTTGTTTCTGTTTCTTTGATAGATTTTTGTTCAGAATTGCACAATCTCCCTCCCACTGGCCCCGGAAACAGTGGGAGGCAAAAACTCTGTGCAGTTCTCAGCCCCCTATGAGGAGTCCTACATTATTTTCCCACTAACGCTTGAGATTATCTACACATTCCTTCAGCATTCCTCAGCCCTCCTCTGCACACAGAGCACTTTATCACATTACTCATACTCGTGTCTACTTGATTTGGGTTTAATGAGAAAGATGTCAGAAAAGGTGGAATGCATCAATGCAATCTGATCACTGGACACAAAGTGACTGTATAAGTCCGGATTAACACCTTAATAAACTACAGATTTTCAGAAAGTAATTTCTCTTTTTTCTTTGAAGACCAGCTGGTAAAAAAAAGAGGGAGGTGCACTGGTGTTTTTGTGAGCCTTTCATTTGTTTCTAATTGAAAGGTGTGAGTTAGATGGATTGTTCACTCAGTGATTCCTTCTTATGGTGTTATAAAGCTAACTGTAAAACAAGTTCAGCCTATAAATCTGTCAGTTGTGAACAGCCTAAGTATAGTTGGATTTCAAATGAAGCTGTAATTCTTTGCTCAAAATGAAAAAAAGCTGTTTGATGATGCTGATGGGAAACCCCTCTCGAGTGCCGTGTGATTTACACATGCATTTCATTTTATCTCCATCTATGGTTTAAATAATGTAGATTTTAAGGAAATTCTATTTGAAAATGTCTGGTTTCTTATAACAATGTCTGCAGGTATAGTCATTTTTCTACTCTAACCCTTAAAGAAGTTTGAAAAAATATCCTCTTGATAGAAATAACATTTCATAAAAAATAGTTTTCTTTTCATATGTATCAATTGCCTTTCTTTTTTTTTTTTAAATAAGAGCTAAATGTTTGTCTTTTTCATTGTTCAAATGTGCACTGGTAAAAGAATGAAAGCCTTATGGGTGTCCCAAAAATAAAAGTTGTCCATCTCAGACACAACACCACTTTTGCAGCTTTAGTATTTACTAATACTATTATTGACCCGATATGATATCAGCACACATCATAAATACTTATATTAGTCATCTACTAGTATGGCATATTAGAAAATGCTTGATGAAGTGATACTACTTAAAACGGAGAACAAAAGTCAACAACAATGAATTTAAACAATGGAATCTTTTACCATTCACCAATCGTTATAAACTTTAAGAGAAATTGGGCAGAAGTGCAGTGTTTATAAAGATGAATTATATTGGAGATTTTCAGCTGATAATTTCAAATAAGATTTTTTGCAGATATTGCAATGACTTCCCAATATCAATTTTAGATCAGGATACCTCTATTACAATACATCTTTTTTGGAAACACTGTTTTTATGAAAAATTATCAGCATACACATGGCAGGAACATATTAAGGTATCTTTTTTACAGATTATCATTGCAATTTGGATATGGGTCATGATAAGGATGAATCACTTCATTGTTGGTTTGGCTGCTTTTTAGCGTCATTGTCCCACTGGAACAGTATACTTTCACCCTAGACTTTGCAGCCTCCAGTAGCAACTAAGGCTCCGTGGGAAAGTAGTCATCTTGCAATCTGAAAATTGTAGGTTTGGTTCCAAACTCTTCCTGTCAAAAGATAGCCCCTGGGCAAGGTGCTTAAACCTAATTGATTCATTTATCAGTGTATGAATATGTGTGTGTTTGAAAGATTGATTGAAATACATGCTGTTTTAATGTAAAGTGCTTAAACAAAAAATACGTTGTAAGTATCCTTTTTTTGAAGGATAGTGATTACCCGCCCTCTCCACGAGACACCTATCTCAACCCTGCTCCACTTCTTTTGATCAGCTGGCTGTGATGTGAAGCAGAGTGCAATCGTCTCTTCTCAAAATTGAGACAAAGCGGATTGTTTTAGCACCTATTCCTCACACTGATATTAACCTTGTTTTCAGATAAAGTCTAAGTCCTGATATGTTTTAGCTGAAACAGAAATCAGATTTTGTTCAGCTTTCTTAAAGAAGAGCCTAGTCTCCAGAGAATATTAAATAGTCATGTAGTGTTGCAGCAAAGGCAAGTGTCTATCTTCTGAGTTGGAAAAATTGCACCAGAGTACAATAAATATTTCATGACAAATTTATAATCTGTAGCGATGAAGGCAATATTTCGTCACCTAAAGACCATGGTTTAATTCGGGGTCGGAACCCAGACTGCTCAAAGAGCCATATTGAACCAAAAAAAAACAAAAAATAAATCTGTCTGGAGCTGCAAAAATGTAAGTCTTATATACGTATGGCAACACGGGCTCTAAGTGTATTATCCCACTATAGAAAAGGACTATGTGGTCTTTATATATTAGAAGCATTCATGATTAAATGTTTATCCTGGAGCAAATGTCACATAGCACATAGCTGCACGCTGCTTGACCGCACGGTTTAGGTTCTGTTGCATTGATGAAATTATAGAAACACGATAAAGAAATCTTTCTATGGTGAACGTGTTTCTGTTAGGAGGAGTTGATTGAGTCATGAGGAACCAAGCAGGAACTGACATCCATCAGAGCAGCACTCTCTAACCCTGAAATCCCACATCCTCCATCACCACCGTTCCTTGGGGTGATTTATATTTTAGGATTTGAGGAAAAAGTGTAAGAAAGTTCACAGACAGTACCTTCATCAGAGCGCTACCTGTTTGATCTGTGGATGGTTTTGCATCCTTACAACAAAAATAGCAGCAGTAGGGGAGTTTGGAGATTCAATCCACTTCTCAAATCTATCTTTGCGCTCCTCTAATTTATCCAGAAGTTCTGCAATCGCACTTTTTCTCTCACTCCCAACTTGGTGGTCTGCTGCATATTTAGCTTGCCTTCCCTGGAAATGCCTTTCCAAATTTTTATTTGTATTTTTTGACAAAATCTCATTACAAAGCAAAAATGCATTCCTGCTTTCATTATCAATGCTTCTGATTAGGTCTATTCTTTGAATCCTCTTTTCTCATTAGCTATCTTCCTTTTTTTCCCTTTGGGATCCATGGTCCGAGACACACCGCGCCACGCTGGTTGCAAGTTATGACATCTGATCTCTATGGCTATGACACAAATTATTGTTTAAATTTATTTATTATACAAATGTTTACAGCATTGGAAAACATAATTATTTTTTGTTCATTTTTGTAAACAAAACAAACAGATTTTCATACATTTTTGAAAAAGTTCCAGGGAGCCGCAAAGGGGACGCTAAAGAGCCACAAGCCAATTTAATTCCGAAGTTTATTTATATAGCATCAGTTCACAACTTATGTTGTCACAAGGCACTTTACAGACCATTCAACCAACCTAGAATCATACAGCCAAGATTGGTAAAAAGTTTATATCTAAGGGAAACATCTAACTGCATCGAGGTTAGTGGGCCTCATGCAAAAACATTTTAGTATTCTTGGTGCCGTGTTCTCTTACTTTTTTCCCCTACTGTAGTTTTGCTGAACTTCAACACATTATTTTGATAGTAGCTTAATCTCACATAGAGCTCACTGACTGTTCTTTCTTTTTACAAAATACCAAAGAAATTCAACTAATGTCCCCTGGATACCGACATTCCAGCTTCAAGTGTAAGCCCCTATCACACCTTGACGATTAGGCCAGTGAATGACTGATATATGAAAAATCTGGCAAAAAAGCTGGCGTATGTTGGATAAGTTATGGGTAAGTTTTCTATAAGTTATGAGCACGCTGAAGCATGCTGGCACAAGTCGACATACGGCAGGTATGTTTGAGCATGCTCAAAATTTCTTGGCGTATTCAACAGCATATATGCTCACATATGCGCCATAAGTTACAGGTAAGTTATTTGATCGTTGACATAAGTTAAGTGTAGGATTGCTCTATGTAAAGTTGACTATAAGTCTCGGTGTCTGGCTTATTCAAAAACTATAAGTAACTTTGGATAAACTTATCAAGCTTATCTCCACTGCATATCAACATATCTGATGTGTTTCTAGACGTGTTTTCTAATTTCTCTACTGTATAATGGCGTGTTGGCGTTTTGGTATAAAATGGGGTTTACAGGGAGGAAGCCGTCTATATTCCACCAAGCATGCGTGCAGCGATAGTGCAGAGGAAATACTCTCTTTTAACAGGAAGAAACCTTCAGCAGAACCTGGGCGCAGTGTGGGGCCCTTCTGCTGAGGCCGACTGGGGTTTGAGGAGACAAAAGCAGACATAAAAAGAACATATAAGCACAAAAAAACAAAAACAAAAAACAGCTCTATTGTTGACTTCGAAGGAAGAAAAATACCGCGACTAAGAACCATTAAAGCAATTTTGAGTAATTGGTGTAATTCAGCAATTGGTGTGAAAAATCTTTAGGGCGTGCCACCTTCTCAGAGCACAGAAGCACTGCTCCATCAACTTCGACCAACTTACTCCCCAAATACCAACATTCCCCAAATAAATTTTTAACTCTGTTAGCCACCTTAGTTTTGCAGATGAAATCTAACTCTTTAGAAGACAACATATACTGTACAGTTATGTGGTCTTTGAGTTGATGACTTCAGCTATATATTATTTTTGTCTTATGTTTGCTTGAAAAGACTTAGGGGAATGCTTGAGCAAACCATGAATGCTCAATAACTAAATGATGTGACCCTACTAACCAACTCATTCTCTCACTCACTCCTTACTCATCAATAAGATGAAAGAGCATTTTGGGACAACTCAAAATCCATAAAATATGTTATCCTGTGAGGCTGAAGCACTTATGGCTGAATTATTGAGTTTTACTCATTCATGGTCTGTGGAATTTGATTACACCTTACAACTCTGAATCTATAATCTGTTAGGTTATGTGCTGCTGTGAGTGTTTGTGTGTGTGTGTGGTGCTTAATTTCCAAGTTTGATTGATCCAGCGCTGGGAAGCACTATGGAAGACCACTGCAGGATTAAAAAGGAGCACGCCACTGAGGCAGATGATTTATGCACTCTGGGATTCGTGGTTTTCCTTAGAACATTTGATAACCTCTGTCTTGTCACTTGGCGCCTATTGTCTGCTCTCCTCATCCGAACTGTGCTAAGAACACTCAGCTCTGCACCCGTGTCAGCTTTCTAAGATTCAGCCTTAGCCAGTTCAGCTCACATCTGTCATCTCCCCTACAGATCCTTTAAGCCTGACCTGAGACCAGCTCCAGTACCACTGATTATATCTTATCTGTTTGTAAATAAATCTTTTAAGAAAACATTTTTGGTTGTATCTGTGGTTGCACTCTGAATAAGATTAATTTCATAAAACCTGTCATAATATGTGTCAGTCAATGAGATTTATCTTGAGTCTCACAAAAACTCAATCTTAAAGATTTTCTGTCACTTTCTCAATAAAATGGAAATTAATACAACTTCTGTTTGATTGTCATAAGCTTACGAGCAAAGTCCTAAAAAAACTAAGTTTTATCAATAATATCGTAAGTTTGATTTATTTGCAAATAAAGAGACAGAGGGTTTCAAAAAGTGGAATGGCACACATGGGACCTGTGGTATATTCAGAGAATTGCTCTTCCATTTTCAAGGCTCAGGAAAGAAGGCTGTCTGTGGCATGCCAAACAGAGCAAACCTGAAAAGAATCCTGTTCTAGTTGCAGGCTGGCCTTGAACATGTGACACCCTTGTAAAAAGACCTACAAAAACTCACCAGTATATCTCAATCCTCAGCTTCCCTCAATCTCACCTGATATTACAGTTACATCACACCTAAGTGGAATGAGGGGCCCATGCTGTAGGGGCACATTTTTTTCTTTAGCTGGCTTTTGTCATATGGAGACAGTTAATCTGGTTTTCTTGACTGCCTGACTTTCATAGTGAATAATGTTTCCGATCTAGCTGTGGCTTATTAAAACACAATACATTCCAATGACCCAATGACTACAATCAATCTTGGCTTTGCTACCTTTGCGGGCCATAAATAACCTGAAAAATTTTTCTTTTCTGTCTTTTGACGCCAAAAATGGTTGACATGAATAGTGTGCAGGGGATGCAATGCTTTCCATTTGTCAATATTTTCAGCTCACCAAAATGTACATGAAGTGCAACACTCTCCTATACGCCCCTGGTGTAATGGTAATCTATGTTCCACTGCGGATGCTGGATTTGTGTTTCACAGGTAAAAAGGTACATAAAAATATGAAAGATAATTTTTTTTTTTTTTATCATGGAAGAAAAATAGTAAAGATATTAATATAATCTAACAATTAAAACTGTCTTTTAACTTTTTTTTTACAAATAGTTTTTTAGTGCGCGTGAACTTCCGTTTGCCTTTTGTGTTGAAATTCTCCTGGGATGGTGAAAGATTTTTTAAAAATATATTTTTATATGTGTTTTTTTTATATTCTATTTCATATAAAACCTGGACCTGGGGAGATGATCCTCTTGATTCTGTGGTCAAGACCCCTGAGCATCAGCAATCTCAGTCAGTTACAACTTACTGCTGAAACTTCGGCCCACAACAATCACTGACTACATCTATCCATAGGTGGCGCTTAAAGGATCTGATGGCCATCAACCAAGCCAGAACAAAATGATCCCTTTCCCCTTAAACATACTGTATGTCAAGGCCCGTAAATTGTTTATCCATGGCCTTGGATATTTGATTACCATTGAACCGGCCCACAGGCCATGGCAGCTTGTCGCGGGCTGCTGTGACTTCTTGGGCCATTACATTGTGGGGAATATAGTGTTGATGCGGTTGTGTTGCACGCACCAACACTCCCATTCCAGAATGCGCTATGATTATGTTTTCTTTTATTAAATTTTTTTGTTGTGCTTTTGCATGTTTTGGATTGTTTTGGTTTTGCTTTTCCCTCTTTTAACAATCCAAGCTGAGCTAGTCGGTTTTTCAAGGGGTGGAGTGCACTAACTGGGCTCCGTAACTGCTGTGCGCAGGTGTCAGCAGAGGCTGATTGAAGCCAAAATAAAGGAGGCTGGATGGAGGGAGGAGTGGAGCTGATCCTGCAGGTGATAGATACCCGCTGCTGGAGGTGGGGGGACAGGTGGGGATCCACATGCCAGGCACAGAGTACCTGGAGGTGAGCACACCCAGCACAGTCACGGCAGAGGTCGGCTTTGCATGTTTGGACTGCTTTGGTTTTTCCACTTTCTTCCCTTTAACAATCTAAATACACTGGGCTGAAGTCGGTTTTCTAATATGGCTACACTCAGTCTTTGACAAGAGGGTAAAGCAACTGAAACAAAACCAAAAAGCAAAACAGAGTCCAAAATGTTTTATTTCAACAAAAACCACTGTAATAGTGTACGATAAAACACTACTTTTTCCTTTTTAAAAGTCCAAGATGAGTAATTGTCCTCAAAAGTCACCAATTAGAGGCCAGAAGTTGGGCTCCACTTATCATGCTTCTTCTGGGGCGTCCATCTACAGTGCGCCCTCTTGCCGATCCATGGCTGATTCTGCAGTGCTCTAACTGTTCACCCTTGATTGTGCCGCGCCCCAATTCAGACTGATCTAGCTAAAAGAAGATTGCAGGAGCGCCAGCATCCCGCAGGTTGAATAGACTCTGGGTTGATATGGTTTTATAATGCATGCACTTTCATTTATGTATTTATCTTAAGAAGTTTTATTAATATAATGAATGTCTATAAATAATATTGATATTAATATTTAGTTTAAAAAAACAACAACAATAGATTAAAAGTCTTGGTGAAAAGGCTGTGTTCATTTTCAAAATGTTTTTAGAAACATTTAACCAGTCCAGGGCCCCGGCTTGTAGTGACTTTGACATCCCTGCCTTAAGGGAATGGATCCTAGCTCAAATCAATGAACCTCCCATACCCTCTGCACTCTAGCAACACACTACAAGGGCAGACCAGGATAGACACAGGACATATCATCCCAAATACAAATGCTATGAATCTCTTTCCCCTTTGGGAGAACCTCCACAAAAAGCTTCCCTCCTAAGAGACTAATTAGGACCCAATTCAAAGCCCCAGGCCTAGTAGTATAATATGTCAGGTGCTGCTGCACAGGTTACAAAAGATCATTTCCCGCAACTACCTGTTACCGCGGTCTTGCTCCACACTGAAAACCTGAGGGTGCAGCATGTCAAAGATCAGGGAAACCAATCAACCCAACACCACAACCCAGGGAACTAGGTCTGGCACAACCACACCACAAATACCAGGACAAAACCAGTGGCCAGCACCCAGAGAAAAGCTTTTGGCGACAGTGGCGTTTTGTTGTTCTCAAAAAATGCGAGGTAATTTTAAAACAGGATGGTGGTCAGGGCCGGTGGCGCCGGTGACAGCCCAGCTTCTGTCCATACATTCTTCAGCTGTAATTTGTATTGATGGCTCAGAACAATCCAGTCTCTCTGAATAAAACCACTACCAGTCATTTGTTGTTCTCAAATGCATTTAAAAACAGGGGGATGCAATGACAGCATACATTCTTCCATTAATTTGTAAGGAAAGCTCAGAACAATCCACACTCTGAAAACTCCAGTCAGCCAGTTTGCTGCAACCTGAAAAGAGTGGTTTGAAAAATAATTTAAATTCTTAAAATTTTTTTCAATCATTAAGTAGAAAAAAAATCACAACCTACATGGCTAGGTTAGGGTAAAACTAGTACCCTACTAAACCTAATATGTAATTGGTTGGGCCACGCAAAGCAGCAACAACTGTAATCAAGATTTTGTGATAATTCCTATTAAGAAATTGTGGTCCACCATTTTTTTTAGAATAGTTGTGATTCAGCAACAATATAGTCAGATATTAACAGCCCCTTTAAGGTTATACCAGAGGATCTTAATAGGATCCAGGACTTTGACTAGGCCATGCCAAAGTCTTAATTTTGTTTTTCAGAGGTTGAAATGTTTTGGCTAATTTCTCTGCTGCAGAATTCTTCTGGAAAAAGTGTGAAACACAGTGTAGGCCATTTTTGCCCAGTCTAATTGTTATGGTGGAGACACAAACACTGACCTTCACCAAAGCTGGTGAAGCTTTCAGGTTTTTGGATGTTGATGTGAGATCTTTTGTGAGCTCTTGGATGACTTACCACAGCAGTTTTGCGGTAATTTTGGTCATTTTTACCGACCGGAAGGTTTCCAACTGTTCCATGTTTTTGTGATCTGTGGATAATGACCCTTACTGTGTGACTCACTAAAGGC
Organism: Cyprinodon brontotheroides; assembly: GCA_018398635.1. NCBI lineage: Eukaryota > Metazoa > Chordata > Actinopteri > Cyprinodontiformes > Cyprinodontidae > Cyprinodon > Cyprinodon brontotheroides. The sequence goes on along the minus strand of JAGKQL010000001.1, from coordinate 952,476 downwards.
CCAAAGCTTTGGAGACGGTTTTGTAACTGTTTCCAGTCTTATAGATCTCAGATGCTTTCTTTCTTTTTTTGTTCATGAATAGCTTGGAATTCAACATGATGTCTAGCTTTTGAGGATAGTTTAGTGTACTTCACCTTGTAAGGCAGGACATATTAAGTGATTTCTCGATTGGGAACAGATGTGTCAGTAATCAGACTGGCTGCAGCAAGAAATTGAACTCAGGTATGATTTTTTTCTCTCTTTTAATAATAAAAACCTTCATTTGAAATCTGCAAAAATGCAAAAGAACAAAAAAATCAAGAAGGGGCATACACTTTTTCACACCCCTGTTTATTGGCTTTATGTTAAGCTGCTAAAAAGCTAAAAATTATCCTTTAGGCTTACAATGAGACACGGGATGTAGCCTGGACATGTTACTACAGTGAATCAGAGGAAGTTGCTGAGACAGGCAGAGCAGAAAGCCATCAGTGTATAGCACACATTCAGACTTAACAATGGCTGACAATCCTAATGCAAAGGTTGGAAATTTTAACTTTGGTCTTTTTGCTGCAGGGCAATGCTACCAACAATTGCACCATCTACAACACCTACCGTCTTCAAACTTGGAAAACAAAGTCCAGTGGGTTGTTTTTAACTTTTTGGAACAACTATGATCTAGATGACTGAGAATCTTCACCAGCATACTGCCTCACTGCCGTAAAACGAAGAATTCCCCCCCAAAATTATATTGACATTACTTATCAGTTGTATCTTTTGTATGGTTACAGCTACAGTCATTAGAAAAGAAAGGTTTTAAATATTAATTTCTACTTCCACCTACCTTTTGCACTCTGAGTAACTTGATTTTCTTCCCTCATAATGAATCTTCCATGTGAGAGAAAGCGACTAGGCTGTCCTTTTTGAATAGTAAACATGTGCTCTCCCTCCCACAGCAAATGCCAACAGCTTAGTCCTTTGGCCTTGGATATGATACTGTAGTTAAAGTCTGCCTCTATTTTTCTTTCATAAGAGGAAGAATAAGATGGAAATCCTGTAGGCTCTAAAAGAATTGCAAAGCCGAATAACTGCTCATACTTGATGTAGTCCATCTAGAATAACTTACTTGAGGCAGTAATCAGCCAAGCACAGATGGTTACATAAAGTATTTTCCATTATTATACTGTCTGAACTTTAGAGTACTTTACCTGGAAAAAATCTAATATTTGTTTTTGACCAGGGATTTCAGATTACTGCTAGGCATGAATGTTAAAATGGATTATGAAGACTGTCAGGTTAAAAACATGTAATTTTGTGCTCTCAATGAAAATACTGTATTTGATTATGACTGTTCTTAAAGTATTTATCCAAGTTATTCCTGATAATATCAAAAATTATTCTGCTATGGAGTTTTCAAATGAAATATTTAAATCTATTGTACTTAAAACTAGGTTGTAGTAAAAAAAAAAAAAACTGGTCAGCAGCTTGCTATGACTGTCTATGTATGAAGCTCTAAGGGTTGACAAAGCTTTGACTAGAGGGTAACTGATACATCTGATCACTCAAAGTCAAGAGGAGGAGCTGTGGTTAAAAAGAGACACAGGACTCACCCAATTGTCTATCTTTGAGAAGCTATTTCTAGTGCCATCTCGTCTCCATTGCCTCTCTCTTCCAGTTCAAGTTTGTCACAGGGTGCTGAAAAGGTAAGACAATCTTGAGGTAGGGGGTGGTGGATGAGTTCATGAGTGCGAAAGTGAGCTACTCTGTTTTCACTATGCTTTTGACAGGATCAAATAATAGAAAAAAAAATACATCAGTTCAGTGTGTCAGGTGTGACGTCTCTTTGAATTAGATTTTAACCTTATCCAAAATGTGAGGATGTTTTGTTACACATTAAGCTGCACTGCAGGGACAGAAGCGCTTATGTATGCCATCGTTTAAAATAGCCCAGCCAGACATCTAAGCAGCTGTGACCTCAGATCATCCAAACACTGTTGAACCTTATTGACCACTCTTGTTCTCAAACATATCTGTCTGCATACACCTCATTCTTTAGGCTAGGTTTGAAACTAAAGTTCAGGTCATAGATATTGACAATTTTTTTTCTAAGTTGGTGTATTTACAGGTTTAAGGCTTTAATCATTTTGCTTGAATGCTGTACGTAATTGCAACAATCACAGTTCATTTATATATCAAGACAGATAAATAAGGAAAAGGTGAAACACCAAATTGAGACTGGAGACTCTACTCCCTTTAAAAATACAGCTACTTAGTTTAAGATGTACAAAACAGACTAAAAGGATACCAGTGAATGCATACAGCTTGTACAAATGTAAGGACGTATTGTTCAATTTTTGCTCAAGTAGTTTTGCTAAACAATCAAAGTAAGACAGCATGCCAGCCAACTGTTATGAAGCAGTGTATTTGAAAAACAAATTATGATGTTTTTGTTTTTATATTGTTTTTAACTTGATACATTTTGTAATGTTTATTTATTTTTTCCTAAGCTGAAAAAGGTAAAATATATTGCTGAAAAGGAATGTTTCAAGTAAGAATTAAAATGTGTTTGTAAAGCTGGGGCTGTCCTTGTACCAAAGAATTATTACATTTAAACACTACATCAAATTTAAATTTTCTTCCTTCAAACTCAATTTTTTTACAGCACAGGCTACAATATCTCCAGTTCACATCTTATTATATATGTCTCTTAATTTATCATATCAACCATCCATTTATCATAATAATTACCAGCATACAAATCAAATTATTTCACAGCATCATATTTCTATTGATAGTTTCCATGATCCCTTGTTCACTCAGAAAATAAAGATTATGGCCTTGGATTAAACCAAAATGACATAGTGACCTGCTGCTAATAAATATTATTTTTGACATACTCTCTTAAAGAAAACTTTTTAATATAATACGTAAAAAAAATTGCTCAGCTTATCAGTGTTCAAATCAGGTAAGAAAAGACCCCCCTACATTTTTTTATGCAAAAGTACAACATGGTAAAATGGCAAAATGACCAGAATCTAATCAAGATCCACCAGGAATTATATCAAGATTTTATAAAATCTAATTCTGCTAAGAGACAAATCTCCTCTACAGGAGAAACCAAGAGGTCATTCACAGCTAGTTTGATTTATGCTGCTGTCATCCTGACTAGCTTTGACTGTGCCTGAGCTTTTCATGTCTTCTGCACTGTCACACTCCTCCTGCAAACACAGACTGGTATGTTTAGCTAAATTATTCCTTGATGCAAATGGTGAAAGACAATGGCTAGACCCCAACCTTAAATCTTCCTCAACACTAGCATCAGAAAGTTCAATCTTTGTCTTCATGTTTAGAGAGAACACGCTGCCAAATACAACTTGATAGTGACTGCACTATAATCACTATACTATATAATTCCTATACTATAATTAGTCCCTTTGTAAAGCGGCATATAAAGCTTTCTTTATTTTCTGTTAAATTCAACAACCTTAGGATGTAAAGCAATACTTGCAAAGATCAGCTTAGCCAAATTAAAATAAACAAATCAAAGACTCTGTAAGTGCCAAAAGTACTTTCATATAGTACGTGACATATTTAGGTAGAAAATTAAGTAGAAATTAACTGAAGATGCTAGACAGTGCCATATGATTAAAAATATCATATAGTGATGTACATTATAGTCTGTATTAACAATTAGCATATGTGTACAGGTGTACTGGAGTTGTCATTAATAAAATAAAATAAAAATGAATGTTTTAATTATAACATCACTAAAGTCAAGAGACAGGCAGAAAGAGAAGAGCACTTTTAATAGAGCTCAACCACAGTGTATCATTACGATACAAAAAGATACAATTTAACACAAAACAAATGACAAGGATGAAAAATCTGTACATTTATACACATGCAAGGGCAAGAAACAGATGGGTGAGTTTAATGCTGCTTTGAAACAAAACTGATAGACCAGCTGCAATTAAAGAGCACAACATGTTACACTTTTACATTTCAAAAGCTTGCATAGTAACAACAGTTTTTTTTTCCCTTTATTCCAATTTGACTTGAAGGCATCTGATGCAAATCCATAGGTGTTTTAATCACACTTTATATTTGTGTTTTCAGGTAAGGTGTAGTTCTAATTAGCAGCCCAACTCAGCAAGTGTGGAAATCATGTATTTACATACACTGTAAAAAAGATACAAATATTTTTCAGTGTCTGACTTCAAATCACATTTAGTTTTTAGGTCAGATGGGGGTCATAATATCATTTCTGAAATGCCAGAATAATAAGATCAGTTCTTTTTTTGAAAATATGGTATTAATTCTTTCAAAAAACTGGTTTCACAGCAACAAACTGTCTTTAAATTTGGAGAAAACCAAGTTTGTTTTTTGGTAATTATAGAGGGAATATAGATCTAAAAGTCATAATAGATGACCATCATTAAATGGTGTTAAATGATGGAACAAACTAGAATTAAAGAAATATCCAAGCATGGGACTGTTTAATAAAAGGTCTAAACAAATTCTCTTAAAAAGATCAAAAATGGACCATGGGTGTTGAAAATCAGCGGTTACTCTTAGCCACTGTAGATGGATCTATACATATCTTTACAATGGTTATGGTCATGTGGGCTATGAGTAATAACTGTGTAAATGACGATGTCTGTAACATCTGTGAATGTGTATATGTATACCAATAGACCTTTTTAAGATAAAACCCTTGATAAAAATATTGATTTCTCTCACTGATTTGGCAATTGGCAGATGGAAATGATTGAAACTGACCTTAAAGAGGGAAAGTTATGGCTGATGTGTGACAATATAAAAAAAAATATTATGTCTTTTGATACAGTATAAGGAAATATTTGATTTGCAACATATGCCTTTCTGTTAGTGCCAGTCAATTTCACAGCATGGGGAAAAATTGAGACTCATAAGTATCCACATCTAAACAAAATCTGATTGATTTCTACTGTAGCAACACAGTATGATTAAAACACATTCAGTTGTTGGAATCCCCCAACCCCCAAAAAGGCAAGCATTTAAAGCCTAGGAATGCCACATGATTGTGTAATTCCATAACAGACATTTGTGTAGAAAGTCAGAAAAGAAGATATAATGTAGCTTTTGGAATTTTTAAGAGAGAAATGTAAAAATAAATCTTATATTTGGACACTGCGGCTGTGAGAAAGAGCCATAACTATTTGTGAAAGATGTCATATGTGCAAATTTTCAATTTATCAGCTGCATTAATACACAAAACGGGAAAAAGCACTAGCTCCCAATTCTTGCAATGACTGATTGTGGTAATTAATGTATGTTTCCCCTTTTTGTTCAACATTAGAATGATTTTGACATGTTGTGTAGAGCCGACAAACATAGCCCATTCATGAAAGAAAACAAATTAACAATCCATTCAGCTCACGTCACACATTCACTCAAATCTCTCTACCTATATACAGTTGCTTTCTAGAGTATTCACACCTAGTTTGTCTGCACAATATGTTCAGTCGTGCAAGGAAGCTTGTGATGTACCAGTGAAGTCATTACATTCTAATCCCTGCAAGCTACACAGTCATTAGAGCATTTCAAATCTGCTGTTACGAGCCAGGCACCTGGGACGGATCTATTGGTTTTTCATGCATTCCTTAATCCCAAAAAAGAAAGGAGTTAAATCTATGAAAGCACATAATTTTCCCACCTGGCTGGCATTAGTACAGTGCTGTGAAGAGCTTCAAAGCTTAGAGGATAAGTTAAATCAGCAGTAGAAAAAGACAACAGGTGCTATATGTCATTTGAATTACGACTGGAGTTAAGTGTTTACAGTTGTAAACATTCTTAAGAATTATGCTACCCCATTCTAAATCCCAAAGGTTAGGTCTGTGCAAGTGAAGCAAGAGCTGTAGCACTCCTTCATGCTCACATCTTGCCCCGAACAGTAAAGTGGAATCCACATGTCTAATCTTCACAGGATTCACAGTGAAGACCCTGTGAGAAAAGACCCTGCAGTTACCCACTCTTACCCATATACAGGCTCCCGAACGGTTGGCCACACACTGTTCCACTCTTCATTTCTGTGTTGCCCTTCTTGACATCTGTCCATGCAGGATGACGACAGGAGTAAGGAACATATTGGTGATATGTCTATATGAGTGTCATGTAAGTTCCAAGGATGAAAAGTGACTTTTTTTCTCTTTTAAGGTTGTGCTGTCATCAGAACAGCATCGACTTCAAACAAAGTCCAGCAAAAAACTGTAGCAAGGCACCAAGGTTGTTGCAAGCTCATTGATGATGATACCCCCGAAGAAACTCACTGCTGGAGGCTTGGATGGGTTGTCTTGTGTGTTGCCTCCTTCAGGCTGTCTTCCATTCGATGTCTGCCCGTTGACAACATCTTTATGGGATGCAAAATTAAAAAGGAACAGAGAGAAAAAGTCAAAAACAAATAGGACTTTGACAATGTGATATTTCACTTTTGCTTTTATAGATATTTATTTTTTTTTAGAAATAAAATTATGCAATCTAATCTCAATACCTAACTAATAATAACTGTACTTATTTTGACCCTTTAATCTTTTTTCCCCAGTTGCACTTAATGATTATTTTACACAGAAGATGAGAATTTTACACAAAGTAAAAATCAGGAGGCAGTTTGAAATAACTGATCTTCATTTGTTTAATATTGAATGAGAAGAGAACATGGAATAATTTTCTAGACAGAGTTACAGTCTGAGTACAACAATCAAAAAATATAACAGTGTTGTACAGTAAGTGAAGACAGCTTTAAAGATTCAACATATTCTCATTATCAGTGCGTATGAAATCTGTTTTTCCCAATTTTACCTCCCTATGCGGATCTGCTTTTTTTTCTGTCTGCCAGCGCATGCACACTGATGTGGTTTTTTGAGGAAAAACGTCCAAAAGGTACGAAATAGTGTGCATAACTTTTCGTACGTTTTGGACCTTTTTTCCTCAAAAAACCACATCAATGCGCATGCGCTGGCAGACAGAAAAAAAAGCAGATCCGCGGACGGAGGTAAAATTGGGAAAAACAGTGCAATCAGCACTTATTCATGTCTCTAACTACGTTGCTTGCTGTTTAATATCTTAGGGTTAGGGTTAGGGTTAGGGCTAATTGTAATTTATATTCTATATTCGTGAATGGTGCGTCAAATGCGCATGCTCATACGACGAACAAAACGTCCAAAACGTACGAAATTACGGTGCATAACTTTTCGTACGATTTCATACGCACTCATAATGAGAATAGGTTGAAAGATTTTTACACAAGCTCACATTTCTGCTTAATATTCAGCTGACTGTAAAAATGTTTGACCTTTTCTGCTGTCGATGTGTTTCACACAGGAAGACACTGGATGGGCCTACCTCCATTTTAGATGTAAATATTAGGCTAATTTGTTCATCAGTACATAAAGGTGTAATGCAAATGCAGTAAAGGTATAAGGGAGGATTTTCTCACATTTTTTAAAAGACCTGCCCTCTCCACTTAATAAACAAGATCAAACCTGAACATCTATTAAGCGCGTGCAAGAGCATGCACAAGCCCATTTCTTCCCGTTCACGCCAGAGCATGTGAACGGAGCGCCGCGCAATTCCTGCTCAGGAGAATGTTCGCTCATTCACTCTACTGCTCATAGTTGCGCCAGGATACTCTGCTCAAAATCCACTCTATGCTCACCTTAATTTTCCCGCCACTCCGGCCAAATCACTCCACGCTCACTCATATTTTCAGGAGAAGGCATTTTCTGATAGCATTTTCCTTCATGTGATTATGCCAGGGCCTAGGACATGATTTTAATGATGTGACGGATACATGTGTATCTTATTTAAGTGGACGTTAAATTTACGCGCCATTTCCAGCCTTGAACGTAACGGATTACGCATAGGGCGAACTGGGCCGGAGATGAAATCCTTACTCTGACCTTAGAATTAAAACCACTCTGGCGGCTCCACTATATTTCTTTCGCTCCGCTCAATCGCTTGCTTCCATGCTCCCGCCCCGCCACATGATCTGTTTGCATTGCCACACAACCTTACTTCCCCTGTAAATAATATTTGCCATTTTTCCACTATGTCAGACTCCACCAATCGTTAGTGAAAAATGGGGACCTGTTAACGTAGTAACGCCTACATACACATATCACCAGAATGATTGACAAATAGGAGTGACCACCTATTTTGATGATCCACCCAGAAAAGTTATTACATCCTCCACTACACCTTTTAACAGTTCAAATGTTAACAAAATAGTATTTAAATAAACTTCATTTATGTCTTAAAGACAAGAGTTATTTATTTATTTATTTTTTATGGTGAAAATTATTTTTGGTCTGAGACCCAGACTCTAAGCTGTTAGCCTCAGTCTTTAACTGATTTAGATTTATGCTAAATAAAGCTGTAAACAGAGTTTACCCTCTTGCAGACAATAACTGCGGAAGGATCACCTCTAAAAGCCAGAACTATATCTTCAAATTCTGTAAAGATGTATGGGACTCATGAAAATACTATAAGTACATCAGGAAGAATCTTTTTTTCACATCACCATTTGAATTACTTAAATCTAAGTGTTGTCTAAGCTGCACGACAACTGTACTTATTTTGAATGGATGGAGAACCTTTACAGGGGTTTAAGGGACTGTATTTGTGAAGCCTAATGATGTTTAAAATGCATGACATGTTTACAACTGGCAATGAAGAACTACCACGTATGCATCATTTAAGAGGAGGTGCATTGATGTCTTTCCTTTACGTACTGTATTTATCCATATAAACTCAGACATAAAATCTTCCTGCTGACACCAGTGAAATCTCTGCTCTGCTACACTTTCATCAAACGTTAGTGTCTTCTGTCTTTATTTCTCTCTCCCCTTTAGATGATAACAAGGAGGGAATGGAATCCTTTCTTCAGTACCCATCCCTTTTAGTAGTGCTCAGTATAAATTCCAGTTCGACCCAACCCAACTCTGCTAAGAACTGCAAGTGTACAAGAGGCAGCGTGACACTCACAGCACAGTAGGTCCCCACAGCAGGATCACACACACCCACAGATGGAAAGATGAAAGGGATCTTTTTAATATCACAGTGTGAATGGCTCATGGAAGCCTTGTTCAAGTGTAAAAGAAGATTAGGATATACATAACAAAAACAAAGAAAGAAATGGATGGCAGATGTGGTTAAGATGGAAAGACAGTGAGTATGCGCTGTTAAGAGCCAACATTTATTTATTTCTCAATGGGAGGCAAATTCAGCAATTATTATTTTATTGCACTATACTTCAGCCAATCTATTTTGTTTTTTTGTCAGCAAACACATGGCTATCACACTGCTCTACAGCAGAAAAGTATGATGAGGTAATCCAATGCCAGGTTCATGTAATACCGAGATTTCCTTTTAGACATCAGTGTTAAAACAGAATCTGGAAATGTAATTCCCTTGTTTCTAAAGTATAGAGATAAAACATATTCACTTTTTTGAGTGTCAGTCATATTTTTATTTTCCTTGAGTATCTTTTAATTTAGATTCTTTTGTAGGGCTGAGAAGAAACAACCCATCCCTAACAACCCATCCCTTCTATTGTAGGCTTTCAGTGCATCCCTCTGTGAGCAAGGCATGGCATGGCTCTGGAGTGAGGAGTTTTTCCTGTGCCAGTGATTTTTTTTTGTCCTGGTAGACAATAGACAAAGACATTATTCATCCCAAGTCAGATTGCTGTTATTGTGTAATGGTAATGGGGTGTATCTCATCACAGAGATGTCAAAACAGAGGTTTAATAAGACGTCAATGCATCTCACTAAACAAAATACATGACAGATTAATGACACAGATTGTTTCAAATACAGCAAATTACAACTCAAATGAAGGGTACTACCAAATGGATGACGTGACATTTTATAAGCTCCCCTTGCAACTTAAACTATGTCTTTAATCCGTACATTGTGAAGAAAAATCATAATAGGTTGGTATCAGTGTGTGGAAGGGACACATACATTTTTGTAGTATCTAAAGTATGTAATCAAACGTTTGATGCAGAAGATGCAAGGGCAAAGATGATAGTGCACGCCCACCCAGTGATAATGCATTGGCACCAAGAAGGAGATAAAAGATATACGGTAAATTACTTAGTCTTCATATTTATGTCTTATAAAGAGGGAATAGGTCTGTTTTGGGGTCAAGGTTACAATTTCAATGATATTCAACAATAATACATTATATTGATAACTTTAACCTCAAAACTATATTTATACAACCAAGGTACTCCAAAATACATTATTTCAAACTGCTATTATTACCAAGATATTAGATGCTAATATTGCTGTTTAACAGACTTAACATTGTGAACAAGAATCTGAAACAATTTTTTTTTTTTTTTTTGTGTATGTGTCTTCTCTATCCTTTTCACTCCGAGTTATGGCATGGTGCTGCTTGTATACTCATAAAAAGTCTAACATGAAGCAGCTAAAATCTGCTGAAAGTTTCTACCTGTTGAAAGGTTGGCTTCTCCTTTTAACTTTTTCCTCATACTTAGTCAAGACAAGGCTTCACTTAAAGTCAGTGATTCGATGCAATCAGCGAGGGATCCCTGGATAACTATTAACAAACTTAATTTCATTAAATGGTTTCATTGGTAGAGCTGAATGGCCTTACCAGCTGCATAGGCTGTTTTTAATCATATGCATTTGAAGACCTGCTCTATATTTATCTGCAAAGCTGGATTTGGATAAGCAACTTTATTGTTTATTAAAAATGAACATTAAAATGAAATTTGATCTCTTAATTTAACCCATCGATTAGGAAACGGAGCACAGCTTGGAGCCAGAGTGGCCAGATACTGGCAGTCTCCTCAGACCGTAAGCACTTTGCTCTAACGACCAGGCCACCACTCGCTTAGCTGTATCTCTCGTATAGATGAGGACACTAAAACAGATACTAATGTCTTTTAATTTTACTTTTTTAACATAGAGTCCTACCGAATTAGTGCATCCGAGTTTCTTTTCGGGCGTTTATGCTTGGTCTTATCAAACCTTTAGTCAGTGTTTTGGCAGTGTACACACTGAGTTCAAACTGAGACAGGTGCTACTGGAGTTTTTTCCTGTTCATATGGAGTTTTCCTTAACACTGTTGCTACGTCATACTCAGTTTGAGGTGCTGCTGTAAATTCAATCCAAATATGAAACCAACTGTCTGGTGTTCATGTCTGTTTGCAGAGGATCAGTGAATGCTGCAAGTCAGCAATGGGTGGAAGAACAACGTTTGGGTATTTTTATGGAGTGTATGTCCATGTTGGTTTCAATTCTACAGTAAACATCATTGAATCTGACTATGTGATACTGATCATTTATTTTTTTATAGTTCTTTTAAAGTGTAATATGATGACATTTGAATTGAAAATCCTTCGGTTGCAGGGTAAATTCCTTCATCCAAAACTCTGCAGTAGAGCTCCACAGACACCATCCAGCACAAGTGAACCTTCAGAAACCATAACTGTGGTAGTGGACTCTTTTAAGTATCTAGATGTTCACAGTACAATGTACTGGCCTAGGCTAACAACACTGATACTGTTTTTGAGAAGGGACTAAACCAGCTAAATCTGCTAATAAAGGAGATTTTTTGGACAACAGGGATTGCTTTTCAAAAAAATTTTTCTACCCTGCTGTGGCAACAGTCATCTTCTATGGTGCAGTTTGTTGGCTTGGTTACCTATCTAAAGCTGAGAGAAAGTGGTTGAATAAGTTTAAGGTTAACAGAATCCTAAGATGCTCCCTGACCCAGTGCATGTGGTGGAAGACATAAGAAATTTAGCAACAAAAAAAAAACATTACTGCTG
>JAGKQL010000001.1:915978-940161 GCA_018398635.1 Cyprinodon brontotheroides | reverse complement strand
AGACAATCCCCAGATGTCTTTAGGGGATGGAAACACATGATGATGTGAGTACAGCCTAAAAGAAAGGAACTACAAAAAAACAAGTTACACAAATTTTGTGCATGGCTGTAGCTGTCCCTTATAAAACCCAAAACATATGAAAGTGAGAGCATGTATGCAGAATACATGTGAAAAAAAAATTTTTGTCCTGTCATGCAAAAGATTGTGGGCAACCATATACTCCTACGTGTCGAATAAGAACTTTCCCTTTGCTAACTGAAGTATCAATAGGAAGCATCCTGCTTCCTCCTTCCTACCTCCCTCCTTCCCACCAGTGTCAAGCACTTAAAAGTACTTATTTAGTAACCGCAAACATATTTCTGCTTTTGCTTAAGAGTCCTCACAGAGTTGCCCAAATTGGATGGACCCCATGTTTTATTAACCCCTCAAAACCCACTGGCCGTTTTAAAGCGTTTACAAATAATAACTCAGAATGCATGAAAATTACACCGGTAAAATGTTTACCTATAGACATGTTAGAGATCGTTGGAAAGCTTAGAGTCTCCACAATTCAACCAACAAGTTCATTTCATGGACATAACAAGCACCAAAGCACAATTATAGCATCATGTCGAAATGTAGAAAGCAGCCACAACAAGCAAGCATGTCTTTATTTCTGCTGTTCAAAAAAGACTTGAATTTAGAGAATAAAAAGCAACTCTTTGTTTGAACAGATGCAGCTTGGTAGCGATGCAGCTTGGGTGTTTTACTCACCCTAGTTTTCATGTATATATTCAAAACTAGAAGGTGGTAGCTTTGAATAACATATCAGACATGTAATTTGGGCAGAAATGACACAAGTTCCTCAGTTATTTGCTTTTCTATTGGTATGCAAAATAAGAATTTCCCAGAGAAATGAAGGTGGATATTAGAGGTTAGTATTCCTGACCTTTATGTAAACAATCACCCAATTCAAACATGTCTTTGATCTAAAGAGTCTCAAGCTCAAATCCTCATGGGCCGGTGTCCTGCAACTTTTGAAATGCTCAAGTATAAGTTCATTACCAGAGGTTCACTGTTGCTTTTGAGGTTATTTACCCATTTAACTCAGGTGTACAGGTAAAGGCCTACATCTAAAAGTTGCAGGATAGCCCTTGAGGGCCCTTTGAGTTTGACAAAACATTTGAGTCAATCATAATATATTTAAGCTTGATCTATTTGAGTAAAGAAGAGGTCTGCTTTGGTCTCTCCCTTTGAATTAACTTTCCAATGAACCTAGATAAATTTTAATTGAAGGTGCTTGAAGGTGTTTTTAAATAGCTACGACATGAACTTTGTATAATATTTTTAACTGAATTTTACAGAAACAATATAAAACTGTTTCTGTCAGTGGGCTTTATGTGGTAGGAAGAGTACAACAGTTCCTTGGTCAGCCACACTCCCGCAGTGTTGGCCTATTCATTATTTCAACGAGGATGCTGTGGCTAATCTTTTCAGTATTGATCTGTCAGGGCAGACTGCTGGGCGTTGTGCCAGTCTTTTAAAGTCCAGGTCCAACCCTATCAATGCACTCCTTTAAGGAACTGCTGGACAGAGTGCTGGATCATTTAGGCAGGTAAAGTTGGTGTATTTTGATATTTATGTGGGCCCTAATGTTGAGAGATCTATGCTGGTTTTCCTTCTAGGGTAGTATCTACTCAAATAAGAGCAGCAGTGAATCTTTGAGGGGACACACAACACCACGACCATTGGCATCTTTATGTCCAGCTGTGTAGGTCCAAAGCAGTGACAAACAAAAGTTTGCTTCCCTGAGAGGAAGTTTAGCCGCCCGTCCTTGAGGCTGAAGGAGAAAGTGATCTGTAGACTAGAAAGGCCGAGCAGGATCAGTAACACTTGTTCCTCCCTTGTCTGTCCTCTGGGGCCTTTGTCCCCAGCCTTGCCATTCAGGCCTATCGGCTGGTTGGCCTTAACAGGGTGTGTTTTAGCTCCTGCAATATAGAATCAGACAAGCTTGTCAGAAGGATCTTGCTCTGTAGTATTGAACTGACAGGATGGCCTGACCCATACCTGTCAAGAATAGCCAAGTTCTCACAGACTCACTGTCTGTCAGACTCTGACAATACAAAACATGACTGATGAATACCTGAATGTCTCTGCTCTTCTAAAACTACAACTTTTATATAGCAATGTTCTCACACAGCATTTTACTGTCACGGTGTTTCATATTCTAAATTCAGACTCACCCTGAGACTCGTCTTTTTACCCTGCATTTATCATCAAACTTAGAAATGACAGCAAACAGACTGACCCTGCTGTGAGGGATTTATTTTTGTCATTTATTTATTGACTGATGCAATGTGACAGCTATGGACAAGTTTGGAGATCATGTAAATGTTTTCCTGGTCATCATTTGAATAATTTTACCTGTGAGGCTTATACATAGTGAGGTTCAAAACATTTACCAGTTGGAGAATCACTGTATTACTGTATATTAATACATTACTGTGTACAGTCTCACAAAATGTAATAAAAGATTTATAGAAAGGATATTTTTATTAGCTTATACTGCCATTAGATGATGTGTGTTTTTTGGAGTTTTCAAGAACCATGATTGTTGATGATATGGTTTTACTGGATGTTTAAAATGCTTAAAGTCAAAAGAGAATTGTTTAGAATGTAAAAAAGAAGAAGAAGAAGAAAGAAGAGAAGAAGAAAAAAGAGATACACACACTTGGCTGCAGGGTTGGAAACTAAACATTAGGAAAAATAGTAACTACACACACAGATGTGGCAAAAGATGAATCTATCAATGGCTACACACACTGAAGGTCAAAAAATCCTCAAAATAAGCCTTAATGGGGAAACCAATGCGAGGTTCCACTTTCCAGTAACTCATTCAAAGACTTAAAGGTCCATATTTAGCCAAAATTAGCATTCAAATTTTTTTGTTAGAGTCATATATGTCTGAAGAGCGAAACTACCTTTCACTGCCTTTCTCACGCCTCTTAACTAATGTATTGCTCCAAATGCTTTCAGTTTGAAAAGCATTCCCCTTATGATGTCAAAACGGGAAATAAGCTGCCCAGGGCAGGTTGTAGCAGCACATTGGCCAAGCTATGGCCTTCATCTAATGTATTATTCAGTGTTCATTGGCTGTCTTTACAAACTCTGCCTGCCTGTCAAGGTTGTGGGAGCGCAGCCTTCCGGAGGATGGGGCATGGTAAGCCAAAACAGCTCGCTTTGGAGAAGGCTGAATGAGGACTTTTTTGGTAAAAGCCATCAAGTATTAGGTCCTGGGAAAAAAAATTTATTTAGAAAAATGTTTTAGTATTGATCTTACACGTGTAAGCATTTGGAAAGCAATGCACCATCTGTTGCTCAGTAAATATTGGGTTGAGAGATGTTTAAATAAATGGCATCATAATGAAAGTTAACTTTCATTTTGATATGGAAATATTTTTAATCAAAGTAGACATAAGAAAAGTTAATCTGCCGTTATTGACTGATAATAAACTTAGAACAAAACTCCTACTCTAAAAAGGAAAAACACCTTGTACCCTTTGTTTTCAACAAAAAAAAAACCCAAAAACATTTGTTTGAAAGACATTGTTTTCATCCTAATACAGTGAAAGTAATTGAGAAATGTGTTTACATTTAGACCTTTCAGTGAATTGATTTCATGACATACGGCAAGTAAATGGCCATGGAAGGACCTCGTTTATTTAATTAGAATAGTGGCAGTCAGGTCCTCAGGTCAGTTCATATTCATCATCCAACTGAGCCAGTAGCAAGACAAGGAGAAGTGTTTCACTGAAGTGTGTACGGGTGATTGATCTGTTTACCTCCTAAATCACTGAGGCTGAGAGCTGCAGTGCACGCTAGCTCTCACAGAGTAGTGACCAAACAGTCAGTTCGACAAAACTCAGGCATAGGTCTATTTCTCCTACTTAACTATGTTGCAAGCCTGATTCTACCTTTGCTGCTATTTGTTCTTGCTTTCTGGGAAGGAGGGCGTATTAGAGTTGGATAGATTGAGTGGGTGTTGGCAAGTGCCATGTGTTGCAGCTAAGCTCTTGACCTGTCATAACCAAGTTGCGTTATGTGTGAGATCGGACAGCCAGGCAGGGTTCTGCTGGCACGTTTGGGATTTGCAGCTATCAGCAGGAGAGATCTGCACTGCAGAGGCAGTAAGAAGAGGGTGGAGAGCAGACTGTAAGTGAGCCAGGAAGAATGGGCTAATAGCAAAAATAATCTCCCATGGGAGAGTGAGTCATATACAATAAACAGCTTTTAGGGTACAAGCATATTAAAATTTGCTATGAAAACTGACAGTGAGGACATAGGATATTTATTTATCTGTACCTTTTGTCTGAGCGAGCTTAATGCACATGTGTGGGTGAACATGACAGGAAGTTGTTTTTTTAAAAAGTCAGAGGATAGCCAGCAATGCGTATATAATCTTTCATAACACTCTTTCCTATAAAAGCACTCTTTCCTGTTGGTAGGAAATTACAATTAATTCATAAAAACAATTCAATTTTATAACCACATCATCAAAACTATTTTTTTTTTAAATAATGAACGCACTGAATTTCTAGGAATTGTGCAGAATAACAGTATTTGTCTTATTGAAACAAAATAGTATAAACAATTAATTGTTTTATACACCTTAACGGGTCCAAAATAGATAATTATTTACATCTGGTTGTGACATTAACATCACAACCAGATGTATATACACACACACACACACACACACACACACATATATATATATATATATATATATATATATATATATATATATATATAGAGAGAGAGAGAGAGAGAGAGTCATATATATTTTTTTATTAACCAGGGCATGAACCAAACATTAATCACCATGATCAGCCTGATTTAAATGAAATGAACCGATTAACACACTCACCATAACACAGGGCAGGTGCGACCGGTTCTGATAACGAACTTCGTTGTGTGTTTGAAAAGTGGTGCGCTCTGCTCCTCATCTATACGTTAACAACTGCCAGCCTGCTAGGTAACAGCTTTTTCTGCTCTTTCTACCACAATAACAGTCTACACACAACATTCCACCCCCTCATTCATAAAAAATCTGGGACATTTTTGGGGACTGCTTTAGCCTGAAACAGGTGGTCCAAAATGGGGACTTCTGGTCACTGTACTATATATCCTTGGTGTGACCTTTACAGGATACCTTTGATGATGAGCTGATGAGTATGTTTACAGTACAGTATTTTATTTTCAACTATTTACCTTTTTTGCTGCTGTAACACTAGAATTTCCCCACTGTGGGAAAATAAAGAGATTTTCTATTCTACTATATTCTATTCTATGAAGAGACAAGATCACAGTGACAATTTAGAAAGTACATTGTTTTCATGAACATTTACTAATTGTTTCAAATAGCATTAATCTCTGAGGCTATTTTATTTTATTTTTTTCAAATTTTCTTCGCTCAGCCAGTCTAATCATCCAGCTCCATCACACTGATTAGTTCAGCATCATTCCGTTTTGCTCATCAGCAGTTCACAGCTGATAGAGTATCATTATTCACAGTTGGTGTGAGGGTGAAGTGGAACTAATGTTCTAGCGATATGAAATATAGATTTATATTGTTGTTCTTCACACGGGACTTTCCATAGTTGATTAAAATGACTTTGACTTGATTTTACCAAAAATGCGGTATTCCTCCTTTGAATGGTCTGAACAGGACTTCTCTCTCTTATGACCAGATTTATGAAGTGTAATACTCATATTTAGCTTTGCAGTTTACCCCAAACTTTCCATTTTAAGATACTGATATGAATTGTGGTGTGTAAGATGTTATAAAACCTTGTAATAATAAAACATAATCATGTGAAAACCTTTTTCCCTATTCTGTCTTTTTGACGGCCTCCACAGAGGCCTCCACAGAGCAGATTAATTTATACCTCAACCAAATGACACACATGCTGATTTATGATCTAATTCTACATTGGACATTCAAAGAAAATTGATTGGCCTGCTGGATCACCTAAATTTGCAAGACATTTGTGAATGATATGTGACAAAATGTAAAGGGGCATGCCGTGACTTTTGAGCAGTAATCAGAGAAGCTGCAAATAATAAAGTATGATTGTTTCTGCATGTAGATATTTGTTAATTTTTCGCTACTGTGGTAGCTTCAGTATGTTGTTTTGGCTGATCAATATAATTTCTATTGCCATATCACTATGTCAGCTGGAAATGCCATACTGGGGCCCTGAGCGTGCCTGGGTGGGCTGATTGGATTGGCCCAAGGTTGCATTCGGAAGATTAAGCTATGGTGCATTACGGAGAAGTGATCGGAGCAGCAGGATGTGGGAATGGTTCCCAGAAAAGACAAAAACCGGGCAGCACGGACATGAAATGACCTTCAGGATAAGAATAGAACAAATTACTCTCATCCTTTTATTTTCCCACTGCTGAGGGGGCTTCTTTGTTAATCATTTCATAGTAAATGCAGACTGAATCATTTATCATTGTTGCAAAATGGCTCTTTGTTCTTGCATGGTTATTTTGCAAAGATATGATAGGAATACTGAAACAGTACAGAAGAATTACAATACATTTTATGTTTATTGGTAGCAACAAGTCTAATAAATTCCAACTTGTATTTGAATTCATTTTGTAGCCCATATGAGCCAGAAAAATAGCATTAGAGTTTAAAGGGGGAGTGAATTTGTGATGAAATGAACAGACAAGGTCAAACACAGCCCTTTCAGGGAGAATCAGTCGCTTTATCTGCCATAATGGATGAAATGGTTTGTAGCTAAAGAAAACAAATAACAAAACAAACAGAAAAGACCTGAGTCACTATTGTTTTGAAGATCAGGCTTAATGATGAGATATTTTATTCAGCTTAGCTTCACAGGTCACCTATAGGTTGTGTATGTTGAATAGATCAACATTAGAGATTGTTGATCTTGTGTCACGAAGCATCATATGTATAATTATTTTAAAGACACAGTCTTGAATAATGTTCATACAGAGGGCGCCCAGTTTTGAATGAAAATACTTTCAATGAGGCCGCTGCTTGATTAAGTAATGAAGGTAAATTATCTCTTCATTGTGCATAATAGACACTTTTTTAGCATTGCTCTGATGTAAATTAGAATCACTTTTATCTATATGAATCTAGTTTAACTTCTCAGTATTTCAGTCAGGTGCATTCAGCAGAGATGAATCAGCTAATAGTCTCCTGTGGCATCCCATCATATATTAAACCATATCAGGGACATACCGCCTTTTAACTTTTTGGAAGGATGCCACAGCAGATTAATGGATCGTATTAAAAACCTGCTATGAAACAAAACAAATGCCTTTTTTTCCTGTTACTGGTGAAATGCAGTTGATTCACAGTCATAAAACATTATCAAGTAATATATACTCAAATATTCCTCACCAAAAGTTTTAGCATTCTCTTCAGTATTTATTTATTTACATTCGCATTGATGGTTAAGATATCTCCTAATTCATCATTTCCACCAATATGTTAAAAAGATACATAGCCTGTCTTAGGCTGTCCTCAATCTTTTATTATTAATTTCATTAATTTGTTTGCTTACTTTTTTTTACATGAAAAAAAAAATCATTTTTATCTATAGTTGAATTTAAAAGTGGGAAACCTGTCAGCTAGTTCAAGGGCTGAGGACAACATAATAACCTTGGTAAGCAGATAAGTGATGCAGCTACCACAGTGTGTGTATTTGGGATTATAGAAACCAGGATTTACTGAAGACATATAGAGGCTGTTAAGTTTTTAACAGGGAAAATAGAAAAGTGAGGAGGCGCTGTGTGAGTGTTTTTGTTGGTGTCTATGAATATACATGCCACCAGCAGCCCTTCTATAGGAGAGGAGATGATCTTGGATTAGATATCAGATCTGTCCTTTTTCGTCCTCTGTTTGGCTGCTGCCTTTCAGGCTGATTCTCATATTTTTAACTCAGACATCTGATTGATTTCCTTCAAGTTCATGTGAAGCACAGCAGTAGTTATTCTCATCTAAATTGTGGAGCAGGAAACTTACAATTTCAGTATTTACTTTTGGCTTAGTTGCTAAAGTTATTAGCCTTACTAAAAGTCTGCCGTTTCTTGTAAAAGTCTCACCTTTTTTCATTTAATAAGGTTTTATCTACAAACTAAAGGTGTTTTATTGGAATATCATGTAAACCATCAACATACGGTACTGCATAGTTGTGAAGTCAACGGAACGGGATGAAGGGTTTTCTTTTTTGGTGGCAAATAAAGGTGGAAGGTCTCAATGTTCATTTATTTTATATCATCCATCCATCTTCTCTCGTTTATTACATAAGGGTCGCAGTGAGGCAAGTGCCTATCTTCAGCAGTCTGTTGGCGTAAGGTGGGGTAAAGCCTAGATAGGTCGGCAGTCTGTTGCAGGGCCATTTTGTATCTTGATTGATTCAGACAACCCAGAATTCAATTTATCACTAGAAAAGCACTCAGAGCTGAGGCCACCGCTAAGTAGCTAATTTCTCCTGCGATATTGTAACTTCCACCTTAAGTTAATACCTGTATTTAATGGTAGGTAATCTTTCAAAAATATTGCTGATATTTCCTTGGACTGAGCTGCACCTTTTGTAAAAATGTCATTAAAATCTGTTCATCATTTATTTTATTTAGATGGAAAGAAAATTAAGCTTTTCCATCTAGATGCAAAGCATATGGACAGATTGTTTTTTTTTTTCCCCCTGAACACACCATGTTCAGGGAAATGTAGTGGGGCCGGCATAATGCTGCAGGGATGATTTTTTTAGCAAGGAAAGGAAAGCCGATCAGTTTTGATGTAGAGATTAAATAAATACAAGGAAATCTTTGAATAGATTGGAAAAGAGTGGGAATATTCAGCTGGAGAAAAATGAAAATACTTGCGGCTGTGGTAACAACAAGGGGGTTCTACAAAGTTTTCACTCAAGGAAAAATCACCTCCCCAGTTTTCAGACTTTTTTTCTTACTTTTTAATTTTTATATCACTAATAGTCTCTAGTTTGTCTTTTTTTTGTCACAAAAAATAATTAATAAAATATTAAGAAGGGGTTTGTTATGAAAGAATGTGAAAAAGTTCCAATATATACACATTAACAAATAGTGGGCCAGAAATAACCCAAACTGACCCACTAAGATGGTTTGGTCTTTTATAACCCAAGAAATGGGTTATAATATTCTACCCAAATTATGGATGAATAACTGCTAATTTGGATAAATTCAACCACACGTATTTGTTAATAGACCCTACCAAAATGCTGGGTGAAATTAATAGCAATTTTGTCATGAAAAGGGGCAATGGACCCAGTATACAGGCGAGACAGACAGTGGGAGGTTTAAAAAACCTTTAGTGACTAAACAAAAAAGACCTGAACAGAAACAGAACAGAACACGGGCTGCTGTGGATCTGCGGACATGCAGCGGCTGCAGGGGGGAATTGGGGCGACACCCATCACTGGCAGTCTGGTTGTGGGAGAAACACAGGTAAATGACCACAATAATCTAACAGAAGATGATTATCTGTGTGAGTCACTTACCTGTTTTAACAGTTCAGTCCATCTTCTCCACGCCGCCCAGAGTGTCCCTGATGCAGCAGCCCCAATGAGCAGACAGGAGTCCGAGCCAGGTCAGGGAAACAGTCCAGAACCGCATGATTCCGAGATCCAGGAGTCTGCAGCCCCGTTCCGATCCTACAGGAACAGACAGGAAAGGAACAGAGACAAGACATGGTACTAGGAGAACTGCGGAACTTTAAACTGGCTCCAACCAAGCCAGGCCTACGGAATCTAAAACTATACCACCCCCTGCTCATACATTGTCTTTTTCTTTTTATTGTTTCACCAGCAACATTTATTTGTTTAATAATAATTTAAATCCCTCATATTGACTCTAACAAATTACAGTACAGTACAGTACAGTACCTACATCTATAAAAAAATACATGCTAAATTTGGTCATATACCATGCAATAAACCAATAAACCCATAAATGATACTGCAAACTAACGAGGCACCCACATTACAAAAAGGAAGATGTTATGTTAATTATGGAACAATTTCAATCAGTTTTATTAAAACAATGCACAAAGGTGTATAACAACTAATAACAGCAACAGGCCAAATGTCAAACTGGTACAAAAAGCTTCTCCTTTGGCTCTTAGCTCCACTGAAGGCAAGTATTCTAATTTGAAGAAACTTTACCAGATCATACTCCTCTCCTGGCATTTCAAAGACTGCTCTCGGAAGAAATCCCCACAAACGTTCACACTGCTGCTTGTATTTAATGTGTAAGATAAAAGAATGCCTTGAAGGAAACATTGATGGCAGGAGGCAGTGTGTCATGGTCCAAAGGCTGTCCAGCAGTGGTGACAGATGGTTAAGATGCATGTAGATCATAGTATATCTCTCTCTTTCTTTCTCTCTGTATCTATCTCTCTCTTTCTGGACCTGCCTTTGGACCTGTCTGTATGACTTGCTATGAAAATGGTCAGTCAGATGCTCCAACTGTGTGAGCTGATGGTGCATAGGGCATGCAGCTTGGCACAGTCATGGGCGTGGTGTGTTCCCAGGTGGAGCTTGTCTTTCCAGGTGATGAGATTAAAGCACAAACAACCAGGTGCTGGGTCAACCGATGCATGTTGGTTTGATGAATTTGGTAAAACATATTGACCCATAGCAGGGATTTCACACAAAAAAAAACCCCAGGTCCCATAAAAATAACCCTACTACCCTAAATATAACTCATAATGGGTGAAGAATGTCATAACCCAGTGTTTGGGTAGATGATGTAACCCCAGCATCTTTTATAGTGTGAACTCTTTTCTAAGTTTAGATTTGAGTCATTCTCCAGTCTTTTCCATATATATATCCTTTCTTTTAGTCTAGGGACTAACATGTTCCTTACCTCCTATGTTTGTCCATCCACAGGAGAAGACCGGACCAGAGAGAATGTGGTGGGCTCCACAGATGCTCAATCAACCACTGCAGCTGGGACAGAGTCTGGCCCCAGCAGGCGAAGGCTACACTGTTGCATCAGAGTAACAGCCGTGCAGGTGCGGAAGGCCCTGTGGGGGGTCGCGATGGTGATGTGCGTGTGCTCGTCCTGGGCGGGCTCCACCCAGCTGGCCAAGCTGACCTTTAAGCATTTTGATGCCCCCTTCACGCTCACGTGGTTCGCCACCACTTGGAACTGCCTCTTCTTTCCGGTCTACTACATCGGCCATTTGTGCAAGAGTCCGGAGAGGCAGACGCCCAGGCAGAGATTAAGGTTTGGAGATTTGTGATCTCTAGAAAAATAGATAAACTTCATGTCAAATTTACAAATAGGGTTTTGTTTGACCTTTGTTTTTGTTTTACATCAAAATTTTAACTGAGTGATATTTGAACCCCTAAAACAACTTCAGGAAATGAAAACATAGTATGTGTATGCATAGCCTTTCTGGAAAATAGACTACAGAAACAATGCAGGAAAAAAATTATAGAAATCTGCAAACTAGATCTACTCAACTCTGATTGTACCTATTTCTGAACAGGGCAGTAAAAACTAGTACCAGTACTGAACCAGCAGTATTGGAAACATGTATATTTATTTGTGTTTTAGTATCTTGGAATGTACTTTTCTGTGTGTTTTTATTCCTATTGTGTACAGAACTTTAAATTGTCTTAATATTGAAATGTATCAAATAAACTTGCTTTGCCCTAATATATCTTAAATCAAGCTAATACTTTGGTCAAAAGTTTCACAGTGTTGATTATTACAGGAGATTAATATGGAAGATACAAGATGGAGGGTAATTATAATAATTCTAACCATATTCTGTTCTTTCTTGTCTAAGGATCAGTTTTGGAAAAATATCATAATAAAATATCAGAAGTTCTCAAGATAAAATCAACATATTTTGATTAGTTTTTAGTATTCCTTTATTTAGGTTTTAATCTTGTCACAAATAGTGTACCACTTGCGAGTAAAAAACGGACTAACATTAATCATGAGACACCCCTCATTCCTAATCCACAAAGTGTTTTATCAGTCCACCCTTTAAATCTATAACAGCTTTGACTTCTGTGGGAGGTCTGTCCACACTGCTTTGGAGTGTAAACTATATCGACAATAATATCCAAATTTTGACTCTGTCCTAATCCATAGCGCCTCAATATGACGTTGGTCCACCCTTTACAGCTAATAATAATAATTGAACTTTATTGATCTCACATTGGAGAAATGTACCTCTGCATTTAACCCATCCCTTTGGGGAGCAGTGGGCTGCCCTTGTGCAATTGGGAGCAATTGAGGGTCTAGCTCAGGAACTCAGAGAGTGGAGGCAGTGGGATTCAAACCGGGTACTTGTAACCTTCTTAGAGCACAAGCACACTGCTCTAACACACTAGGCCAACACTCCCCCTAGAATAGCTTCTTCTCTTTTTGGGAGGCTGTCCACAAGGTTAATGAGTGTGTTTCAGGAAATGTTTGACTATTCCTGCAGATGTTGAATGACATGGCCTGGCTCTCAGTCTCCGCTCTAATTCCTCCCAAAAGTGTCAGGCCTGTGCAAGACAGTCAAATTCGGGTCTTTATGGACCTTGCTTGTGCCCTGATGCAAAGTCACATTGGAAAAGGAAGGAGCCAGCTCCTAACTGTTCTCACTCAATTGGGAGAATGGTATTGTCAAAAATGTCTTGGTGTAATGAAACATTCAGAATTCCTTTCACTGGAATTAAGGGGCCAATTGCAAACTCCAGATAACTTGTCTCATCTGCTCTGGAATACATTGGCGGTGCGCTTCACACCACTGCATCCGACACCTTGCATTGCAGCTGGTGATGGATGGCTTGGATGCAGCTGCTGGACCATGGAAACCTATTCCATGATTCTCTCTGTTCGTGAGCTAATCTAAAGGCCACGTAAGTTTTGAAGTGTGTAGCCACTGACTCTGCAGAAAGTTGCCGACCTTTTCACACTAAACGCTTCAGCATCTGCTGACCCTGCTCTGCCCGTTAACATGGGGCTGCAGTCATTCCTAAACACTTCCATTTTCTTGTGATACAGCTGACATTTGGCTGTGGAATATTTAAAATGAGGACATTTCCTGACTGGATCTGTTATACGGGTGGGATCCAAGTTCCACAGTGGAATTGCCTGAGCTTCTCAGAGTAACCCATTCTATCACAGATACTTCTAACAACAGTCTGCATACCTAGGTGCTTGATTTTATACACCTGTGGCCATGGAAGTGATTGGAACAGCTGATTCCAATGATTTGGATGGGTGAGCAAATACTTTTAGGAATATGCTGATGAAGATTCTCACTCATCCAGGTCATAGTCATTCCGTAAAAGTTTAAAAACAATCCACTGGACTTGGTTTCCAAGGTTTGAAGATATTTCGCTTCCCCTCCAGGAAGCTTTCTCAACTGACATTTGAATTGAGGTGTATTTGTTTGGTCACACTTAAATGTTGGACAGTAAGGCCCAGCTCACAGATACTATTATTCATCCTGAAGATTTTGTTTTAGGTTGATGATTCTGTTCTCTTACCCTAGTCCACTCCAAACTATCAGGTTGAGTGGAGGTTTTGGAGGACCCAAATGTAGAGACGGAAGAAGGCAGAGATGAGTTTTGCTGATTAAATAATGATCCAAAGGGCAAGAGAAGCAAAAGTCCACAAACAAAATACAGAAAGCCAAAATCCAGGAGTCAGGGGAAAAAACACATGAGGGGTAAAGAAACAACAAGGAACCAGCAAACAGTAACTGAAGAGGAGGAGTATAAATCAGCAGATTGGGAGCAGGTGTGGACAGAAGAATCTAGAAGGGAGCTAGGAGAAGGAGACTGACATAAGAGGGCAACAGAGGGCAAACAAGAAGTACATAAAAAAAAAACTCAAATACAACCAAAAATTAAAATAACACAAGATGGAAATAAAACCAATAAAGTAGAAAACACAGAAAAACATGAATAAAAGTGTAACTGAAAACTCAAAAAGAAAACTTAAATAGAACCAAAAAGGGCAGAATCATGACACAAACTAGTTCAGCTGTGTCTCTAAGGGCCCTACTTTGTGCTTTTGAATACAGTCGTTATTTATGAAATAGTCCAAGTTATTTTAATACACGGAAGCATTTAAGCATTGCAGCCACTACTATACCTATCAAAAACACCAAAAACCATGTTTACTAAGGTGCAAACTCAGAAAACAGCCTTTCACCAGAATCCACACCAAACTGTAGATTTGACATAATGCAGTCTTAGAAGTTCATTTCCCCTGGCATCTACCAAAGTCAGACTTGTCCATGGGAAAGCGAGGCAGGGAAGTCTGACTCATCACTTCCACAATATGTTGATCAGTTTGAATGATAAGATAAAATTGTATTATTTAAAGAAAGTAAGAATTGTTGGGTACCACAGAGTTATTAACAAGTATGTTGCTATGACCTTTTTTCTTCAATACTTCTATCACACAAACTTTCCATCTGTTTCATTAGGAAAAGTGAAATAGACAAATCTTAGTTTAACACTCTAAAGTGTTGTGTGAACTGAAAGGTTTACAGTGAAATTTAAGGCATGTTAGGACGAAAACCCAGAGATAATAAAAAGTGAGGGATTGCAGGAAGCTTAGGGGCCGCAGGTGTTTTCTCCTTTATTGTCCTCATTTTCTGATTTTAATTCATCTTATCTGGTATTACCTCTTTGTGTACAGCACTCTGAGAAAAAAAGCATAAACCTAAAGTTAATTATTGTTGCTAAAGGATTTCTTCTTGGAAATATACTTATTGAAATCATGTCTTCCTGTTTTTTTCTTTTTCAATTAAACTGACATAAGCAAGCTTTTTCCACTGAGCTTTGTCATCTGTGCCATTTTTTGTTTAAAAAAAAAACAAATATAACCTGCTTTAAATTGGTTTCCATAAATCTTAAAATATGAAACTTGCTACCTAATATGAGACATAACTATGAGACACAAATTTCCCACCAGAGCTTTTTGTAAAGTTAAAAACAACCTTTTCCTCAGGCAAAGATTATTAGTATGGTAAGTGAACAGTATTCCATCTTAAAAAACAGATATTAGGCTACGTTCACACTGCAGCCTGAAGTGACCATAATCCGATTTTTTGGCTCATACAGTATGCAACCTGGATCTGATCTATTTCATGGCAGTCTGAACAACACAGATCCGATTTTTTCCAATGTGACCCAGGCCACTTGGCTATGTGGTCCTGAATCCGATACAAATCTGATCTTTTCAAATGCGACCTGTGTCTGAACGGCCAGGTCATATTCATCTGACCTTAATGCCATTAATATCCGACAAAAGGTCACTAATCTGGGTCTTGCTATGAAGAAGTGGCAGGAAAGACACCAGCCATGGCGAACAATGATGTGGAGGGCAGTATTTATGTTTAACCATCTTGAAAAGATTTTGTTTCTATGGTTGGGAAAGATCGCTAGATGTACTCCGGCACTACCATCCATGTTTATTTCCGTAAACACAGAGCACGCTTGCCTGTGATGTCATTGTGTTCTCTACTGTGCATGTGGGACACTTGCGTTGTAAGACTACAGTTCACACAGGAGATCACATACAAGTTGCATATATTTCGAAATGTGAACGGCAACACAAAAAAATCGGATTTTACAAAAAAATCTGAATCGAGCATCAAGGCCTGCAGTGTGAACGTAGCCATAAATTCAAAGGGTGGATGATAGACACCTGGCTTCACTCACTCAGGCCAATAATCTCTATCCAATCAGCTTTTATGGGCTCTATGCCCAACTCCACTACTTCCAGAACTTAATGCAGGTCTTTTGTTTTCTGTCTCTTTCTACTGGATGAGCTGATTTATCCAGGTGTGCCTGACCTCAGTAACCATGGCCAGGCACACCTGGATAAATCGGTTCATCCATTAATGAAAGGAAACAAAAGCTGCCTTAAGTTCTGGAAGTAGTGGAGTTGTGCATAGAGCCAATTAAAAAACATTTCCAGCCAGCTCTTCTAAACTTTTTATCCACAAAATGATTTCAGCATTTAAACATGAAGTGCTAATGAAATAAGACATTTTGTTCTCTAATCAACTTTACTTTTACTTTATGCTATTTGATAGGCTATGCCAAGTCCTTGTGTAGTTATTATGTTGTATAACTACTAACGTAAAGAAACTGGCGGTTTCTTCCAAAGTATCCATGATACCCAAATTTTTTTTAAGTTTCTCACATTCTATCTTCAGATCAACAAAAAAATCCATAATTGTGACCTTACATGTTTTTCAAACTGTACAATAAAAATGCAATAGGAGTGATGAGCATTTTGGATTTTGCTCAAAGTAAAAACTGGAATTCTGTTTGGGATTGTCTTTACCAGCTTTGCAAATCTAGAGACTGAATTTCTTTCAGTTTATCTTTGCAACGATACTCAAGCTTCTTCAGATTGAACAGAGAGCATCTGTAAACATCAGTCTAGTCAAAGATTATCAGTTGGATTTGTAACTGGACCTTGACTGGGCTATTCTAATTCATAAGTATTGCATGTGTCAGAATAGTATGACGCTCACATTTAAACCACTTTGTAGTGAGTTAAAGAAGGCTGCTCTCATTCTGGTGCTATTTTGGCACATTTTATCTGGTTTTGTGGTTTGGATCTGGAACATTTAGGACCAACTGATCTGAATCTGTACATTGCAGCTCTGGTTGTATGGGCTAAATATTTAGGTTTTCTTCTTGGAATCCCGTTAATTTATTTAAGTCTTCAACAGGGGGTCCGCGACAGAGGTACTTCATGGGTGTCGCAAAAGTTTTGGTTGATTAGACTTTTTTTTATATTCTCCCCTGCAATTTGTTCCACTAATTGAAATGTTTTTAAATAGACATTAACATGAATTCAACACACTGTAGTAAACAGATAAATGAAGGCAGAAGATGTCTTTCAGTCTTCAATGCACACATTCAGAGACACACAGGAGCTCTTTGAAGCTGGGCACCGTTTCATTCACAACAACTGTCCCATCAACGAGGAATCAGATATTCAATATTTTAATAATCCCAGGGCGAAATTACTTTCGTTACATTACTCTATATGTAATAGAGTGACTATAGGACCAGTTTGATATAACACAATTTCATGCAATATATATAATTAGGGGATCCCCGCTCCATCTTGCCATCAGTTTGGGGGTCCTTGGCCTGGAAATCGTTGAAGACCCCAGTTTTAGTAAATTCATGCACTTAATCTTTTTAGTCTCATAAGACATAACTTCCGCTGCACTAATACAGTGTTCTTCATTGCATTTCTTCACAGGGAGTGCTGCAGGTTTTTTGGGGATGAGGGACTGACCCCCAAAGTGTTCTTCACCAAGGTAGCTCCATTTGGCCTGCTGTGGATCCTCACCAACTACCTGTACCTGCAGGCCCTCAGGAAGATTAACACCACAGATGTTTCTGCACTTTTCTGCTGTAACAAGGCCTTCGTCTTTCTGCTATCTTGGATTGTACTCAGAGACCGCTTTATGGGGGTCAGGGTGAGTATTCGAAACATCAAATCTGTGCTTCTTTATTGAAAAAACAATTGTGTCTGTACAGTAGATAACTGGAAAAGAAGGAAGCTGCAAAGGTTTTAAATTTTCATATTAATATACTGAAAGTGTCTCCTTTTCATGTAAGGAGTAATACACAAAATCCCCCAAAATGCCTGAACTACTTTTAGAACAGCATCCAGGAGGTTATGTGTAAATCCCTCGTCTCTTGGAATCTACTGAATCGGGTGATTCTTATCTTTTAATTCAGTGGTTTCTTGTCTTCATCTTGCATAGTAATGGTTCCTCCTGATACACAATTTTGACAAAGCCATTATCTGTGTAGACAAAAATAGAAAAAGAAGTTGATTTATTTAATTTATGATTAACATAGACAAAGATGTTTCTCCAAAATAAATCTATTCGAGGACTTTCATCACATCAAGCAATTTTCCAGATTCTTTACTTTTTTTAACACATTTTCATCATTTAGGCTAAAAGCTTTTGGGAAAATATGTTGCTCATTATACATTTCTTTTTTAAATTCTTATCTGTAACATTTAAGCATGCAGATAATTAAACAATTTGAATATGAAAGATACAATTTGTAAATATAAAGAGCAGTTTTCAGAGGCCGTTTTTCATTAATGAGAAAAAAAAATCTGCTATTTAAACCAACAAGCCCCTTGTGCGAAAATATAATTGCCCTTTTGTTAAGTCATGGATTAACATTTTTGATTTGAACCAAGGTCGGTTTGCTGTCTGAATTATATTATTAAGAGATGATTTACCTTTGTAGAACTGTGATGATGACAATGTAGGATAAAGATTGGAGAGATTAACATGTCCCAAACTAATTCATCAACATCTGCAGCCTTAAATGTTTTTCTGGGGCATTTCGAAGGATTTGGGATTCCAGAAAACTACAGTGAGATCATTAATACAAATGAAGAAAGCCTGGAACTATATTAAAGTATCCAACGGTCAGTCTATAAAACAACAGCTAAAGCACTGCAAGACTCACCTGTTATAGTTACTGTCAGCATTAATCATTTAGCAGTTATGAAGAGAAAAAAATGGCATTTTAAAATGAAATCCACTGCTGCCCAGTTTCCCTACACCATCCGTTCCATCAGCTTATTTGCACATCCAGATACACATTCGGGTCGCCCCTCGATTTTACTTTGTAAAAAAGACATAGAGACAATAGAAAGTGTACTAAACTATAATGTGTTAAGGGTTAATAATATATTTCAAGAGATAATAAATGCATTAAAATCCGTTCTGTTTTATCACTCATCTGTACTGGAAATGGGATCCTATGCTTCTTCCAGGAGCTAACATTTTCAGTTTTTGATTTAAACATTAATCTTGTCTTTCTGAGTTTATTTTTTTCCTTTTGTAATAATATTATTGTATATAGTGTGTAATCTAAAGAAAGAAACAAATAAAATGCAGATAAACATGGTTTAATCGTATTTTGCCAGACTACTCTGAGCATGTCCGATGATGATGTCAGACAAGCTGTTTAATGGAGAAAATGTAAAAAGCATCACATTGTCTCAAACACAAATCATAAAAAAATGTTTGAGTATGTGATTTAGCACTCTTTAGTGATTTAAAGATGGAAATAAGCACTTTTAGTAACATTTAGTGACCTGGATGAATATCTGCTTGCACATGTTCAAATGAGCTGATGGTACGGATCGTTCTTCCGTTACGGATCGTTCTTCCGTTACGGATCGGGTAGTGACACTCAGGAAGAACAAAAAGGCCAGACTTAGTTGGTGAAATATTGACAACATGCTTATCACATTGATGTCTGTATTTAGGGTAATTATCTGAAACATTTCTGAAAAAAAAGAAATATGTACTGTAATTGAGTGAATACTTACAGAATTGTGCATTGACTCTGTGGCAAGAGAGTTTAGCCTTTACTGTTTTCCATTAGCATTACAAGTAAAGGGACCATGAGATAAAGGGGACGACCTTCAGCAGCTATAGGCTTTTGTTTGTGCCTCTCATGATTTGTACAAAACAAGTTGGATACAGTTTATATCAGTGTTCATGGTCAGCAGTAGTAGAGAGCAGAGTTAGTTTGACAGCATCTTCAATCACCAATGATTGGCTCTAATTCAATCATGTGTTTCCATTACCAGAAGAGACAAGTGGAGAATGAAAGGTTAAAGGTTGAAGCATGCTCTTCTCCTTTTCCACTGCACACCTCTGGTTTGTTTACCTCTGCAGTTCTCTTGCAGTCTGCAGCAAAAACAGAAAGACCAACATCTCATTTCCTCACTGTATCCGACTCCCCGCTGCCATGATTCGTAATGAAACACATCAGAAAGTGACAGCAACAGTTAGAATGGTGTTAGTCTGCCTCTTGTACCCCCTCACTTTGCTGCATGATGGTGGGGACTGCAGTGTGTGGGAGTCTGCGGCAGTGCAGAAGGATCTATTATAGAAAAAAGAGAAAGATGAGCTATTCTAAAGTGGTATGTGAAACAGGTGTTAGTGATGTTTTAGTGTTGTGGTGCTGCTTAAGATGTTACCAAAGCTTCTTGAATTTGTTTGGTGGCAACAATAGAGCCACATATCATTGTTCTTATTTCAGGATTCAACATTCAGAAACTTTTATGTTCTTTAATAACTTTTGGATTTATGTTAAATAATGGGAATGTGTCCCAATACAACTTTTTTATTCCTAATATTGCATATTTGAGTGTATACTGATACTGATATTGGTAAATGGCATGTACTTATATAATGCCTTTTTTCAAGTCAGGAGACTTGATATGTTATTTTTACACTACATTCATTCACCCATTCACGTGCACACTCACACACTGATGGTGGCAAGCTACATTGTAGCCACAGCTTTCCTGGGGCTTACTGACAGAAGCGGGGCTGCCGTACACCTCTGACCACCATCAGTAGACAATGCAGGTGAAGTGTCTTGCCCAAGGACACAACGACACTGAAAGTCGGAGCCGGGGCTTGAACCGTCAACCCTTCGATTTCAGGGCAAACTCCAACGCCACTGTCGATATTGACCCAAAGTACTCATACATACTTCCATTACCATTCTGTAGGCAGACGTTAGCAAAGTCTTGATTAAATGATATACTCAAACAGAAATCAATAGTTAATATAAGCAGGTATAAGAACAACAGATCAATTTATTTATATATATGGTTTACAGCGAAGAGTTTTTATTAGCATGTTAATATCGAAGATTTTAGATACAGGCTGATATATTCAGATAATTGATTATTGCTGATATTATTAGATTGGGGTATTGCCAAAACGTGTTTATGTATACTTTTAAAGCAAAAAAACAAAAGTTGACCTTTTAACAGGTTTGTGCATATCTGGATGCAAACACTTATGTTCTCACAAAAGATGAGGAAAAGATCTCCG
Source organism: Cyprinodon brontotheroides (assembly GCA_018398635.1). Classification (NCBI taxonomy): domain Eukaryota; kingdom Metazoa; phylum Chordata; class Actinopteri; order Cyprinodontiformes; family Cyprinodontidae; genus Cyprinodon; species Cyprinodon brontotheroides. The sequence continues at coordinate 919,220 of JAGKQL010000001.1, read as the reverse complement.
AATCACATTAGATTGCACTTATGATCTTTGCTTCCACAGTTTTTGCTCTTGATATTGTCCAAATGCAAGGACTTTGCTTTTGTTATGATAATATGTCTGAAAAATTTTATGAAATTTAAATTGCCTTTTTATTAAACGTCTTTCCTGTAAGCTTATAACTTATGTTTCCCTTTTAGACGAAGTACAGGTCTCAAACCTTGAAGGAATACAATGTTCCAGACGATGATATTCCAATCCGGCATGTTATGAATCCTCTGTCCTCTCAGGAATTAAACAAAGGCTTTCGAGAAAATAGGAGAATCTGTTTTTCCTAACAGCGATGTGATGTAGACATGCAAAAATCACTATGTGGGTTTCAAGAAAGAGTTTCTGCATTCTGAGGAATGACTAAACATCTAACTTTGGCTGAAAGAGACCGACATTACTCTGTTGGGACTACTCTACTGAAGAGACAGAGAGTATTATATATATACTGTTATCAGCCAAAGAAAACTTGGGCCTTTATGAGAATCCTCTGAGGATTCCTCTTAAAGACTCAAATTTAATGCTTGTTTGTTTCTTTGTATTAAATTAAATATTGAAGATTTTTTAAGCACTAAAATGATCTTTGGTGCATATTGATGCTCATCGATGCAAAGTAAGCTTTAGTCAAACAGTCCAACAATCCCATTTCTCTACACTATTGACTATACATTTCTTTACATTTGATCCGGTCAGGATCTTGTGTAATTGAAAAATAAAAAAATACTGGATAACTTGGAGGATTAAAGGAAAGGATACATGGTCCTTTTAACTACTTCATAAATTAAGTTTGGAAAGGTTTAATTTTTGGGGCATGTCTCTACCAATATTGAAAATCAAAAACCTCACATTTTTAATTCTACTTTGCAAAACAGTTAAAGCTCAGTCAGATTGGAAGGAGAATGAATCCGAATAGCAAGTACAGGTCGTGCCAAGACTGTTTAATTGAATTTCTGTCCAATTTTGAGACATGAATACTTCTTCTAAACAACTGGTGTCCATCTCCAGTGGTGACTAGGTGAGGCACGCCCTAAACATAATGCCAGAAACACACAGGATAACTAACCATAACTCTTCAGGCCAACTTACTGAGACCAGTCAACCTCAGATGGGTATTTTTGGAATGTGAGAGAGCAAGCAGGTGTTTGAACCCTTAGAATTAATGGCTTCTAAGTTTCTGTGGCACCATGCATCCTCACCGATGCCTCAGTTTTGAGATTTTGATCTTCTTTCACTTCACAACTTCCCTCTTCTTTCTTTGGGTTGTCAAATAAAACAATCCTATTAAAACATCTTGTGGTTTGCATTTCTAACCAAAGGTCAAAGGAGTCCATCTGCTTGCACTCATTGCTCTCACGTATAACCAAATCTAAAACTGTTTTTTACCGGTATGGAGGAGGTCTCAACTCTATAAGCTCCTGACACGTCACTTGTGCTGAAACCTTTCTCATGGCTGCTGATCCTGCAGGCAAAGTGGCATTTACTAAAGTGAAACGTGCTGCTGTGACTGACAGGCAGCCTGCAGTGCGGAAATAGCAATTCTGCCAAAAAGAAAAAAAAAGTGTCTCTGGGCTATGGCCAAGCAAAAACACACAGTTCATTTATCTTCCTGACACCCTCCTAATGCAAGAGCTAATCCACTCAGCTGGTATGCAACCACGTGCGCAACGCTGACGCCTCTGGTCGTACTGTCTCAGTCTGAAAACAAAACATCACAGGCAGAAATGAGGGATGCTGATTGGGGTACATCCAGGACGACTGCAAGCGTTATGAAACAGATGATCTCCTGTCATCTTGCAGGCATCTTAATCATAAAGGCGAGGAGTGAAGGAAATATATGGGGACTGCTGGATCAGGGCGGTGTGTGTGGTTTGTTCACGATGGCAGCGTAAAAGGAATCAATGTCAGCCATTTAAAAGCTCTTGGAAAGTAAACCTGAGAATCTGTGAAGCGTGATGGTTAGGATTTAGGAAAATAGGATCCAAAAATGAGATGCCTGCTGAAAAGAAGCAAGAACTCAGACATTAATTATAGCTTTTACAAACCCAATTTTATATATGCCTTAGATTGCTTCTCTCAGAGACAAAAATGATTTATGAAAGTTACAATAGTGGTACCACAGACAACAGTAACAGACTTCGATTCTTACTCAGCAAAGATAAGGTGCTGCCCATCCATCACTAACTGCTGTTCTTTCTCTTCACAGATAGTAGCAGCTATCTTGGCCATAGCTGGCATCGTCATGATGACCTATGCTGATGGGTTTCACAGCCACTCAGTCATCGGCATTACTCTGGTCGTGGCGTCTGCTTCAATGTCAGCACTCTACAAGGTAAGCTATCTGTTTTCATTCAATCAAATAGCACAGTATTCCCAATTCTAATAGAATTTTGTGATATTTGGGTCCCAGAGAAGTAAAAAATTAAAAAATCTTTTTTATGTTTCCAATCTGGCTTATATATGGAGTCCTTTTTGGTTTGGTATCAGGTTGCAGATTTCTTTTTAACTCTTTGTTAAAAATAAATGAATAAAATTCCAAAAAATCCGATTGTAATCCATGTATATGAATTTGTGGTAAAACAGAGGCCCAATGTTAAGTATGGATCCATGATACTGTGGTCACGTTTCTATTTAAAAAGCCCCTAAACCTTTGTTTATGTGGGAATTTTTAGAAAAAAAACATAAGACTTTAAAGAATATCTAACAGACTCTACCTCAGTCTTTATTTCAGCAGAATAAGGAATCTAAAGATATAACAGAATCAACAAAGATCTTTCTACACAATATACATGTACAGTAATCGCTCTAACATGGCATCTCAGGTTGAACAACTAAGCTGTAGGGTGCATAAGGATTAAAACAGGCTGATTTAGAGCGATTATCCAATAGAAAAGGTGAAACATCCCTCCATATGTAGTTTTCAAATAATATTTTCTTCACTGAGTATTTGCAACAAATTAATAATTATACAGATAGATGATACAGATATTTTTGATTTATGCCCAATTTGAACATCTGAACATCTGAAGCATGGTCTGCGCTATGTTATTCCACGCCACAACGCAAGAGGGACAATCACGAACTAGAGTTGGGTCTAGATACACCCTAGGCAGTGAGGAAGTGGAAAAAAAGCAAGGGGCAAGTTTGGAGGGACATGAGGGCGAAAAAGAGCGGGGATTCACGTGGAAAAAAGGCTCCCATTGTTCTCGCGCTCCTTGCTT
>JAGKQL010000001.1:883530-915478 GCA_018398635.1 Cyprinodon brontotheroides | reverse complement strand
AAGCAAGGAGCGCGAGAACAATGGGAGCCTTTTTTCCACGTGAATCCCCGCTCTTTTTCGCCCTCATGTCCCTCCAAACTTGCCCCTTGCTTTTTTTCCACTTCCTCACTGCCTAGGGTGTATCTAGACCCAACTCTAGTTCGTGATTGTCCCTCTTGCGTTGTGGCGTGGAATAACATAGCGCAGACCATGCTTCAGATGTTCAGATGTTCAAATTGGGCATAAATCAAAAATATCTGTATCATCTATCTGTATAATTATTAATTTGTTGCAAATACTCAGTGAAGAAAATATTATTTGAAAACTACATATGGAGGGATGTTTCACCTTTTCTATTGGATAATCGCTCTAAATCAGCCTGTTTTAATCCTTATGCACCCTACAGCTTAGTTGTTCAACCTGAGATGCCATGTTAGAGCGATTACTGTACATGTATATTGTGTAGAAAGATCTTTGTTGATTCTGTTATATCTTTAGATTCCTTATTCTGCTGAAATAAAGACTGAGGTAGAGTCTGTTAGATATTCTTTAAAGTCTTATGTTTTTTTTTTCTAAAAATTCCCACATAAACAAAGGTTTAGGGGCTTTTTAAATAGAAACGTGACCACAGTATCATGGATCCATACTTAACATTGGGCCTCTGTTTTACCACAAATTCATATACATGGATTACAATCGGATTTTTTGGAATTTTATTCATTTATTTTTAACAAAGAGTTAAAAAGAAATCTGCAACCTGATACCAAACCAAAAAGGACTCCATATATAAGCCAGATTGGAAACATAAAAAAGATTTTTTAATTTTTTACTTCTCTGGGACCCAAATATCACAAAATTCTATTAGAATTGGGAATACTGTGCTATTTGATTGAATGAAAACAGATAGCTTACCTTGTAGAGTGCTGACATTGAAGCAGACGCCACGACCAGAGTAATGCCGATGACTGAGTGGCTGTGAAACCCATCAGCATAGGTCATCATGACGATGCCAGCTATGGCCAAGATAGCTGCTACTATCTGTGAAGAGAAAGAACAGCAGTTAGTGATGGATGGGCAGCACCTTATCTTTGCTGAGTAAGAATCGAAGTCTGTTACTGTTGTCTGTGGTACCACTATTGTAACTTTCATAAATCATTTTTGTCTCTGAGAGAAGCAATCTAAGGCATATATAAAATTGGGTTTGTAAAAGCTATAATTAATGTCTGAGTTCTTGCTTCTTTTCAGCAGGCATCTCATTTTTGGATCCTATTTTCCTAAATCCTAACCATCACGCTTCACAGATTCTCAGGTTTACTTTCCAAGAGCTTTTAAATGGCTGACATTGATTCCTTTTACGCTGCCATCGTGAACAAACCACACACACCGCCCTGATCCAGCAGTCCCCATATATTTCCTTCACTCCTCGCCTTTATGATTAAGATGCCTGCAAGATGACAGGAGATCATCTGTTTCATAACGCTTGCAGTCGTCCTGGATGTACCCCAATCAGCATCCCTCATTTCTGCCTGTGATGTTTTGTTTTCAGACTGAGACAGTACGACCAGAGGCGTCAGCGTTGCGCACGTGGTTGCATACCAGCTGAGTGGATTAGCTCTTGCATTAGGAGGGTGTCAGGAAGATAAATGAACTGTGTGTTTTTGCTTGGCCATAGCCCAGAGACACTTTTTTTTTCTTTTTGGCAGAATTGCTATTTCCGCACTGCAGGCTGCCTGTCAGTCACAGCAGCACGTTTCACTTTAGTAAATGCCACTTTGCCTGCAGGATCAGCAGCCATGAGAAAGGTTTCAGCACAAGTGACGTGTCAGGAGCTTATAGAGTTGAGACCTCCTCCATACCGGTAAAAAACAGTTTTAGATTTGGTTATACGTGAGAGCAATGAGTGCAAGCAGATGGACTCCTTTGACCTTTGGTTAGAAATGCAAACCACAAGATGTTTTAATAGGATTGTTTTATTTGACAACCCAAAGAAAGAAGAGGGAAGTTGTGAAGTGAAAGAAGATCAAAATCTCAAAACTGAGGCATCGGTGAGGATGCATGGTGCCACAGAAACTTAGAAGCCATTAATTCTAAGGGTTCAAACACCTGCTTGCTCTCTCACATTCCAAAAATACCCATCTGAGGTTGACTGGTCTCAGTAAGTTGGCCTGAAGAGTTATGGTTAGTTATCCTGTGTGTTTCTGGCATTATGTTTAGGGCGTGCCTCACCTAGTCACCACTGGAGATGGACACCAGTTGTTTAGAAGAAGTATTCATGTCTCAAAATTGGACAGAAATTCAATTAAACAGTCTTGGCACGACCTGTACTTGCTATTCGGATTCATTCTCCTTCCAATCTGACTGAGCTTTAACTGTTTTGCAAAGTAGAATTAAAAATGTGAGGTTTTTGATTTTCAATATTGGTAGAGACATGCCCCAAAAATTAAACCTTTCCAAACTTAATTTATGAAGTAGTTAAAAGGACCATGTATCCTTTCCTTTAATCCTCCAAGTTATCCAGTATTTTTTTATTTTTCAATTACACAAGATCCTGACCGGATCAAATGTAAAGAAATGTATAGTCAATAGTGTAGAGAAATGGGATTGTTGGACTGTTTGACTAAAGCTTACTTTGCATCGATGAGCATCAATATGCACCAAAGATCATTTTAGTGCTTAAAAAATCTTCAATATTTAATTTAATACAAAGAAACAAACAAGCATTAAATTTGAGTCTTTAAGAGGAATCCTCAGAGGATTCTCATAAAGGCCCAAGTTTTCTTTGGCTGATAACAGTATATATATAATACTCTCTGTCTCTTCAGTAGAGTAGTCCCAACAGAGTAATGTCGGTCTCTTTCAGCCAAAGTTAGATGTTTAGTCATTCCTCAGAATGCAGAAACTCTTTCTTGAAACCCACATAGTGATTTTTGCATGTCTACATCACATCGCTGTTAGGAAAAACAGATTCTCCTATTTTCTCGAAAGCCTTTGTTTAATTCCTGAGAGGACAGAGGATTCATAACATGCCGGATTGGAATATCATCGTCTGGAACATTGTATTCCTTCAAGGTTTGAGACCTGTACTTCGTCTAAAAGGGAAACATAAGTTATAAGCTTACAGGAAAGACGTTTAATAAAAAGGCAATTTAAATTTCATAAAATTTTTCAGACATATTATCATAACAAAAGCAAAGTCCTTGCATTTGGACAATATCAAGAGCAAAAACTGTGGAAGCAAAGATCATAAGTGCAATCTAATGTGATTCGGAGATCTTTTCCTCATCTTTTGTGAGAACATAAGTGTTTGCATCCAGATATGCACAAACCTGTTAAAAGGTCAACTTTTGTTTTTTTGCTTTAAAAGTATACATAAACACGTTTTGGCAATACCCCAATCTAATAATATCAGCAATAATCAATTATCTGAATATATCAGCCTGTATCTAAAATCTTCGATATTAACATGCTAATAAAAACTCTTCGCTGTAAACCATATATATAAATAAATTGATCTGTTGTTCTTATACCTGCTTATATTAACTATTGATTTCTGTTTGAGTATATCATTTAATCAAGACTTTGCTAACGTCTGCCTACAGAATGGTAATGGAAGTATGTATGAGTACTTTGGGTCAATATCGACAGTGGCGTTGGAGTTTGCCCTGAAATCGAAGGGTTGACGGTTCAAGCCCCGGCTCCGACTTTCAGTGTCGTTGAGTCCTTGGGCAAGACACTTCACCTGCATTGTCTACTGATGGTGGTCCGGGGTGCCCGGTGGCTCAGCTTCTGTCAGTAAGCCCCAGGAAAGCTGTGGCTACAATGTAGCTTTGCCACCATCAGTGTGTGTGAGTATTACTTGCGTGAATGGGTGAATGAATGTAGTGTAAAAGCGCTTTGGTCAAGTCTCCTGATGACTTGAAAAAAGGCATTATATAAGTACATACCATTTACCAATATCAGTATCAGTATACACTCAAATATGCAATATTAGGAATAAAAAAGTTGTATTGGGACACATTCCCATTATTTAACATAAATCCAAAAGTTATTAAAGAACATAAAAGTTTCTGAATGTTGAATCCTGAAATAAGAACAATGATATGTGGCTCTATTGTTGCCACCAAACAAATTCAAGAAGCTTTGGTAACATCTTAAGCAGCACCACAACACTAAAACATCACTAACACCTGTTTCACATACCACTTTAGAATAGCTCATCTTTCTCTTTTTTCTATAATAGATCCTTCTGCACTGCCGCAGACTCCCACACACTGCAGTCCCCACCATCATGCAGCAAAGTGAGGGGGTACAAGAGGCAGACTAACACCATTCTAACTGTTGCTGTCACTTTCTGATGTGTTTCATTACGAATCATGGCAGCGGGGAGTCGGATACAGTGAGGAAATGAGATGTTGGTCTTTCTGTTTTTGCTGCAGACTGCAAGAGAACTGCAGAGGTAAACAAACCAGAGGTGTGCAGTGGAAAAGGAGAAGAGCATGCTTCAACCTTTAACCTTTCATTCTCCACTTGTCTCTTCTGGTAATGGAAACACATGATTGAATTAGAGCCAATCATTGGTGATTGAAGATGCTGTCAAACTAACTCTGCTCTCTACTACTGCTGACCATGAACACTGATATAAACTGTATCCAACTTGTTTTGTACAAAAATCATGAGAGGCACAAACAAAAGCCTATAGCTGCTGAAGGTCGTCCCCTTTATCATTCATGGTCCCTTTACTTGTAATGCTAATGGAAAACAGTAAAGGCTAAACTCTTGCCACAGAGTCAATGCACAATTCTGTAAGTATTCACTCAATTAGTACATATTTCTTTTTTTTCAGAAATGTTTCAGATAATTACCTAAATACAGACATCAATGTGATAAGCATGTTGTCAATATTTCACCAACTTAAGTCTGGCCTTTTTTGTTCTTCCTGAGTGTCACTACCCGATCCGTAACGGAAGAGCGATCCTAACGAAGAAATCCATCCATTACCATCAGCTCATTTTGAACATGTGCAAGCAGATATTCATCCAGGTCACTAAATGTTACTAAAGTGCTTATTTCCATCTTTAAATCACTAAAAGGTGCTAAATCACATACTCAAACATTTTTTTATGATTTGTGTTTGAGACAATGTGATGCTTTTACATTTTCCCATTAAACGGCTTGTCACGACATCATCATCGACATGCTCAGAGTAGTCTGGCAAATTTACGATAAACCATGTTTATCTGCATTTTTATTTGTTTCTTTCTTTAGATTACACACTATATACAATAATATTATTACAAAAAGGGAAAAAATAAACTCAGAAAGACAAGATTAATGTTTAAATCAAAAACTGAAAATGTTAGCTCCTGGAAGAAGCATAGGATCCCATTTCCAGTACAGATGAGTGATATAAAACAGAACGGATTTTTAATGCATTTATTATCTCTTGAAATATTTATTAACCCTTAACACATTATTATAGTTTAGTACACTTTCTATTGTCTCTATGTCTTTTTACAAAGTAAAATCGAGGGGCTAATCCGAATGTGTATCTGGATGTGCAAATAAGCTGATGGAACGGATGGTGTAGGGAAATCGGGCGGCAGTGGATTTCATTTTAAAATGCCATTTTCTCTTCATAACTGCTAAATGATTAATGCTGACAGTAACTATAACAGGTGAGTCTTTGCAGTGCTTTAGCTGTTGTTTTATAGACTGACCGTTGGATACTTTAATATAGTTCCAGGCTTTCTTCATTTGTATTAATGATCTCACTGTAGTTTTCTGGAATCCCAAATCCTTTCCTAAAATGCCCCCAGAAAAACATTTAAGGCTGCAGATGTTGATGAATTAGTTTGGGACATGTTAATCTCAATTTTTATCCTACATTGTCATCATCACAGTTCTACAAAGGTAAATCATCTCTTAATAATATAATTCAGACAGCAAACCTACCTTGTTCAAATCAAAAATGTTAATCCATGACTTAACAAAAGGGCAATTATTTTTTCTATCAAGGGGCTTGTTGGTTTAAATAGCAGATTTTTTTCTCATTAATGAAAACGGCCTCTGAAAACTGCTCTTTATATTTACAAAATTGTATCTTTCATATTCAAATTGTTTAATTATCTGCATGCTTAAATGTTACAGATAAGAATTTAAAAAGAAATGTATAATGAGCAACATATTTTCCCAAAGCTTTTAGCCTAAATGATGAAAATGTGTTAAAAAAAGTAAAGAATCTGGAAAATTGCTTGATGTGATGAAAGTCCTCTAATAGATTTATTTTGGAGAAACATCTTTGTCTATGTTAATCATAAATTAAATAAATCAACTTCTTTTCTATTTTGTCTACACAGATAATGGCTTTTGTCAAAATTATTGTATCAGGGAGGAACCATTACTATGCAAGATGAAGACAAGGAAACCACTGAATTAAAAAGATAAGAATCACCCGATTCAGTAGATTCCAAGAGGCAGGGATTTACACATAACCTCCTGGATGCTGTTCTAAAAAGTAGTTCACAGGCATTTTGGGGATTTTGTGTATTCACCTTACATGAAAAGGAGACACTTTCAGTATATTAATATGAAAAATTTAAAACCTTTGCAGCTTCCTTCTTTTCCAGTTATCTACTGTACAGACACAATTGTTTTTTCAATAAAGAAACAGATTTGATGTTTTAGGTTACTCACCCCTGACCCCCATAAAGCGGTCTCTGAGCACAATCCAAGATAGCAGAAAAGACGAGGCCTTGTTACAGCAGAAAAGTGCAGAAACATCTGTGGTGTTAAATATCTTCTGAGGGCCTGCAGGTACAGGTAGTTGGTGGAGGATCCCACAGCAGGCCAAATGGAGCTACCTTGGTGAACACTTTGGGGGTCAGTCCTCATCCCCAAAAAAAACCTGCAGCACTCCCTGTGAAGAAATGCAATGAAGAACACTGTATTAGTGCAGCGGAAGTTATGTCTTATGAGACTAAAAAGATTAAGTACGCATGAATTTACTAAAACTGGGGTCTTCAACGTTTTCCAGGCCAAGGACCCCCAAACTGATGGCAAGATGGGAGCGGGGACCCTAATTATATATGGGTGCATGAAATTGTGTTATATCAAACTGGTCCTATAGTCACTCTATTACATATAGAGTAATGTAACGAAAGTAATTTCGCCCTGGGATTATTAAAAATATTGAATATCTGATTCCCTCGTTGATGGGACAGTTGTTGTGAATGAAAGGTGCCCAGCTTCAAAGAGCTCCTGTGTGTCTCTGAATGTGTGCATTGAAGACTGAAAGACATCTTCTGCCTTCATTTATCTGTTTACTACAGTTGTATTGAATTCATGTTAATGTCTATTTAAAAACATTTCAATTAGTGGAACAAAATTGCAGGGAGAATATAAAAAAAAGTCTAATCAACCAAAACTTTTGCGACACCCATGAAGTACCTCACTGCCACCCCCTGTTGAAGACTTAAATAAATTAATTCAATTCAAGAAAAACCTAAATATTTAGCCCATACAACCAGAGCTGCAATGTACAGATTCAGATCAGTTGGTCCTAAATGTTCCAGATCCAAACCACAAAACCAGATAAAATGTGCCAAAAATAGCACACAGAATGAGAGCAGCCTTCTTTACCTCACTACAAAGTGGTTTAAATGTGAGCGTCATACTATTCTGACACACATGCAATACTTATGAATTAGAATAGCCGAGTCCAAAAGGTCCAAAGTTACAAATCCAACTGATAATCTTTGACTAGACTGATGTTTACAGATGCTCTCTGTTCAATCTGAAGAAGCTTGAGTATCGTTGCAAAGATAAACTGAAAGAAATTCAGTCTCTAGATTTGCAAAGCTGGTAAAAGAAATCCCAAACAGAATTCCAGTTTTACTTTGAGCAAAAACCAAAATGCTCATCACTCCCTATTGCATTTTATTGTACAGTTTGAAAAACATGTAAGGTCACAATTATGGATTTTTTGTTGATCTGGAAGATAGAATGTGAAAACTTAAAAAAATTTGGGTATCATGGATACTTTGGAAGAAAACCGCCAGTTTCATACGTAGTAGTTATACAACATAATAACTACACAAGGACTTAAGCATAGCCTATCAAATAGCATAAAGTAAAAAGTAAAGTTGATTAGAGAACAAAATGTCTTGTATTTCATTAGCACTTCATGCTTAAATGCTGAAATCATTTTGTGGATAAAAAGTTTAGAAGAGCTGGTTGAAATGTTTTAATTGCTCTAGAGTGCATTACTGAAATACTTCCAGAACTTAAGGCAGCTTTTACTCTTTTCATATCGGATAGTCCTGAGTTTGGGTCCAGGTGTGCCTGGCCATGGCTGAGTGTCAGGCACACCTGGATAAATCAGCTCATCCAGTAGAAAGAGACAGAAAACAAAAAGACCTGCATTAAGTTCTGGAAGTAGTGGAGTTGGGCATAGAGCCCATAAAAGCTGATTGATAGAGATTATTGGCCTGAGGAGTGTAGCTTCAGGTGTCTATCATCCACCCCTTTGAATTTATGGCTACGTTCACTACGGTGCCTTGATGCTCGACCAGATTTTTGTAAAACCATTTTTTGTGTTGCCGCTCACATTTCTCGAAATATATGCAACTGTGTATGACTCCTGTGTGAACTGTAGTTTTACAACTAGTGCGTCCCACATGCACAGTAGAGAACACAATGACATCACAGGCAAGCGCGCTCCTGTGTTTCTACGGAAATAAACATGGATGGTAGTGCCGAGTGCATCTAGCCATCTTTCCAACCATAGAAACAAAATCTTTCAAGATGGTTAAACATAAATACTGCCCTCCACATCATTGTTCGCTATGAGGTGTCTTTTCTGCCACTTCTTCATAAAGTACACCCAGATTAGTGACCTTTTGTCGGATATTAATAATGGCATTAAGGTCAGATGAATATGACCTGGCCGCTCAGGACACATTTCTCGATTTGAAAAGATCAGATTTGTATCGATTCAGGACCACATAGCCAAGTGGCCTGGGTCACATTGGAAAAAATCGATCTGTGTTGTTCAGACTGCCATGAATAGATCAGATCCAGGTTGCATACTGTATGAGCCAAAAAATCGGATTATGGTCACTTCAGGCTGCAGTGTGAACGTAGCTCAATATCTGTTTTTAAGATGGAATACTGTTCACTTACCATACTAATAATCTTTTGCCTGAGGGAAAAGGTTGTTTTTAACTTTTACAAAAAGCTCTGGTGGGAAATTTGTGTCTCATAGTTATGTCTCATATTAGGTAGCAAGTTTCATATTTTAAGATTTATGGAAACCAATTTAAAAGCAGGTTATATTTGTTTTTAAACAAAAATGGCACAGATGACAAAAGCTCAGTGGAAAAAGCTTGCTTATGTCAGTTTAATTGAAAAAGAAAAAAACAGGAAGACATGATTTCAATAAGTATATTTCCAAGAAGAAACTTTTAGCAACAATAATTAACTTTAGGTTTATGCCTTTTTTTCTCAGAGAGTGCTGTACACAAAGAGGTAATACCAGATAAGATGAATTAAAAATCAGAAAAATGAGGACAATAAAGGAGAAAACACCTGCGGCCCCTAAGCTTCCTGCAATCCCTCACTTTTATTATCTCTGGCTTTTCCTAACATGCCTTAAATTTCACTGTAAACCTTTCAGTTCACACAACACTTTTAGAGTGTTAACCAAGATTTGTCTATTTAATTTTCCTAATGAAACAGATGGAAAGTTTGTGTGATAGAAGTATTGAAGAAAAAAGGTCATAGCAACATACTTGTTAATAACTCTGTGGTACCCAAATAATTTTACTTTCTTTAAATAATACAATTTTATCTTATCATTCAAACTGATCAACATATTGTGGGAAGTGATGAGTCAGACTTCCCTGCCCGCTTTCCCATGGACAAGTCTGACCTTGGTAGATGCCAGGGGAAATGAACAACTAAGACTGCGCATTATGTCAAATCTGGCAGTTTGGTGTGGATTCTGGTGAAAGGCTGTTTTGAGTTTGCACCTTTAGTAAACATGGTTTTGGTGTTTTTTGATAGGTATAGTAGTGGCTGCAATGCTTAAAATGCTTCCGTATTAAAAATAACTTGGACTATTTTACAAATAACGACTGTATTCAAAAGCACATGGGCCCTTGTGAGACACAGCTGAACTAGTTTGTGTCATGATTCTGCCCCTAAGCCCTATATTTAAGTTTTCTTTTGAGTTTTCAGTTAGTTATATCTTTTATTCATGTTTTTCTGTGTTTTCTACTTTATTGGTTTTTATTTCCATCTTGTATAATTTTTGGTTGTATTTGAGTTTTTTTTTATGTACTTTTGTTTGCCCTCTGTTGCCCCTCTTTATGTCAGTCTCCTTTCTCCTAGCTCCCTTCTAGATTCTTCTGTCCACACCTGCTCCCACCCTGCTGATTTATACTCCCTCCCTTCAGTTACTGTTTGCTGGTTCCTTTGTTGTTTCTTTTACCCCTCATGTGTTTTTCCCCTGACTCTGATTTTTGGCTTTCTGTATTTTGTTTGTGGATCTTTGCTTCTTCTTTGCCCTTTGGATCATTATTTAATCAGCAAAACTCATCTCTGCCTTCTTCCGTCTCTACATTTGGGTCCTTCCAAAACCTCCACCAACCTGATAGTTTGGAGTGGACTAGGTAAGAGAACAGAATCATCAACCTAAAACAAAATCTTCAGGATGAATAATAGTATCTGTGAGCTGGGCCTTACTGTCCAACATTTAAGTGTGACCAAACAAATACACCTCAATTCAAATGTCAGTTGAGAAAGCTTCCTGGAGGGGAAGCGAAATATCTTCAAACCTTGGAAACCAAGTCCAGTGGATTGTTTTTAAACTTTTACGGAATGACTATGACCTGGATGAGTGAGAATCTTCATCAGCATATTCCTAAAAGTATTTGCTCACCCATCCAAATCATTGGAATCAGCTGTTCCAATCACTTCCATGGCCACAGGTGTATAAAATCAAGCACCTAGGTATGCAGACTGTTGTTAGAAGTATCTGTGATAGAATGGGTTACTCTGAGAAGCTCAGGCAATTCCACTGTGGAACTTGGATCCCACCCGTATAACAGATCCAGTCAGGAAATGTCCTCATTTTAAATATTCCACAGCCAAATGTCAGCTGTATCACAAGAAAATGGAAGTGTTTAGGAATGACTGCAGCCCCATGTTAACGGGCAGAGCAGGGTCAGCAGATGCTGAAGCGTTTAGTGTGAAAAGGTCGGCAACTTTCTGCAGAGTCAGTGGCTACACACTTCAAAACTTACGTGGCCTTTAGATTAGCTCACGAACAGAGAGAATCATGGAATAGGTTTCCATGGTCCAGCAGCTGCATCCAAGCCATCCATCACCAGCTGCAATGCAAGGTGTCGGATGCAGTGGTGTGAAGCGCACCGCCAATGTATTCCAGAGCAGATGAGACAAGTTATCTGGAGTTTGCAATTGGCCCCTTAATTCCAGTGAAAGGAATTCTGAATGTTTCATTACACCAAGACATTTTTGACAATACCATTCTCCCAATTGAGTGAGAACAGTTAGGAGCTGGCTCCTTCCTTTTCCAATGTGACTTTGCATCAGGGCACAAGCAAGGTCCATAAAGACCCGAATTTGACTGTCTTGCACAGGCCTGACACTTTTGGGAGGAATTAGAGCGGAGACTGAGAGCCAGGCCATGTCATTCAACATCTGCAGGAATAGTCAAACATTTCCTGAAACACACTCATTAACCTTGTGGACAGCCTCCCAAAAAGAGAAGAAGCTATTCTAGGGGAGTACCTAGTGTGTTAGAGCAGTGTGCTTGTGCTCTAAGAAGGTTAAGCAAGTACCCTGTTTGAATCCCACTGCCTCCACTCTGAGTTCCTGACCCCTCAATTGCTCCCCACTGCACAAGGGCAGCCCACTGCTCCTCAAAGGGATGGGTTAAATGCAGAGGTACATTTCTCCAATGTGAGATCAATAAAGTTCAATATTATTATTAGCTGTAAAGGGTGGGACCAACGCCATATTGAGGCGCGCTTATGGATTAGACAGAGTCAAAATTTGGATATTATTGTCGATATAGTTTACACTCCAAAGCAGTGTGGACAGACCTCCCACAGAAGTCAAGTTATTATAGATTTAAAGGGTGACTGATAAAACACTTTTGTGGATTAGAATGAGGGGTGTCTCATGATTAATGTTAGTCCGCTTTTTTACCGCAAGTGGTACACTATTTGTGACAAGATTAAAACCTAAATAAAGGAATACTAAAAACTAATCAAAATATGTTGATTTTATCTTGAGAACTTCTGATATTTTATTATGATATTTTTCCAAAACTGATCCTTAGACAAGAAAGAACAGAATATGGTTAGAATTATTATAATTACCCTCCATCTTGTATCTTCCATATTAATCTCCTGTAATAATCAACACTGTGAAACTTTTGACCAAAGTATTAGCTTGATTTAAGATATATTAGGGCAAAGCAAGTTTATTTGATACATTTCAATATTAAGACAATTTAAAGTTCTGTACACAATAGGAATAAAAACACACAGAAAAGTACATTCCAAGATACTAAAACACAAATAAAATATACATGTTTCCAATACTGCTGGTTCAGTACTGGTACTAGTTTTTACTGCCCTGTTCAGAAATAGGTACAATCAGAGTTGAGTAGATCTAGTTTGCAGATTTCTATAATTTTTTTCCTGCATTGTTTCTGTAGTCTATTTTCCAGAAAGGCTATGCATACACATACTATGTTTTCATTTCCTGAAGTTGTTTTAGGGGTTCAAATATCACTCAGTTAAAATTTTGATGTAAAACAAAAACAAAGGTCAAACAAAACCCTATTTGTAAATTTGACATGAAGTTTATCTATTTTTCTAGAGATCACAAATCTCCAAACCTTAATCTCTGCCTGGGCGTCTGCCTCTCCGGACTCTTGCACAAATGGCCGATGTAGTAGACCGGAAAGAAGAGGCAGTTCCAAGTGGTGGCGAACCACGTGAGCGTGAAGGGGGCATCAAAATGCTTAAAGGTCAGCTTGGCCAGCTGGGTGGAGCCCGCCCAGGACGAGCACACGCCACATCACCATCGCGACCCCCCACAGGGCCTTCCGCACCTGCACGGCTGTTACTCTGATGCAACAGTGTAGCCTTCGCCTGCTGGGGCCAGACTCTGTCCCAGCTGCAGTGGTTGATTGAGCATCTGTGGAGCCCACCACATTCTCTCTGGTCCGGTCTTCTCCTGTGGATGGACAAACATAGGAGGTAAGGAACATGTTAGTCCCTAGACTAAAAGAAAGGATATATATATGGAAAAGACTGGAGAATGACTCAAATCTAAACTTAGAAAAGAGTTCACACTATAAAAGATGCTGGGTTACATCATCTACCCAAACACTGGGTTATGACATTCTTCACCCATTATGAGTTATATTTAGGGTAGTAGGGTTATTTTTATGGGACCTGGGGTTTTTTTTTGTGTGAAATCCCTGCTATGGGTCAATATGTTTTACCAAATTCATCAAACCAACATGCATCGGTTGACCCAGCACCTGGTTGTTTGTGCTTTAATCTCATCACCTGGAAAGACAAGCTCCACCTGGGAACACACCACGCCCATGACTGTGCCAAGCTGCATGCCCTATGCACCATCAGCTCACACAGTTGGAGCATCTGACTGACCATTTTCATAGCAAGTCATACAGACAGGTCCAAAGGCAGGTCCAGAAAGAGAGAGATAGATACAGAGAGAAAGAAAGAGAGAGATATACTATGATCTACATGCATCTTAACCATCTGTCACCACTGCTGGACAGCCTTTGGACCATGACACACTGCCTCCTGCCATCAATGTTTCCTTCAAGGCATTCTTTTATCTTACACATTAAATACAAGCAGCAGTGTGAACGTTTGTGGGGATTTCTTCCGAGAGCAGTCTTTGAAATGCCAGGAGAGGAGTATGATCTGGTAAAGTTTCTTCAAATTAGAATACTTGCCTTCAGTGGAGCTAAGAGCCAAAGGAGAAGCTTTTTGTACCAGTTTGACATTTGGCCTGTTGCTGTTATTAGTTGTTATACACCTTTGTGCATTGTTTTAATAAAACTGATTGAAATTGTTCCATAATTAACATAACATCTTCCTTTTTGTAATGTGGGTGCCTCGTTAGTTTGCAGTATCATTTATGGGTTTATTGGTTTATTGCATGGTATATGACCAAATTTAGCATGTATTTTTTTATAGATGTAGGTACTGTACTGTACTGTACTGCAGATCATTAGATTCAATGTGTGACATTTTTTTTGTTATCAATCAAATAAATGTTGCTGGTGAAACAAGAAAAAGAACAATGTACATTTTTTAATTAGGGGGTAGTTTAGCTTTAGATTCCGTAGCATTTACATGGTTACAGTAAGTAAACCAAAGTTTTGCTGTTAAATAAGCTCTTTATTACCATGTCTTGTCTCTGTTCCTTTCCTGTCTGTTCCTGTAGGATCGGAACGGGGCTGCAGACTCCTGGATCTCGGAATCATGCGGTTCTGGACTGTTTCCCTGACCTGGCTCGGACTCCTGTCTGCTCATTGGGGCTGCTGCATCAGGGACACTCTGGGCGGCGTGGAGAAGATGGACTGAACTGTTAAAACAGGTAAGTGACTCACACAGATAATCATCTTCTGTTAGATTATTGTGGTCATTTACCTGTGTTTCTCCCACAACCAGACTGCCAGTGATGGGTGTCGCCCCAATTCCCCCCTGCAGCCGCTGCATGTCCGCAGATCCACAGCAGCCCGTGTTCTGTTCTGTTTCTGTTCAGGTCTTTTTTGTTTAGTCACTAAAGGTTTTTTAAACCTCCCACTGTCTGTCTCGCCTGTATACTGGGTCCATTGCCCCTTTTCATGACAAAAATTGCTATTAATTTCACCCAGCATTTTGGTAGGGTCTATTAACAAATACGTGTGGTTGAATTTATCCAAATTAGCAGTTAATTCATCCATAATTTGGGTAGAATATTATAACCCATTTCTTGGGTTATAAAAGACCAAACCATCTTAGTGGGTCAGTTTGGGTTATTTCTGGCCCACTATTTGTTAATGTGTATATATTGGAACTTTTTCACATTCTTTCATAACAAACCCCTTCTTAATATTTTATTAATTATTTTTTGTGACAAAAAAAAGACAAACTAGAGACTATTAGTGATATAAAAATTAAAAAGTAAGAAAAAAAGTCTGAAAACTGGGGAGGTGATTTTTCCTTGAGTGAAAACTTTGTAGAACCCCCTTGTTGTTACCACAGCCGCAAGTATTTTCATTTTTCTCCAGCTGAATATTCCCACTCTTTTCCAATCTATTCAAAGATTTCCTTGTATTTATTTAATCTCTACATCAAAACTGATCGGCTTTCCTTTCCTTGCTAAAAAAATCATCCCTGCAGCATTATGCCGGCCCCACTACATTTCCCTGAACATGGTGTGTTCAGGGGGAAAAAAAAAAACAATCTGTCCATATGCTTTGCATCTAGATGGAAAAGCTTAATTTTCTTTCCATCTAAATAAAATAAATGATGAACAGATTTTAATGACATTTTTACAAAAGGTGCAGCTCAGTCCAAGGAAATATCAGCAATATTTTTGAAAGATTACCTACCATTAAATACAGGTATTAACTTAAGGTGGAAGTTACAATATCGCAGGAGAAATTAGCTACTTAGCGGTGGCCTCAGCTCTGAGTGCTTTTCTAGTGATAAATTGAATTCTGGGTTGTCTGAATCAATCAAGATACAAAATGGCCCTGCAACAGACTGCCGACCTATCTAGGCTTTACCCCACCTTACGCCAACAGACTGCTGAAGATAGGCACTTGCCTCACTGCGACCCTTATGTAATAAACGAGAGAAGATGGATGGATGATATAAAATAAATGAACATTGAGACCTTCCACCTTTATTTGCCACCAAAAAAGAAAACCCTTCATCCCGTTCCGTTGACTTCACAACTATGCAGTACCGTATGTTGATGGTTTACATGATATTCCAATAAAACACCTTTAGTTTGTAGATAAAACCTTATTAAATGAAAAAAGGTGAGACTTTTACAAGAAACGGCAGACTTTTAGTAAGGCTAATAACTTTAGCAACTAAGCCAAAAGTAAATACTGAAATTGTAAGTTTCCTGCTCCACAATTTAGATGAGAATAACTACTGCTGTGCTTCACATGAACTTGAAGGAAATCAATCAGATGTCTGAGTTAAAAATATGAGAATCAGCCTGAAAGGCAGCAGCCAAACAGAGGACGAAAAAGGACAGATCTGATATCTAATCCAAGATCATCTCCTCTCCTATAGAAGGGCTGCTGGTGGCATGTATATTCATAGACACCAACAAAAACACTCACACAGCGCCTCCTCACTTTTCTATTTTCCCTGTTAAAAACTTAACAGCCTCTATATGTCTTCAGTAAATCCTGGTTTCTATAATCCCAAATACACACACTGTGGTAGCTGCATCACTTATCTGCTTACCAAGGTTATTATGTTGTCCTCAGCCCTTGAACTAGCTGACAGGTTTCCCACTTTTAAATTCAACTATAGATAAAAATGATTTTTTTTTTCATGTAAAAAAAAGTAAGCAAACAAATTAATGAAATTAATAATAAAAGATTGAGGACAGCCTAAGACAGGCTATGTATCTTTTTAACATATTGGTGGAAATGATGAATTAGGAGATATCTTAACCATCAATGCGAATGTAAATAAATAAATACTGAAGAGAATGCTAAAACTTTTGGTGAGGAATATTTGAGTATATATTACTTGATAATGTTTTATGACTGTGAATCAACTGCATTTCACCAGTAACAGGAAAAAAAGGCATTTGTTTTGTTTCATAGCAGGTTTTTAATACGATCCATTAATCTGCTGTGGCATCCTTCCAAAAAGTTAAAAGGCGGTATGTCCCTGATATGGTTTAATATATGATGGGATGCCACAGGAGACTATTAGCTGATTCATCTCTGCTGAATGCACCTGACTGAAATACTGAGAAGTTAAACTAGATTCATATAGATAAAAGTGATTCTAATTTACATCAGAGCAATGCTAAAAAAGTGTCTATTATGCACAATGAAGAGATAATTTACCTTCATTACTTAATCAAGCAGCGGCCTCATTGAAAGTATTTTCATTCAAAACTGGGCGCCCTCTGTATGAACATTATTCAAGACTGTGTCTTTAAAATAATTATACATATGATGCTTCGTGACACAAGATCAACAATCTCTAATGTTGATCTATTCAACATACACAACCTATAGGTGACCTGTGAAGCTAAGCTGAATAAAATATCTCATCATTAAGCCTGATCTTCAAAACAATAGTGACTCAGGTCTTTTCTGTTTGTTTTGTTATTTGTTTTCTTTAGCTACAAACCATTTCATCCATTATGGCAGATAAAGCGACTGATTCTCCCTGAAAGGGCTGTGTTTGACCTTGTCTGTTCATTTCATCACAAATTCACTCCCCCTTTAAACTCTAATGCTATTTTTCTGGCTCATATGGGCTACAAAATGAATTCAAATACAAGTTGGAATTTATTAGACTTGTTGCTACCAATAAACATAAAATGTATTGTAATTCTTCTGTACTGTTTCAGTATTCCTATCATATCTTTGCAAAATAACCATGCAAGAACAAAGAGCCATTTTGCAACAATGATAAATGATTCAGTCTGCATTTACTATGAAATGATTAACAAAGAAGCCCCCTCAGCAGTGGGAAAATAAAAGGATGAGAGTAATTTGTTCTATTCTTATCCTGAAGGTCATTTCATGTCCGTGCTGCCCGGTTTTTGTCTTTTCTGGGAACCATTCCCACATCCTGCTGCTCCGATCACTTCTCCGTAATGCACCATAGCTTAATCTTCCGAATGCAACCTTGGGCCAATCCAATCAGCCCACCCAGGCACGCTCAGGGCCCCAGTATGGCATTTCCAGCTGACATAGTGATATGGCAATAGAAATTATATTGATCAGCCAAAACAACATACTGAAGCTACCACAGTAGCGAAAAATTAACAAATATCTACATGCAGAAACAATCATACTTTATTATTTGCAGCTTCTCTGATTACTGCTCAAAAGTCACGGCATGCCCCTTTACATTTTGTCACATATCATTCACAAATGTCTTGCAAATTTAGGTGATCCAGCAGGCCAATCAATTTTCTTTGAATGTCCAATGTAGAATTAGATCATAAATCAGCATGTGTGTCATTTGGTTGAGGTATAAATTAATCTGCTCTGTGGAGGCCTCTGTGGAGGCCGTCAAAAAGACAGAATAGGGAAAAAGGTTTTCACATGATTATGTTTTATTATTACAAGGTTTTATAACATCTTACACACCACAATTCATATCAGTATCTTAAAATGGAAAGTTTGGGGTAAACTGCAAAGCTAAATATGAGTATTACACTTCATAAATCTGGTCATAAGAGAGAGAAGTCCTGTTCAGACCATTCAAAGGAGGAATACCGCATTTTTGGTAAAATCAAGTCAAAGTCATTTTAATCAACTATGGAAAGTCCCGTGTGAAGAACAACAATATAAATCTATATTTCATATCGCTAGAACATTAGTTCCACTTCACCCTCACACCAACTGTGAATAATGATACTCTATCAGCTGTGAACTGCTGATGAGCAAAACGGAATGATGCTGAACTAATCAGTGTGATGGAGCTGGATGATTAGACTGGCTGAGCGAAGAAAATTTGAAAAAAATAAAATAAAATAGCCTCAGAGATTAATGCTATTTGAAACAATTAGTAAATGTTCATGAAAACAATGTACTTTCTAAATTGTCACTGTGATCTTGTCTCTTCATAGAATAGAATATAGTAGAATAGAAAATCTCTTTATTTTCCCACAGTGGGGAAATTCTAGTGTTACAGCAGCAAAAAAGGTAAATAGTTGAAAATAAAATACTGTACTGTAAACATACTCATCAGCTCATCATCAAAGGTATCCTGTAAAGGTCACACCAAGGATATATAGTACAGTGACCAGAAGTCCCCATTTTGGACCACCTGTTTCAGGCTAAAGCAGTCCCCAAAAATGTCCCAGATTTTTTATGAATGAGGGGGTGGAATGTTGTGTGTAGACTGTTATTGTGGTAGAAAGAGCAGAAAAAGCTGTTACCTAGCAGGCTGGCAGTTGTTAACGTATAGATGAGGAGCAGAGCGCACCACTTTTCAAACACACAACGAAGTTCGTTATCAGAACCGGTCGCACCTGCCCTGTGTTATGGTGAGTGTGTTAATCGGTTCATTTCATTTAAATCAGGCTGATCATGGTGATTAATGTTTGGTTCATGCCCTGGTTAATAAAAAAATATATATATGACTCTCTCTCTCTCTCTCTCTCTATATATATATATATATATATATATATATATATATATATATATATATGTGTGTGTGTGTGTGTGTGTGTGTGTGTATATACATCTGGTTGTGATGTTAATGTCACAACCAGATGTAAATAATTATCTATTTTGGACCCGTTAAGGTGTATAAAACAATTAATTGTTTATACTATTTTGTTTCAATAAGACAAATACTGTTATTCTGCACAATTCCTAGAAATTCAGTGCGTTCATTATTTAAAAAAAAAATAGTTTTGATGATGTGGTTATAAAATTGAATTGTTTTTATGAATTAATTGTAATTTCCTACCAACAGGAAAGAGTGCTTTTATAGGAAAGAGTGTTATGAAAGATTATATACGCATTGCTGGCTATCCTCTGACTTTTTAAAAAAACAACTTCCTGTCATGTTCACCCACACATGTGCATTAAGCTCGCTCAGACAAAAGGTACAGATAAATAAATATCCTATGTCCTCACTGTCAGTTTTCATAGCAAATTTTAATATGCTTGTACCCTAAAAGCTGTTTATTGTATATGACTCACTCTCCCATGGGAGATTATTTTTGCTATTAGCCCATTCTTCCTGGCTCACTTACAGTCTGCTCTCCACCCTCTTCTTACTGCCTCTGCAGTGCAGATCTCTCCTGCTGATAGCTGCAAATCCCAAACGTGCCAGCAGAACCCTGCCTGGCTGTCCGATCTCACACATAACGCAACTTGGTTATGACAGGTCAAGAGCTTAGCTGCAACACATGGCACTTGCCAACACCCACTCAATCTATCCAACTCTAATACGCCCTCCTTCCCAGAAAGCAAGAACAAATAGCAGCAAAGGTAGAATCAGGCTTGCAACATAGTTAAGTAGGAGAAATAGACCTATGCCTGAGTTTTGTCGAACTGACTGTTTGGTCACTACTCTGTGAGAGCTAGCGTGCACTGCAGCTCTCAGCCTCAGTGATTTAGGAGGTAAACAGATCAATCACCCGTACACACTTCAGTGAAACACTTCTCCTTGTCTTGCTACTGGCTCAGTTGGATGATGAATATGAACTGACCTGAGGACCTGACTGCCACTATTCTAATTAAATAAACGAGGTCCTTCCATGGCCATTTACTTGCCGTATGTCATGAAATCAATTCACTGAAAGGTCTAAATGTAAACACATTTCTCAATTACTTTCACTGTATTAGGATGAAAACAATGTCTTTCAAACAAATGTTTTTGGGTTTTTTTTTTGTTGAAAACAAAGGGTACAAGGTGTTTTTCCTTTTTAGAGTAGGAGTTTTGTTCTAAGTTTATTATCAGTCAATAACGGCAGATTAACTTTTCTTATGTCTACTTTGATTAAAAATATTTCCATATCAAAATGAAAGTTAACTTTCATTATGATGCCATTTATTTAAACATCTCTCAACCCAATATTTACTGAGCAACAGATGGTGCATTGCTTTCCAAATGCTTACACGTGTAAGATCAATACTAAAACATTTTTCTAAATAAATTTTTTTTCCCAGGACCTAATACTTGATGGCTTTTACCAAAAAAGTCCTCATTCAGCCTTCTCCAAAGCGAGCTGTTTTGGCTTACCATGCCCCATCCTCCGGAAGGCTGCGCTCCCACAACCTTGACAGGCAGGCAGAGTTTGTAAAGACAGCCAATGAACACTGAATAATACATTAGATGAAGGCCATAGCTTGGCCAATGTGCTGCTACAACCTGCCCTGGGCAGCTTATTTCCCGTTTTGACATCATAAGGGGAATGCTTTTCAAACTGAGCATTTTGAGCACACATTAGCTAAGAGGCGGAGAAAGGCAGTGAAAGGTGAAATGGTTTTTTCAGGACATATGCGACTCTAACAAAAAATTTGAATGCGAATTTTGGCTAATATGGGACCTTTAAGTCTTTGAATGAGCATGCAGTGGAAAGTGGAACCTCATTGGTTGTTTCCATTAAGGCTTGTTTTATTTCTGAGGATTTTTGACCTTCAGTGTGTAGCCATTGATAGATTCATCTTTTTGCCACATCTGTGTGTGTAGTTACTATTTTCCTAATGTTTAAGTTTCCAACCCTGCAGCCAAGTGTATCTCTTTTCTTCTTCTTCTTCTTCTTTTTTTACATTCTAAACAATTCTCTTGACTTTGCCATTTTAAACATCCAGTAAAACCATATCATCAACAATCATGGTTCTTGAAAAACCTCCAAAAACACATCTAATGGCAGTATAAAGGTTAATAAAATATCCTTTCTATAAATCTTTTATTACATTTTGTGAGACTGTACACAGTAATGTATTAATATACAGTAATACAGTGATTCACTAACTGGTAAATGTTTTGAACCTCACTATGTATAAGCTCACAGGTAAATTATTCTAAATGATGATCAGGAAACATTTTACATGATCTCCAAACTTGTCCATAGCTGTCACATTGCATCAGTCAATAAATAAATGACAAAAATAAATCCCTCACCGCAGGGTCAGTCTGTTTGGTTGTCATTTCTAAGTTTGATGATAAATGCAGGGTAAAAGACGAGTCTCAGGGTGAGTCTGAATTTAGAATATGAAACACCGTACAGTAAAATGCTGTGTTGTGAACATTACATATAAAAGTTGTAGTTTTAGAAGAGCAGAGACATTCAGGTATTCATCAGTCACTGTCTTTGTATTGTCAGAGTCTGACAGACAGTGAGTCTGTGAAACTTGGCTCTGACAGGCGGTCAGGCCATCCTGTCAGTCTTCACTACAGAGCAAGATCCTTCTGACAAGCTTGTCTGATTCTATATTGCAGGAGCTAAAACACACCCTGTTAAGGCCAACCAGCCGATAGGCCTGAATGGCAAGGCTGGGGACAAAGGCCCCAGAGGACAGACAAGGGAGGAACAAGTGTTACTGATCCTGCTCGGCCTTTCTAGTCTACAGATCACTTTCTCCTTCAGCCTCGAGGGACGGGCGGAAGCAACTTCCTCTCAGGGAAGCAAACTTTTTGTTTGTCACTGCTTTGGACCTACACAGCTGGACATAAAGATGCCAATGGTCGTGGGTGTTGTGTGTCCCCTCAAAGATTCACTGTTGCTCTTATTTGAGTAGATACTACCCTAGAAGGAAAACCAGCATAGATCTCTCAACATTAGGGCCCACATAAATATCAAAATACACCAACTTTACCTGCCTAAATGATCCAGCACTCTGTCCAGCAGTTCCTTAAAGGAGTGCATTGATAGGGTTGGACCTGGACTTTAAAAGACTGGCACAACGCCAGCAGTCTGCCCCGACAGATCAATAATACTGAAAAGATTAGCCACAACAGCATCCTCGTTGAAATAATGAATAGGCCAACACCGCGGGGTGTGGCTGACCAAGGAACTGTTGTACTCTTCCTACCACATAAAGCCACTGACAAAACAGTTTTATATTGTTTCTGTAAAATTCAGTTAAAATATTATACAAAGTTCATGTCGTATTGGCTTAAAAGCACCTTCAACCACCTTCAATTAAAAATTTATCTAGGTTCATTTGGAAAGTTAATTCAAAGGGGAGACCAAAGCAGACCTCTTCTTTACTCAAATAGATCAAGCTTAAATATATTATGATTGACTCAAATGTTTTGTCAAACTCAAAAGGGCCCTCAAGGGGCTATCCTGCAACTTTTAGATGTAGGCCTTTACCTGTACACCTGAGTTAAATGGGTAAATAACCTCAAAAGCAACAGTGAACCTCTGGTAATGAACTTATACTTGAGCATTTCAAAAGTTGCAGGACACCCGCCCATGAGGATTTGAGCTTGAGACTCTTTAGATCAAAGACATGTTTGAATTGGGTGATTGTTTACATAAAGGTCAGGAATATTAACCTCTTAATATCCACCTTCATTTCTCTGGGAAATTCTTATTTTGCATACCAATAGAAAAGCAAATAACTGAGGAACTCAGTTACTTACCCAAATTACATGTCTGATATGTTATTTAAAGCTACCACCTTCTAGTTTTGAATATTCATACATGAAAACTGGGTGAGTAAAACACCCAAGCTGCAAAATGCTACCAAGCTGCATCTGTTCAAACAAAGAGTTGTTTTTATTCTCTAAATTCAAGTCTTTTTTGAACAGCAGAAATAAAAGACATGCTTGCTTGTTGTGGCTGCTTTTCTACATTTCGACATGATGGAGTATAATTGTGTTTTTGGTGCTTGTTATGTCCATGAAATGAACTTCTTGTTGGTTGAATTGTGTGGAGACTCTAAGCAATCCATCTCTAACATGTCTATAGGTAAACATTTTTACCGTGTACTTTCTATGCATTCTGAGTTATTATTTTGTAAAACGCTTTAAAGCGCCAGTGGGTTTTGAGGGGGTTAATAAAACATGGGGTCCATCCAATTTGGGCAACTCTGTGAGACTCTTACAAACGAAATATGTTTTTCGGAGTTAAAAATAAGGTACTTTTAAGTGCTTGACACTGTGGGAAGGAGGGAGGTGAGAAGGAGAAGCAGGATGCTTCCCTATTGATACTTCAGTTAGCAAAGGGAAAGTTCTTATTCGACACGTAGGAGTATATGGTTGCCCACAATCTTTTGCATGACAGGACAAAAATTTTTTTTTCACATGTATTCTGCATACATGCTCTCACTTTCATATGTTTTGGGTTTTATAAGGGACAGCTACAGCCATGCACAAAATTTGTGTAACTTGTTTTTTTGTAGTTCCTTTCTTTTAGGCTGTACTCACATCATCATGTGTTTCCATCCCCTAAAGACATCTGGGGATTGTCTGGATTCAGTAAAGCAGTCCAGAGCTACTTTCTTGCCCTGGATAGTGTGCTTACTGTTGATCATGTGAAAGGTGAAGGGATAGGAGCTAGGAACGGTAGGTAGGAAATAAAATTTGCCAAATTTGTATTAAACATAGTGAGGTTTTTGAGATCAGAGTTGTATGGCTTTGCTCTAAGTGCGAATCAGACTTAACTTTAGCCTTGGTGAATTAATGAGTAAAAATAAAGAAATTCTTTAAAGAAAGCAAACATCTTACTGAAGTTAAGATACTCAGGTATTAAGTAGGTAAAAACAAATCAACTGCTTATAGAATTTGTCAGAGCCTCGCTAATGTCTAACTATAACATAAAGCTGCCGTAGGGAGATCAGAGAAAATTGTAGATTAAATGGATTAAACTAAATGGTCATCTGAGAAGAAGTGATAGCACCCTAAAACTAATAACGGCTCTACCAAAACTTAGCATCAACAACTGCATTTCCAAGAACTAACAATGAGTCTAAAATGGTTATGTACAGGAATTTTGAAAAAGCATGGCCTCCTAAAAAAGGTTATGCCCTGTCATTGTGAATTCATTGCATGCATATCAAGCAAAACAGGCCTGTTTCACTGACTTTTAAAATTTAATTTGTAACAAGAACCATTTCCAAGCACCTTCCTACCTTTAATGTCAACTTCGATTACAATCAAACAACCATTTAAAAGCTTCTCCAAATGAAACCTTTAAAATACTCTAATCTTTGCTTTGCTTCCTTTTGTAATTATACATACAAATGGTTATTTTTTTTTAGGAAAGAATAAAGGTAATCCCCACAGTGACCTTTTGTTATTCACAATAAGTTCATAAGTATATATATAGATAAGAAAACTTTAAACAAGCTTAAATTTATACTTTTTATGAAAGTTTTAATTTTGAGCATAACACTAAAAGTATTCAAACTTAGATGTTTTTGCATTCTTCTTTTAAAGGTATAGTAAAGGATGTTCTTTTTCCAGGTGGATCATCAAAATAATTGGTCCTCCTAATTGTCAATCACTCTGGTGATATGTTTACATAAGGCCGTTCATCGGCATTTTCACTCAGTGGTGAGTCTAACATAGTCGAAAAACTGCAAATCTTCTTTGAAAAGCATACTTGTATGAGCGATGTAAACAGAAACTTTTAAACAGAGCGTGCAAGAGAAGAAATTGGCTCATCCATGCTCTTGCACGTGTTTAATAGGCGTTGCCTCTCAGGAGCGGGTACAGCGTTGTGCATGTGCATTTTTGCAGGAGAGGGCGGGTCTTTTCAGAAATTCTCAAAAATCCTCCACTATACATTTAAGCTATGATCTGCCTAATACAACTAGAAAAAAAAAACGAAAGAACGTTTTCAAATCTATTGTTGTTTTTCATTTGTTTTGGGAAAAGCCAAATTCACTCTGTGATAGGAGTGCCTTCTACGTATATAGAGCAGGGACTGTATACAAGACTTTGTAGTGATAATCATTACACTATTTCAACAACTTTAAACAGGCAAATATTCTTATTTTCCAGCAGTGGATTAAGTAAAACTCTACCATAGATACAATTTTTGTCCAGTCTCTTTTTTTTTTTACAGTTAAATAATGAACACTGTTCTTAACCAGCATAAGTGTGGTCTGCATTTCTTGAGTTTTTGGTTGATCTCATTGACAGCATGGTATGGCTTTCTTGGAGTAAT
This sequence comes from Cyprinodon brontotheroides, assembly GCA_018398635.1. NCBI lineage: Eukaryota > Metazoa > Chordata > Actinopteri > Cyprinodontiformes > Cyprinodontidae > Cyprinodon > Cyprinodon brontotheroides. The sequence continues at coordinate 889,585 of JAGKQL010000001.1, read as the reverse complement.
TTAAGCAAGCCAGACAATTCTGGGATGGTTCAACATTGTTCCAGGTTCTTTCAATCTGTTTTCATTTTGCTTTCGTTGGAGTTTCAAAAAATTAAAAGTTGATTTGTTTCCATATAAATAGAGGTCAATGATTTAATTGATAAGATTCTTTTTAAGGTCATGACAGGATGTGCATTACTTAGCTGCTGTTTGGCCTACTTCATGTTTTCAAACAAGTTCTATTTAAGTGACTTTTTTACTCTAAAGGGCTGTATGAATCACGCCTGGTTGTGGCAATGAAACTGAACCCAGTTAACCAAAAAAAGTTGCTAAATAGCAATTAATTTGTGATTTAAGAGGGAGTAAAAAAACAAATTTTACCTTAATACATTCTTTAGAAACTGCATTTTGCATTAATCTATTTTGCATTTTTCAAATCTATTTGTCTGACATTGAAATTTGTTTGTTAGGAGGAACGTTTAGATGTAAATTAAAAGAAAAAAAAGCAAGAACATTGAGAAGTGTATAACTACTCTTTCACAACCTTTTCTGTAAAATAAGAGACTATTTAAAGGAACACGATTAGGTTAAAAACATTTAAAGCACTTGAGAAAATAACAAACTAAGCAGTTATTGAAGCTGAAGGGATTCTCTCAATCCAATAAATCAGGCTAATTAAAAAAAACAGGTGACCTCGCTGCTGTGAAATAATTGTCCCTACGATTTTCTCAAATTTGCAATGTGACTATACACAGTAACTCTTGCTAAAAACAAGAGTGCCCTGGAGACAGAATAGCAGCTGGTAAAATATGGCCACCATCCCCTGGGACTCATGAACGCTGAATCACCTTTACAAGATGCCTGCTCTCTATCAAAGCCTGTATAATGAAGTTATGGAGATTAAAGGGACTGATATGAACTTCTTACCCCTGCTTCTACTCTAGCAACCAAAGAACAACAGAGACACTCCCCAAGGACACTCTTTCATTTAAAAAGAAATCAATAATCACCCTCCCCAGCCTTCCAGCCATTGAATTTGTCAAAGACTGCACAGAGCAAGCAGTAACTATTTCAGACAATGTCACTGAATCAAACCCAGGGTGAGGGGAAATGTCACTATATACCCAGAACGGATCTCTCCAGACTGTTTTGTTGCTGTCTTCAAGATGATTTTCCACCAGAGGTGGTGTCGACATTGATTTGCGTCTGTTTCAAACTCTGGTGAAAATATATGGTGTTACTGCTTTCCTGGAGCTGATGAGGATTACTGACAGTATGGATGTATGAATTTTGAAAGCAGCCAATTAGAGCCCTGCCTCTGGTTTCGTGTCTGTAAATCCAATGCCACATTCATACATATAAATCTGTAAGGATGTTAACTAGACACAGAAAAAGAGGCAAATACCAAAAAGTTATTTGCAGACCTCCAACTACAAAAAGAGGCCTTCTTGTCAGCAGGCTCTAGGTTGTTAGTGAGGAGAAAGGAGTTTTTGTTTTTTAAGGTTGGTGTTACATAAGCAACAGAGACTCTGACAGGCTGCATGTTGATATGCTATGGCCCCCTGTGATTCCTGTCTCCTTCAAAGCAGCAGCTGAATGTTCACATCTCTTCTCACCAGTTTACAATACAGTATCACCCCTGAATAAAAGCTTCCAAAGGTTTATTTCTCTTATGCTTTTGTTCACATCTAAACTCTTTGGAAACTGTTGGAAGGAGCTTATCCAACATCAGCCTAACATCCCAGTTATTCTGACACTAGACTGAGTTTCAAAATAACCATCATAAAATGTTGCAGCAGTGATTATTCTAAAGGATATTTTCTGTCTATTAGTAGACATAAGTATAAACTCATCAAGTGTCTTTTGGTTAATTTTATCAAACAGTCATTTATTATGAATACAGAAGTCAGAAATTCCCGCATCTATGGACCCCAGCACTGCATTTCTCAAGTAGCGTTAGGGCAGACAGAAAGCTGATGTGTATTAATCAGTGAATAAGAAACAATAACTGCACTAAAGAGGCTGAGAAGTGTAAAGGTTACATGTAATAGTAAAGCTCTATACACCCAGCTTCCCTTTCCCTCCTGAAGAAAAGGATTCCCACCACATGATACTGCTGCCACCACCGTGTTTCACAGTGAAGGATGTTAGGTAGTTATTTTTCCATTACAAACTATTCATGTAAGTCTAATAGAATTGATTTTGTTAATATCTGACTGGAGTCATCTTCTTCTTTTTTCTGCTCTGTCGCCTTCATGATTAATAGTAAACCTTAACCTCTTACTGCCTGGATGTATGTACAATAACATAAAGACACTGTTGCAGTTAAACAGATTCAAAATTACATTGCAATTGCTCATCTGACTTCAGCACATACAAGGTTCATGGTTAATATGTGACAAATTCAGGACTATGGGTATCTTTGCAAGGCACTGGGAACAGTTTATCTTTAAATAGTTATCATTACAAAAATTATTCATACATGCCTAAAAAAAAGACAAATGTTCTGATGATGAAACCATGTGGACGCCATGGGAATCTAACTGTGAACTCATCCCAAACAAATCTAAAACCTCTCATTTACGCAAATCCTAAGCTGACACTGCAGTTGTGGTAGATCATCAGCTATGGACTGTTTATAAGGAGTATGAAAAAGCAAAACTCTATTTTTACCTTGGCAAGAGGAGGTGGAGGTGATAGGAGTAAGTAACACAGGTTCCTGCCAAGCATAAGCGCGCGTTAAATTCAAGACTTTTTAAGACTTTTTAATGCCAATTTGAAATAAAAATGTGTGATGACCAAACTAAAGAAACACAAGAAAAACCCGCTTACGACAACTTAATCCAAAGTTATTTTTAACATAAAACCACTGCACTAATGTTTCAGATTTTGAAAAAGCTTCCCATACAGGAAGAAAGCTAAAAACACGTAAATGACAGATATATTTTAACAATTATTGACAAACTTTGTTTTAGTGCAGGGAAATCAAAACTGTAAATCAGTGTTAAAGCCACCAACATAACCACAGTAAGTAAGCTTCCTTTTGCAGCTATTTTTCTTTTGTATCGTTTTCTTTTTATGTTTGATTTGGTGATAAGTGGGGGCGTTGCAGAGAGACAAGGGTGGAACAAAAACTGAGAAATGCCGTAGGCTGCTTCTCGAAACTGGATTTTGACGCTTTTTGTTTCTCAGTGAGCTTGCGACATGTGCCATTCACCGCCTTAATTCCCATCGTTCCAGCGAAATATTTGACTTCTTTTGCACAAAAATACACTGTGCCTCATTTGTGTTCCCTGGTACTTGGTTTTAGCCATGGAGAAAACTCTTGGCTGAATAGCCAATTTTCGCCAAGCATTTACACTTGCTCATATTTTCCAGACAAAAGTTAATGGCGCATCTCTCAAATGTCCCGCTGCAATAACATACTTTTTATTGGTTCCCGCTATCGGGACGGAACCAATAATGGCGAACCGCTATTTGTTTTTTTAAAAAAAAAAATGTAAATTTAAATTTTAACGCTTTATTTAAATAACAACAATAAATCATCTTAAATTTTTCTATGTATGATAAGCTCTTTAAAAAATTAAGACCCACGAAAAGACCGATTTAAGACATTTTAATACCAATTAAGGCCTTATTTTTATTTTGAAGAATTCAATGCCTTCTAAGACTTTTTAAGGACCCGCGGGAACCCTGTAACAGATTGAACAGAAAAACTAATAACAAGACAGTTTATAATAAGCGACAGAGAAGACTTTACTTCTTGAGGGAGCTTAGGTCATTTGACGTTTACTAAATGATACTGAATATATTCTAAAAACTCTGTGGTTGAGAGTCCATTTTGCAGCGCATCCATCACCTCCTCACTTCTACCTCCCCATCGACGAGGTAGGATTATCACAGAAACAGGTTGAACAGATTTTAAAAGGGTGGTTGCGTACTATGTTTCCTTTGTAGCCATGGTCTTACATGAAGAATGAGGCATGATTTTTTTTTTTATTGAGAAAAATATTGTACATAATCTGAAATATTAACTGTTGACCATCCAGGATGCCTTCAGTAAAGATCAAAGATCATTCCTAAAGCACCTGCATCTAATGTTTTAAAATACAAACCATTTTCTAACTGTCTATATTTTTCTTTTTAATTAAGTTCCTTTCTATCTATTTTCTATCCATTTCTATCCATCGTCATTAACACATTGTGCGTAACGGTTATAGTTTTAATCTATGCTCTGGATTACCCATAATTTGAAATTCATACTATAAAAAATAAATTACTCAAATACATCGTTCTTTTAATATCTTTATTGCGGTTTGAAACATATTATATGAGTGTATTTTTTACCAACCATCTAATGAACTATATACAGTTATCAACATAGTAATTAAAAGTACCACTGTCTGCTTTGCTATTGGTGTCGTGTTTAAACGGCTCACCATCCTGTTGAAATCTGCAATGTGTTGAGGTATAAATACGGTCCGGTCAGACATACTAGCATCAGGTGGGTAAAATAGGAATTTTTCGCACCGTTACATCTGCAAAGAGACGTCCTAGTCCACATTTGCGTAACCAGGAGTCAGTGATGGGGCCCCTAAGAGGTCAGGGGCCCCTAAGCAACTGCAGTCTCTGCTTATGCCATTGATTAAACATGATCCAGAACACTTCTGGAAAAGTCAAATCAGCAGCCAGTGAACTTTTTTTCTTTCATTATTTTGTTTCCTGTCTAAACCATTTTTCCAAAGACATTTGCATCATTGCACAAGCATGGGTCAGGAGAGAAAATCAGAGGATGCAAACTGAAGTGGTATGCCAGTGTTGGTCTGAGTAGCTCATAGACCAAAAACGCTGTTAGATCAAACCTCTTCTTGGGTTAATCTTTAGCAAAAAGGGCATAACATCTATGCAGAGCCCTAATATTTGAGCTCACAGCCCAGCTGCTGTGCTGTGTGATATGTTTCTGTATATTTCATTTGCAGTCAGTGATGGATTTAGGGGTAGGGAGAATGAGAGGAATCCCTGCTTCGTAAAAGAAATAACTTAACATGCTCCCTGCAGACCTGCAGGGTTTTTAACACAGAGAAAAAAAGTCCATTAGGACTATTAAATAACATGCTATAATAATAATAATAACTAATAGAGATAAAACACTCAATGGGAACCATCCTAATGAATCAGACAATCTAAGGGGAATCACAATTTAAAGTTAGCCTTGCACTTATATATTGTGTCGGCCTATTTTTTTTTTTTATGTTTAATGATAACCCTATTATGTTGAATACATTCATGTTTTAAATGATACAGCTGTCCGTGTTTGGACGCGCTGAGCGGACTCAGGTCCTACCTTCCACTTTAGTGAGCGTCAGCACCCTGGACTGTTGCAGGTGGACAGCGGTGCAACCCCCTTGGTTGAGTGTTTTCATGATAATGAGCCCGGATGGGCTGAGCTCCACACCGGTTCGACTACATCCCCTGAAGCTGGTTCGGTGCAGACTCCAGACCTCCTCGATGGGGACCCCCACAGTCGGTCCCTCAGCCTCTGTCCCCCTCGTAACCACCCGACTCTTGCTTCAAAATATTTCCCTCCTCCGTCCCCAACCTTCTCCCTCCTTCCTTCCCCAAATCTGCTCCCACTCAGGGCGTCCTGGCTTCGCAATCTCCTTCACGAATACTTAGCTTTTTGCTGCAATTGGCTCACGCGTCACGAACCAATTAGTTTCCCAAAGCACGTCCGTCCACAGATCACCCCCTTCCCATCTGGAAGCCCGGTGGTTTTCCCAGGCTTCAGGAAAGTCCTCATGCAGCCCAGAAGCAAAAGACAATGACACGATTTGGAGGCGTGAAAAATAACTTCACAGTCAGGCATGGGTCAATGACATCGGAGATTGGAGGTTCTGCTTTTAACTCAGTAAATACATTAAATAGTAGTAGGTGATATTGGCAATATGGCACACCACCCTGGGTGTCATTCTGCTTCGGGCGCCACAACATTAGGGGCTCAAAGTTAGGGTGACCATATTTTCATTTGGGAAAACCAGGACACCTTGGAGCGGGGGGGGGGGGGGGGGGGGGGGGT
>JAGKQL010000001.1:864340-883430 GCA_018398635.1 Cyprinodon brontotheroides | reverse complement strand
GGGGGGGGGGTGTTATTGAAAGTCTGTGAATAGTTCTGTCTTAAATGAATGAAAATAGTTGTTTTAATGGTTATTGAGTCAGATATGTGGCTGTAATGTTTGGTTTATCGAAAGGTTTTTATCTGTTACTAAATGGGTTTGGCTGTAATTTAAGGACAAATTCTAATAGATCTGCAGAGTGGGAACTATAAATCTGATAGGAGTTAACATTTTTTATTGCTGTTTTGCACAATATGCTTAACTAAGTATTTTTGTTGTTGAATATTAGAGATTTTGCAGATATATTTTGTAGATACATTGTTTAGATTTACTTATATATTTCTAACCCTTTTATAGAATAGAATACAAAATCCCTTTGTTGTCCCACAATGGGCAAATTTACAGCAGCAGAAAGATTATTGAAAATGGTCACACAAATGAGGACCTTAGAAAAATGTATAAGAATAACATAATAGGGAAGAGTTAAAATATAAAAAATACAATTCTGTAAAGTGTTTTAACAATATAAACCTGGAGAATTAATAACCAATATGCAGCTTTGGACATTTTTACAGTAATGGATATTTGAAAATAGCAGCAACATCAGAAATGTGCAAAATGACAGCAGCATGTTATTTAACTGACTAAGGTTTCTATCATTACATTTGATTTTTTTTTGTTCCCGGTGGTTGGAACCTTTATTCCACTCTGGATTCTTGTTAATGTAGTCTTTGTTCACTTTAACTTTAAAAAAAATAAATAAATAAACAAACAGTTTTGAAAACCTCGGTATTCATTCTTTTCCTGCTTTGTGTGTCAACTTTCACGGTCGCTAAGCAACTGAGCATACGGCGCTAAAACCCGCCAAAGGGTGGACCTGTTCGAATTCACAGCCAAAACTCTTCCGGCCTTCTTATTTTCAAGGACTTCGAAGGATCCAGTCTAGGTAGACTGCGTCCTTGGAGGATGCAGCCCAGGTTTTCGAACAGAGCCTCTGATTAAGAACAGGGCTGCCCGCACTGACGCGGCTCAGGGATTACGTCACACTGAGCGTCGTGCGCAGTGCCCGAGTGCCTGTAAATTTAATGGTCCAATTAAGGTAATTTAAAAAATCAGAACATTTCCTCACTTTCTAAAAAAAATCCGGGACAGGACGTGAAATACGGATATGTCCCGGGAAATACGGACGTTTGGTCACCCTACTCAAAGTATCTACCAGAGGTGTCAAGTAACGAAGTACAAATACCTCGTTACAAGTCAGTGCTTCTCAAATACTGGGGCACGTGGTGCGATACATGGGGGGGGGGGGGGTTTCCCTGGGAAACAGGCTTTTTTTTTGGGGGGCTGTAATAGTATAAAGTGTAATTGCGCATCCACTACAGTAGGCAGCAGTGGCGCTCTCATTGTTACTTCTGTCACGTTTGCGACAGTTCAACATTTTACGACTTACAAGACAACAGGGTTGCCTTGGTTAGCAGTGTTGAGTCAACAGAAAGCTTTGACTGCATTCTGTCTATAGCCTCCGTTATTCAACGTAACAACCCCCAACATGAAAAAGTTTTTTAACAGGGATGAAAAGAAAAGTGGAGAGAGACAAAGATAGTGAGACAAAAGAAAGTCACCCGTAAGCTAAGACGAGGAAATACGACAAAGCGTATTTAGTGCTTGGCTTCACTGTGACTACAGTTGGAGAAGAGGAAAGACTGGTGTGTTTGGTGTGTCTAAAAATGCTTGCAGCGGACAGCATGAAGCCAAACACATTAGCGTGTCACTTACATACGTTACACCCCATTCACGCCGATAAGCCGCTAGTTTTTTCAGCGAAAACGTGCTGAATATTGTTTAAACAATGATTTCTTTTAAATTTCAGGCATTGATGCACCTAAAATCTTTTCTGTTTCAGACTTAAAACACAATTTAATAAAGTTATTCTTTGTAAGCTTGATCATATGTCTTTATATGTTAATAAGGATAAAATGTTATGCAGAGATGGATAGTCACAGTGGGGAGTGGGGGGCGTGAATAGTTTTCTTCTTGTTAGGGGTGGCGTAACAGAATATAATTGAGAAGCACTGACTTAAGTACACTTTTTAGGTATCTATACTTTACTCCATTACTTGTTTTTCTTTCTACCTCTTGTAACGATCGCAGTTTTGTTGGTTTTCTCTAAGGCTACGTTCACGCTGCAGGCCTTGATGCTCAATTCCGATTTTTTGACAGATTTTTTTTGTGTATGTGATCTCCTGTGTGAACTGCAGTCATACAACACAAGTGTCCTGCATGCGCAGTAGAGGACGCAATGACGTCACAGGCCAGCGCAATGTGAACGTAGCCAAAGTTTTCTGTTTCATGTTTATTCATGTTTGTCTTTGTTTTCTAGCTTTATTGTTGTGTTCTTGATTTATTTAAGTTTCTTAGGTTTTTCTTTGCTTGTCCTCTGTTGCCCCCTTGTGTTTTCTTTTCCCTTGGCTTCCTCGTCAGCTCTGCTCACACCTGCTCCTTATCAGCTCGTTAGTGGTTCCTTTGTTCAGTCAGCCATAAATACACTCCCTCTGCAGTCCCTCAGTGCTTGTTCCTCGTCTTACTTCGTCTTACCTTGGCAAAGTAAGACATGGGGACATCAGGCTTTTCCCCTGAAAACTGGGTTCGCAACATCTTTTCAATGTCTATAACTGGACTTAAGTGGGACCAAATCAGACTAACTCAACACAGCCCGATTTTCAACAACTATTTCTGGACTAAATCAAGACTATGACGGACCACGTGCAATGCTGGTCAAGCCTTTCTAGATATACATATATAAGATTTAAGCCATGCACATCAGGTCATTTCATATTTTTTATATGCAAAAAAGCAACATATACCAATAGCTCAGACGTATTGTGATCTTTAAGGGGCATACACTCAATATATGACTTTTTCAGTTTATAGACATGTTGCTTTCTCTGGTTACATACACAGCTTTTTTAAGATTATATGTCCTGCTGGCATATTATGAATTATTTTCCTGTTTTAGACTTTTTTATTTCTCAGTGTATTGGTAAATAAAGCCATTGTCTATATATTTACTGCATCAACACCTGTGACCAGACAGTGGGTAAATAAGAAGTTACTGGAGCTAAGCAAGTTAACATCTTAGTGTATTTTAAAAATAATGAAGAGAAGTCTGAAAGGGATTAAAGAGACTCGAATAGTGCTGAGAATATAGTATGAACATGTTCACTGAAGTGCCTGTCCTAAACCATATCTGAATGGATGCTTTGTTAGGAATCCAGTTTTTGTGGGTTGTTTGTGTGTTTTTCTCTCATTCCACTACCAAGTGGTGCCCTATTATCGTTGGTCTTCCAGCACACCTGCGGCTCGTTGGTTCATGACTGAAGAGTATTTGAACGGTCACTGTCACTACCTCAACGCCAGAGTGTTTGCCAGTTTTGGGTACTCTAGCCAAGCTGAGTTTAGCTGAGTCTAATCTTAGCCTTTGTTTCTCTGAGTCTAACATTGTTTTGATGTATTTGCCTTTTGTAGGAAGCCTTCCTGTGTAACTGGATGCCTGGCCTTCTCCCCCTAGAAGGATTAACTGAGTTCACACTGAGCAGGTGAAAAACTTCCACATGTGCCATTCAAGTCCCTTTCAGAAATCTAAGTCACAGTCCGCTCCATTGCTCCTCAGGGTCCAACGAATGTCTACCTGTCTGCTCTCTGTATTGGGTGTGACACCATTCTGGGGCTAATAATAGAGCTTGGACAGTTTTTCAGTGTTCAGTCCTGTTTTTCTCCTAGATATAGTTTTAGGCTCAGCTTTTACTGTGACTTACTGTAAGTGTTCTCTTTCATCCCTTTTGGTATGAGGATCACCTCATAGCTCTTCTGCTTGGCTGTATCTTTCTTAGACACAGGCACCTGGAGAAAGTTTACTGTTACTCTTTCTAACACAAGCTTTTTTTTTTATTGATAATTGCTTCTATATCCTTTGGTATGTCTGCTTCTATCAACTTAAACCACCAATTGGCAGAGAGCAACTCACACTGAGCCTGGTTTTGCTAGAGGTTACTTCCTGTAAAAAAGGGAATTTTTCCTCCACGCTGTCACTGAATGTATGCATGAGGGATTACTGTGGACTCAACAATGAACTGCAAATGAATGTCACAGTCGATACATGCTTTATCCAGGAGGAGTGAGTCCTGCAAAGTCAATGAATCAACGTGATCAGCTGGTTTACCTTAGATAAAAAATGTTTTACCAGTCTAACTGTATGATCTAAATACATTGACATCGTATAGTGTCTTAAGATGACATTTGTTGAATAATAGAGCTATAGAAATGAATAGAATTAAAAACTGAATTGACTAAGCTTTTAAAAGTATAACAAAACATGACCACAGGGGTGTACGTTTCTGTCATTATAAATCCTTTTTTTTATGCTTTTAATAACTGTTTTTCTTTTTTATTATAGCAAGTAGTGTGCAAACAGTGCATTGATGTTGATTTTCATTTATTTCTCTCATACCTAAAGGCAAACTGCAATATTACCTCAACATGATTACTGAACTCATTGATGAGTGGCCTCAACTTAGTCTCAAGACTGTCTTTCATTACCATATCTCCCCTTATTACTATCTGGCACTGTACCAAAGCCTTTTCTTCCAGTTTCCTTCAGTAGACTTGTCTAAAAGAAGGTAGGATTTAATAGGCTTTTTAAAAATAAGATTGGTTAAATACTTTTTACTCTTTTTTGGCTCTTTTCCATTCCCAGTATGAATCAGAAAAGAGATTGCTTTGTGAGCCTGAGTGGCAATTCAGACATGGGGTATCTACTTTTACCTCTCTCCAACTCCAAGCTGTCACACAGTTGATAACATCAGCTGTTCATCTGAGAGTGTGACTAAGTGCATCTGTATCACACACCTCACTCTTTTGTTCTGTTGGATGCCAAAGTACACGGTAGAAAAAGATCATCGGAGGCAGGTAAATAGGGAGCGCTGCAAAATATTAATCTAAGGAGACATTTCTGAGCCAGTAATATAAACTTAAAGTAATTTTAAAAAGCAGGCTAGTGTGTCAGCTAAGCCTCTCAGATGTGTGTAAAATTCCACCTAATGGGAGCATGTCTAAAGGAAGCTGTTCTGAATAATTTACCACTTAGACTGTACCGCACACTCATGCAAGAATCCCCTCCCCTGACAAACTAGGACAAGGAGCTCCAAAATCCTTCAAAACTGTGTCCGTCTGCACCCAAATCTCCTGGTCCCTTCCCCTACTCTTATTTTGCATGTAATATGGATAATAAACAAGAAGTGTTAGGCATAAAAGAAATAGAAGAAGAGCAGAAACTTGTACTAAATGGTCTCAACAGCACAACAGCAAAAGGTGGATAAACATAAACACACCAACTGCGAATTATGCTGTGCAAAAGGTAGATGTGTGTCTGCATGAGCTGCATGAGTTAGAGATGAATCCTCCACATTTAGTTTAATGCCATCGATTTTTAGTGGTTGAGTGCAGCAGGAGCTTGACGTCTCAACCAAAGATACAATTGTGATGGCATTCACAAATAAACCAGGGAGAAGGAATTATTGGGTCTACTGAGATCATTAAAAGATTCTAGTCAGTGACTCACAGACCTTTATCTGCAAACATGTAGGAGGATCAAATAAGTGCGCCCTCCCTATTACCACCTGACTACCCCATTTTTGTACAATGCTGAATTTAAGATAAATGTAAATCAGCAACCACTTTGATATCAGCTAAATTCTCAGAGGTGCCTGCGTCTGCAAACTCTTTTTACTCTGAGACAGAAAGAAGCAGATCTGGAATGGGAGGTGATTTTTCTTTGACATATACTGGAATGTTCTGGATCTCTCCAAAGAGCTCCATGATCTTTTTCTGTCTTTTGTTTATTTAAGCTGAAAGGGGGAAGCTACAGGCTGCCAAGTTAAGGGAACTTTAACTGATAGCTGGATCCAAAGACACTCATGAGGAAACTTCTATGGGATAAAGCTGTATTTATATCTTCAAATCTGCATGTTTTGAATGTGCTGCTCTTACTGCTGTAATGTCCTGGTAAGAACAGCATATATATCCAATCCTATCCAATTGTATTTGTTAAGCACTTATAAAACAACCACAGCTGACCAAAGTGCAATACATAAATATAATATTTTCACAACCAAAATTGGCACAATCTACCGTAACCCCACTTGTAGGTATTAAATATTTTTTTGAAAGCAAGATAAAGATGCAAGCTTCAGTCATGATTAAAGGGGTGCATAATACAGAACAATATTAATAGATCACTTTCTTCTTCTGCAGCTGACTATCAAATAGTACATCACAGTGCTGAGCGTGGTTTTAGATTACTTTATAAGACTAAATATTTGCTCAGACCAATGTTGATAAGCTTTAGTGGGATTTCAATCGACGCAGCCAATGGCATCAATATTGTAAAGATGCACGACTGGCGTAACCTGGGACATAGCGGCCATTATCCCCACCGCAATACGCATTCGCCAAGCGGCTTCTGAGCAGGAGGAAATGTCTGGGGTCTGTGGAGGAAAAATGTAATCTTACTTTAAGGTTAGGCGGGACGAAGATAGAATTGGAGTTTAGGTTGTGGCTAGGGCTACCTATGAACCCATACACTATTAGGCTTCTAGCGCAAGGGTCACAGTTAGGGTGTGGAAATGGGTTTCGAGATTAATATAAAGCAGTCACTGGGAAGTCCTCACAGTGATAGAGAAAACATGGATGCTTCACATGCCTTCTACCTTCAGCGGCGTCTCTGTATGTTTTTCTTTTCCTCAGGTATTATTTCAATTTCTCATGTTTTTCTTTCCTGATTTTTTCCATTACTTGGGATGGCCTTAACTATCACTACAACCGTCTACGCAACCTGCTCACCGTTTACCTGCTTGCTGGGCTGCTTTGCCGATTTTGTTTGTTTGTGTATGGAAGTCCTGCGTGCATCTTAGCTCCATGTATTCCTTTCCTGCCAGTATCTTACACCCCAAGTTTTGAGATGGTGTGATTGCTTCAGCCACCGCTATGTATAGCCTCGCACCTGGGATAGTGGGATCCCTGCATGGTAGATCTGGGCCTCAGGCTGCCTCCGGTGATCACAAATCCTGCTCCTGTATTGCCAGTATCAATGCATATTTGCTATTCTTCAGCCTTCAGTCAGTCCGTACACTTTCAGGCTATTGCGGGCAATTCTGACCGTATAAGCAACTACCGCCACCTGTCTGTGTTTTTCCCCCCTACCTATGGTTTCCTCCAGTTCCTTTTCCGCTCTTCTATTGTCTAAGACATTCACAGAGAGCTTCATCCCTTGGGTCATCTTCTTGATGTGTTTTTGGAGCTTGGATTTTTAATCTTCAATAGTGGCTCTGATGTTCACTAGGGTTCTGCCTGTCTTTGCTCTTAGTGAATAGGCTGTAGAGACTGGATTTGGGGTGGAATCCACCATGCATGATGAGTAGCGTTCATTTTTTAACATCAGTGCCCTGCATCGCCTCTGTAGGCCAACTTATTATCCCAGTACAGTTTCTCATCAATGGCACGGCATAGCTGCTGATTTTTCTGATCTTGCTCTTGCCATTGAGCTGACTTCTCACTGTTAATACCGCGCTACGGCGCCAGGTTCGCGCCGTTTTCACGCGTTTTGATCATACGTAAACATGAGGGCAGCCAAAGCGATAATGTGGAGTATGGTTGTGCGTAATGGATATATTTTATTACATTGCATTTTCCGCCGCGGTTGCGGCATCAGGCTTTTTTCTCTCGCATTTCAAGCAAGTAAAATGATGTTGGTGTTGGGTGATTTCTTTTATGCTTTATTTTTATTTATTTAGGTATTGTTTCATTTATTTTATTTTGAGTGAATTAGAACACCTTAGTGCATTTTTTATGGTGTTTGTATTTCTGGGTTTTGTGAAGCAATTAGGGTCCTTATTGCCAGGCAAAATAAAGATGGAGCCGACCCGCAGCTTTGTCACCACGTTTGGCCCTAAAATATAGGTTTTTTAATGAAAAATAGGCGTTACAAAATGTACTTTGCGAGTTTCTAAGATTGAAAAAAAGTTTGGGAATAGCACAATACATTCAATCATTGCCATTAATAGTTATGTTTTAAAATATGTCTGGAAGCGTTGTTAGGCTTTATTACCTAGCAGAGCTGCTCAGCGTAAAATCTTGCGTGCAAATCCACCTAATCAACAGAATTATCACTTTATTGAGGGGCGTTGTTAAATTTTAAAACCCTCTAATTCAAAATGCCAAGTAGCGGTGAGTCAGCATGGTATTGTGATACTGAAAACCCTTTAATACTACAACTGTGGGACTTATAAAGGCACAAACAATGCTATACATCCATGTGAAAAAATAATGCAGCGTAGAACCATATTTCTCGTTACCTGAAGTTGTGTTTTATGTGTAAATATATCGGCCAAAATTGAAATTCTCTTACAGAGCTGAAAATACACAAGTACATGTAATAATACTAAAACAACCTTCATTGAAAGAACCCTTATTGAAAAAGACTGAGCATCCTAAATGATACTTTAACATAAAACAAGAACATTAAGTATGTATGGAAAACAGTATTATATATGCGCAGTTGAAGCGGTGGGCTGAAATGGGCAGGATGTTTCTTTGATTTTTAGCAGTTATGTTTTGTGTCTGCCTGCAGGGCAATGATTGGCCTAACAGCCTTGGGAAAAAAACAAAACCAGGGCAAGGCACGAACAGTGCCTTGCCCACAATCCCCTGTGCTGTCCTCACAGTCCATGCAAAGTCCTCCATTATCCGTCATGCTTATCCCAAGCGGGGTCACAAGGGGTGCTGGTGCCAATCTCCAGCTGTCTACAGGCGCGAGGCGGTGTACACCCTGGACAGGTCGCCAGTCAATCGCAGGGCAACACAGAGACAAACAGGACATACAACCATTCACGCACACACTCACAGCTAATAAGAATTTAGAGAAGCCAATTAACTTAAAAGTCATGTTTTTTGGACTGTGGGAAGAAGCCACACATGCTCAGGGAGAACATGCAAACTCCATGCAGAAAGAACCCAGAATTTGAACTCCGGGAACCTTTGGGCAGCAGTGCCCACTGGTGACATCTGGAGTAGCCTCTCCGGCCCTTCCACTCTCGCGTAGCGCGGCGCAGTTTCCTGATACCCAATTACCTGCTGGCGCATAGGCGCAGGAGTTCCGCCATTTAACTGGCTATCGCCTTGCGCGAAGCGAAGCTCCATGTTGTTCTCGCAGTACTCCACGTAACAGATTGGTCTTGCATAGAAGTTCCTACGCTGCTGCGAGCTGCCTCCAGGGACATAAATCAGAATTAACTTGCATATACACATATTAAATTACACTCTTCCATATAATATACTGAAAACCTCACACAAACACTAGTAAAAGCTCTCACATAAACTAGTGAAAACATTTACCTCTTATATAATCTACTTCAAAAGCTCTCATACAAAGTAGTGAGAACTGTTCATATAAACTGGGTGAAAGCTTTACCATATCAATTCACTGTGCTTCTCTACATACATCTGCTAAAGCTCTCATAATTGGTTTAACGTTATACACTATTGTGAAAGCTCATACATCTGTTAACGCCTGAACGCCTACAAAATTCATCTGCTGGCCTGCTGAACGCTTTCATAATTGTTAGAACGCCTCATAAACATCCGGCTGTATCCGCCTCATACGTCAACTATCATAGTGCGTCTGGAGAGCCTTCCAGTAGCCGCATGATCGCCTAGCAGTGCATATGAGAGCCTTCCACGCGTGTAGTATATGAGAGCCGCTCTAATAGTGTATATGAGAGTATATCTCTAGTAGTGTATATGAGAGCCTTCTCTATATAGTGCTTTCTAATATGAGAGTTGCTCTAATAGTGTATATGAGAGCTTCTAATAGTGTATATGAGAGCTTTCTAGTAGCCGTGTATGAGAGCCGCTCTAATAGTGTATATGAGAGCCGCTCTAATAGTGTTTTATGAGAGCCGCTCTAGTGTGCAGGCGGTATATGAGAGCCGCTCTAATAGTGTATGTGAGCCGTGCTCCTAATAGTGTTTATGAGAGCCGCCTTATCAGTGTATTTGAGAGCCGCTCCAGTGCCTCTAGTAGTGTAATTAGCGCGTATGAGAGTCGCTCTAATAGTGTTTATGAGAGCCGCTCTTAATAGTGTAGAAGCGCGAGAGCCGCTCTAACAGAGCAGGCATGAGCGTCTCTAGGAGTGCTATGGCGGGAGGAGCCGCTGCCCCGCAATAGTGTATATGGAGAGCCGCTCTGATAGCGTTTGGCGAGTGCCGCTCTAATAGTGTAGATGAGAGCTCTCTAGTAATGTAGTGAGAGCTTTCTAGTAGTGTATATGAGAGCTTCTCAATCAGTGTATGTTTCTCAATAAGTGTATATGAGAGCCGCTTGTAGTAGGCGCTGAGAGCTTTTTAATAGTGTATATGAAAGCTTCTTAGTAGGTGTATGAGCGGTAAAGCTTTCACCAGTTTTATATGAACAGTTCCCACCACTTTGTATGAGAGCCTTTGAGTAGATTATATAAGAGGTCAATGTTTTCACTAGTTTATGTGGAGAGCTTTTTACTAGTGTTTTGTGCGGAGGTTTTCGGTATATTATATGGAAGAGGGTACTCGAATATGTGTATATGCAAGTTAATTCTGATTTATGTCCCTGGGGGCAGCTCATAATATCATAATTAGAGACCTACTACATGCAAGAGATCCAATCTGTTACAGTGGTGCTGCAGGAACAACATTAGACTAAACACCAGCAAGGCAGTGTAGTTGAAATGGCCAGGACTCTCCATGCGCCTGTACACAAACTTTCATGGAGTGAAATGGTGAATGTATCCTGGAAACTGCATGCATCGCACTAGAGTGGAAGGAGCTTGCATGGAAGGCTGCTCAGTGTCGCAGTGGGTAGCACTGCTGCCTTTTAGCAAGAAGGTTCCGGGTTCAATTCTGGGTTCTTTCTGCATGGAGTTTGCATGTTCTCCCTGAGCATGTGTGGCTTCTTCCCACAGTCCAAAAAACATGACTTTTAAGTTAATTGGCTTCTCTAAATTCTTATTAGCTGTGAGTGTGTGCGTGAATGGTTGTATGTCCTGTTTGTCTCTGTGTTGCCCTGCGATTGACTGGCGACCTGTCCAGGGTGTACACCGCCTCGCGCCTGTAGACAGCTGGAGATTGGCACCAGCACCCCTTGTGACCCCGCTTGGGATAAGCATGACGGATAATGGAGGACTTTGCATGGACTGTGAGGACAGCACAGGGGATTGTGGGCAAGGCACTGTTCGTGCCTTGCCCTGGTTTTGTTTTTTTCCCAAGGCTGTTAGGCCAATCATTGCCCTGCAGGCAGACACAAAACATAACTGCTAAAAATCAAAGAAACATCCTGCCCATTTCAGCCCACTGTTTCAGCACAAGCTGCACTCTATGTAAATACTAAATTCCATGTACTTGTGTTCTTGTTTTTATGTTAAAAGTCTCCTCTTAGGATGCTCAGTCTTTTTCAATAAGGGTTCTTTTTTTTTTTTTTTCAATGAAGGTTGTTTTAATTGTGTCTGTGTATTACTTGTGTATTTTCAGCTCTGTAAGAGAATTTCAGTTTGGCGATATAATTACATAAAAACACAACTTCAGGTCTCCAGAAATATGGTTCTGCCCTGCATTATTTTTCTACATGAATGTCTAGTGTTTATTTTCTTTTATAAGTCACAGTTGTAGTATTAAAGGATTTAAAGTATCTGTCTCCATCTTTATTCAATGCTGCTTGGTATTTTGAATTAGAGGGTTTTAAAATTTAACTTAGCCTTTCAATAAAGTGATAATTCGATGGATTTGCTGGATTTGCACGCTGGACTGAACGCTCTAGCTCTGCTAGGTAATAAAGCCTTACAACAATGTATGAATATTTAAAAGCATAACTATTGTGTAAATGATTGGATGTGTTGTACTATTCCCAAACTTTTTTTGTCTTGAAACTCTGAGAAGTCAGCTCAATGGAATGAACAAGGTCTGGATAAACAACAGTTATGTCTTGCTAGTAATTAGATATATTGGCCAAAAGAGGACATTCAGGCCACAGATGTTAAAATTCAAAGCTGCTCACCATGTATGTTGAATTCAACTATAAATCTGGTATCCACAGTTTGTACACCAGGTGCATCAGAGTCACCACTAAAGATGAAACACCCATGCTCCAAGACATGTCAGGAAGATGGGCCCATGGGATGAAAAGCTAAGTGAACACCCCAGACAATGGAAGCTTGAAGAGAAGATACTGGAGCACCCATCATGGGTGCATGGGAGAAGAAAAAAAAAAAACCCTGTATGGGATCCATGCCTGACATATTGATGAAGAATGATATAACCAAATCTTAAAAATTGCTTGAGAGGACCAAACTTGGGGACAGCACCTATGCATCAAGACAGCAAAGAAGAGGCTAAGATCTACTGTATCTGCAAGATTCCAGATGCTGACTATGCAAAGAGGCCCCAGAAACAATCCAGCATCTTACAGCAGGGTGTCCCCAAACCAAAAAGATTACATTTTCCTCCTGGAACCCAGACATTTCTCCCAACAAATACTTGTAAGTCCCCACAACGTATTATATTGTTGGGATATTAGCCTTACTATGTCCCCACAGGTGCATAGTCAGTACATACTTTGTCAGTCATACATTATTGCAATCAATTAATCCCACTAAACATCAACATTGGTCTGAGCAAATATTTAGTCTTATAAAGTAATCTAAAACCACGCTCAGCACTGTGATGTACTATTTGATAGTCAGCTGCAGAAGAAGAAAGTGATCTATTAATATTGTTCTGTATTATGCACCCCTTTAATCATGACTGAAGCTTGCATCTTTATCTTGCTTTCAAAAAAATATTTAATACCTACAAGTGGGGTTACGGTAGATTGTGCCAATTTTGGTTGTGAAAATATTATATTTATGTATTGCACTTTGGTCAGCTGTGGTTGTTTTATAAGTGCTTAACAAATACAATTGGATAGGATTGGATATATATGCTGTTCTTACCAGGACATTACAGCAGTAAGAGCAGCACATTCAAAACATGCAGATTTGAAGATATAAATACAGCTTTATCCCATAGAAGTTTCCTCATGAGTGTCTTTGGATCCAGCTATCAGTTAAAGTTCCCTTAACTTGGCAGCCTGTAGCTTCCCCCTTTCAGCTTAAATAAACAAAAGACAGAAAAAGATCATGGAGCTCTTTGGAGAGATCCAGAACATTCCAGTATATGTCAAAGAAAAATCACCTCCCATTCCAGATCTGCTTCTTTCTGTCTCAGAGTAAAAAGAGTTTGCAGACGCAGGCACCTCTGAGAATTTAGCTGATATCAAAGTGGTTGCTGATTTACATTTATCTTAAATTCAGCATTGTACAAAAATGGGGTAGTCAGGTGGTAATAGGGAGGGCGCACTTATTTGATCCTCCTACATGTTTGCAGATAAAGGTCTGTGAGTCACTGACTAGAATCTTTTAATGATCTCAGTAGACCCAATAATTCCTTCTCCCTGGTTTATTTGTGAATGCCATCACAATTGTATCTTTGGTTGAGACGTCAAGCTCCTGCTGCACTCAACCACTAAAAATCGATGGCATTAAACTAAATGTGGAGGATTCATCTCTAACTCATGCAGCTCATGCAGACACACATCTACCTTTTGCACAGCATAATTCGCAGTTGGTGTGTTTATGTTTATCCACCTTTTGCTGTTGTGCTGTTGAGACCATTTAGTACAAGTTTCTGCTCTTCTTCTATTTCTTTTATGCCTAACACTTCTTGTTTATTATCCATATTACATGCAAAATAAGAGTAGGGGAAGGGACCAGGAGATTTGGGTGCAGACGGACACAGTTTTGAAGGATTTTGGAGCTCCTTGTCCTAGTTTGTCAGGGGAGGGGATTCTTGCATGAGTGTGCGGTACAGTCTAAGTGGTAAATTATTCAGAACAGCTTCCTTTAGACATGCTCCCATTAGGTGGAATTTTGTACACACATCTGGAGAGGCTTAGCTGACACACTAGCCTGCTTTTAAATTACTTTAAGTTTATATTACTGGCTCAGGAAATGTCTCCTTAGATTAATATTTTGCAGAGCGCTCCCTATTTACCTGCCTCCGGATGATCTTACCGTGTACTTTGGCATCCAACAGAACAAAAGAGTGAGGTGTGATACAGATGCACTTAGTCACACTCTCAGATGAACAGCTGATGTTATCAACTGTGTGACAGCTTGGAGTTGGAGAGAGGTAAAAAGTAGATACCGATGTCTGAATTGCCACTTCAGGCTCCAAAAGCAATCTCTTTTTCTGATTCACATTGGGAATGGAAAAGAGCCAAAAAAGAGTAAAAAGTATTTAACCAATCTTATTTTTAAAAAGCCTATTAAATCCTACCTTCTTTTAGACAAGTCTACTGAAGGAAACTGGAAGAAAAGGCTTTGGTACAGTGCCAGATAGTAATAAGGGGAGATATGGTAATGAAAGACAGTCTTGAGACTAAGTTGAGGCCACTCATCAATGAGTTCAGTAATCATGTTGAGGTAATATTGCAGTTTGCCTTTAGGTATGAGAGAAATAAATGAAAATCAACATCAATGCACTGTTTGCACACTACTTGCTATAATAAAAAAGAAAAACAGTTATTAAAAGCATAAAAAAAAGGATTTATAATGACAGAAACGTACACCCCTGTGGTCATGTTTTGTTATACTTTTAAAAGCTTAGTCAATTCAGTTTTTAATTCTATTCATTTCTATAGCTCTATTATTCAACAAATGTCATCTTAAGACACTATACGATGTCAATGTATTTAGATCATACAGTTAGACTGGTAAAACATTTTTTATCTAAGGTAAACCAGCTGATCACGTTGATTCATTGACTTTGCAGGACTCACTCCTCCTGGATAAAGCATGTATCGACTGTGACATTCATTTGCAGTTCATTGTTGAGTCCACAGTAATCCCTCATGCATACATTCAGTGACAGCGTGGAGGAAAAATTCCCTTTTTTACAGGAAGTAACCTCTAGCAAAACCAGGCTCAGTGTGAGTTGCTCTCTGCCAATTGGTGGTTTAAGTTGATAGAAGCAGACATACCAAAGGATATAGAAGCAATTATCAATAAAAAAAAAAGCTTGTGTTAGAAAGAGTAACAGTAAACTTTCTCCAGGTGCCTGTGTCTAAGAAAGATACAGCCAAGCAGAAGAGCTATGAGGTGATCCTCATACCAAAAGGGATGAAAGAGAACACTTACAGTAAGTCACAGTAAAAGCTGAGCCTAAAACTATATCTAGGAGAAAAACAGGACTGAACACTGAAAAACTGTCCAAGCTCTATTATTAGCCCCAGAATGGTGTCACACCCAATACAGAGAGCAGACAGGTAGACATTCGTTGGACCCTGAGGAGCAATGGAGCGGACTGTGACTTAGATTTCTGAAAGGGACTTGAATGGCACATGTGGAAGTTTTTCACCTGCTCAGTGTGAACTCAGTTAATCCTTCTAGGGGGAGAAGGCCAGGCATCCAGTTACACAGGAAGGCTTCCTACAAAAGGCAAATACATCAAAACAATGTTAGACTCAGAGAAACAAAGGCTAAGATTAGACTCAGCTAAAATCAGCTTGGCTAGAGTACCGCAAAACTGGCGCAAACACTCTGGCGTTGAGGTAGTGACAGTGACCGCTCAAATACTCTTCAGTCATGAACCAACGAGCCGCAGGTGTGCTGGAAGACCAACGATAATAGGGCACCACTTGGTAGTGGAATGAGAGAAAAACACACAAACAACCCACAAAAACTGGATTCCTAACAAAGCATCCATTCAGATATGGTTTAGGACAGGCACTTCAGTGAACATGTTCATACTATATTCTCAGCACTATTCGAGTCTCTTTAATCCCTTTCAGACTTCTCTTCATTATTTTTAAAATACACTAAGATGTTAACTTGCTTAGCTCCAGTAACTTCTTATTTACCCACTGTCTGGTCACAGGTGTTGATGCAGTAAATATATAGACAATGGCTTTATTTACCAATACACTGAGAAATAAAAAAGTCTAAAACAGGAAAATAATTCATAATATGCCAGCAGGACATATAATCTTAAAAAAGCTGTGTATGTAACCAGAGAAAGCAACATGTCTATAAACTGAAAAAGTCATATATTGAGTGTATGCCCCTTAAAGATCACAATACGTCTGAGCTATTGGTATATGTTGCTTTTTTGCATATAAAAAATATGAAATGACCTGATGTGCATGGCTTAAATCTTATATATGTATATCTAGAAAGGCTTGACCAGCATTGCACGTGGTCCGTCATAGTCTTGATTTAGTCCAGAAATAGTTGTTGAAAATCGGGCTGTGTTGAGTTAGTCTGATTTGGTCCCACTTAAGTCCAGTTATAGACATTGAAAAGATGTTGCGAACCCAGTTTTCAGGGGAAAAGCCTGATGTCCCCATGTCTTACTTTGCCAAGGTAAGACGAAGTAAGACGAGGAACAAGCACTGAGGGACTGCAGAGGGAGTGTATTTATGGCTGACTGAACAAAGGAACCACTAACGAGCTGATAAGGAGCAGGTGTGAGCAGAGCTGACGAGGAAGCCAAGGGAAAAGAAAACACAAGGGGGCAACAGAGGACAAGCAAAGAAAAACCTAAGAAACTTAAATAAATCAAGAACACAACAATAAAGCTAGAAAACAAAGACAAACATGAATAAACATGAAACAGAAAACTTTGGCTACGTTCACATTGCGCTGGCCTGTGACGTCATTGCGTCCTCTACTGCGCATGCAGGACACTTGTGTTGTATGACTGCAGTTCACACAGGAGATCACATACACAAAAAAAATCTGTCAAAAAATCGGAATTGAGCATCAAGGCCTGCAGCGTGAACGTAGCCTTAGAGAAAACCAACAAAACTGCGATCGTTACAAGAGGTAGAAAGAAAAACAAGTAATGGAGTAAAGTATAGATACCTAAAAAGTGTACTTAAGTCAGTGCTTCTCAATTATATTCTGTTACGCCACCCCTAACAAGAAGAAAACTATTCACGCCCCCCACTCCCCACTGTGACTATCCATCTCTGCATAACATTTTATCCTTATTAACATATAAAGACATATGATCAAGCTTACAAAGAATAACTTTATTAAATTGTGTTTTAAGTCTGAAACAGAAAAGATTTTAGGTGCATCAATGCCTGAAATTTAAAAGAAATCATTGTTTAAACAATATTCAGCACGTTTTCGCTGAAAAAACTAGCGGCTTATCGGCGTGAATGGGGTGTAACGTATGTAAGTGACACGCTAATGTGTTTGGCTTCATGCTGTCCGCTGCAAGCATTTTTAGACACACCAAACACACCAGTCTTTCCTCTTCTCCAACTGTAGTCACAGTGAAGCCAAGCACTAAATACGCTTTGTCGTATTTCCTCGTCTTAGCTTACGGGTGACTTTCTTTTGTCTCACTATCTTTGTCTCTCTCCACTTTTCTTTTCATCCCTGTTAAAAAACTTTTTCATGTTGGGGGTTGTTACGTTGAATAACGGAGGCTATAGACAGAATGCAGTCAAAGCTTTCTGTTGACTCAACACTGCTAACCAAGGCAACCCTGTTGTCTTGTAAGTCGTAAAATGTTGAACTGTCGCAAACGTGACAGAAGTAACAATGAGAGCGCCACTGCTGCCTACTGTAGTGGATGCGCAATTACACTTTATACTATTACAGCCCCCCAAAAAAAAAGCCTGTTTCCCAGGGAAACCCCCCCCCCCCCCATGTATCGCACCACGTGCCCCAGTATTTGAGAAGCACTGACTTGTAACGAGGTATTTGTACTTCGTTACTTGACACCTCTGGTAGATACTTTGAGTAGGGTGACCAAACGTCCGTATTTCCCGGGACATATCCGTATTTCACGTCCTGTCCCGGATTTTTTTTAGAAAGTGAGGAAATGTTCTGATTTTTTAAATTACCTTAATTGGACCATTAAATTTACAGGCACTCGGGCACTGCGCACGACGCTCAGTGTGACGTAATCCCTGAGCCGCGTCAGTGCGGGCAGCCCTGTTCTTAATCAGAGGCTCTGTTCGAAAACCTGGGCTGCATCCTCCAAGGACGCAGTCTACCTAGACTGGATCCTTCGAAGTCCTTGAAAATAAGAAGGCCGGAAGAGTTTTGGCTGTGAATTCGAACAGGTCCACCCTTTGGCGGGTTTTAGCGCCGTATGCTCAGTTGCTTAGCGACCGTGAAAGTTGACACACAAAGCAGGAAAAGAATGAATACCGAGGTTTTCAAAACTGTTTGTTTATTTATTTATTTTTTTTAAAGTTAAAGTGAACAAAGACTACATTAACAAGAATCCAGAGTGGAATAAAGGTTCCAACCACCGGGAACAAAAAAAAATCAAATGTAATGATAGAAACCTTAGTCAGTTAAATAACATGCTGCTGTCATTTTGCACATTTCTGATGTTGCTGCTATTTTCAAATATCCATTACTGTAAAAATGTCCAAAGCTGCATATTGGTTATTAATTCTCCAGGTTTATATTGTTAAAACACTTTACAGAATTGTATTTTTTATATTTTAACTCTTCCCTATTATGTTATTCTTATACATTTTTCTAAGGTCCTCATTTGTGTGACCATTTTCAATAATCTTTCTGCTGCTGTAAATTTGCCCATTGTGGGACAACAAAGGGATTTTGTATTCTATTCTATAAAAGGGTTAGAAATATATAAGTAAATCTAAACAATGTATCTACAAAATATATCTGCAAAATCTCTAATATTCAACAACAAAAATACTTAGTTAAGCATATTGTGCAAAACAGCAATAAAAAATGTTAACTCCTATCAGATTTATAGTTCCCACTCTGCAGATCTATTAGAATTTGTCCTTAAATTACAGCCAAACCCATTTAGTAACAGATAAAAACCTTTCGATAAACCAAACATTACAGCCACATATCTGACTCAATAACCATTAAAACAACTATTTTCATTCATTTAAGACAGAACTATTCACAGACTTTCAATAACACCCCCCCCCC
>JAGKQL010000001.1:832143-864240 GCA_018398635.1 Cyprinodon brontotheroides | reverse complement strand
ACCCCCCCCCCCCCCCCCCCCCCCCGCTCCAAGGTGTCCTGGTTTTCCCAAATGAAAATATGGTCACCCTAACTTTGAGCCCCTAATGTTGTGGCGCCCGAAGCAGAATGACACCCAGGGTGGTGTGCCATATTGCCAATATCACCTACTACTATTTAATGTATTTACTGAGTTAAAAGCAGAACCTCCAATCTCCGATGTCATTGACCCATGCCTGACTGTGAAGTTATTTTTCACGCCTCCAAATCGTGTCATTGTCTTTTGCTTCTGGGCTGCATGAGGACTTTCCTGAAGCCTGGGAAAACCACCGGGCTTCCAGATAGGAGGTGATCTGTGGACGGACGTGCTTTGGGAAACTAATTAGTTCGTGACGTGAGCCAATTGCAGCAAAAACCCAAGTATTCGTGAAGGAGATTGCAGCCAGGACGCCCTGAGTGAGGCAGATTTGGGGAAGGAAGGAGGGAGAAGGTTGGGGACGGAGGAGGGGAAATATTTTGAAGCAAAGGAGTCGGGTGGTTACGAGGGGACAGAGAGCTGGGGACCGACTGTGGGGTCCCATCGAGAGGTCTGGAGTCTGCACCGAACCAGCTTCAGGGATGTAGTCGAACCGGTGTGGAGCTCAGCCCATCCGAGCTCATTATCATGAAGAAGCACTCAGCCAGGGTTGCACCGCTGTCCGCCTGCAACAGTCCGGTGCTGACGCTCACCAAAGTGGAAGGTAGGACCTGATCCCCGCGCTCAGCGCGTCCAAACACCCGGACAGCTGTATCATTAAAACATGAATGTATTCAACATAATAGAGGTTATCATTAAACATAAAAAAAAAAAATAGACTGCGACCACAATATAAGTGCAAGGAATTAACTTTAAATTGTGATTCCCCTTAGATTGTCTGATTCATTAAGGATGGTTCCCATTGAGTGTTTTTATCTCTATTAATTATTGTATTATTATTATTATAGCATGTATTTAATAGTCCTAATGGATCACTTTTTTTTTCTCTGTGTTAAAAACCCTGCAGGTCTGCAGGGAGCATGTTAAGTTATTTCTTTACAGCAGGGATTCCCTCTCATTCTCCCTACCCTTCATCCATCACTGACTGCAAATGAGAAATATACAGAAACATATCACACAGCACAGCAGCTGGGCTGTGAGCTCAAATATTAGGGCTCTGCATAGATGTTATGCCCTTTTTGCTAAGATTAACCCAAGAGAGGTTTGATCTAACAGCGTTTTTGGTCTATGAGCTGCTCAGACCAGCATGGCATACCCTACTTCAGTTTTGCATCCTCTGATTTTCTCTCCTGACCCATGCTTGTGCAATGATGCAAATGTCTTTGGAAAAATGGTTTAGACAGGAAACAAAATAATGAAAGAAAAAAAGTTCACTGGCTGCTGATTTGACTTTTCCAGAAGTGTTCTGGATCATGTTTAATCAATGGCATAAGCAGAGACTGCAGTTGCTTAGGGGCCCCTGACCTCTTAGGGGCCCCATCACTGACTCCTGGTTACGCAAATGTGGACTAGGACGTCTCTTTGCAGATGTAACGGTGCGAAAAATTCCTATTTTACCCACCTGATGCTAGTATGTCTGACCGGACCGTATTTATACCTCAACACATTGCAGATTTCAACAGGATGGTGAGCCGTTTAAACACGACACCAATAGCAAAGCAGACAGTGGTACTTTTAATTACTATGTTGATAACTGTATATAGTTCATTAGATGGTTGGTAAAAAATACACTCATATAATATGTTTCAAACCGCAATAAAGATATTAAAAGAACGATGTATTTGAGTAATTTATTTTTTATAGTATGAATTTCAAATTATGGGTAATCCAGAGCATAGATTAAAACTATAACCGTTACGCACAATGTGTTAATGACGATGGATAGAAATGGATAGAAAATAGATAGAAAGGAACTTAATTAAAAAGAAAAATATAGACAGTTAGAAAATGGTTTGTATTTTAAAACATTAGATGCAGGTGCTTTAGGAATGATCTTTGATCTTTACTGAAGGCATCCTGGATGGTCAACAGTTAATATTTCAGATTATGTACAATATTTTTCTCAATAAAAAAAAAAATCATGCCTCATTCTTCATGTAAGACCATGGCTACAAAGGAAACATAGTACGCAACCACCCTTTTAAAATCTGTTCAACCTGTTTCTGTGATAATCCTACCTCGTCGATGGGGAGGTAGAAGTGAGGAGGTGATGGATGCGCTGCAAAATGGACTCTCAACCACAGAGTTTTTAGAATATATTCAGTATCATTTAGTAAACGTCAAATGACCTAAGCTCCCTCAAGAAGTAAAGTCTTCTCTGTCGCTTATTATAAACTGTCTTGTTATTAGTTTTTCTGTTCAATCTGTTACAGGGTTCCCGCGGGTCCTTAAAAAGTCTTAGAAGGCATTGAATTCTTCAAAATAAAAATAAGGCCTTAATTGGTATTAAAATGTCTTAAATCAGTATTTCGTAGGTCTTAATTTTTAAAACATCATACATAGGATCATTTTATTACGATTTATTGTTGTTATTTAAATAAAACGTTAAAATTTACATTTTTTTTTTTTTTTTATAAAAAAACAAATAACGGCTCGCCATTATTGGTTCCGTCCCGATAGCGGAACCAATAAAAGTGTTGTTGCAGCCGGGACATTTGAGAGATGCGCCATTAACTTTTTGTCTGGAAAATATGAGCAAGTGTAAATGTAACGAAAATTGGCTATTCAGCCAAGAGTTTTCTCCATGGCTCAAACCAGTACCAGGGAACACAAATGAGGCACAGTGTATTTTGTGCAAGTCTTCAAGCTCGGAATGATGGGAATTAAGGCAGGGGAGTCACAATGCGAAGAATGAAACACAAAGCGTCAAAATCGGGTAACCGAGAAACAGCCGGTATTTCAGTTTAGTTCCACCCTTGTTCTGCAACGCCCACTTAACAACCAAATCAAACATACCAAGAAAACGATACAAAGAAAAATAGCTGAAAACGATTTAGCACTGGTTATGTTGTGGCTTTAACACTGATTTGTTTTGTTCCCTGCTAAAACAAAGTTTGTCAATAATTGTTAAAATATATCTGTCATTTGTGTGTTTTTAGTTTTCTTCCTGTATGGGAAGCTTTTCAAAATCTGAAACATTAGTGCAGTGGTTTATGTTAAAAATAACCTTTAAGTTGTTGTCACAAGCGGGTTTTTCTTGTGTTTCTTGTGGATTTGATCTTACATTTTTATTTCAAGTGGCATTAAAAAGTCTTAAAAAGTCTTGAATTTAACTTGCCTTATGCTGTAGGAACCCTGTGTTACCCTCCTATCACCTCCACCTCCTCTTGCCAAGGTAAAAATAGAGTTTTGCTTTTTCATACTCCTTATAAACAGTCCATAGCTGATGATCTACCACAACTGCAGTGTCAGCTTAGGATTTGCGTAAATGAGAGGTTTTAGATTTGTTTGGGATGAGTTCACAGTTAGATTCCCATGGCGTCCACATGGTTTCATCATCAGAACATTTGTCTTTTTTTTAGGCATGTATGAATAATTTTTGTAATGATAACTATTTAAAGATAAACTGTTCCCAGTGCCTTGCAAAGATACCCATAGTCCTGAATTTGTCACATATTAACCATGAACCTTGTATGTGCTGAAGTCAGATGAGCAATTGCAATGTAATTTTGAATCTGTTTAACTGCAACAGTGTCTTTATGTTATTGTACATACATCCAGGCAGTAAGAGGTTAAGGTTTACTATTAATCATGAAGGCGACAGAGCAGAAAAAAGAAGAAGATGACTCCAGTCAGATATTAACAAAATCAATTCTATTAGACTTACATGAATAGTTTGTAATGGAAAAATAACTACCTAACATCCTTCACTGTGAAACACGGTGGTGGCAGCAGTATCATGTGGTGGGAATCCTTTTCTTCAGGAGGGAAAGGGAAGCTGGGTGTATAGAGCTTTACTATTACATGTAACCTTTACACTTCTCAGCCTCTTTAGTGCAGTTATTGTTTCTTATTCACTGATTAATACACATCAGCTTTCTGTCTGCCCTAACGCTACTTGAGAAATGCAGTGCTGGGGTCCATAGATGCGGGAATTTCTGACTTCTGTATTCATAATAAATGACTGTTTGATAAAATTAACCAAAAGACACTTGATGAGTTTATACTTATGTCTACTAATAGACAGAAAATATCCTTTAGAATAATCACTGCTGCAACATTTTATGATGGTTATTTTGAAACTCAGTCTAGTGTCAGAATAACTGGGATGTTAGGCTGATGTTGGATAAGCTCCTTCCAACAGTTCAAGAGTTTAGATAGCCAGGCAAAGCATAAGAGAAACCAAACCTTTGGAAGCTTTTATTCAGGGGTGATACTGTATTGTAAACTGGTGAGAAGAGATGTGAACATTCAGCTGCTGCTTTTGGAAGGAAGCATTAGGAATCACAGGGGGCCATAGCATATCAACATGCAGCCTGTCAGAGTCTCTGCTGCTTATGTAACACCAACCTTAAAACAAAAACTCAGCACTTTCTCCTCACTAACAACCTAGAGCCTGCTGACAAGAAGGCCTCTTTTTGTAGTTGGAGGTCTGCAAAAACCTTTGGTATTTGCCTCTTTTTCTGTGTCTAGTTAACATCCCAAGGTGATTTATATGTATGAATGTGGCATTGATTTACAGACCGCGAAACCAGAGGCAGGGCTCTAATTGGCTGCTTTCAAAATTCATACATCCATACTGTCAGTAATCCTCATCAGCTCCAGGAAAGCAGTAACACCATATATTTTTCACCAGAGTTTGAAACAGACGCAAATCCAATATCGACACCACCTCTGGTGGAAAATCATCTTGAAGACAGCAACAAACAGTCTGGAGAGATCCGTTCTGGGTATATAGTGACATTTCCCCCTCACCCTGGGTTTTGATTCAGTGACATTGTCTGAAATAGTTACTGCTTGCTCTGTGCAGTCTTTGACAAATTCAATGGCTGGAAGGCTGGAGTGCGATTATTGATTTCTTTTAAATGAAAGAGTGTCCTTGGGGAGTGTCCTGCTGTTCTTTGGTTGCTAGAGTAGAAGCAGGGGGTAGAAGTTCATATCAGTCCTTTAACTCATGTAACCTCATTATACAGGCTTTGATAGAGAGCAGGCATCTTGTAAAGGTGATTCACGTTCATGAGTCCCAGGGGATGGTGGCCATATTTTACCAGCTGCTATTCTGTCTCCAGGGCATGTTTTTTAGCAAGAGTTACTGTGTATAGTCACATTACAAATTTGAGAAAATCAGGGACAATTATTTCACAGCAGCGAGGTCACCTGTTTTTTAATTAGCCTGATTTATTGGATTGAGAGAACCCTTCAGCTTCAATAACTGCTTAGTTTGTTATTTTCTCAAGCGCTTTAAATGTTTTAACCTAATGCGTGTTCCTTTAAATAGTCTCTTATTTTACAGAAAAGGTTGTGAAAAGAGTAGTTATACACTTCTCAATGTTCTTGCTTTTTTTTTCTTTAATTTACATCTAAACGTTCCTCCTAACAAACAAATTTCACGTCAGACAAATAGATTTGAAAAATGCAAAATAGATTAATGCAAATGCAGTTTCTAAAGAATGTATTAAGGTAAAATTTGTTTTTTACTCCCTCTTAAATCACAAATTAATTGTTATTTAGCAACTTTTTTGGGTTAACCGTTCAGCGCCTACTGCCAACAACTGCGCTTGATTCATACAGCCCTTTAGGAGTAAAAGTCACTTAAATAGAACTTGTTTGAAAGTAACATGAAGTAGGCCAAACAGCAGCTAAGTAATGCACATCCTGTCATGACCTTAAAAGAATCTTATCAATTAAATCATTGACTTATTTATATGGAAACAAATCAACTTTTTAATTTTTTGAAACCCAACGAAAGCAAAATGAAAACAGATTGAAAGAACCTGAACAATGTTGAACTATCCCAGAATTGTCTGGCTTGCTTAAATTACTCCAAGAAAAGCCATACCATGCTGTCAATGAGATCAACCAAAAACTCAAGAAATGCAGACCACACTTATGCTGGTTAAGAACAGTGTTCATTATTTAACTGTAAAAAAAGAGACTGGACAAAATTGTATCTATGGTAGAGTTTTGCTTAATCCACTGCTGGAAAATAAGAATATTTGCCTGTTTAAAGTTGTTGAAATAGTGTAATGATTATCACTACAAAGTCTTGTATACAGTCCCTACTCTATATCGTGAAGGCACTCCTATCACAGAGTGAATTTGGCTTTTCCCAAAACAAATGAAAACAACAATAGATTTGAAAACGTTCTTTAGTTTTTTTCCTAGTTGTATTAGGCAGATCATAGCTTAAATGTATAGTGGAGGATTTTTTTGAGAATTTGAAAAAGACCGCCTTCCTGCAAAATGCACATGCAATAACGCTGTACCTCGGCTTCCTGAGAGGCACCATTAAACACGTGCAAGAGCATGGATGAGCCATTCTTCTCTTGCACTTCTGTTTAAAAAGTTTCTGTTTACATCGGGCCCATACAAGTATGCTTTTCAAAGAAGATTTTGCAGTTTTTCTGACTATGTTAGACTCACCACTGAGTGAAATGCCGATGAACTTGTCTTATGTGTAAACATATCACCAGAGTGGACTTAATAATTAGGGAGGACCAATTATTTTGATGATCCACCTGGAAAAAGAACATCCTTTACTATACCTTTTAAAAAGAAGAATGCAAAACATCTAAGTTTGAATACTTATAGCTATGCTCAAAATTAAAACTTTCATAAAAAAGTATAAATTTAAGCTTGTTTAAAGTTTTTCATCTATATATATACTTATGAACTTATTGTGAATAACAAAAGGTCACTGTGGGGATTACCTTTTATTCCTTTCCTAAAAAAAATAACCATTTTGTATGTATAATTACAAAAAGGAAGCAAAGCAAAGATTAGAGTATTTTAAAGGTTTCATTTGGAGAAGCTTTTAAATGGTTGTTTGATTGTAAATCGGGTTGACATTAAAGGTAGGGAAGGTGCTTGAAAATGGTTCTTGTTTCAAATTAAATTTTAAAAGTCAGTGAAACAGGCCTGTTTTGCTTGATATGCATGCAATGAATTATTGAATGACAGGGCATAACCTTTTTTAGAGGCCATGCTTTTTCAAAAATCCTGTACATAACCATTTTAGACTCATTGTTAGTTCTTTTGGAAATGCAGTTGTTGATGGAAAGTTTTGGTAGAGCCGTTATTAGTTTTAGGGTGCTATCACTTTCAGATGACCATTTAGTTTAATCCATTTAATCATAATTTTCTGATCTCCTACGCAGCTTTTATGTTATAGTAAGGACATTAGCGTAGGCTCTGACAAATTCTATAAGCAGTTGATTTGTTTTTACCTACTTAATACCTGAGTATCTTAACTTCAGTAAGATGTTTGCTTTCTTTTAAAGAATTTCTTTATTTTACTCATTAATTCACCAAGGCTAAAAGTTAAGTCTGATCCGGCACTTAGAGCAAGCAAAAGCCATACAATCCCTGATCTCAAAACCTCACCATGTTTAATACAAATTTGGCAAATTTTATTTCCACTACCTACCGTTCTAAGCTCCTGTCCACTTCACCTTTCACATGATCAACAGTAAGCACACTATCCAGGGTAGAAAGTAGCTCTGGACTGCTTTTACTGAATGAACCAATCCCAGATATTGTCTTTGGGGATGGAAACACATGATGATGTAGTACAGCCTAAAAGAAAGGAACTACAAAAACAAATTTACACAAATTTTGTGCATGGCTGTAGCTGTCCCCTTATATAAAACTAAAACATATGAAGTGAGAACATGTATGCAGAATACATGTGAAAAAAAAATTTTTGTCCTGTCATGCAAAAGATTGTGGGCAACCATATACTCCTACGTGTCGAATAAGAACTTTCCCTTTGCTAACTGAAGTATCAATAGGAAGCATCCTGCTTCCTCCTTCCTACCTCCCTCCTTCCCACCAGTGTCAAGCACTTAAAAGTACTTATTTAGTAACCGCAAACATATTTCTGCTTTTGCTTAAGAGTCCTCACAGAGTTGCCCAAATTGGATGGACCCCATGTTTTATTAACCCCTCAAAACCCACTGGCCGTTTTAAAGCGTTTACAAATAATAACTCAGAATGCATGAAAATTACACCGGTAAAATGTTTACCTATAGACATGTTAGAGATCGTTGGAAAGCTTAGAGTCTCCACAATTCAACCAACAAGTTCATTTCATGGACATAACAAGCACCAAAGCACAATTATAGCATCATGTCGAAATGTAGAAAGCAGCCACAACAAGCAAGCATGTCTTTATTTCTGCTGTTCAAAAAGGGCAGAATTTAGAGAATAAAAAGCAACTCTTTGTTTGAACAGATGCAGCTTGGTAGCGATGCAGCTTGGGTGTTTTACTCACCCTAGTTTTCATGTATATATTCAAAACTAGAAGGTGGTAGCTTTGAATAACATATCAGACATGTAATTTGGGCAGAAATGACACAAGTTCCTCAGTTATTTGCTTTTCTATTGGTATGCAAAATAAGAATTTCCCAGAGAAATGAAGGTGGATATTAGAGGTTAGTATTCCTGACCTTTATGTAAACAATCACCCAATTCAAACATGTCTTTGATCTAAAAAGTCTCAAGCTCCAAATCCTCATGGGCGGTGTCCTGCAACTTTTGAAATGCTCCAAGTATAGGATTCGTACCAGAGGTTCACTGTTGCTTTTTGAGGTTATTTACCCATTTAACTCAGGTGTACAGGTAAAGGCCTACATCTAAAAGTTGCAGGATAGCCCTTGAGGGCCCTTGAGTTTGACAAAACATTTGAGTCAATCATAATATATTTAAGCTTGTCTATTTGAGTAAAAGAAGAGGTCTGCTTTGGTCTCTCCTTTGAATTAACTTTCCAATGAACCTAGATAAATTTTAATTGAAGAAGGTTGAAGGTGTTTTTAAATTAATACG
The DNA here is from genome assembly GCA_018398635.1 of Cyprinodon brontotheroides. NCBI lineage: Eukaryota > Metazoa > Chordata > Actinopteri > Cyprinodontiformes > Cyprinodontidae > Cyprinodon > Cyprinodon brontotheroides. The sequence continues at coordinate 855,243 of JAGKQL010000001.1, read as the reverse complement.
ACATGAACTTTGTATAATATTTTTAACTGAATTTTACAGAAACAATATAAAACTGTTTTCTGTCAGTGGGCTTTATGTGGTAGGAAAGAGTACAACAACAAAGTTCCTTTGGTCAGCCACACCTCAAGAAAGTGTTGGCCTATTCATTATTTCAAACGGTGTGATGCTGTGGCTAATCTTTTCAGTATTGATCTGTCGGGGAAGACTGCTGGAAGTTGTGCCAGTCTTTTAAAGTCAGGTCCAACCCTATCAATGCACTCCTTTGGGAAACTGCTGGACAGTATGCTGGATCATTTAAGCAGGTAAAGTTGGTGTATTTTGATATTTATGTGGGCCCTAATGTTGGAGAGATCTATGCTGGTTTTCCTTCTAGGGTAGTATCTACTCAAATAAGAGCAACAGTGAATCTTTGGGGACACACAACACCGACCATTGGCATCTTTATGTCCAGCTGTGTAGGTCAAAGCAGTGACAAACAAAAAGTTTGCTTCCCTGAGAGGAAGTTGCTTCGCCGTCCTTCGAGGCTGAAGGAGAAAGTGATCTAGACTGAAGGCGAGCAGGATCAGTAACACTTGTTCCTCCCTTGTCTGTCCTCTGGGGCCTTTGTCCCCACAGCCCCCGCATTCAGGCCTATCGGCTGGTTGACGCAGCAGGGTGTGTTTTTAGCTCCTGCAATATAGAATCAGACAAGCTTGTCAGAGGATCTTGCTCTGTAGTATTGAACTGACAGGATGGCCTGACCCGCCTGTCAGAGCCAAGTTTCACAGACTCACTGTCTGTCAGACTCTGACAATACAAAGACAGTGACTGATGAATACCTGAATGTCTCTGCTCTTCTAAAACTACAACTTTTATATGTAATGTTCACAACACAGCATTTTACTGTACGGTGTTTCATATTCTAAATTCAGACTCACCCTGAGACTCGTCTTTTACCCTGCATTTATCATCAAACTTAGAAATGACAACCAAACAGACTGACCCTGCGGTGAGGGATTTATTTTTGTCATTTATTTATTGACTGATGCAATGTGACAGCTATGGACAAGTTTGGAGATCATGTAAAATGTTTCCTGATCATCATTTAGAATAATTTACCTGTGAGCTTATACATAGTGAGGTTCAAAACATTTACCAGTTAGTGAATCACTGTATTACTGTATATTAATACATTACTGGTAATACAGTCTCACAAAATGTAATAAAAGATTTATAGAAAAGGATATTTTATTAACCTTTATACTGCCATTAGATGTGTTTTGGAGGTTTTCAAGAACCATGATTGTTGATGATATGGTTTTACTGGATGTTTAAAATGGCAAAAGTCAAGAGAATTTTAGAATGTAAAAAAAGAAAAGAGAAAGAAGAAGAAGAAAAAGAGATACACTTGGCTGCAGGGTTGGAAACTTAAGCAGTGGGAAAATAAAGTAACTACACACACAGATGTGGCAAAAGATGAATCTATCAATGGCTACACACTGAAAGGTCAAAAATCCTCAGAAATAAAACAAGCCTTAATGGAAACAACCAATAGGGTTCCCGCATTTTCGTAACGCTCATTCAAAGACTTAAGGTCCATATTAGCCAAAATTAGCATTCAAATTTTTTGTTTAGAGTGCATATGTCCTGAAAAAACCATTTCACCTTTCACTGCCTTTCTCTCGCCTCTTAGCTAATGTGTGCTCAAAATGCTCAGTTTGAAAAGCATTCCCCTTATGATGTCCAAAAGCGAGGAAATAAGCTGCCCAGGGCAGGTTGTAGCAGCTTTTGATGGCCAGCCTTATGGCCTTCATCCACAATGTACATTATTCAGTGTTCGGTGGCTGTCTTTACAGAGCTCTGCCTACTTTGTCAAGGTTGTGTGGGAGCACAACCTTCAGGAGGATGGGGCACATGGTGAAAGCCAAAACAGCTTCGCTTTGGAGAAGGCTGAATGAGGACTTTTTTGGTAAAAGCCATCAAGTATTAGGTCCTGGGAAAAAAAATTTATTTAGAAAAATGTTTTAGTATTGATCTTACACGTGTAAGCATTTGGAAAGCAATGCACCATCTGTTGCTCAGTAAATATTGGGTTGAGAGATGTTTAAATAAATGGCATCATAATGAAAGTTAACTTTCATTTTGATATGGAAATATTTTTAATCAAAGTAGACATAAGAAAAGTTAATCTGCCGTTATTGACTGATAATAAACTTAGAACAAAACTCCTACTCTAAAAAGGAAAAACACCTTGTACCCTTTGTTTTCAACAAAAAAAAAACCCAAAAACATTTGTTTGAAAGACATTGTTTTCATCCTAATACAGTGAAAGTAATTGAGAAATGTGTTTACATTTAGACCTTTCAGTGAATTGATTTCATGACATACGGCAAGTAAATGGCCATGGAAGGACCTCGTTTATTTAATTAGAATAGTGGCAGTCAGGTCCTCAGGTCAGTTCATATTCATCATCCAACTGAGCCAGTAGCAAGACAAGGAGAAGTGTTTCACTGAAGTGTGTACGGGTGATTGATCTGTTTACCTCCTAAATCACTGAGGCTGAGAGCTGCAGTGCACGCTAGCTCTCACAGAGTAGTGACCAAACAGTCAGTTCGACAAAACTCAGGCATAGGTCTATTTCTCCTACTTAACTATGTTGCAAGCCTGATTCTACCTTTGCTGCTATTTGTTCTTGCTTTCTGGGAAGGAGGGCGTATTAGAGTTGGATAGATTGAGTGGGTGTTGGCAAGTGCCATGTGTTGCAGCTAAGCTCTTGACCTGTCATAACCAAGTTGCGTTATGTGTGAGATCGGACAGCCAGGCAGGGTTCTGCTGGCACGTTTGGGATTTGCAGCTATCAGCAGGAGAGATCTGCACTGCAGAGGCAGTAAGAAGAGGGTGGAAACAGACTGTAAGTGAGCCAGGAAGAATGGGCTAATAGCCAAAAATAATCTCCATGGGAGGTGGGTCATATACAATAAGCAGCTTTTAGGGTACAAGCATATTAAAATTTTGCTTTCAGCAAGCACAGGCAGTGAGGACATAGGATATTTATTTATCTGTACCTTTTGTCTGAGCGAAGCTTAATGCACATGTTATTGGGTGAAACATGACAGCAGTTGTTTTTAAAAAGTCAGAGGATAGCTGTAGCAATGCGTATATAAATCTTCATAACACTCTTTCCTATAAAAGCACTCTTTTCCTGTTGGTAGAAATTACAATTAATTCATAAAAACAATTCAATTTTATAACCACATCATCAAAACTATTTTTTTTTTTTTAGTTAATCACTGGAATTTCTAGGAATTGTGCAGAATAACAGTATTTGTCTTATTGAAACAAAATAGTATAAACAATTATTGTTTTGCTAAGACCTTAACGGTCCAAAATAGATAATTATTTACATCTGGTTTAGTAACACATCACAACCAGATGTATCATTAACACACACACACATCATATACAAACTGTATGTATATACACACACACACACACACACACACGTATATATATATATATATATATATATATATATATATATATATATATAGAGAGAGAGAGAGAGAGTCATATATATATTTTTATTAACCAGGGCATGAACCAAACATTAATCACCATGATCAGCCTGATTTAAAATGAAATGAACCGATTAACACACTCACCATAAACACAGGGCAGGTGCCGACCCACGGTTTTGCGATAGCCAACTTCGCTGTGTGTTTGAGAAGTGGTGCGCTCTGCTCCTCATCTATCGTTAACAACTGCCAGCCTGCTAGGTAACAGCTTTTTCTGCTCTTTTCCAAATAACAGTCTATACACAACATTCCACCCCCTCATTCATAAAAAAATCTGGGGGACATTTTTGGGGACTGCTTTAGCCTGAAACAGGTGGTCAAAAATGGGGACTTCTGGTCACTTTGTACTATATATCCTTGGTGTGACCTTTTGCAGGATACCTTTGATGATGAGCTGATGAGTATGTTTACATTACAGTATTTATTTTCAACTATTTACCTTTTTTGCTGCTGTAACACTAGAATTTCCCCACTGTGGGAAAATAAAGAGATTTTCTATTCTACTATATTCTATTCTATGAAGACAAGATCACAGTGACAATTTAGAAAGTACATTGTTTTCATGAACATTTACTAATTGTTTTCAAATAGCGTGTAATCTCTGAGGCTATTTTTATTTTTATTTTTTTCAAATTTTCTTAGCTCAGCCAGTCAATCATCCAGCTCCATCACACTGATTAGTTCAGCATCATTCCGCTTTTGCTCATCAGCAGTCACAGCTGATAGAAGTATCGTTATTCACAGTTGGTGTGTGAGGGGTGAAGTGGAACTAATGTTCTAGCTGAGGCGGTACATAGATTTATATTGTTGCCTCGCACGGACTTTCCGCTAGTTGATTAAAATGACTTTTGACTTGATTCTACCAAAATGCAGGCCTCCCTTTGAATGGTCTGTATTCTCTCTCTCTGACCGATTTATGAAGTGTAATGGCCTCATATTTAGCTTTGTGCAGTTTACCCCAAACTTTCCATTTTAAGATACTGATATGAATTGTGGTGTGTAAGATGTTATAAAACCTTGTAATAATAAAACATAATCATGTGAAAACCTTTTTCCCTATTCTGTCTTTTTGACGGCCTCCACAGAGGCCTCCACAGAGCAGATTAATTTATACCTCAACCAAATGACACACATGCTGATTTATGATCTAATTCTACATTGGACATTCAAAGAAAATTGATTGGCCTGCTGGATCACCTAAATTTGCAAGACATTTGTGAATGATATGTGACAAAATGTAAAGGGGCATGCCGTGACTTTTGAGCAGTAATCAGAGAAGCTGCAAATAATAAAGTATGATTGTTTCTGCATGTAGATATTTGTTAATTTTTCGCTACTGTGGTAGCTTCAGTATGTTGTTTTGGCTGATCAATATAATTTCTATTGCCATATCACTATGTCAGCTGGAAATGCCATACTGGGGCCCTGAGCGTGCCTGGGTGGGCTGATTGGATTGGCCCAAGGTTGCATTCGGAAGATTAAGCTATGGTGCATTACGGAGAAGTGATCGGAGCAGCAGGATGTGGGAATGGTTCCCAGAAAAGACAAAAACCGGGCAGCACGGACATGAAATGACCTTCAGGATAAGAATAGAACAAATTACTCTCATCCTTTTATTTTCCCACTGCTGAGGGGGCTTCTTTGTTAATCATTTCATAGTAAATGCAGACTGAATCATTTATCATTGTTGCAAAATGGCTCTTTGTTCTTGCATGGTTATTTTGCAAAGATATGATAGGAATACTGAAACAGTACAGAAGAATTACAATACATTTTATGTTTATTGGTAGCAACAAGTCTAATAAATTCCAACTTGTATTTGAATTCATTTTGTAGCCCATATGAGCCAGAAAAATAGCATTAGAGTTTAAAGGGGGAGTGAATTTGTGATGAAATGAACAGACAAGGTCAAACACAGCCCTTTCAGGGAGAATCAGTCGCTTTATCTGCCATAATGGATGAAATGGTTTGTAGCTAAAGAAAACAAATAACAAAACAAACAGAAAAGACCTGAGTCACTATTGTTTTGAAGATCAGGCTTAATGATGAGATATTTTATTCAGCTTAGCTTCACAGGTCACCTATAGGTTGTGTATGTTGAATAGATCAACATTAGAGATTGTTGATCTTGTGTCACGAAGCATCATATGTATAATTATTTTAAAGACACAGTCTTGAATAATGTTCATACAGAGGGCGCCCAGTTTTGAATGAAAATACTTTCAATGAGGCCGCTGCTTGATTAAGTAATGAAGGTAAATTATCTCTTCATTGTGCATAATAGACACTTTTTTAGCATTGCTCTGATGTAAATTAGAATCACTTTTATCTATATGAATCTAGTTTAACTTCTCAGTATTTCAGTCAGGTGCATTCAGCAGAGATGAATCAGCTAATAGTCTCCTGTGGCATCCTTCCAAAAAGTTAAAAGGCGGTATGTCCCTGATATGGTTTAATATATGATGGGATGCCACAGGAGATTAATGGATCGTATTAAAAACCTGCTATGAAACAAAACAAATGCCTTTTTTTCCTGTTACTGGTGAAATGCAGTTGATTCACAGTCATAAAACATTATCAAGTAATATATACTCAAATATTCCTCACCAAAAGTTTTAGCATTCTCTTCAGTATTTATTTATTTACATTCGCATTGATGGTTAAGATATCTCCTAATTCATCATTTCCACCAATATGTTAAAAAGATACATAGCCTGTCTTAGGCTGTCCTCAATCTTTTATTATTAATTTCATTAATTTGTTTGCTTACTTTTTTTTACATGAAAAAAAAAATCATTTTTATCTATAGTTGAATTTAAAAGTGGGAAACCTGTCAGCTAGTTCAAGGGCTGAGGACAACATAATAACCTTGGTAAGCAGATAAGTGATGCAGCTACCACAGTGTGTGTATTTGGGATTATAGAAACCAGGATTTACTGAAGACATATAGAGGCTGTTAAGTTTTTAACAGGGAAAATAGAAAAGTGAGGAGGCGCTGTGTGAGTGTTTTTGTTGGTGTCTATGAATATACATGCCACCAGCAGCCCTTCTATAGGAGAGGAGATGATCTTGGATTAGATATCAGATCTGTCCTTTTTCGTCCTCTGTTTGGCTGCTGCCTTTCAGGCTGATTCTCATATTTTTAACTCAGACATCTGATTGATTTCCTTCAAGTTCATGTGAAGCACAGCAGTAGTTATTCTCATCTAAATTGTGGAGCAGGAAACTTACAATTTCAGTATTTACTTTTGGCTTAGTTGCTAAAGTTATTAGCCTTACTAAAAGTCTGCCGTTTCTTGTAAAAGTCTCACCTTTTTTCATTTAATAAGGTTTTATCTACAAACTAAAGGTGTTTTATTGGAATATCATGTAAACCATCAACATACGGTACTGCATAGTTGTGAAGTCAACGGAACGGGATGAAGGGTTTTCTTTTTTGGTGGCAAATAAAGGTGGAAGGTCTCAATGTTCATTTATTTTATATCATCCATCCATCTTCTCTCGTTTATTACATAAGGGTCGCAGTGAGGCAAGTGCCTATCTTCAGCAGTCTGTTGGCGTAAGGTGGGGTAAAGCCTAGATAGGTCGGCAGTCTGTTGCAGGGCCATTTTGTATCTTGATTGATTCAGACAACCCAGAATTCAATTTATCACTAGAAAAGCACTCAGAGCTGAGGCCACCGCTAAGTAGCTAATTTCTCCTGCGATATTGTAACTTCCACCTTAAGTTAATACCTGTATTTAATGGTAGGTAATCTTTCAAAAATATTGCTGATATTTCCTTGGACTGAGCTGCACCTTTTGTAAAAATGTCATTAAAATCTGTTCATCATTTATTTTATTTAGATGGAAAGAAAATTAAGCTTTTTCCATCTAGATGCAAAGCATATGGACAGATTGTTTTTTTTTTTCCCCCTGAACACACCATGTTCAGGGAAATGTAGTGGGGCCGGCATAATGCTGCAGGGATGATTTTTTTAGCAAGGAAAGGAAAGCCGATCAGTTTTGATGTAGAGATTAAATAAATACAAGGAAATCTTTGAATAGATTGGAAAAGAGTGGGAATATTCAGCTGGAGAAAAATGAAAATACTTGCGGCTGTGGTAACAACAAGGGGGTTCTACAAAGTTTTCACTCAAGGAAAAATCACCTCCCCAGTTTTCAGACTTTTTTTCTTACTTTTTAATTTTTATATCACTAATAGTCTCTAGTTTGTCTTTTTTTTGTCACAAAAAATAATTAATAAAATATTAAGAAGGGGTTTGTTATGAAAGAATGTGAAAAAGTTCCAATATATACACATTAACAAATAGTGGGCCAGAAATAACTTGAAACTGACCCACTAAAGATCAAAGTTTGGTCTTTTTATAGCGAAATGGGTTGCATAATATTCTACAAATTATGGATGAATTAACTGCTAATTTGGATAAGATTCAACCCTGCGTATTTGTTAATAGACCCTACCAAAATGCTGGGTGAAATTACTAATAAGCGTAATTTTGTGTGCGAGGGCAATGGACCAGTATACAGTAGGGCAGTGGGAGGTTTAAAACCTTTAGTGACTAAACAAAAAAGACCTGAACAGAAACAGAACAGAACACGGGCTGCTGTGGATCCTGCGGACATGCAGCGGCTGCAGGGGGGAATTGGGGCGACACCCATCACTGGTAGTCTGGTTTGTGGGAGAAACACAGGTAAATGACCACAATAATCTAACAGAAGATGATTATCTGTGAGTCACCCGCCTGTTTTAACAGTTCAGTCCATCTTCTCCACGCGCCCAGAGTGTCCCCGATGCAGCAGCCCCACGAGCAGACACAGGAGTCCGGCAGGTCAGGAAACAGTCCAGAACCGCATGATTCCGGTGAGATCCAGGAGTGCTGCAGCCCGTTCCGATCCTGCGGGAACAGACAGGAAAGGAACAGAGACAAGACATGGTACTGAGGAGAACTCGGGAACTTTAAACTGGCTCCAACCAAGCCAGGCCTACGGAATCTAAAACTATACCACCCCCTGCTCATACATTGTCTTTTTCTTTTTATTGTTTCACCAGCAACATTTATTTGTTTAATAATAATTTAAATCCCTCATATTGACTCTAACAAATTACAGTACAGTACAGTACAGTACCTACATCTATAAAAAAATACATGCTAAATTTGGTCATATACCATGCAATAAACCAATAAACCCATAAATGATACTGCAAACTAACGAGGCACCCACATTACAAAAAGGAAGATGTTATGTTAATTATGGAACAATTTCAATCAGTTTTATTAAAACAATGCACAAAGGTGTATAACAACTAATAACAGCAACAGGCCAAATGTCAAACTGGTACAAAAAGCTTCTCCTTTGGCTCTTAGCTCCACTGAAGGCAAGTATTCTAATTTGAAGAAACTTTACCAGATCATACTCCTCTCCTGGCATTTCAAAGACTGCTCTCGGAAGAAATCCCCACAAACGTTCACACTGCTGCTTGTATTTAATGTGTAAGATAAAAGAATGCCTTGAAGGAAACATTGATGGCAGGAGGCAGTGTGTCATGGTCCAAAGGCTGTCCAGCAGTGGTGACAGATGGTTAAGATGCATGTAGATCATAGTATATCTCTCTCTTTCTTTCTCTCTGTATCTATCTCTCTCTTTCTGGACCTGCCTTTGGACCTGTCTGTATGACTTGCTATGAAAATGGTCAGTCAGATGCTCCAACTGTGTGAGCTGATGGTGCATAGGGCATGCAGCTTGGCACAGTCATGGGCGTGGTGTGTTCCCAGGTGGAGCTTGTCTTTCCAGGTGATGAGATTAAAGCACAAACAACCAGGTGCTGGGTCAACCGATGCATGTTGGTTTGATGAATTTGGTAAAACATATTGACCCATAGCAGGGATTTCACACAAAAAAAAACCCCAGGTCCCATAAAAATAACCCTACTACCCTAAATATAACTCATAATGGGTGAAGAATGTCATAACCCAGTGTTTGGGTAGATGATGTAACCCAGCATCTTTTATAGTGTGAACTCTTTTCTAAGTTTAGATTTGAGTCATTCTCCAGTCTTTTCCATATATATATCCTTTCTTTTAGTCTAGGGACTAACATGTTCCTTACCTCCTATGTTTGTCCATCCACAGGAGAAGACCGGACCAGAGAGAATGTGGTGGGCTCCACAGATGCTCAATCAACCACTGCAGCTGGGACAGAGTCTGGCCCCAGCAGGCGAAGGCTACACTGTTGCATCAGAGTAACAGCCGTGCAGGTGCGGAAGGCCCTGTGGGGGGTCGCGATGGTGATGTGCGTGTGCTCGTCCTGGGCGGGCTCCACCCAGCTGGCCAAGCTGACCTTTAAGCATTTTGATGCCCCCTTCACGCTCACGTGGTTCGCCACCACTTGGAACTGCCTCTTCTTTCCGGTCTACTACATCGGCCATTTGTGCAAGAGTCCGGAGAGGCAGACGCCCAGGCAGAGATTAAGGTTTGGAGATTTGTGATCTCTAGAAAAATAGATAAACTTCATGTCAAATTTACAAATAGGGTTTTGTTTGACCTTTGTTTTTGTTTTACATCAAAATTTTAACTGAGTGATATTTGAACCCCTAAAACAACTTCAGGAAATGAAAACATAGTATGTGTATGCATAGCCTTTCTGGAAAATAGACTACAGAAACAATGCAGGAAAAAAATTATAGAAATCTGCAAACTAGATCTACTCAACTCTGATTGTACCTATTTCTGAACAGGGCAGTAAAAACTAGTACCAGTACTGAACCAGCAGTATTGGAAACATGTATATTTATTTGTGTTTTAGTATCTTGGAATGTACTTTTCTGTGTGTTTTTATTCCTATTGTGTACAGAACTTTAAATTGTCTTAATATTGAAATGTATCAAATAAACTTGCTTTGCCCTAATATATCTTAAATCAAGCTAATACTTTGGTCAAAAGTTTCACAGTGTTGATTATTACAGGAGATTAATATGGAAGATACAAGATGGAGGGTAATTATAATAATTCTAACCATATTCTGTTCTTTCTTGTCTAAGGATCAGTTTTGGAAAAATATCATAATAAAATATCAGAAGTTCTCAAGATAAAATCAACATATTTTGATTAGTTTTTAGTATTCCTTTATTTAGGTTTTAATCTTGTCACAAATAGTGTACCACTTGCGAGTAAAAAACGGACTAACATTAATCATGAGACACCCCTCATTCCTAATCCACAAAGTGTTTTATCAGTCCACCCTTTAAATCTATAACAGCTTTGACTTCTGTGGGAGGTCTGTCCACACTGCTTTGGAGTGTAAACTATATCGACAATAATATCCAAATTTTGACTCTGTCCTAATCCATAGCGCCTCAATATGACGTTGGTCCACCCTTTACAGCTAATAATAATAATTGAACTTTATTGATCTCACATTGGAGAAATGTACCTCTGCATTTAACCCATCCCTTTGGGGAGCAGTGGGCTGCCCTTGTGCAATTGGGAGCAATTGAGGGTCTAGCTCAGGAACTCAGAGAGTGGAGGCAGTGGGATTCAAACCGGGTACTTGTAACCTTCTTAGAGCACAAGCACACTGCTCTAACACACTAGGCCAACACTCCCCCTAGAATAGCTTCTTCTCTTTTTGGGAGGCTGTCCACAAGGTTAATGAGTGTGTTTCAGGAAATGTTTGACTATTCCTGCAGATGTTGAATGACATGGCCTGGCTCTCAGTCTCGCTCTAATTCCTCCCAAAAGTGTCAAGGCCTGTGCAAGACAGTCAAATTGGGTCTTTATGGACCTTGCTTGTGCCCTGATGCAAAGTCACATTGAAAAGGAAGGAGCCAGCTCCTAAACTGTTCTCACTCAATTGGGAGAATGGTATTGTCAAAAAATGTCTTGGTGTAATGAAACATTCAGAATTCCTTTCACTGGAATTAGGGCAAATTGCAAACTCAAGATAACTTGTCTCATCTGCTCTGGAATACATTGGCGTGCGCTTCACACCACTGCATCCGACACCTTGCATTGCAGCTGGTGATGGATGGCTTGATGCAGTTGCTGGACCATGGAAACCTATTCCATGATTCTCTCTGTTAAATTGAGCTAATCTAAAGGCCCGTAAGTTTTGAAGTGTGTAGCCACTGATGACCTGCAGAAAGTTGTCAACCTTTTCACACTAAACGCTTCAGCATCTGCTGACCCTGCTCTGCCGTTAACATGGGGCTGCAGTCATTCCTAAACACTTCCATTTTCTTGTGATACAGCTGACATTTGGGTGTGGAATATTTAAAATGAGACATTTCCTGACTGGATCTACTGTTATACGGGTGGGATCCAAGTTCCACAGTGGAATTGCCTGAGCTTCTCAGAGTAACCCATTCTATCACAGATACTTCTAACAACAGTCTGCATACCTAGGTGCTTGATTTTATACACCTGTGTACATGGAAGTGATTGGAACAGCTGATTCAATGTGGTTGGATGGGTGAGCAAATACTTTTAGGAATATGCTGATGAAGATTCTCACTCATCAGGTCATAGTCATTCCATTAAGTTTTAAAAACAATCCACTGGACTTGGTTTCCAAGGTTTGAAGATATTTTAGCTTCCCTCCAGGAAGCTTTCTCAACTGACATTTGAATTGAGGGTGTATTTGTTTTGGTCACACTTAAATGTTGGACAGTAGGCCCAGCTCACAGATACTATTATTCATCCCAAGATTTTGTTTTAGCTGATGATTCGTTCTACCCTAGTCCACCCAAACTATCAGGCTGAGCGGGAAAGGTTTTGGAGGACCCAAATGTAGAGACTTAGGAAGAAGGCAGGCAGAGATGAGTTTGCTGATGGGGCCACGATCCAAAGGGCGCGAGGCCAAAAGTCCACAAACAAACACACAGAAAGCCAAAAATCCAGGAGTCAGGGGAAAAAACACATGAGGGGTAAAGAAACAACAAGGAACCAGCAAACAGTAACAGCAGAGGAGGATTATATATGTCAAACAAAACAAAGAATGGGGTAATGAACTGATTGGGAGCAGGTGTGGACAGAAGAATCTAGAAGGGAGCTAGGAGAAGGAGACTGACATAAGAGGGCAACAGAGGGCAAACAAGAAGTACATAAAAAAAAAACTCAAATACAACCAAAAATTAAAATAACACAAGATGGAAATAAAACCAATAAAGTAGAAAACACAGAAAAACATGAATAAAAGTGTAACTGAAAACTCAAAAAGAAAACTTAAATAGAACCAAAAAGGGCAGAATCATGACACAAACTAGTTCAGCTGTGTCTCTAAGGGCCCTACTTTGTGCTTTTGAATACAGTCGTTATTTATGAAATAGTCCAAGTTATTTTAATACACGGAAGCATTTAAGCATTGCAGCCACTACTATACCTATCAAAAACACCAAAAACCATGTTTACTAAGGTGCAAACTCAGAAAACAGCCTTTCACCAGAATCCACACCAAACTGTAGATTTGACATAATGCAGTCTTAGAAGTTCATTTCCCCTGGCATCTACCAAAGTCAGACTTGTCCATGGGAAAGCGAGGCAGGGAAGTCTGACTCATCACTTCCACAATATGTTGATCAGTTTGAATGATAAGATAAAATTGTATTATTTAAAGAAAGTAAGAATTGTTGGGTACCACAGAGTTATTAACAAGTATGTTGCTATGACCTTTTTTCTTCAATACTTCTATCACACAAACTTTCCATCTGTTTCATTAGGAAAAGTGAAATAGACAAATCTTAGTTTAACACTCTAAAGTGTTGTGTGAACTGAAAGGTTTACAGTGAAATTTAAGGCATGTTAGGACGAAAACCCAGAGATAATAAAAAGTGAGGGATTGCAGGAAGCTTAGGGGCCGCAGGTGTTTTCTCCTTTATTGTCCTCATTTTCTGATTTTAATTCATCTTATCTGGTATTACCTCTTTGTGTACAGCACTCTAAGAGAAAAAGCATAAACCTTAAAGTTAATTATTGTTGCTAAAAGGATTTCTTCTTGAAATACTTATTGAAAATCATGTCTTCCTGTTTTTTCACTTAAAATGGACATTGTGCTTTTTCCACTGAGCTTTGTCATCTGTGCTATTTTTGTTTTTAAAAAAAACAAATATAACCTGTTTTAAATTGGTTTCCATAAAATCTTAAAATATGAAACCTGCTACCTAATATGAGAGACATATAACTATGAGACACAAATTTCCACCTTCCCAGAGCTTTTTGAGTTAAAAAACAACCTTTCCTCAGGCAAAGATTATTAGTATAGGCAAGAAGTGAACAGTATTTCATGTAGGAAACAGATATTATTAGGCTCACGTTCACACTGTGCTTTCGGCGAAGTGACCAAATCCATTTTTGGCTCATACAGTATGCAACCTGGATCTGATCTATTCACTGGCAAGTCTGAACAACACAGATCGATTTTTTCCAATGTGACCCAGGCCCCACTTGGCTTATGTGGTCCACGAATCGTCTACAAATCTGATCTTTTCAAAATGCGAAATGTGTCACAACGGCCCGGGTCATATTCATCTGACCTTAATGCCATTAATATCCCACAAAGGTCATCACTAATCTGGGTCTTGCTATGAAGAAGTGGCAAGAAAAGACACCAACCATGGCAGGGCAATGATGTGAGGGCAGTATTTATGTTTAACCATCTTGAAAAGATTTTGTTTCTATGGTTGGGAAGATCGCTAGATGCGCACTCGGCACTGCATCCATGTTTATTTCGTAAACACAGGCAGCTTGCCTGTGATGTCATTGTGTTCTCTACTGTGCATGTGGGACTTACTTGCGTTTGTAAGACTACAGTTCACACAGAGTCACGCCACAAGTTATATATTTAATGTGAGCGGCAGCACAAAAATGGTTACAAAAAATCTGGTCGGTAAAGGGCTGCAGTGTGAACGTAGCCATAAATTCAAAGGGTGGATGATAGACACCTGGCTTCACTCACTCAGGCCAATAATCTCTATCCAATCAGCTTTTATGGGCTCTATGCCCAACTCCACTACTTCCAGAACTTAATGCAGGTCTTTTGTTTTCTGTCTCTTTCTACTGGATGAGCTGATTTATCCAGGTGTGCCTGACCTCAGTAACCATGGCCAGGCACACCTGGATAAATCGGTTCATCCATTAATGAAAGGAAACAAAAGCTGCCTTAAGTTCTGGAAGTAGTGGAGTTGTGCATAGAGCCAATTAAAAAACATTTCCAGCCAGCTCTTCTAAACTTTTTATCCACAAAATGATTTCAGCATTTAAACATGAAGTGCTAATGAAATAAGACATTTTGTTCTCTAATCAACTTTACTTTTACTTTATGCTATTTGATAGGCTATGCCAAGTCCTTGTGTAGTTATTATGTTGTATAACTACTAACGTAAAGAAACTGGCGGTTTCTTCCAAAGTATCCATGATACCCAAATTTTTTTTAAGTTTCTCACATTCTATCTTCAGATCAACAAAAAAATCCATAATTGTGACCTTACATGTTTTTCAAACTGTACAATAAAAATGCAATAGGAGTGATGAGCATTTTGGATTTTGCTCAAAGTAAAAACTGGAGATTCACAGGGTACGGGACCCGTATTTACCAGCTTTGCGAATCTAGAGACTGAGATTTTCTTTCAGGTTTCGGCCTCAACTGCGATATCCAGAAAGCTTCAACAGATTGAACAGAGAGCATCTGCGCCAAACATCATTCTATGCAAAGATTCTCGGTTGGACACAACGGCTTCCATGGACAGCTTGACTTCGCTCTTCTGATCCACAGAAACCCGCAACCGTTCGAATAGCCTGACGCTCACATTTAAAACCGCGCGACGAGTGGAGTTAAAGAAGGCTGCTATTCGTTCTGGTGCCGCTATTTTGGCACATTTAAAAATACGGTTTTGCGACGGACTGGTATCTGGAACATTTAGGACCAGCTTGTTCTGAATCTGTACGACTGAAATACTGATTGTATGCCAGGCTAAGTATTTAGGATTTCAACTGCTTCCGGGAACGTCTAAGACCAATTTATTTTAAGGGGGAATCAGCACCGGCTGCGGTCCGGCGACTTGAAGGTACTAAGCGGGTAACCGCGGGGCGCAATTTGGAACCAGGAAGCTTTTTTTTATCGACCTTCCCTACAGTTTGTTCCTCCACTAATTGGGAAATATGTTTTAAATGAACGTCTTTGCTCTTGAATCTCAACACACTTTATCAACAAACTACAGATAAAATGAAGGCAGAAGATGTCTTTCAGTCTTCAATGCACACACTGTGAGACACACAGGAGCTTCCTTGAAGCTGGGCAACTGCTTTCATTCACAAATAACTGTCTCCATCAACGAGGAATCAGATATTCAATATTTTAATAATCCCAGGGCGAAATTACTTTCGTTACATTACTCTATATGTAATAGAGTGACTATAGGACCAGTTTGATATAACACAATTTCATGCAATATATATAATTAGGGGGTCCCCGCTATCTTGCCATCAGTTTGGGGGTCCTTGGCCTGGAAATCGTTGAAGACCCCAGTTTTAGTAAATTCATGCACTTAATCTTTTTAGTCTCATAAGACATAACTTCCGCTGCACTAATACAGTGTTCTTCATTGCATTTCTTCACAGGGAGTGCTGCAGGTTTTTGGGGATGAGGACTGACCCCCGAGTGTTCTTCACCAAAGGTAGCTCCCATTTGGGCTGCTGTGGATCCTCACCAGCACCTGTACCTGCAGCAGGCCCTCGGGGAGGTAGCACTGAATGTTTCTGCACTTTTTCTGCTGTAACAAGGCCTTACGTCTTTCCATATCTTGGATTGTACTCAGAGACCGCTTTTATGGGGGTCAGGGTGAGTATTCAAACATCAAATCTGTGCTTCTTTATTGAAAAAACAATTGTGTCTGTACAGTAGATAACTGGAAAAGAAAAGCCGTTTAAATTTTCATATTAATATACTGAAAGTGTCTCCTTTTCATGTAAGGGGAGTAATACACAAAATCCCCAAAATGCACTGAACTACTTTTAGAACAGCATCCAGGAGGTTATGTGTAAATCCCTCTCTCTTGGAATCTACTGAATCGGGTGATTCTTATCTTTTAATTCAGTGGTTTCTTGTCTTCATCTTGCATAGTAATGGTTCCTCCTGATACACAATTTTGACAAAGCCATTATCTGTGTAGACAAAAATAGAAAAAGAAGTTGATTTATTTAATTTATGATTAACATAGACAAAGATGTTTCTCCAAAATAAATCTATTCGAGGACTTTCATCACATCAAGCAATTTTCCAGATTCTTTACTTTTTTTAACACATTTTCATCATTTAGGCTAAAAGCTTTTGGGAAAATATGTTGCTCATTATACATTTCTTTTTTAAATTCTTATCTGTAACATTTAAGCATGCAGATAATTAAACAATTTGAATATGAAAGATACAATTTGTAAATATAAAGAGCAGTTTTCAGAGGCCGTTTTTCATTAATGAGAAAAAAAAATCTGCTATTTAAACCAACAAGCCCTTATGCGAAAATATAATTGCCCTTTTGTTAAGTCATGGATTAACATTTTTGATTTGAACCAAGATTAGGTTTGCTGTCTGAATTATATTATTAAGAGATGATTTACCTTGTAGAACTGTGATGATGACAATGTAGGATAAAGATTGGAGAGATTAACATGTCCCCAAACTAATTCATCAACATCTGCAGCCTTAAATGTTTTTTCTGGGCATTGAAGGATTTGGGATTCCAGAAAACTACAGTGAAGATCATTAATACAAATGAAGAAAGCCTGGAACTATATTAAAGTATCCAACGGTCAGTCTATAAAACAACAGCAAAGCACTGCAAGACTCACCTGTTATAGTTACTGTCAGCATTAATCATTTAGCAGTTATGAAGAGAAAAAAATGGCATTTTAAAATGAAATCCACTGCTGCCCAGTTCCCCACACCATCCGTTCCATCAGCTTATTTGCACATCCAGATACACATTCGTCGCCCCTCGATTTTACTTTTGTAAAAAGACATAGAGACAATAGAAAGTGTACTAAACTATAATGTGTTAAGGGTTAATAATAATATTTTCAAGAGATAATAAATGCATTAAAAATCCGTTCTGTTTTATCACTCATGTACTGAATGGGGATCCTATGCTTCTTCCAGGAGCTAACATTTTCAGTTTTGATTTAAACATTAATCTTTGTCTTTCTAGTTTATTTTTTTTCCTTTTGTAATAATATTATTGTATATAGTGTGTAATCTAAAGAAAGAAAACAAAATAAAATGCAGACTCACATGGTTTAATCAGATTTTGCCAGACTGCTCTGAGCATGTCCGATGATGATGTCAGACAAGCTTTGTTTAATGGAGAAAATGCTTATCACATTGTCTCCGAAGCACAATCATAAAAAATGTTTAGTACTATGTGATTTAGCACTTTAGTGATTTAAAGATGGAAATAAGCACTTTTAGTAACATTTAGTGACCTGGATGAATATCTGCTTGCACATGTTCAAATGAGCTGATGAGTACGGATGCGTTCTTCTCCGTTAGCGGATCCGTTCTTCCGTTACGGATGGTGAAACGGCACTCAAGGGAGAACAAAAGGCCAGACTTAGTTGGTGAAATATTGACAACATGCTTATCACATTGATGTCTGTATTTAGGGTAATTATCTGAAACATTTCTGAAAAAAAAAGAAATATGTACTGTAATTAAATTTGAACACAAAATTGTGCATTGACTCTGTAACTTAAAGAGAGTTTAGCCTTTACCTGTTTCCATTGGCATTTTGAAGTAAAGGGACCATGAGATAAAGGGGGCGACCTTCAGCAGCTATAGGCTTTTGTTTGTGCCTCTCATGATTTTGTACAAAACAAGTTGGATACAGTTTATATCAGTGTTCATGAGGTGGCAGTAGTAGAGAGCAGAGTTAGTTTGACAGCATCTTCAATGCACAATGATTGGCTCTAATTCAATCATGTTTCCATTACCAGAAGAGACAAGTGGAGAATGAAAGGTTAAAGGTTGAAGCATGCTCTTCTCCTTTTCCACTGCACACCTCTGGTTTTGTTTACCTCTGCAGTTCTCTCTTGCAGTCGCAGCAAAAACAGAAAGACCAACATCTCATTTCCTCTCACTGTATCCCACTCCCCTCAGCTGCCATGATTAAGTAATGAAACACATCAGAAAGTGACAGCAACAGTTAATGGTGTTAGTCTGCACTTGTACCCCCTCACTTTGCTGCATGATGGTGGGGACTGCAGTGTGTGGGAGTCTGCGGCAGTGCAGAAGCGCTGATCTATTATAGAAAAAAGAGAAAGATGAGCTATTCTAAAGTGGTATGTAGAAACAGGTGTTAGTGATGTTTTAGTGTTGTGGTGCTGCTTAAGATGTTACCAAAGCTTCTTTGGGTTTGTTTGGGCGCAAACAATAGAGCCACATATCATTGTTCTTATTTCAGGATTCAACATTCAGAAACTTTATGTTCTTTTAATAACTTTTTGATTTAATGTTAAATAATGGGAATGTGTCCCAATAATAACTTTTTATTCCTAATATTGCATATTTGAGTGTATACTGATACTGATATTGGTAAATGGCATGTACTTATATAATGCCTTTTTCAAGTCAGGAGACTTGACCAAAGCTTTACACTACATTCATTCACCCATTCACGCACAATACTCTACACACTGATGGTGGCAAGCTACATTGTAGCCACAGCTTTCCCGGGGCTTACATTGACAGAAAGGCCGCTCAGTACACCTTTGACCACCATCAGTAGACAATGCAGGTGAAGTGTCTTGCCCAAGGACTCAACGACACTGAAAGTCGGAGCCGGGGAAGCTTGAACCGCCAACCCTTAGATTTCAGGGCAAACTCCAACGCCACTGTCGATATTGACCCAAAGTACTCATACATACTTCCATTACCATTCTGTAGGCAGACGTTAGCAAAGTCTTGATTAAATGATATACCAAACAGAAATCAATAGTTAATATAAGCAGGTATAAGAACAACAACAGATCAATTTATTTATATATATATGGTTTTTACAGCGAAGAGTTTTATTAGCATGTTAATATCGAAGATTTTAGATACAGGCTGATATATTCAGATAATTGATTATTGCTGATATTATTAGATTGGGGTATTGCCAAAACGTGTTTATGTAATACTTTTAAAACAAAAAACAAAAGCTGACCTTTTAACAGGTTTGTGCATATTATCTGATGCAAACACTTATGTTCTCACAAAAGATGAGGAAAAGATCTCCGAATCACATTAGATTGCACTTATGATGCTTGCTTCCACAGTTTTTGCTCTTGATATTGTCCAAATGCAAGGACTTTGCTTTTGTTATGATAATATGTCACTGAAAAATTTTATGAAATTTTTAAATTGCCTTTTTATTAAACGTCTTTCCTGTAAACATAACTTATGTTTCCCCTTTTAGGCGAAGTACAGGTCTCAAACCTTGAAGGAATACAATGTTCCAGACGATGATATTCCAATCCGGCATGTTGCGAATCCTCTGTCCTCTAGGAATTAAACAAAAAGGCTTTCGAGAAAATAGGAGAATCCGTTTTTCCTAACAGCGATGTGATGTAGACATGCAAAATCACTATGTGGGTTTCAAGAAGAGTTTTAAAATTCTGAGGAATGACTAAAACATCTAACCTTGGCTGAAAGAGACCGACATTACTCATTGGGACTACTCTACCGAAGAGACAGAGAGTATTATATATATACCGTTATCAGCCAAAGAAAACTTGGGCCTTTTATGAGAATCCTCTGAGGATTCCTCTTAAAGACCTCAAATTTAATGCTTGTTTGTTTCTTTGTATTAAATTAAATATTGAAGATTTTTAAGCACTAAATGATCTTTTTTGGTGCATATTGATGCTCATCGATGCAAAGTAAAAAACTTTTAGTCAAACAGTCCAACAATCCCATTTCTCTACACTATTGACTATACATTTCTTTTACATTTGATCCGGTCAGGATCTTGTGTATTTGAAAAATAAAAAAATACTGGATAATCCTGGGGATTAAAAGGAAAGGATACATGGTCCTTTTTAACTACTTCATAAATTAAGTTTGGAAAGGTTTAATTTTTGGGCATGTCTCTACCAATATTGAAAATCAAAAAACCTCACATTTTTTAATTCTACTTTGCAAAACAAAGTTAAAGCTCAGTCAGATTGGAAGGAGAATGAATCCGGAATAGCAAGTACAGGTCGCGGCCAAGACTGTTTAATTGAATTTCTGTCCAATTTTGAGACACATGAATAGCACCTTTCTAAACAACTGGTGTCCATCTCCAGTGGTGACTAGGTGAGGCACGCCCCAAACATAATGCCAGAAACACACAGGATAACTAACCATAACTCTTCAGGCCAACTTACTGAGACCAGTCAACCTCAGATGGGTATTTTTTGGAATGTGAGAGAGCAAGCAGATGTTTGAACCCACTTAGAATTAATGGCTTCTAAGTTTCTGTGGCACCATGCATCCTCACCGATGCCTCAGTTTTGAGATTTTGATCTTCTTTCACTTCACAACTTCCCTCTTTCTTTCTTTGGGTTGTCAAATAAAAACATCCCTATTAAAAACATCTTGTGGTTTGCATTTAACCAAAGGTCAAAGGAGTCCATCTGCTTGCACTCATTGCTCTCAATGTATAACCAAATCTAAAACTGTTTTTTACCGGTATGGAGGAGGTCTCAACTCTATAAGCTCCTGACACGTCACTTGTGCTGAAACCTTTCTCATGGCTGATCCTGCAGGCAAAGTGGCATTTACTAAAGTGAAACGTGCTGCTGTGACTGACAGGCAGCCTGCAGTGCGGAAATAAGCAATTCTGCCAAAAAGAAAAAAAGTGTCTCTGGGCTATGGCCAAGCAAAACACACAGTTCATTTATCTTCCTGACACCCTCCCTAATGCAAGAGCTAATCCACTCCAGCTGGTATGCAACCACGTGCGCAACGCTGACGCCTCTGGTCGCTGTCTCAGTCTGAAAACAAAACATCACAGGCAGAAATGAGGGATGCAGTTGGGGTACATCCAGGACGACTGCAAGCGTTATGAAACAGATGATCTCCTGTATCTTGCAGGCATCTGTAATCATAAAGGCGAGGTGAAGAGGAAATATATGGAACTGCTGGATCCACGGGGCGGTGTGTGTGGTTTGTTCACGATGGCAGCGTAAAGGAATCCAATGTCAGCCATTTAAAAGCTCTTGGGGAAGAGTAAACCTGAGAATCTGTGAAGTGATGGTTGGGATTTAGGAAAATAGGATCCAAAATGATGAGAGATGCCTGCTGAAAGAAGCAGAACTCAGACATTAATTGTAGCTTTTGACCCAATTTTATATATACCATGCCTTAAGATTGCTTCTCTCAAGAGACAAAAATGATTTATGAAAGTTACAATAGTGGTACCACAGACAACAGTAACAGACTTCTCGGATTCTTACTCAGCAAAAGATAAGGTGCTGCCCATCCATCACTAACTGCTGTTAACTTCTTCACAGATAGTAGCAGCTATCTTGGCCATAGCTGGTATCGTCATGATGACCTATGCTGATGGGTTTCACAGCCACCAGTCATCGGCATTACTCTGGTCGTGGCGCCTGCTTCAATGTCAACGCACTCTACAAGGTAAATATCTGTTTTTCATTCAATCCAAATAGCACAGTATTCCCAATTCTAATAGAATTTTGTGATATTTGGGTCCCAGAGAAGTAAAAATTAAAAAATCTTTTATGTTTCCAATCACGGTTTATATATGGAGTCCTTTTTGGTTTGGTATCCAGGTTGCAGATTTCTTTTTAACTCTTTGTTAAAAATAAAATGAATAAAAAATTCTAAAAATCGATTGTAATCCATGTATATGAAATTTGTGGGTAAACAGAGGCCCAATGTTAAGTATGGATCCATGATACAATAGTCCGCGTTTCTATTTAAAAGCCCTAAACAGCACGAACATGGCGGGAATTTTTAGAAAAAAACATGAACTTTAAAGAATATCTAACAGACTCTACCTCAGTCTTTTATTTCAGCAGAATAAGGAATCTAAAGATATAACAGAATCAACAAAAGATATTTCCTACACAATATACATGTACAGTAATCGCTTCCAACATGGCATCTCAGGTTGAACAACTAAGCTGTAGGGTGCATAAGGATTAAAACAGGCTGATTTAGAGCGATTATCCAATAGAAAGGTGAAACATCCCTCCATATGTAGTTTTCAAATAATATTTTCTTCACTGAGTATTTGCAACAAATTAATAATTATACAGATAAGATGATACAGATATTTTTTGATTTATTCAATTTGAACATCTGAACATTCGAAGCATGGTCTGCGCATGTTATTCCACGCCACAACGCCAAGAGGGACAATCACCTAATCTAGAGTTGGGTCTAGATACACCCTAGGCAGTGAGGAAGTGGAAAAAAAAAAGCAAAGGGGGCAGTTTGGAGGGACATGAGGGGCGAAAAACTGATTCCGCGTGGAAAAAAGGCTCCCATTGTTCTCGCGCTCCTTGCTT
>JAGKQL010000001.1:791109-831643 GCA_018398635.1 Cyprinodon brontotheroides | reverse complement strand
TTCCTGCTCCACACGTAAAGCCACTCTGGAGAGAGTTGAGGGGCGCTTTCTGCGATGCGCATTTGTGCACAGACGCCCTCTGGGAGCGCGCACAGACTTCTAGCGCTGTTGAGTTTTGTAGGAGCATCTCCAGAAGGTTTAGATTGTGTAGGCATCCCCGCTCTCTTTTTTGTCTTATTCCCACCATTGGACACCCCACCAGCTGGTCATGGTGCAGCTCTAAACAACAAAGAGGAAGTTAGGAACGACTTTCTACAGATTGTTGCGTTTAATTCCCACCTAGAGATGATGTTCTCTTCAGCGGGGAAGCGCTGCTTCACCATAGAGTCTCTGGTCGGTAAAGAGAGCCCCATGCCAGCCGAGGACCCCATCCGGCCGACGGCGTTAAGTTACTCCAACCCGACGACGGATGCCTTAATGAACGGTTACCAGGGGCCCCCGGCCAGGCCCCTCTACCAGAGCTCGGAGCTGGTGTTCCCGGAGTCGGTAAACCATCCGTCCCTCACCGTGGCCCCGCACCAGCTCGGAGGCTCCCACCTACAGCATCCGCACTTCTTCGGCACGCAGCACCGGGACCCGCTCAACTTCTACCCCTGGGTGTTACGGAACAGATTTTTTGGACACAGATTTCAAGGTATAAGGATCTGCAGAGAGATGGAAAGATTTGGGCTTTGGGATGCTTCTGAAGTCTGCGCGTAAAGATGATGACTCATAAACTAATCATTCTTTTAGAAGGTTG
Source organism: Cyprinodon brontotheroides (assembly GCA_018398635.1). Classification (NCBI taxonomy): domain Eukaryota; kingdom Metazoa; phylum Chordata; class Actinopteri; order Cyprinodontiformes; family Cyprinodontidae; genus Cyprinodon; species Cyprinodon brontotheroides. The sequence goes on along the minus strand of JAGKQL010000001.1, from coordinate 830,904 downwards.
AATCGTTTTTTTTTTAAGGTGAAGGGTTAATATTTATTTGCTTTTTCTTTTTCAAATAAATTGGTAACTTATAAACTGGAATAATGAAACATCGGGCGCTGAGAGTAGAGATGCTTTTTTTTAAAAAAAAAAAAAATCACAGATGAAAATATTCAAGCAAAATATTTCCTGCTAGAGTCATATAAAAAAAAAAACACTGAGAAAATCTAAGCCAATTAATAAAAGCATCGACGAAAAAGGTAATAATGATAATAACTATATAGATTAATATTATATATAGATTAATAGTTTATTACAGCGCCTATATCCATCAAATCTTTCGTTTCATTACTATATATGTGTAAAAAAAAAGTTTCCATATTCTTTTTTCTATTAGTTGATTTATATTTATCATTAAAACTAAAGACATTAAGGTAATTTAGATGGGAGTGCGCAATGCTATAACCCAAAAGGTCATGTGAAAGAAAGAAAAAAGAAACGCTTATTAATGGAAACAATACATTTTTAGAGCGATTTAATTCGCCTAAAATATTTTCAACATTTTCCTGCACTCATGTTTCTTTTAACACTGCTAAGAATTTGGGATTCAATTAAAATTACTGAAGGGTAAAGGGTAGCACTGATTTATTGGCTCAGTTTAGATCGAAATGTGGGGTGAAAATACATTATTTTTATTTTATTTTCCACACAACTTTCATTTATCTTAGGAAAAAAATAGATATTATATATAAAAAAGGATAAATTAATATACCAGAAAGCTTCCAGTTTAAATACAGCTTTAAAATAGGAAAGGTGTGTTTTACCTAATTTGACCACATTCATCCTTTCAGACGAATTTAGCATTTAGACTGAAGAAAACCATTTTCTATGTGAACTAATGGAAGCATTGGGTTATTATGCCCTGACATAATTATGCATTTAAAAAGCAGCTCCGATCAAAAGGAATTACAAAAGTAGAGGTTGAATAGTCCAGGATATTATACCCATTTGATAATAGTTTAAGTTTTAAAAGCACTACTAATGTTTGTGCGATAAATCAAAGATTTTTTTATGTATAGGTTTTTTTTCCCCTCTATATAAATTTTATGTTTTGATTGGGATACATTTTGTAACTCAGCGATATTTAACTCAAGGTGTTTGTTTATTTAGTTGAGGTGTTTTATTTTGACTCTGCCGGCAGGTAATGATGTGTCCCAGGACAGCCTGCTCCTTCACGGCCCTTTCGCCCGGAAACCAAAGCGCATCCGGACGGCCTTCTCTCCGTCTCAGCTGCTGCGTCTGGAGAGAGCCTTCGAGAAGAACCACTATGTGGTGGGAGCCGAGAGGAAGCAGCTGGCCAACAGCCTGAGTCTGAGCGAGACTCAGGTAAATTCATTCCGCACGCGCCGTTAATCCTGCTCCTTTTTTTTATTATTATTATTATTAGTATTATTATTATTAATCATTTTGAGTCAGAACCTACTAAAACATTTATTAAGATATTAAAATCCAGAGTTTATTAAATAATTATGACTTAAATATTTTTTTTAATGTATGTTACTCGAATTAGTGCAATAACATTCAGTATTTTACTAATTTAACAAATTATCTTCAGGCAGATAATCTCTACCGCATCATGATCCCTTAATTCCTTCTGATCACACAAAATAAACATTTTATTTTATCATTACTTCAGTTATAAATACCACAAAATTAAAAAGAACATAATTTCACTCATCCTTGAGAAGGGAATTGATGTGAACCTGAGAGCTCTAAAAGCTGGACAGTTGTGCATTTTTTCAACATGTCTGATACTAAAAAACACATAAAGAATTTTATATAAAACAAAATAAAAAACATTTAATCAGTATTATCTGTGCAGAAAGTACTATAGATTTAAAAGGGTTCGGTTAAGTGTTTCTGTTGTCTTTAAATATGGGAATTTATACTCTAAACATGTACTAAACTCTTGGCTCTCAAATTGATGTCAGGGTTTCAAACTCTGGGGAGACTGATCCCCTGACAGGCTGGGATGGTTTTAAGGAAGATATATTTTTTAAAGCATTCTCCAAAATGTTATACACAGAAAAAAAAAATACAATGCAACAACACCAGAAGCAAATGCCAGTGTCTTCTTATTATTAAAAAGTTGAAAGGGACTTTTTACAGCAAAAATTGCAAAAAGAAAAATAACATGGTTTTATTAACCGATTGTATTTATTTCTAAAATGTCTTCTTTGTAATACCCGGGACCCATCTTTCATCAACAATAATGTTTAGCAGGAAATAATGATGTCTAATAATGGTTTCATCTATATCCATCTATGTGTGGATCTCATTAGAATCTCTCGTTAGATTCTTCAGAATAATTTTAATTTATTCATACAGAGAACAAAAAATGTACATATAAGACAAAACTCTAATCTAAAGTATGATAACATTAAATAGAGCAAAGCAAAAAGCACGCTGAAAAAGGGACTTTTTGGTCCTGTAAATATTCGGGTTAATAATCGGTTTTATGTTGAATTTATTGCAAATGTCCTCGTAAGGGCCTATATTTCAAAATGACACCTTTTTATAAAATGTGTTATTTAGAATTAATTTGTAAATCTATATTCATCAAAAGACAATAAATTTGAATTATCTTACCAAATAAAATTAACAAAATAATTTAAATAGTTTCCCAACTTAACAGATGCAATAATATGTATTTATTAGATGTAAACTTGTGCTTATTTTCTTTGCCTGACCATGTTTAGGTCTTTCTGCATGGAGTTTGCATGTTCTCTCCGTGCAAGTGTGGGTTCTCTCTTGGTACTCCGGCTTCCTCACACAGTCCAAAAACAAGACTGTTAAGTTAATTGGCTTCTCTAGATTCTCCTTGTGTGTGCTTGGTTGAATGTCCAAGGTGTACGCTGCCCAGACTGCCGGAGATAAACCACGGACCTTATGGAATAAGCCGAAGAAGATGGATTGATGTTTACTTGTTTGTCTTAATCAAAGAATGCACAGTAACTGTCTGAACTGGACACTGAGAAATTATTGAAGTCAAACAGCCAGAGCCTGATTTGGTAATGGTGTAACGTTTTATTGAGTTTTACTGAATGATTTTTATAAATTAAAAGCAAAAAAAAAAAGCAAAAAAAAAAGGAAAATAATATATAGTTGCGCATTAGCCTAGTTGAGCAAACTTTAAGAAAATATTAATTCAAAATAAAGCAAAAAAAAAATTATTACTTTTTACTTCAGTTTTGGAATTGAATCAAATATGAGTTGAGTAAAATTTACTAGCTAAACAAAAGTAGATCCTTTTTGATAACAGAAATTTGGTAGTAAAATTTACTTGAGTTTCTGTGTTAAATCAACTCCTCTTAGATTCACCAAGCAATTATATATGGAAAAATGTACTTACCTTTTTCTAAGTAAATGGTACTCCAAATTTTTTTCAGTGCAATAAAATATTTTAAAACCTTAAAAAAAAAGCAATACCATAATAAAAAAGGGCAAACATATAGTACCCTAAATAGGAATATAGAATATAACCTTTAAATATATAAAAAAAATTAACATAATAATGCTAACAGGAATAAAAAATTTCAAATATCATTATATATTTATATAAAAAATATAAAATTATCAGAAAAATTTAGAAAAACCTCTTATTTCCAAAAGTAAAGCATACAATAATAATAAAAAAAAGATAAATTTAAATGTTAAAATAATTTAATTCAAACAAAATGAAGAATACAAAAAATCTGAATTACATAAAAAAAAAAAGTAAATACAAAATCATAATAAACCGGCACTGATAATAATGAGAATTAAGATAAGAAATTATTTAATTCATATTTGAAATAAACGCTATAGGTGTGACAGAAACAAATAGGACTGTCGCTGAAAAATGTTAACATACAGTAACATGCCTTTAAACTTTTGTAATGTCATTTACTTGTATATATATATATATACAACAACTATATATATATATATATATATATATATATATATATATATATATATATATATATATATAGGGGTTGAAGTGTGCAGCCATCAAATGAAGAATTATTCATACAGAAAATATTAGTTAATTAGAAACCAGAGAGACTTTCAGAATATTTGATTTGTTAAATAAAACCACAGCTGGCCTTTTTACTGGAACGTCAGAAAAAGTGTTAAATCAGTGATGAATTAATAAAATGTATATGTACCAAACCAAATGTTCCTTCTGCTCAGGTGAAAGTGTGGTTCCAGAACAGACGGACGAAGTACAAGCGTCAGAAGCTGGAGGAGGAGGGTCCGGACAGCCAGCAGAAGAAGAAGGGGAACCACCACATCAACAGGTGGCGCATCGCCACCAAACAGGCCAGCTCCGAGGACATCGACGTGACCTCAGAGGACTGAAACCCCCAGACAAAGCTGCCCCCACAACACCAGAGGACCAACACTATTTATTATGTAACACTATTATGCATTGTTAGACTCATTAGAGGAAGACTCAAGGATTCCATATGTGATCACGACACGTCTTCATCAAGGTGCTCCTCTCAGTGAGTACAGACGTCCTGCTCTGTGACATCCATGCTAAAGAGCAGTGGACCAGGGGAGATCCTTGCATCATGATGACTGAAGAGGAAAGTCGTACCCAACGGTGGACGGGGCTTGTTTTGTTGTCTTGTTTTTTTTGTACATAGACCAGTAATGAAGGTTGTTTTAACAAGAAGCTCATAGTTTCCATAATTATTTACACCTCACTCTTCAGTCTGTGCACCACGTCCACCATGTCCATTTCATCAGTTTAATAAGAACTACAGCACCGGTGGGCTTGCGTCTTTAACTCACTCAGATGGAAGAAAACAGAAAACATCTTTCAAGTTTAGCTGCGTGAAGGTTGAAGCTCTTCTGCAAATGAAGGTTCCTCCCTGAGAGGCGGGCTGTGAGCAGCTGTGTGTGAACACATGACACATTGAAAGCCCATGTCAGAACAAGTTGAGTCACATCATCAAAGCAGCAGTGCTAGATGATGTCCATTCTTTTGCTGCGTGTAGAACAAGACATGTATGGAAACACATCGAGCACTGCATGTAACGATAAAGGAAGTGGCTTGGAAATAATAAAACTGAGAGAAGTGTCCCATATGCATGGGATATGTAGGTGTATTATTTGGATCGAGATGCTCATGTGTAGGTTTCACTCATCAGTTTACGCTCTCCACTTAAGGCAGTGCATGTGCAGATAGGTGTGAAACATGCTGTTGCAGCGAGGAAAAAAAACAACCTCGTAAAAGCTAGGAGGAACACAAAGCGGTGACTGCAATATGGATTCAGGAGGATCGGATGGATGCATCTTCATTTCTTAAAATACATTTTTCACAGAGTTCTGCATCTTTGTGCAATGAAAGGATATTAATATGTGGTTTTAAAAATTTACATTTGAATAAACCTATAAAAAAAAGTGTTGAAAATTTGTTTTCAGGCTTACAGAATAAAATTCCTTTTATTTTTTAAGTCTTTTTATTAGTAAATTACTTCCTGTAATAATCTAGAAAGGTAAATTAGAGAACAAAGTAGTTCAAGAAACACAGCACACCCGTCAGTGAATTTTGAAAATGTCCTTGAGCTCCATTTGATCCATCATCTTCAAATAGAATAAGGACGGTACCCCTGCAGGGCCAACGAGACATGGGCGTTAACTTGTAAACTGGCCAAACCAATATCACCTAAAATGATCTTCAAAAGTCTAAAATTTATCAATGAGGCTGCAAATTTGGAGGTAAAACGTACCTCTTGGGGAGGAGACCAGTTAACAGCTTAATCTAAACGGATGGAGACAGCCAAGAGTGTGCAGGTGGGGCAGAAATCCAAGAATGAGTCCTGATCGCCGTTTTCCTCATCTATGTAGGGACCAGCACACATATGAAAGCAGAAGCGGTTCTAGAGCAAAGTCACAGTAGGCAGTCATGGAGGCAAAGAATAAAAGAATAAAACAAAAAAATAAATACATAAAAAAAAAAATTGTCAGCACTGACTGAAACCCTGATGGTGGCAGCATCATGCTGTGAGGAATGCTTTCCTCAGCAGTTGACAAGGATGCTGTTCAGTGAAGAAAGCAGAAAGCAAAATAAAGGATTACTCTAGCTGAAGGTGTGAATACAACTGCACTCAAATAGCACATGTGTAAGTAGGACTTAGTATCAGAAAGTGTCTGCTCTGTTATCGACTGGCATGTCGGACATAACAGCAAAACAAATTAATTTAAGGTACAAAGTCATGTTATATGCATATAAAAAGACCAAAATACAGTTGAATTTTATTAAATCAGAAAATATACTCTAAGCATCCACCCTGATACATGTTTTTATCCTCCTTCCTGAGCCTAAATGGAACCCCACCACCGGGCGTAAACAGACATGGCGCCATCTACCTGCAGTACCATAGCATGCCAGATGGTGGCCATTTCTTCAGCTACTATAAAATTCCATACCATGCTATAACACCTGAGAAAACCGAGAAATCAGAGGATAGGGCTAGACATCTTTGCTAACACCAATAGGAGTGTTAGTTTAGGACATGTACTTATGTCTATCAACTTCACAGTGACATTAGAATGCATCCTGAGCTTTAGCTTCAACAGTCAGACTGTTTTCCCAGTGCAACTCAATTTCTATCCCCTTTAAAAAAAAAAAAAAAGTCTTCACCTTTTTAAATGTTATCCTGGACTTTTAGCTTTTTTACTATGCTGGGAGTTCCATATTCACTCGCTTCCATTCCTTCAGTTTGTTGGCCAATTATACGCATGCACAAGGATGTAATCCCAGTTTAACTTGTAATCCCAGATTATATTGTTATGGTAAATATAGACAGAAAGGGTATATTTATTAACAAGCTGAGAAAAAACGCAGCTTAAAGGACAAAATATAACAATACCTCTACAGCAGGATGACATAATTTGTCATAAAAACGTTGTTAGGCAACAAGAGTTAGTTACTGGCGTATGATGTGTCAAATAAGGTGACTATATACCTTTGAGCTGTATAGTTACTTAAAAGGGAAATAGCTGAGTTGCGTGTTATAGAAATGGGTTTAGAAATAGCAACAACTTGAGTAATTTGGACAGAAGAAATAACAGAATATGGTCCCTTATGTATGACCCTGGTGTCTTATTTTGTGAGCCTAATGGCTTAAGTGGGTAAAAACCACTGCAAAATTTGCCCTACCCCTTTTTCTTCTTTTTTTAAAGCTAGGTGCGTCAGGCATTTCGAGGTGTGAAAGGGTCACATGGCTTGTTTTGAGTTTGGCAGGATATCCTATACTCACTGCAGGTGCAAAAATGTGCTGAAAGGATGCACCGGTTATCTAAATAAACAATGTTTTTCTGCAGCTCATGAGTCATGGCTCCGTGACCCTTCTTCTCAAGAAGGTTAGTAAAGACCTGTCAAGTCCCGGTTTGGAAAAGATGAGCACAATTAAAGGGCAGCAGCACCTCTTTGTTGTCTGTTAAGGTAAGAATCACCCTCTCCTCCCTAAACGCTGCGTCTCCTGTAAGCCGAGTCAGCAGGAAGGAGACTGAGCAGGGATTCAGGGTGAGAAACGAGTAACTCTCCAGAGGAGCAGAGAGGTGCAAAAAAGAAGAAGGGGAGGGGAAAGGGGGCCCTGCTGTTGTTACCGAAACAACAATTAGTTTAAGCAAACAACGCTCTAAAAATTCCCAGTAAATCTTCAACAACTGAGATGCTTTACGCAGCTGGTTTATAATCATCTCTGGCTGCCAATGCATCATGTTACAGATACTAAATATATTTAAACTGGAACAAATAAAAAGCAGAATTCAGATACACATTTTTTGGGCCATCGTCCTCCACCAGCACGGCGAGCGGTCTTCTGTCGAACTGCTCTCTCCTGCAGCCTACTGTGCACTGTTCCCACAGCAACCACTCAAACATGCTGATGACAGGGATAACAGCACAAGACAGACTGTTTATATAAGCTAAATGACAATGTAAACATAAAGATTACAGATCTATAAACCGGATAAAAAGTAATTCTTGCATTTATGATTGGATTTTGGCTATAATACCGATCTGTGCAATTCTGTATACTAAAATATCTTTATCAGGACTTTATTCAGCACTAATCTATCATGACGTGCCTTTGTGCTAAACAGACCATAGATGATCACTACTTTTTAAGGTGCACTGTGAGAAATTTCGAGTCCATTACTTTTTCATCCAATAGACATTCGGACACTCATTTAAAATGGCATAACCACTATATAGTGCCCTATATAGTGATCAGGGCGGGGATTCGGACACAGCCATCGTTTTTTGTTTCTTCTGTTATCAGACTCTTCATTTTGTTTAAAACAGTTCAGAGGTCATCAACACCTCAGACAAAGTGATCATTGGAATAAGTCTGGTATGTTTAAGAAAAAAAAACTATGTGATAGGAGTACCGTAGTAAAAGAAATAGTAGAAGCAGATTTTTTTTTCCTCTTATTGCATAAAATCAAACTTGTAATTAACACATCCTTTTTCTTTGTTTTTCTACAGGCCCTAAAAACAGCAATTATCAAAACGGTGTCGAAAAAACCCCAACTTGGACAAGTTAGACCCATCTCAATCCCATTTTTATCAGTAAGATTATTTAAAACAAATGTGTTTTAACAAGTGTTTAAACTACTAAATACATTCCTAACAATCACCATCCATTTAGACAACTTCCAGTCAGATTCCCGCGCTCACCACAGTGCAGAGACCGCTCATATCAAGTTTTTCAGTGACCTCTGCATTAATAGACTGTGAAAAAAACCACAGTGCTGGTATTACTGGACTTGGGTGCAGAATTCAACACTGACATTCACTTAATTTTATTGGAAGGCAGGGAATTTTGGTCTTTGTGATACTGCACTTTACTTGTTTAACACCTGATTGAAGTATTTTTTGTCAGTAGGTAACTTTACATTGGACACTAGAAAATCACGTGGCGTTCCCCGAGTCCATTTAAAATTGGTCCTTGGGACCCACAGTAAGTATCAAATTATATAAATTTGATTTGCTCCTCAGCGGACACCAGACATGGAGCAATGTGGAGTCAACAAGTCATCTCCATGTCATGTATTTGTTCTACCCAGCAACTAAAGCAGGTGAGTCCAATCTTCACCGTGAATTAACCTGTGCAGATTGGACTTACCTGGTTGATAACTGGGTAGATTAGGTACATAACATGGAGATGACTTGTTGACTCCACATTGCCCATGTCTGGCGGACACCAAGGGTAGCAAAGGCCTTTTAAAAACCATTAATTTAAATTAGGTGTGTGGAGGCAGGGAAACACCTAAGACCAAGGCCAGTGGTACTGGAGGAATATGTTTGAGAACTACTGGCTTAAACTCAATAAGGGAAGGTGTCATAAATATGCAGATGACATGCATCTATATATTAGAAACCCATCCAGGCACTGGGTAAATGGTTTGAGAAAAAAAATAAATAAATTTAAGAGTAGATGGATGTTATTGTCCATTTGCTTTTACTTAAGTAATATTCTTGTACATTTTCTGGTTACTCCACCCATCATGAGTTACAGAGATAAAGTTAAATTACACTTTCACATAATAACAGCAGAAAACTTGCTTAGCCTTCCCTTTCCTAACATGAATGTTACCCAATTTAAAGATTAATTTAAGAAGTTTAAGTTAATAAAATTTATGTAAAAAAAATGTTTCTTCTGGGCAAACACTTTTTATTAGTATTTCATTTTATATTTTGAAATACAAAAATTTTCACATCACAGTTTCTCTGAATATGTAATTTTTAAACATTAAATCAAATATTCCGTAATTAAGAAGCCACTTTACATTGTAATTATTTAAACTTACTAAAGTAATTTCTTGGATGACTACTTCCTAATTTCACTTGTGTAAAAAATGTGAAATAGTGGTACTCTTAGTCTACTCACCTCTAAAAGGTAAAAAAAAAAAAAGGAATTCCTTGTAAAATGTAGAGGTGCCTTAGAATGAGCTGACAGCCAATCTCTAACCGAAAACAGTAATGTGACAAATGCTAAACTTCAGTAAAACAGAGACAAAGAGGCAGACATTGAAGTACATTTGTTTATTGTACTTATATTCAACTGAAATAATAGTCAGTTTCTACCAAGCATTTGCTGGTTGTTGCTATCATCACAGTTTTTCTACCTGAGATTCAAGTGTAAAAGAAAAAAAAAGGGGGAAATGCTGAGAAAGCAAATTCTTCCAAGTTTTATTTTTCTGCTTTAAGTCAGAGAAAAATCTTCAGTCAAAAAGTGGCACAACTCTTGGAAAGAAGGAAATGGAATCAGGTTTATATAATTAAAGGCATTTCTGCTTCACATTCATAGCAGAGAAGTGTTTCTGTTTTCATTATACTTTTTAAAAACTTTTCTACAAGTCGGTTTCTCATCAGCGTGAATTTTTGCTTACAGAAAATACAATTGTTTTTTGATACAGATGTTTTTTTTGCTTTTAAGCTGTTATGTTTTACAAGTTAAACAAGTTGCAAAGCCGCCAGAATTATGCAGCTTTTTTTTCAGTTAAGCTTATTTGGCACCGAATATTTGGTAAGTTTCCATGATGTTATGTTCGCTAACATTTGAGGCGTTGTGATGTACATTTAGCTGTCACTGTTACTGCTTATCTAGTGACTATCGTCTCTACTGACATGTATAGTCAGGATCAGCTGCTGTTTTCTGCAAATATATGCTACCTCCTCCACATTCCTTTTCTGGCAGCGTCGGACGGGGTCGACCCACGGAGAGTGAGCGATGGCCAGGAGGGATCCCTCACAGCCCTTTATTGTACGTCAAAATCTTACAATCTGTTGCCATCGCGATCTCTGGCTCGAGCTGATTCACACTGATCTGTGGGAGTCAAAGCACAACCAAAAGGTCAGTCGCACAAGTGAAAATAATACGCACAAGCATTTAGATGCTTGATTTACATTGTTTATGTGTATTTTATAGATGTATCTATATATCATTAACATAAGTTGTGAGATATTCAAACATCTTTAATGCAAGTAGATATATTCTTTAAGGCTTTAACTGTTCTTCATTTGCCACTAATATGCAAAAAGAGCCAATTTGGCAGATTAAAGTCTAATTTGAGGTTTACATCTAATAATATTTGAACCAGAGACAGATGGCTGTTTGGAGTTGGAGGCAGAATCCTTAATCAGACATCTTGCTAGGTGTGAAGTGGGGAAGTGGGACAAATTGAGTAGGCGGGGGGTCCCGGAGAGCAGGGCTTTCTTATTGCTTATTGGGATAGATCTTTTTTTTTTTCCTTTTGCTTTTTCATCTGCTATTCCTGCGAAAGTGCAAAAAGGACTAGTGAGAGAAAAACAGGCTCCTCCGTGGAACGGGAGGCAGCTTTTCACAGGACCGTTGGCGGCACATATGTCTGAAGTTTTTTGCCATATGGCTGTCTGAGCTATTTCCAGTGGTAATTAAATCCTAAACATTTTAAAGCCAGGGCTGGCTGGCTTGTGTCAGCAAGTCACTTGGCAGAGAGAGCACAAAGATGGGGCGAAACGGAGTGAAAAAAAAAAAATGTTACCACGGCCGTTTAATGAGTAGGATGACACGTTCTTAGCCAATGAGGCTAAAGTTAGATCTCGGCCCGTTGGCCTGGATGGCATCAGTGGCAGTGAAAAAAGGCTGGGAGCGGATCAGAACAACACAGGTTACGTCTCAGAGGGCTACGCCTCATTAGAGAAACACTAAGGAATTCAGGAGATGTTAGTGGGAAAACATCAGTCACTGAAATTGAGTCATGGCCAACCCGAACTGAGGGGGTTTTCAATAAAGATTAGATTTTTTTGTTAGATAAAGCACAAAATTAAATCACTTTCTGACCCAGTGTCAAATATAAAATGAAATGAATCTTAAAGTTTGATAATTTCCTTTAATGTTTAAGCAGAATTCCCAGAACAGCTTTAAGCATTTGGTTGGGTAACTCATGAACATTTGATACGTCTGTTATGCGGGTGCATTCTACACTGCACTGGTGAACGTGCTTTCATTTGCCCTTTATTGTCTCTGAGCTCTGTCAAACACAGAAACAAACAAATCTTCACCTGTAGGTTCTGGTAACACTTAAAAACCAAACTGTTGTATCTTTCTAGATCCAAGAGGCTGCAAAGGATCCCTTCAGTGTTTACCACTGAATGAAATGAGACAGAGCTGGCTCACATGTACAAATATCTGGATATTTTGAATTTGTCACCTTCTCTTTTAAGCCTGATGTGGAAAAGCTCGGACAAAGGCTAAAATTGAAGCTGGGTTTTTATGTGCCAGTGTTGAATAATGCTAGAGTCAGTCCATCTTTCTTCTTTGAGGATCAAAACAAACTGAAAAATGTCAACAAATTGTTGTGATTAATATTCATGGTGGGATGGTCTGGTTTGGCACCTCATTAAGTTTTTATTACAGAATTACTTGGTCTACTTCCGGCTAATATCTGCCCTCCAATATCTTTCGCTCACACAATATGCTGCTGGTCTCTGTCCCTTTTTCTTAGAATGAATGGGGCAAAAACAGCCTTTGTTCACGCTCCTCCTTCATGCTGGAACTTGCTTCATAAAACTTTTTAATGAACTGAACTTTTCTCACTGCAAGGTTTTACTTCCAAACTAAAGGCTTTGATTTAACAACATGTACCTTTATTTTTTTTCTTTATCTATGTAGATTAGATTTTTTTTACACGCTGTTACCTCTTAGCAAGGACTCCCTTGAAAAATATATATATTTTTTAATTTTCAAAGAGCACATCCTCGTTAAACAAAGCTGAAACAATAGAATAAGATAAAAAATGCCTTAAATAGATCGCACATAAAAGCATTATTTTAAATAAACTGCAAATAAGTCAGTAGCAGTTTCTTGTGCGTTTGCTCGCCTTATATTTTACCAAAAATCCGCCTGATGAGTGAAAGCAATCCACACGGTGGGCAAAAGGCTCCACTAAACGATCTGCTGGGTTTTGGCTTCACCTCAAAATGGCGGAAAGGTTGTTATGGAGCAAGTCACTGTACTGTATTTACTTTGGAAAGTCCAACAGAGCCACTGGCGTCCCTTGGTCCAACAGATCTTCCAAAGATGCTACCAGTTTAGAGAATCCAGAATCAACGGCTAATGATCAGCTGCTTCTCGCAAAGTTTAAGTTAAGTTGAGGCTAATCTTCCCCAGGGCTGGGGAAAAGGGGGGAAAATACTTTTAATTTCTAATAATGTCACAGTTACTGGCAGTTTTTTACAACATGAAGAAAGAGACTTTGGGGGGAAAAAATGGCAACCACGGGAGAGTTCTGAGTCACAAAGACAAAAAAAAAAACATCTACAGTACATGATTATCAGTTTTTCAGAGAAATCATCTGTGTGATGAGACAGAGGCCGTTTCTCAATTCACAATAACGCGAGTACGGACTGGTGTCCTTGCCAAGCATGTTCTTGAGAAGAACACAGGAAAGTCTGGTCTTGGTGAGAACGGGAGAACGCAGCATAAATATGTTTCAATTGGAACAGAAGCGTACCACTTGCCCGGCTCATCTAGACCTGCATTTCACCTCTTATTATTAATAGTCTCTAGATAATAATACATTTACACTTTTTTTCATTTATTGGGGGAATAATAATGAATACAGACAGATAAAACACAAATCAAATGAACATTTTGCAAAATAAAACCAAAAAATCGCCACCAGAGCCAGCGGTACTTCACACGGCTATGCCAAGAGAGGACTGCTGCAGAAGGGCTGTGGTGAGACCTGGCTGCCATTGGCCTCGGAGGTCCGCATGTTACCATGGTCCTCTCATCTTTGGAAATTGTTTTTTTAATTACGCATTAAATCAGTAAATGAACCATATAGTGATGCTTAAAAGTATAATGTTCTCGCCTCAAATGATCTTAAAACGTACTTTTATTGAACAACAGCAACAGAAAAGAGAAGTTTTAACTTAATACTCTGAGCTCTTTGAGCGCTCCATTGAAACCTGCTGCTGCCGCAGTGCATGCTGGGACAGCTGTCAATCTCAAGACTGGACAAGTCTGCTCTGATGCATACTTGGTAAATAGGGAGGGGTGAGAACAACATCCAGGCACTTTGTCTGTCCCTGGTCTGCTGTTCTTGTGAATTAGAACAGTACTAGGGCTGAGGCTGATGACGTGTCACGAGTACACAAGCACATGAGAACGCACAAGTACACATATTGAGAAACGGCAAAAGTTGCCCCCCCCCCCACTGGAAGACAGCACCTCCATGTATACAAAGATAAACTAATAGTGTTTTAGAGAAGCACATCACACCCACAGTTAACTGTGAAATAAAGAATAAAGTTAGTAAGCTTAGATCTATTGTGTAAAAAACTGATGATCATGTGCTGTGCATGTTTTCTGCAAGGTTTGGAGTAAATTTTGTTGTTTTTTACTTTTAAACATATATCTGAGCCACATCAGCTCTGAACCTATGGGTTGTTGTAACAAGGTACCTGAGACATCTGTGGGAAGAGGCTGATGGCGAGTGGCAGAGCCAGACCAAAGGAAGCCAGACACACCAGGCTGTGGACGGGCAGGACGAGCCTCGGCCGCCTCTGCAAGAGAGGAAGCCTGGGAGGGAAGAAAAAGTTAGGACTCTTTTATTAAAGCAATTTAACTTTGAATAAAATTTTAATCTAAACACCCAGGAAAATTATTAAACAATCGGAAATACTTTCATTCAGTCCCGTTTTCAGAAGATACAGCTAAAGAAAAGCCTGCAATGCATTGCCAGAAGTAAGGACATTTTCTACATTGATTTCCTGCCACAGGATAATCTGCTCTTCAGTGTGTGGGACAGTTCCCTCAGCAGGAGCTTTCTCCTCCACCAGCAACGCCCCCCCATAACAAGGAAAGCAACTGCCTAATGAGGGAGCTCATTAACACATATGGCTGCCATGGTTTAATTAGGCTATGCATGCACGCACGCACACACACACAAACACACACACTAGAGTAGATGCACATCTTGCAGAAGTGCATGATAAAGAGAGAAGTTGCCACATATGTTTAGAAGCAAGTGGTAAGGTAAGGTAGGTCTGGGTGTTCTTTAATAAGGATGAAAAGATGTTATGCCATTAAACCCTTATTGACACAAATTCATCTAATTCTGCTTGCATTTAAATGCTCTATGTAACCCGTAAACAGAACAAGCTCAGGCTGAGGTCTCACTGAGTTTAACTTGCTGCCATTATTAAATAATCCTCAGCCAGCAACCTGACAAATCTGGATAAAACGTTGACATTAAATGTGAAGAAGCTTTTGCAATAGGAAAATATAATGAAATACTGAAAGTATAATTCATTTATGTAAAGTTTTTTTAGGGTAAGCATAGCAAGAGTCCAAATGGATAAAGAGAATTTGGTATCTGGAACACATAGTTGTCAGCTCAGGATCACATTCCAGTAGATCTAAGGCAACATGAATGAAAATTCAGCAGTTTTCATATACATCATTTATTTAACCAGGAGAAAGCTCATTGGGATTGTATCCTTTCTGTCCTTTGTGTGAGTAAGCAAACCCATGGACGCTCAGTATTACCTCAGAGCTTCATGCTCCAAGTATAGTTAGCTTCTTTTACAAAACAGTCGTTGAATTTTTATTTCATTTTAAGGATGTTTATAGGACTTTGTGGTTATATCTATTATGACAGTGGCAATATATTCTGAGATTGATTATAGTGCACAAAATTAGTTTTGGACATCTCCCTTTCTATTCAGAGCTTTTTCACAGACAAAGAAGACACTACTCCTGACTAGTCATGTGGGGGATTGCACCTGAGTCAATGATTCGATGCAATCAACTGGTTTTCCTTAAATAGAAAACTTTGAATCAATTTGAGTGTATGATCTAATGAACTGTAAAGTGCCTTGAGATGACATGTGTTGTTAAATGGCGCTATATAAATAAAACTGAATTGAATTGAATAGTCATGTAATCTCTTATATCCCGCTGCATTTCACCATGACTTATCCAGTGTGTCCAAATCAAGTCTGATCCATCCTTCTATGGTAGTCCCAGTGTCTTTTTGACTAAACTGACCAACAAGTATCTACCTTGTCTGCTTTTATCACACCATGTAGCCACAAGTCACCCTAATATCAGTCAGCCTTTGATGACCTCATTTGGAGGATAGGAAGTTTACCTTTCTAGCCTCCTCACCCATTCAGAGAGTATACACAAAAGCTTAAACTGCACATTTAAGGAGGCTTTTTACACAAGCTATGAACCCAACATACTCTGGCCAACTAGCCTCCCTCCTCTATTGCATGGGATAAGATTATTGTCAATAAAAACATAAGCTTAGGTGTTTGAATTTGTAAATGTAAGTAAATAAGCAGATTTGTAGTTGTTCTTTTTGCAAAAGTACGTGTACAAATCACAAACTTACCAGAACAAATTATAATCACGGGTAAAGAGGTTAGCCTGTAATGCGCCTGAAGGTTGTCTGAACCATAGATGGAATGTTATATCTTTGCTGTTGTTTTCAATGTACGCACAGTACAATGTTCAATCAATGGTTCGTTTTTAAAATAAAATAAAAAAATAAGCTGAACTTTATCTATCTCACAATGGAGAAATTAACTCTGCACAAATGCAATAAAATTGCAATCGGGGGTTTAGGGTCTTGCTCAGTGACCCAGAGTGGCAGCCTGTGGGAGTGGGTTTCAAACTCACAACCTCAGGATTCCAGGCCCTAACCAATAGGCCGCCACTCCACCCAGTTAGTCTTCACTTGGCATTATGCAGACTTTTCGCTGCATTACCACTAAAGGATAAGTGAAACAGCTTTATTAGGTAGTTCCGCTCGGGTAAATTTGCAATTCACACTTGTCTACTTGTCATTTTTACTCGCAAACTTTTTTTTGTTATTTGTCATCATACATTTGGAATTTCTACACTTCAATACGGTTTTTGTAGTTTTGCACTGTTGCAATGTTGCTACTTCTAACTTGTATTTGTGAGTTTTGAATGTGTCTTCTCACAGATTAAACATCTCATGTCACATATGTATGAGTTAAAGGAATAAATAAAAAAATCTTAAATTCTCGTTATTGACTTACATTTACAATTTTGAGCACATGCGCATATGTTTTTATTGACTGCTATCTTACCCCTTACATATGTGTCATGTTATTCCTTAGCTACACAGAGGGACCTAATGAATGACCTGCAGAAAGCTAAACCAAAGTAACAAAGGCTGCCATCAGTAACACACTATGACCAGAGGGACTCAGACCCTGCAGTGCCGGATGTGTCCCTCTGCTAAAGACTGAACTTGTCCAGGCCTGTCTAAAGTTTGCCAGAGAGCATATGGATGATCCAGAAGAGGACTGGGAGAATATCATGTGGTCGGGAGAAACCAAAGTAGATCATTTTGGTTTGAACGCAAGTCTTGGTGTTTGGAGGAAGAATAATGTTAATGCAGGAACACCATACCTACTGTGAAGCATGGGGGTGGCAACATAAGGCTTTGGGGCTTTTTTTCTTCAGAAGGGATGGGATCACTTATCTGTGTAGAAATAATTGAAGACGTAGAGAAACGGTCGCTCCAACCGTTGCATTTCCGAATTCTCCCGAGTGGTGCCTAACTTTACATGAGCAAATAAAGTGAATGGGATTTGTTGTGTATCAAGTGGTCGGAATTGTTGTGGCGGAAGGTTCGCAAGAAAGTTTTATTTTGGCCGGTTTATCAGAAGCATCTTGCTAACTAGTTAGCAACTTAGTGCTAGTACTGTAGGTTCCCAATGGGAAATTACATTGGGACCAAGAAGCACTAAATTGGTGGCTTAGAAACAACACTGTCTAGGAACGCTATGGAAAGCGGAAGAGGAGAGTTTTGAATCGGAGGTCGTGGATGAGTCTCTTCCGTCATACACTTTTTATATAATGGAGGAAAGTGGGGGAAGAAGATGTTGTGGAAAGGGACGCCAGGGTGGCAGAAGCTTGGTTTGGTGTAAAAGGCTTACAGCCGTACGTGTTTGAGCCCTTGCCTTGCAACGCTTGCCAGTTCTTTTAGCTCTACGCCTGCTGAAGACACAGACGTCCATCCCTGTGAACACTGGGACGTAACTCACGGTAAAGTAAATGACTCTTATTTCTTATTTCAACCTTTACATATGTTAGCTGTGACATATGAATCAAGATGCTGACCGAAAAATTTTGATTGACAGATGACCCTTTATAAATGATTGGCCGAATTTAGGTGTACAAGCTGACGTATAACTAACTGGCCGGCATAAGGTAATGAAAAAAACCCCCAACAGATTTTAAGACAGATTTTTTTTTTTTTAAGAAATTTTGGGACAATGTAGTCTGATAAAGGGTACATTTATATACATGTTTAAGCCAGAATGATTTGACCTTTATATATGATTTCCCTACGACTTTAACAGGGCCATGAATGGTGAGATTTTGAATGAGAGAGCATTCAAAGTCACCATTCAAAAATGAATGGTGATCTCAAAACCTCATTACATCAGTGACAACATTGAAGATGAAATGTTGCTGGCTCTCAGCTCAGGTAAGCTGTGTTTTTTGGATCATTGTCATGCTGGGATCATTGTAAAGAGGGAGTGGTTCTATAAAAAGTGTGTGAAGGTCCTTGAGTGGCCAAGCCAGTCTACAGACCTAAATACCATAGAAACATTTGTGGTAGGAGTGAAGGTCAGTGTTGAACAGCAACAGCCCCCAAATATCATAGCTCTAGAGGATGGAAGAATGGTGAAGACCTGGAAACAATTGTCTGACCTCTGTCAATGACAACCAAAGTTATTGAGCTGAACCTTATAAATGACCAAATACTTTAAGGCAAATTGGAGGATGTTCTTTTTCAAGGTGGATCATCAAAATAAGTTGTCCACCGAATTGACAATCACTCTGATGATATGTTTACGTAACGGTGGTGAGTCTGACATTGTGGAAAAATTGAACATCTTCACTTGGAAAGGAAGGTTGTATGAGTGATGCAAACAGCAACTTTTAAACTGAGAATGCAGAAGGAGAAAGCATTCTCTTGCATGCGTCCAATAGGCGTTCCCTCTCGGGAGCTGGTAAAGTGGAGCCAATATTTAAAGTGGAGAGGGTGGGTCTTTTCAAAAAATTAGCTTTTTCCTTTAATTTTGTCAAGAATTCATAAATAATTTCAAAAACTTAGTGTGATTCCTTCTATTTTTTTTCTCTCATGTTGTTTCTTAGTTTAAATTGTAGCCTTGAAACCTCTCTAATCTTACTAAATAATAGGACATCTACAATCAGTGGCTGACTACTTTCTTTTCCTACTGTATAATTGCCAGTGTATGTAGGTTATATTGTTAAAAGGGCCTTGATTTTTTTTTCTAGTATTCATGGTAGAGACCCATATTTTCCATAATGTTTATTAAACACTTGAAAGGTGTTACATTAGTACTCTAAGGTAATTCCTTCATGTTGTCAGGTCCTGAAATACATACTTAAACAGTTATTCTTCTTTAAAACATATTTTTACATTACAACATAAAAAGCTTGTTCCTAAATCTCGTAACCTCAGTACTTTGCCTACATTTTCAGTTGGTCTTCTAAAAAAAAAAAAATTCCCTTAATATACTCATAGCAATGTATGAGAACAGATCTGCTGTCACTCCTCTAAATATGTACTCAACAGAGTAATCCATCACTGAGGGGCCTCCTGGGGGACCCGTCTCTGTCCCCTTGTTCTCGCTTCATTGAGAGCCAGTGAAGGCAAGCTGACATAAAGGAGGTTGAGAACTACACACAAACCTGGTCTATCACTTTTAAGCAGACCCCTACATGCACACTCCTTCTGTCTTTCTCTACCTCCCCGTTCAATTATTCAGGTTACAGGAATCCCAAACACACCTGGAGAACAGGTTGTGCTTTCTGAGCCCGCCCACTCAGAGTGGTTGGGACAAGTGCTGTCAAAGATTCCCAAAGATGTCTAAATTCCTCCATTAGGCTGAAAGAATCCATCGATCGAAGGACTGCTAAATAAACGCGTCAAATCTAAAGGAAAGCATCTAAAGTCCTCCAACTCTGAATATGATAACAGAGGATTTAATTAATGGAAGAGACTTACAGAACAGAGGTTAAGATTTACCTTTCATAGGCCTTTCATAGGTATACTAAACGTTTCTTCTTTTCTATAAGGTAGGTGGAAATAACATCGATTTGTACCCAACAAGAATATGCACAGCCGGTGAAAGGTTTCTTTTGGCCAATTTAAATTTTTCTTTGACGAAAATAACCCTAAAAGGAACAAGTGAATGTGAAAACAAATCTAAAAATGAGATGGGTTTAAATAACAATATCTAAGTAGAAAAAAACGTATCTTCTGGAGCGCTCCGCTTAAGGAAAGAGAGCTTGTGTCCAAAATGTCAGGGTTGGCAGAGATGGAGAGAAGGTCAAGTCAGAGAAGGTCAAGTCAGATGGTCCCCTAACTGTTTGTTACTGTTTGGACCTGTCCTGATTTGAGGATGTGCCAAACCAATCAGTTATGAATGGGTATCAAATAGACTGAATGAAAGCAGGTCAAAGGATGATAAGCAGTAGAATGGGGGAAGCTGTAGGCGTACTTCTTGAGTTACTACAAGATGTACAACCTCACCTGGACCTTCAACTGACCAGTTACTATGAATGAGGGAGATATTGGTTCTGAGAGAGGCTGGTTCCCAGAACCAGAGGTACTGTACGTTGGACACTGTGCTGCTTAAAACAGTAAAGGAAAGTCATGTTGTGGGAGTTCTCAAAAAAAAACAATCGTCATCACCTCAGTCTTGAATGGGTTAAGCTCCAGGTGGTTTTGACCGCATCTGTAGACCAACCAGGTTTACCTTCTAACAGGATGACAACTCTAAGCAATCAATCAGTTCCGTATTTTGTTCTCAATTCATCAAGTTTAATTGTGATTTTAAGGGAGATCCAGTTTTATAAATACAGGGTTAAAATATAATTTTATTTTGTTTTTATTTCAATTCTTCACCAACTTCCAGGCAACATATTAATGATGTTTTTAATTTGAAATGGAAAGCATTAAATGCCAAATAATTAAGTGTTCAACTTTAAAGATTAAGTAAGATTAAGTATTTTTTATTTTATAATTAGTTATTGTATGTTCAACTGTTGGACAATGATTGAGCACTGATTGAGCCAAAATGTGGTTCTACAGATTATTGACACAGAAGCTAAATACAAAACTGTTAGATTTTAATTGTAAACCAAATTTAAAACCATTAATCACTTTACTTCCAGTTTAAAGTTCACTATATTCTGTTGGTCCTTTACAGAAAAAGTAAATATATATAAAAATCAAATGTTAGTGGCTGGGAAATGACAAAATGTAAGCAACATTAAAGGGTATGAAAACGCTGGATACCATAAGGGTTGGTAAAACACGCAGTTATAATTAATTTCCAAACTATATCGGCCAAACTGAAACAGTTAAACACAGCTGAAATAAAGACATTTTATATTTTATGTAATTTTTTTAATTTGAAGTCACCGTAGTCGAAATCTAAAACCAGATAGACTTCTACATTTCCTCAAAAGGTTTGGAGACAGCAACAGAATTAACAAAGGAGGCAATATTAGTGAAAGAAATGTTCTTACTTTTCCAGTACAGCCATAATCATGGGAGGAAGCACCATGATTGGCATGGGCATGACCACTCTGGTCAGGGCAGTCTCCATAAGTGCCTGTAACAAAAATCAGAACTCTTTAAATGTACTGTATTTTACAAAAGTATAGATAATAATAATAACAACAATGATAATATTATCATATTAGCTTTGTTTTTATCTCACAAGCCAAATTGCAAAAAACCAAACCCTTACAGTTTTTTATATTGACAAGTAGAAGTTATTACACTTTTAGTTTGACCAGACAGTCATTTAAAGTTTTATTAGGGGGTTGAAAATACTAATTGAAATAAAATATTCTGTTTCTATGACCTGGTAAAGTAATAATAATAGCATTAACAGTTGTTTTTATACATCTCTATTCAAATACACAGATAGGGGCTTTGCGACTTACATGCTTTGCTGCAACTTTTGACGTCCCCACCACCTGCCCGCTGTCGTCAAGCACCTCGATACCATCAGACAGCTCAGTGTGTCTCATCAGCACCACATTGCAGATATTTGCACTTGCTGTAAAGAAAGAAAATAATGAAAAGGTTCAAAAAATCTCATTGCTGACCAACTCTTATATGAGGTCATGCAATGTGGGGACTGAAAAAGAATAACTGAATGGGAGATACACTGCTTATCAAAGTTTTAAGTTCTGGTACAAAAGTGAAATAATTTGTTTTTACTCCATTGGGTCTTAAAGTTCTAGGTAGATCGCTACAATGCTAACAGAAGGGATTCAGGTGCTCATGGTGAAGGTTATGCTAAATAAGGTGCAACTTCAACTATATATAGCTCTGAATAACATTGTGTAATCTTTCTAGGTTTTGCTTTTGATCTTTGTATATAAAAGAATGTTCCCTCTTTTGTTTTACTTGCTTCCTTCTTGTTTCATGCAAATATGGAATCGGACTGTTAGGAGTTATTCTGAATTTGTATTTTCTCCTTTATCACCTCTATGTCTTTACTTTAATTCCCATCCCTTTTTCTTTTCTCACCTCTTTTTCCATCTCTGTGTCAATTGAATTTTTTCCCCACAAAGCATCTTGTGATTAAGTTTCATTCACAATTACCAAGTGGAGTCTTATAGCAACAGCCATACTGATCCACTTGTAAAAACAAATATGTTGTATGTCATCCAGCAACAAAACATATAAAAAAAGAGAAGGCATTTCTAAATATGCATGTCTCTAAGGGAACAACAGCACATCACTGAGTACTCCCTAGAAATCACATTTTCCTCACACCAACAAAGAGCCCTATAGACATCAAAGGGTGCTTTTAGTTTAATGGCCATATGTTATCAAGCCAAATATTATCCACAATAGACAGCCATGAACCTGACTGGAAAATCTGTACAAAGAAAACCGTTAAAACAGCTTTGGAGCTTGGTCTTATTTATTTCAGTAGCCAAAATGAATACAAATGTATGCCAGTGTAGATAGACCCTTCTTCTTGACTCTAATAGGAAAGAGAAAAAACCATTTTAGAGAGTTTAGTGGTTGTGCCTCAGCCTTTTAATTTAAGACAACAGCATTCAGAGTTATCTTTCCTGTCTCCTACCCGGCAGGTTGCCTTATGAGGTGGATTTAATTAACTGAGGCCATTTAATACATGCTAATTTAGAAAGGACAGATATAATGATTTTGCAAGAAATAAAGAAAAAAAATACAAAAAAAAAGATCAAATTTCAAAACCTGTGTAATTAATACTTAACAAAGCCAATAAAGTAATTGGGAAATTGTATTGATAATTAATTAATCTGTGCAGCTTAATTTTGACATTTTTTTGTAATTATTTAAAATAATTACATTTATGTGCACTCTAATTGTATCTGATAACTATTGGGAGGCTTGTGGATTAGAATTTATTTTTAATGAAGTTCTAAACATCACACATAATGAAAAAACATTTCAAAAGTAAAAGAAATTATTTGCCAAATGTTTGAACTATTGTGGATTTAGCTCCAGGTAAAAGCTTTTTATAATTTATTTGAATGACAGGCAATTCCTTTGATTAGCTTATTACAAAATAAATTCTTGCCTTAAGTAACTAAACACAATCAAATGGGTGAAAA
Source organism: Cyprinodon brontotheroides (assembly GCA_018398635.1). Lineage (NCBI taxonomy): Eukaryota > Metazoa > Chordata > Actinopteri > Cyprinodontiformes > Cyprinodontidae > Cyprinodon > Cyprinodon brontotheroides. The sequence goes on along the minus strand of JAGKQL010000001.1, from coordinate 807,166 downwards.
GTTCAAACGCGACTTTGCTTTCTCTCGCTTCAATTAGCCGCTTTAATTACCTTTTATATGGGCCTGCAAACACAAATAACTGCAACAACAATGCCCAAACTGAAATCAGGTAAATGAGGCCTTGACATAGACGCCACTTTAGGGGTAAATATCCAATTTGTTTTTAGCAGAGTTCCAGCGAAAGCAACCAATTACCAAGCAAAGGCTGCACTGCAGAAAAACCTGTTGATTTAATTAGAAGAGCCGCCACGGCATGGAGGGGGTGGGCGCAGGCAAACAATTTCTACTCATGCCAGCAGCCCGGGGCATTGACACGGGTCTATACCCCTGGGTGCGACAGGGATGCGGAGGTGGCGGCAATCGAAAAATCAGCTTTTGTGGCTCTGCTCTCATCTGAATAAAGCAAGCTCTCAGCACGGCCCCTAACCCCTGCAGAGAGGAAAACGGACAAATAAAAAAGGAAAGAAAACAAAAATAAAGAGAATCGCCCTTCTGGATTTCACACAGAGATGGTTTGATCTCAGAAAAGAACCAGGTTTTCAGCACTACAATGGGCTATAGATGAATCAGAGCCTACATCCTGAAGCTCTGATGTTCTTTTGAGAATAATTATGATGTTATTGTCATTAAAATAATTAAAAACTAAATATAGACTCATACCCCAAGTCAACTTAAAGAATAAAGGTAAAAAGAAACTAACATCATAATTTTAGCTTACCAACGGCAGGGAAGGGACGAACCTCTGCACCAAAAAGCTTGTGGTCGGACTTAATCGATTCGCTTCTGGATTAAAACATTCAGCCCAACCTGGGGATTAAAGCAGGTGTTTACTGTTTGCAATGCTGCTTAACATGTAGAATATGCCTAGGATATTTTAAAACAAGGCTTCCTTTGATAGTTAAAACTCTGCTGAAATTTAAAACCCCAAAGTGTTATAATCAAAGGAGTACGTTTCAGATAACAAAATGACGTGAAAAACCTCAGCCTCCAGCTTTCCCAGCCCAGCGAGGTTGCCACTAGAATGGATGTGTAATTGGGAGGGCTCCTGCCCCCTCCCGGCATGTCGCTTCCTCCCTTCCAGAATCCCTGGATTTTTTTCTTCTGTGCTCGCTTATCGTTGTCAGGGCCTAAGGCCATCAAATGGAATAACACGCCCAGCAGGACCAGTAATTGGCTTTTGAGGTCTTTGTCCAAGATTGAGGTTGCCCCTCAGCCAGACGCATAAGAGGAGACATTATACCTTTTGACGACTGAGGTGATGACATGGAGGTAAGAAAATGAAAATATGTTCGAGGGCTGTGAAGGAAAGCTTTATGCAAAAATTAAACTCCTTTAAAATGGCAGCTTTTATATGAAAAGGAAATAAACACCTGCTTAATGTAAAAAAAAAAATAAAATAGAGAACTGAATTTTAGAATTTAATTTTGTAGGGATGTTGTTGTTTCTACAGGATAACAAAACTAAGTAGGACCATCGTGATCGGCATGTGGATGTGTTGCTGACTGCAGCTCTTAACCACAGGGATCCTTTAAAGCATGTGTCATAATGATGGGGAGAAAATCATGCTAATGAGTAAATGTTAGGGAGGAGGGAGCTTCAGCTACAAGGAAAATAAACTCCTGTAAATTCTGTAACCTTCCTCAGTACCTGTGTGTTTTGCAGACACAGAAGAATCCATCTTGTCTCACTCATGCCTTAACTGTTCAAGAACCAACCGCCAAATGATTGGCCAATCTTATTGCAGCATTAAGCTTTACAGTGGACATACAGCTGCGAAGAAAGTAAGAGCTTCCAAGCCCACAGCCAAACCAAAACAAACGTAGGAGGATGAAGGTGTAGCTGCTGCTCTCTGTTTTATCAGAAACAAGGATTTCATATTTGTTAGAGGAACAAAAAAGAAGCTTCTAATAGATTTCTAGGCATGTTGTTAGGCATGTTGGTAGGCGGTCACTATGCGCTACTCACCCACCCAATCTACTCAGGAAGTCTTGCTGAATCAGAATGTATTGCCAAGTGGGTTTGCACTTACAAGGAATTTGACTCGCAAGGATGGTGCAGACAAATTAGATATATAAAATGACAATGTAGTCCAACCTTTTCCCCAAACGGATAAGATGGGACTGTCACTACTATTGAACAGTACTCCATCTGTACTAGTGGCATGATCCGTACCAGCAGCTCATTTGCTCATGAACAACTAGAAATACATCAAGGGTCACCATCTATTGCTTTTAAGAGAATAGATTGAATCACTACTTACAAAAAAAAACACCTTTAAAAACCCCTCAAACATTTGTTTTCAGTTTCAAATAATTCTTTTTATTTAAAATTTAGTTTTCTGTTTTATCTTTTAGTTTTGGTTTCAAATCGTTTTTCTTTTCAGTTCAAAATGTTTCAGATTTTTTTTCCAGTTTCAAAACAATTTAATTTACAAACATAATGGACCCAATTAAGTTCCATGGAAACGGAGCTAGATCTATTCCTGAGTCCTGATTCTATCTTTTGAAAGAAGAAGGAATTTTTTCTAAGCTTGTCAACCTTTTCTCTTCCAAATCTTCATAAAGTTTTGACTCATTGTTTGACTCATTGTAAATTCTTACACACAGAGTGATGACCAAATTATTACAGGCAGGAAGAGAATGAATTTTAATAATATTTTTTATCCAAAAATATTTCCAGGTATTTGGACATAGTATAAATAAATTAAACATTTTTAGTTACACTAAATTCATGATGACCACCAGTGATGTAGTTAGGACATGATTTTCCTTTTTTTAATTATCCACATGTACAAAAAATTTAAAGTTGATTCACATTTTCAAGGGGATGTGATGTTACCGCACGTTTACATCAAGGGTCCAAAAAAGCTTATGGGCTTTTATATACCTATGCGTAAAGTTATTGGATCAGCATCAACTAGCATTTCTGGGAAGAGGCAGAGAGATGTACAACAGGAACTTACAGCTTATGGACACAGCACTGGTCACCGCATAGCCTTGGAAGAATTTGTAAAATGGTGCAGGCTAAAGAGAGCAAAAGACAAGTAGGAAAATCAACAATACAAAAAGAATCACTTTGAGTATATCAACTGATTTACCTTTGACGCATTGCGGTTGCTGTAGTTGACACAGGCATTGTGACTCTGGTTTAACCACTGGAAAAAGTACAACATGAATAGAAATGAGGGAGAGTCCTAACGGTAGATGTAAAGTTAATTTGTAAGGGTTTGGTATGCTTCCTTATTTCTTTTTTTTTTTTTTTTTTTTTATGACCTAATTAGAGTAAAATGGACGGTCTTTAAACAGAAAAGAGGATAAGATAGAAACACTGGGTTAAACTGATGCTTCAAAAGATGAAAATATTTTGGGTGTCAGTTTAAGGAGCACCTGCCAGAAGATGGTGGAGGCCATCGTTTGATTAGGGAGAAGGAGGCCAACAACCTGCAAACAAAACAATAAAATACAACTTCAGTTTAGATCAAACTAATTTAGATGACTAAGAAACGTAAAAGCCAAATCTTACCACAGGAGTGCCAAATGGGATAAAACCTATAAAAGACAGTCAGTATTATTGCTCTGACAGATAATCCATTGAAAACTTTTTAAAAAATCCCTTTTTCATCTTATGTAGCAATTTAACAAGAGTACAATGGGGAAATCCTACATGTTTTTACCATATTAAAGGCAAAATAAAAATATCTTTAAAAAAACAAACAAAAAAAACACAATGTCACAATGCGTGCATGTGTCAGGCAGCAACGGCTCTGCATAAAAGTTACAACAAAGAAAGAAAGCAATGTTCAAAATCACTTCCTTGGGTGAAGTACCCCAGAATTTTACTTTGGTAACAGTGGCACGGCTTCAATTAATTTTTTTTATCTTAAGTAAAAGCAGAAAATAGAAATCCAGAAATTACTCAAGTAAGATAAAAAAAAAAAGGTTGCTTAAATCCTGAGTTTACATAACATCTGATTTAATGTTTATTATGTAATCAAACAGAGAGTTATTATCTAATTCTGGTATTTCAAAGCTTAAAATAGATCAATCGTTTTAACATAAACTTAGAAACCTTTACCGCGAATAATGTCAGGAAAGGATATTTCACCTGATCTCAAGTAGATCAAGTTACACCTGATGGAGTTACTCCTACTTGAGATAACCTGATCTCAAGTAGATCAAGTGGATCAAGTGGGTGTAGTAAAAGTAGAGATACACCCACAGGAATATGAATTTAGTCGTGGTAAAAAGTACAATAAAGTAACTTTTTTTCTTGTTAAGTGAATGTAACTTGCTACTACCCACCTATGAATGTAACTGCATGTAAACATCATAATTATGCTTTCTTATTTTTCTGTTCAGCATCATGATACAGACTAATCGTGCAGCGGGTCTTGGCAGCCTTCTAGATGGTGATGTGGTTTCTAACGCCGCTGCCTTATAACATCTCAGGCTTTTCTCTATTGACATTTCTTTTTTTTATAGAAGTTACCTGTTTTTTCTATGTATTTGGTACAAGTTTAAATAAAACACCCTTTACTAGTACAATCTGAGTAAATGTTCTCAACCAAACTGACTACAATTTTTTACCTTTGCTTTTTTTAATTCTATAGATTTTTACAGTGCAAATCTGTTGAAGCTATTGTCTGATCTATTCTCTTTTAACTTAAAGAGGTGGACAATAATTCATTATCAATATATTTTACAATATAACTAGTATAAATATATTCTAATAAAGTCTATAATTACAGAATCTATTACTAAATCAAATACAGATTTTATTTAGTTTTATGTGTTTGTTTTTTCAAATCAAATATTTATCAAATGTTATATTGACTGAATGTTTATTAAAACTGTAGAAACCAACCGTCCAAACTTTGAAGAGGCTTTTATTTAGTTTATAGCAATATTAAAATCATATCGCATCGACCAAAACTAATAAATATATTGTGATATACCTATTAAGTATCATCCAGCCCTTCTTACACAGTACTTTAAATATGAACTTAGATTTTGAGCTGTGTTTGCCTATCATCCCTACTAATTAGTCAGGCTAATTAGAGCTGATTTCAAAGGTGGGACCAACAGAATCAGCAGAAAAAGTTTAGAATCAATCAGAAAACTATGGACTTCATGCAAAAATATCTTTAGCTTGAAAGAAAGGCTTTTACAACAGCAAGTTGTTGAAATTTTAACAACATGACCAGGTCTTTCACGATAAACAGTAATTAATAGCATTATTAAAAAGTCGCTCTGTTTCAGCTGCAATCTTGACTGTTATAGTTACAAAAAGCCCAGTTGCATTACGGGTCCGCCTCCCTCTATGATTGGTTTAGTTTGTTTTAGGCTGAAGACTTTATAGATATAGATTCTTACCAGACTGCCTAAACATTCTAACTCAGTCTGCCTGGAAAGGTTAAAACATACAGACAGAAATATTTAGATCAAAACGTATTTATGCTTTTAAAATAGCCTAGTTAAAGTCTGATATTTGGAATTTGTGTCAAGATCTGAAAATGTATGTTTATTTGAGTCTTTCCATCTGACTCTTTTTGATATGTTTCACTAAGAACAGTCAAACATCCCATCCTTTGCCTTGTGGCTTTTACGTTTGCAGTCTGGCATTTCTATGGTTACGAAATGTTAATCATTTATCCAGTTTATTTCTCTTTACAGTAATGCAATACTTAGTGTTGGTATCTTCACATATAACCCAAGCAGATCAGATGCTGTTAACATTCAAGGCGGAGCCGGAACATCTTCAAAAAAAACTTCAGGTTCATGTGGTTTAGGTTTGGGTTTTTTTTTGAGACAGTTGGTCTGAACTGATTAATGGCTGCCACCTTATCTTCTTCAACCACCCTGCTCTCCATCGCTCACTCACACGCTCTGTCTGAATTATCAGAGTTTCTTAAAAAAAAAGAAGGATGAATTAATTATGTTTTAAAACCAAAATACTGCCTTCTCTACACTGCCACCACAAGAGAGAGGTTTTAATCAGCCCCCAGCTGAGTGTGACCTTTTCCAGGCCTGAGACAACCTGAGGAGCACCGCTGAGCCCTGACAGGTCCCAGGGAGCACGACGCCTCCATGTTGGACCACATAACAAGCCCCTAGATCCCACATCCCCCAGGACTTCCACACCGGAGCGTTCTACCTGACATCCGAAATGGCATGAGGATCTTCTCCCCTGTGTCTGGGTGGATGATGGCCTGTAATGAAAGCGAAATCAGGCGATAATGAGGATAAAATGATTCAGGTCTCTGAAGATGACAAGAACTAGTACACAGAAGGGGCAATAAAACCACCTTTATTAAGGTGGAACTACTGCTTCCTAGAAGCTACAAAGAGCCTGGAGTGACCACCATCCTGTTTGTGCTTTTTATTTTGTTTTTTTGTTTCTTTTTCCTAAACCACCGTGTACCTGATATGGTGTAGCATTTAGAACCGCTTCTGAACAGTTATCTCCAGACAATTTTACTACTTTGTGTTTTTCTGAAAAGCTCCTCCCGTCTTAACAGACCACAACTTTAAAAAGAGAAAAAATATCCAGAGCTTTTATTTGTTATTCTTCAACAGTAAATTAATTCTGCCAAAACCAGAATGGATCCAAATATCGATCAAAAGTTTCCATTAGATAAGAACGGATCAAAGTGTTTCTGACAGATTTCAGTTAGTTTATCGATTTGAAACTTAGCAGCTCCAGGTTTTTATGGATAAAGAAACGTGTGTGTAAAAAAAGCTGTCATTATTTGAACAACCTAATATCAGACATGATGTGTTCACAAACCAAAAAATAAATAAATAAATCACGTTTTTGGGGGGCTTTTGGGATGTGGAGGAAGAGACCATAACCCATATATGGGCTGTCACAGGTTCAGGTCCCGGCCCTGCTGACCTTTGCTGAAAGTCTCTTCCTTATGTAACATGTAGATATACATATTCTAAGATAGAAATATAATCATCTGATTCTTTACTGCTGTCTGCAATGTCAACCAATGTAGTAAAAGGCTGAATTGTCAGATTTTTTTCTTCCAATGTGGCCTTGACAAATTCAAAGATTATTAATAAACATGTTACGGTAATTAAAAGGTGCTTAGTGATATAAATCATACTTTTTTGTGCGACTGGTGTCTTAAAGAAGCCTGTTCTAAATTTGGACCTTTTGATTTGTTTTGTTTTTAATCATCACTTTTATAGTTATCTCAATAGGCCCACAAGATATGATAGGATTTCAAATTCATATCATCCAGCCCTAGCATCCAGTCACATAATAATGCGTAAAAAACTTAAACTCCTACCTGCTTTATTTTCTGGGCTTGCCACAGCTGATGAAATGAGAGTGAAAAATTAAAACAGCAGCAACAAACCTTCAAAAGCAGTTTTAGGTTACTGAATGGTACAAAGGGATAATCCAAATAACAAATAATGATTACAAAAACTTATTGATGAATAAACAGAAACACAGTATGTGTGTCATTACCTCTGCATCGGTGACTCCTGGAGGAAGAGTTCCTTGTTTGAAGCCATCCAGCAGCTTAATGCACTCCTGCAGCCGTTTCTGATGTGATCAAAGATTTGAAAGAAGACTTACAGTTAATTTAGGATGATGTATGAGTTGGAGTTAGATCAAGTCTTGCTAAAATCTCCACGTTATTCATCAGTCGACAAAAACATCATATCAAACAGACAATGATCATCTATCTGTCATATGACGACCATCTGCTGCCAAGCAAGACAGCAAAAACCTCTTAGTTTGTACCGGTGGTCTCAGTATTTATCGACATACAGTATCTTACAAAAAAAACCTGAAACACCTCTAATTTATCAACACTTTCAGGGCTTTTAAATGTAAAGGTCTGGATTTTGCACCTAAACCCTCCCGCTGTGAATGGGGACATTTAACGCTGCTCTCCTAGAGGAAGGAAAATATCTCTCCCAGTCCTAAACCTTCATTTTGTTGTTGTATTTATGAGCCGTTCACCCTATGATAATTTTATTTAGGTCTTTCTTTTCCTTCATGCTCCGACTGAGCTCCCTATTCCTACTTAGTAGAAGCAATCCCACAGCATGATGCTGTTACCACCATGTCTCATAATTAGCGATCGATTGATACAGGTTTAAAGGACCAATAAAATTTAGTGTTTTTTACTTTTTCTTTTTCTAAAAAAATTCAACATTTCTATCGATCAAAAGAAAAAAAAAATCCTCTCACAATGGGTCATATACTCAATTAGTTTTCATCAGCAGTCTCAACTTTGAGTACCACTGGTCTAACCAGTGATTTTTTTTTGTTGGGAACTTCTTAAGGGCAACATTTCCTTCTCTTCCACTATCTATAATAGAAACTACAAAAAATTTTTTGCATAAGTCTCTGTTTAAACAAAGAAACATAAACATTGGATTGGATATGAATGGAAAATGTGCTCCGTGTGATCTCAAGTTATGGCTGCTAAATGAACCGATAAATCGGCAAAGGCAGGCATAGATCAGGCCAATTATGAATGGTTTGGTACAGAATTCAGATGGTAGGATAACCTTAGACAATATTATCACAGTATTATGATTACAGCTCTATTTATGAAATGTTTCACAGAAAAAAATAAAATTCTTGCTGAATTGTGGGCTGATCTTCAGCATAAATGCTACAACATACACTTAAGCGCAACAACTCTAAATTCTTTTCATTCTTTTCTGATTTTCCCTTTATTCCCCTGGGATGTTAAATAAATCTTTTTTTATTGTTGTACTTTCTGTTAAGTAACCCACCACAGACAATTACCCTCCATTGTCTGTGAAAGATTCTTTAGAAATACACTTTTACTTAGTCGGTCATAGTTACTTTATTTGTTGCTGCAAGCTATTTTTAGATCACAGTTATGATGCCAAAACGTCTTTCTCCCTTCAAGTTTTTCTCTCCTCTTTAAGTACACATCCCCATTTAGGATTTTTGGCACATGAAGTGCATGGTTACAACTATGGCGGCATTCAGTACTTTCGTCTGTAACTTAAAACTAATTAAACACACAAGCTCAAAGGGAAGGTTGTTGCCACCACCATCACTAAGCCGTCTGCCTCAGTAACGCAGTGGTTTCTGTTACATTAATGCCTAACGATGAAGGGTGGCTTGGTGATTTGGTCAGAACAAAAAATAAGTAAATCTGGAAAAAAAAATACAAAACTGTTCAAAAAAAATCTACCTGGAAAAAAAAATACAATGAAAAACAATTTGTTAAAAAAAAATAATAAACATAAAAAACAATACACACAACACTTTTATTGTTGAAGCATGTTATTTTTCAAAACCAATCAATACACATACAAACATTTCCAGTTCCCATGGTCCCTGAATGCATCAGCTGGGTTGTTCAGCCGCTGTGTTGGCCTGTTAATCATAATTCCACACCCCTGTATTCTGAGTTCCCACCCCCTATGACATAAATTTGAAGTACAAATAAATCAGCTAGTACAAAAAAAAAAAAAAAACAGAATCTGAAAACGTGTTATCAAATTGAATCTCTGTTGAGTTTTATCTTAAAAAATGCTGATACTTAAGGATATAAAGGAACATTTTAGCAGTTCTGAATCTTGATGTCTTAAATCTGGGTTTAAATTGAAACCATGAACTGGCCCATGCTAATACTGATACAAGATAAAAATAAAAAATAAAAAAAACACTAATATTGGGCCAAAATATCGACTGGGTGATGAATTGGTCTACCTTTAACAATAACGTTGAATGATAAATTCCCGCCACACTTTTCAGGATTTCACTACTCAGCAATGTTAAAAGTCTTAGTAATGTTCATCTTCCTTTTGGTTAAAATATCCCAGTAAAATAAACTTTAGTTTGCCGTTAGAATAAACATAAGAGGGATGAAGAACTATCTGTGGCACGTGAGGTCCTTCTATGTAAATCATGATCCTTGTAGTTTGTCTCTTATCACTAGAGCCAAGCTGAGGTGATGTCCTCCTCAGGGGGGATGCAGCGCTCACATCTGCTCCATACATCTGCAGCACATTATTCCTGTAACCAAAGAGCTCTCTTACAGCTTCATTACCCAGAGAGCTCTGGCTCTTAATGCCACAACATGCCAGAGAAAGGGGGTGAATATGACAACAAGCAGAGCAGCCTGTATCCCTTGATCAGTACTTACATCAAAGAAATCATTACATATGCAGATGATGCTATCATCTACTGTACATACATAGGAAGGATATCAAGTGACGTCAAAATGATTCTATGCAATGGACCAAATAATCTGAGCTGTTTATCAGTTATTATTATTGGACTAAAGCGGGACAAAATCAGACCAACCAAACACAGCCAAGTTTTCAACAACTATTTCTGTTATAAATCAACACTATGACGGACCAACCAGATTTAGCCTAAAAACCGTCTAAATGATGTCTGGTGTTGATTGGCTTACATCTTTCTTGCTTACTTCTTAACAAAAAAAAAATGTAGGGATGTATTAAACAAAAACCTACATGGAAACTCCCAACAGCTATGTTAAGGGAGAGAAATTTTTTTTTTGAAAACTATAAAATATCTTGGTGTCCATTTGGATCAAAACCTAAGATTCAAAAACTCACCAAAAAAAACCTCAGTAATCCTATAATTTTTTTTAATTCTTTTTGTCCCGTTCTTCCCGCTTGACACTCAAAACTATAGTTCTATAATATCCAATATATCTTCTTATATACAAAGAAGTGGTTTAACAACTGAAGCATCTTTCAGTTATTTCATAGTGAGATCATGTCTCACATCACTTACCGTTTGTTCAGTATCTCTAAAGCCAGTGAGACATTCACAGTCAGATCTCTCTATGAGATTACTTAGTTCTGAATAATTAATTTGATATAGAAATGTGTAAAATAATCTTTAAAATCAAAACAACATTTCCCCACCCAGATTAAAAATATTTTTCAAACTTTATTCTGAATAAAACGACCTGGATGTGCTGCTGCGCGGCTCACAGAAAGTGCACCATCCTAAAAAGATCCTCAGCTTTTTCATTTAGTCATCAGACACTGGAATCAGCTTCCAGTTAGTCAGAAAATATTTGCCGACTTGAAAACTTCGAAAAACATAAATAAATACTTATTATTAAAATCATCTGAGCCAATAGGCATCAATACAGGTGAAATCTTTTTATAACCTATGCTCTCTTTCTAACTTAAAAACGTTTATCATGTATAAATTAAATGTATTATATTTTAATGCCATTTCATAATATAATGTGTATATAATGTTGTAAACCTGCTCAAGGACTGCAGATGGAAATTAGCAATAGCCGAGTTTGGTACAAAGCATAATTTCTTTGAAAGAATAATGTATTTTGAAAAATGTCCCTAATAAACTAATCATACTAAGAGTTTATGGAAAACTGGTGTTTAATATTGGAAGCTGCTGCCAGACATTCAGTATATTCTAGGTTTTATCAATTGAGCAGTTTAGAATTTCTACACCTTTATTACACCTGAACCTGAACTGCTGTAACTATAAACAGTACAGTCATGCTGTAAGAAAGCTGTCGGCAAAACACAAAACAGATCTCTGCTGAGAGTCACACCATGAGTTCAGGATTAGTCTCTACCTTTATTCGTGTGTAATTTCTTATCGCAGTAGTGTCCTAAATAATTATCAAATATTTTCTTGATAATTTCAACAGTGATTTAAAAGTTTTAACTTTTAGCTTAAGTTCAACAATGAAAAGTTGTTTTAACTAAAATTTTAAAATTTTAAGCACTTACAGTGGATGATTTTCAGACGCTTTTCACAAAAACTAATTGTATATCAATACTAAACAAATACTTGATATTGAAGTTACATAGAAATATTTTCCTATCTATATATTCATTTTTGCCATTGCAATACAGGGGAAGTACCCCCCAACCTCCCACTGCAACCAAACAGTTTGACTGCTGACACGACATCTTGCTGTTCCAGTTACAAACATAGGGCCAGGCTAGAGCTGAACTGCAGGTAGAGCCTGAATTTCCCCCTCCGCTCCAGGTTAGGCAGCACCTCCATCACCTTAACGAAGGACCGGTACGCAAACCTGAGGAACACGCCTCAAGCCGCAGGTACAGGTTTACCTCATGACAGCGTTTTTTTGTCAGAGTTCTGATAATCTTATAAATAGGATCATTCCAATTCAAATCATTGTCTTATTTAGAAATTGATATAGTGATTGAACTTTATTGATCTCACAATGGACATATTAACTCATTAACTCCAATTAACTGTATTTAACCAATCCCCTTGGAGAGCAGTGGGCTGCCACTATGCAGCGCCCGGGGAGCAGTGTGGGGTTAAGAGACCCAGAGTGCAGGCTAGGGGATTGAACCGGGTACTTGCAACCTTCTCACAGCACAAGCTCACTGCTCTAACCTCTAGGCCAACACTCGCCAGTGGACTTCAGGAGGAAGCAGAGGCTCTTGCAAGAGAATGTTCAAATGTATTTAATGTCCTCAGATAGAGAGATATAGCTCTGACTGGGCAAAGTTCAGTACATACATTTACCTTACAAGGGAACCTCCAGGGGAACCAACCCACCCCCTGCATAAAGAACTTTCTCACACTTGAACATTTGATTATTCCCAAGAAGAAGAAAAAAAAAACACAAATTCATCAAGGACATAAATTTTAGCCAAATAAACACTCAGAACAGGTCTCCCTTTCATTGCAAAAGGAGGCTTGTGAACTCATTCTTATCTCTCATGACCCTCCCTTCACTGTTGTCTAGAGTAGGGAGGCAACTGCTTTCTGTCATCCCCACTCTTAACTCCATAACTTAACACCAGCAAACAGACTGGTACAAGACTTCTAAATAATCACCCCTATTTAGGCAGAGAAACGGCACACTCAAAATATTCTATCTGACAAATAGGCCAAGGAAAAATATGCTTCCACATCCCCCAATTTTAATCCTAAATTATTAACTATCAATAACTTGAATAAAGAAATAATTACATACAATTCACTTTAGAGCCGTCATGATTTTATTTTATTTCTTGTTTTATAAATTAAAATCGTTCTTGCTAGAGTAAAAAGCAGAAAAAAACAAAATGGAGATAAAAGCAGGTAGTAAAACAAACAAAACAGCTGGACTACGACCTTAAACTAATAATACCTCAGTTAACAGTTTAACTTCGACAATCAAAGGCAGTTTAGTTTGACTTAAATGAACTCAGGCTACAGAGTTGGCTAGAATCAGCAGAGCCGAGTGGTCTGGGAGGTTGATACACTGACAACAAATCTGTTATGTGTTAAGGTGCCTATCCATTCAGTGATTTATAGACTAACAGAAGGATGTAAAGTCTATTTTCTGAGCTACAGGGAGCCAGTGGAAGGACTTCAGAAGTGGGCTGTTGTGTTCTGCTTTCTTAGTGTTAGTGAGAACATGGGCAGCAGAGTTTTGTTTCAGCTGCAGCTGTCTGGACTTTTTTGGCAAACCTGTGAAGACACTGCTGCAGTAATTGATCCTACTAAAAATAAAATGAGTTTTTCTAGATCCTATTTGGATATTTGTCCTTTAATCCTGGAGATGTTCCTCGGGTGATAAAAAGCTGACTTAGTAACTACCTTAATGTGCCTCTGAATGTTCAGGTCTGAGTTCATCATGTAACCAAGATTACGGCCATATTCAGTGGTTTCTTGCTGTAGTAGCTAAAGATCTAACTAAACATCTAACCAACGCTCTGATTGGTTCATTGTCATCTGGCGACATCGTGATGTAAAGCTGTGTAGGGCTGCAGCTAACGATAGTTTTGCACATTGAGTAATCTGTGGATTATTTTTCATATTAATCAATTAATAATCAAACAACTAAAGATTCTTGAAAGAAGACTTTTTACAAAATTAAACCAGGTGAAACTCCACTTGCGGAGTTCTTTATAAAGCATATTTACAGCCCTTTTTTGTCTTAAATGCAAAATGTTTACATATTTTTTCACAAAGTCTTAGTGTTAGGATAATACTACTACTATACTTACTTACTACTTTGGTTGCAGTTTGTCATTAAAAGACTGATAGTTTCAGTCCATTTTAGTGACAAAAACTCAAAAAGGTTTTAGTCTAGTTTTAGTCAGTTTTATATTGTACTTAAAACCTTTTACAATTTCAAACAACCAGATTCTTCACCAGGCGGCAGCTCTTGCCCTAGATACTACAATTGTTGGGTATAGAGATAACGCCAAGGGCAGCATGTAGATGTTGAATACGAGGCTGACACCAGAATGGAGCCTTGAGGAACACGCATGTGATTTTCTGGTCTCTGATTTAAAGTTTCCAGCTGACACATGGAAGTCCTATCCTTTTGGGTAGATTTAAACCAGTGTAGTGCAGAGAAAGGTAACCTACTTTTCCAGATATTTTTACCTGAAATGTTATTATCTTATTTAACAGAAAAAAGAAGAAAAAACCTGTGAAATAATCAAAAAGCTGCTTTAACTGCACAAGATAACAATTTAAGATACAAATAAAAAGTTAAGAGCACTCACAGAGGCTGATTTGCAGACATTTGCAGCGATAGATAAAATCGCTAGTTAAAACCGGTTTAGCATCTATCAGCCGCTCACCAAAATCAGCAACCATACATTTTTTTCTGATATATCTGGAGTTTTCAGAGCCACAAGAAGTTATTTGGTTCTGCAGCTCAGCTGATGTATATTCAATAACCAACTATTGCCCTGTTTTTTTTTGTTCATACCCCACCACCCAATGGCGTAACGACACAATGTAAGCAACATTATCTGGGTGGCCCACATATGAAGTACAACTACTATGAAGTACTACTTTTATTTAAAAAAATCATCAGGGCAACCATTGGTCCCTAAACTAAACAATTCCTGTAGAAGACAAACACACCCACAGCATCATGCATCCTTTCCCTAACATAACCATAAACATGAGGTCATTTTCACCACTTTTATCCTTTGTTTTTAATCCACTCACACCAGGACTGTTTCCAGCCTCCAAAAGGAATTGCTACCATATCAAAAATGAAACTTGTCATATATGTAAGACTGAGTGGGTCTCTGACAAAAATCTTTTTATGTTTTACCCTATGCCAGCTTGGTGGTCAAAGGCAAAAACAAACAAAGAAAAAAAAAAACATAATGTGGATGACAAATACGTTAAATTCTAGATTTTTTCTGTTAATCATCTTTATCAAATGTTCTGCCCACAATCAGACTTCCATCTAAAAAAACTGACATTTTTATGGATGAGTTGTAGTTTGCATACAGGTGTGCAAATTCTCCTAAGTTAATTTTTACACCTCAAAGCCTGAGTTCATCAAACAAACAGCAAACTGTTTAAACTCCTCATTTATAAGTAACTCTTCCCCAGTCTCTAAAAACAATAGTTATATTGAGCTCCACGTCATAAAAGATAAACCCATGGATGTTAGGAGCCCGAGTACCTCAGACACGAAGAGAGTGCTGGGGTCGATGACGTCCAGGAAGTGCCGGAATCTACCCAGAAACGTTTCCTAAGAGAAAAGGAAAAATGACACCATTTAATTTAGCTGCAAATATTCATTGCAGCAATAAACTTTAACTTCATTTGATTTATTTGAATGTTTATAAAAGGTTCCTAAATGTTGTACGTGTGACAGATTAAACCTGAACACACAAAACACAAGTTAGTAAATGAAAATCTAAGTTTTTCTGTGACTTTGCAGCTGACCTAACTTCATTTTTGCTTGAACTGCCGGCAGCAGATGCAGATTCAGGATTGTTTCTCCTCACAAACAGCCAGAGAGATTCCAGCTGCCTCTCCCAGTGAGCAGCGATATTAGAGCTCGCCAGCTGTTCCCACACACCAGGTGGAGCCTCCTCATTACAGCCGCTGGCAAACTGTTTCCCATCTTCATCTTTTAGACGCCCAAATCCGCTCGCACCGAACGCAATTAATTCTTTAATGACTGCGCCAGGAATACCTTTCAATCACTGATTCATAGGGCTGGCATAAGGAATCATTTAGAGATTCAGGCATAGAAGATACCCCCCCACACTCTTCTGGTTTAATTGCTTTAACTGTTAATTTGGAC
>JAGKQL010000001.1:770700-791001 GCA_018398635.1 Cyprinodon brontotheroides | reverse complement strand
TCCAACTTGTAGAAAACCTAAAGCTCAGATCAAAATGTTTCTCAAAAAGTATTTCCTTAGTTAATAATAATCTAAAATTGAATGTTGTAAGTAAAAACAGCACAAAAAGATCTGGGACACATAACCCAGTATGAAGGTGCAAATATATTGTATTTATGTCAGATAAAAATATCCAACTTAAAAACCTTATTTTAATATTCTTTAGGAAAAAGCTCTAAAAATATACTATTTTGACAGCTGCATGAATTATAATTTTTGTTTTTGTTTTTTTGTTTTTTTTTTGTAAGAAGTTTAAATGTAAGTAGATTTATCCTTCGGCCAGATTTTTCCCATTCATATCCCAATTAAATGTTTTTAACCCTTTATAGGGGACTCAGTGAAAAACTTTGAAAATGAAAAGTTTCAAGCCAAGAGTGTTATTGAAATCCATCACAAGAACTTATTACCTTTGCAATATTGAAAAATATGCATATTTTAATGACCAATGTAATATAAAGAAACAACCATTTACAGTAATATATATATAAAAAGCAAAAAACAACAGCGCCTCTATAAAAAAAAATTCAATAAAGAAAAAGCGCTCAGAGTGAGAGAAACACTTTTTTTGTTATCTCATAACCTTATAGAACAGGGGTGTCAAACTCATTTCCTCTGAGGGCCACATCAGCGTAATTGCTGTCCTTAAGGGCCAGATGTAACTTATAAATGTAACTAAATGTAATGTAAAATAAATGTAACTACTCCTTAATGTTAAATAACTCATTATTTATTATAACTTATTCAAGTGACAATTACAGTTGCATAGAAAACATATGCTTGCTTGTTGCTCTAACACACACGTGTCACACAGCCGCTTCCTACCCAGTCCTCCTCATCGGTCTCTCCCCCTCCACCCGAATCACTATCATTAATATTTTGAAGCATTTCTAAAGCCTGTTTCGCTGTTAGGTTTCTTCTGAACGCCACTTTTTCCATATTAGCCAAAAAGTTCTAGGTAGAATGTTGGTTTCTAGGCAACGGTACCAAACGTATACCAAACGTAAAGAATTTACAATGCAACTAATAGAGCTGTCAAAATGATGGTTGCAGGGGATCGAGGTAGAATTAACCATTTTTATTTTTTACGTTTTACCTTTTATTTAAAAAACTAAGTGAAAATGAAGGAAATATAGAAACAGGAAAAGTCAGTTAACATGAGCAACATAAATTTAATTTTAAATATAGTTCTTTCCCTTTAAAATCTCAGAACCATCAAAATGACGGCTGTGGGAGTTCTAGCGGGCCACATAAAATGACATGGCGGGCCACATCTGGCCCGCGGGCCTTGAGTTTGACACATGTGTTATAGAACATTAATGCTGATACAGGCGCTTACATTTTTTGCTTTTTAACTTAGCTTATTCATTTTTAACTTTTCAATTAGCTTTTTAACTTCTTTCTTAACTTGTTAACTTTTTTTCAACTTAATTTAAAGTAGGTAATATATAGTTCAAGGGCTGATTTAATTGCTCAAATACCAAAACTACATCTACACCCATGTAGTAGTATATTTGCCAATAGGCTGGGTAACAATCTTGTGCTTCTAGATCTCACTGAGTGGGGACTCCATTTGTAAGGGGTATGCAAGGGTTTTAAAAGTGTAACTTGCTCTATAAAGGGCTATAAATGTGATTAGAAAATGTAAAAGTGCCGTTAAATCAAGGATGTATGGGCTTACCAAAACTCATACTTTATGTATTTTGTCTTAAACATTTACCTTATTGATCTTTAACATCTAAGAGAGCACCCCCATGGTTTGAAATGGAAAATAAAGCAAGCATGCCTCTCAATCCTCAAACATATGACTACTGACTTCTAGCTGAAGACCCATCCAGTCTTTACTCATTTACATTTTGGCAATACCTACAGGTGAGATATTAGTTATTTTCAGTGTTTAGCTTCCAACTAACTGTCTTAAATAAATCCGCTCTGGTTAATAACTCTCTTAAAATGACACAGAAATCCTCTCTAAATATTATTCTAAAATAATTCAACAAAATAGTGATTTACCAGTCACACTGAACAGATCTGGGAGGGACCTGAAGCTGTCATTTACTCAATTAGGTTGGAATAAAAATGTGTCAAAACTTGAAAAAAAAAACTCTCTTAAGAAATCAGGTGAGATTATTACAATTTAAGCATCATTACTGGAAACCAATAAGGTTACACAGATGCAGACTTAAGGATATTTCACATTTTTGGAAATGCCAGAGCCTAGAGGATAATCTGCTTCAGAAATAGTAATCTTAGCATAACATAAGTTCTTGTATCAATAAAAAAAGGCAGGGGATATTTTTGAATTCTTCCCCAGACTACATGTGCTTAGTGACCCAGTGCTTAGAGCATGCCAAAGCACACAACTAATTTTAATAGTAATAATAATACTTCAATTCAATCCAGGTGTTTTATATATATAGCGCCAATTCACAACAGATGTTATCTCAAGGCACTTTACAGAGACAATTCAACCAGATCATACAGTCAAATTAATTAAAGGTTTTCTATATGTGGAAAACCAGTTGATAGCATCAATTAATTGACTTGAAGGCAATCCCTTGCACCAAGCATGCTTGTAGCAACAGTGGAGAGAAAAAAACTCCCTTTCAACATGAAGAAACCTCCAGCAGAACCAGGGACAGTGTGAGCGGCCATCTGCTGAGGCCGACTGGGACCCAAGGAGACAGAAGCAGACATACAGAAAGAATGAGGAGATAAATAGGCACTGTCCATCAACTCCTCAGACGACCCCGTCCAAGAAAAAACACAGCCAGGCAGACGAGCTCCGAGCCAGCTCCCATGTCAGAGGATGAAGAGCACATCCAGCCAGTCTCAGCCAGAGAAACAGGACTACACTGAAAAACAGGCCAAGCTCCATGCCAAACAAAAGTGTTGATGGCAGCAGCACAACTGATATATTTCTGCGGGATGACGTCACAGCCAAATAGGAAAAGACCAGATGAAACTACTATGAGAAAAACTAGGTAAGTAGATAAATGGTAGATATGTTCTGTTAAGGGAGGTAAAATGTATTGTTATAAATGTAGTATAAAATACAGTATTATAGAATATCTGAGGCTATGTTTCTACAGATAAAAAGAATTATGCTGTTCTTTGCCTAACAGAAACCTGGCTTAACAGCGAGATTCCAGACTCAGCCTTACAAATGAAAGGTTTTCAGCTTTACAAGTGAACCTACACGTCTGATCAGAGAAAAGGAGGAGGAGGTAAGGTTACTAGCCACTGGTCTGAGCCTAGGAATGTATGACAGTGAAATGTCTGCTGTTCTGTCTGCCATGGGAATTTACTGTTAAGCATTGTTTACATCCCACCGCGAGCTAAAGGAAATGAAGTATCAATGGAGCTGTATGACATTAGCTCGCTGCAGATAAAGGCCTTTATGCGGGGGACTTTAATCATGTGAAAGTGATGGAGACTGCCCAGTTTTTAGCAGTATTTCACCTTTTACCAAAGAGGGAAACTGTCTGGACTGGACGTACACTAACATTAACTATTGGAGTTCTCTGCTTTAACCAGCAGTATGGCTAAGCCACTTCAAAATCCTGCCCTCAAAGTGTCATACAGGTGAAGTGTTTTCTCTGATCTAGTGATGATGATTACTATGAAATAAAAATATTTAAATTCTTAACCAAACTTGTATACTGGGGAATCAGCGGCGTCAGATGAAGGAGTATGCCTTGCAACCGCAGGGTTGTTGGTTCAAGCTCCGGCTTTGTTGTTGTGTTCTTGGTCAAGACACTTCACCCGCATTGTCTATTGATGGTGGTCAGAGGGACTGATGGCGCCACGGTACGACAGCCTTGCTTCTTTCATTGAGCCCCAGGGCAGCTGTGGCTACAATGTAGCTTCCCACCAGCAGTGTATGAATGTGTGTCTGAATGACTGAATGTAAGGTAAAACGCTTTAGTCAAGTCCTCCGACTTGAAAAGGCGCTATACAAGTACAGGCAATTTAACATTTTAACTTTTTAAAAATCACTCTGATTTGTTTTCTTCAGTTTAAAAGAACTTGTACTTTTTACTTTAAGAAAGAAACTACTGGAATTGTGTTTATAACTTGGATCAATTCTATTTTATGAGGCTCATTTTTTTTTTACAAAGTTCCCATTCCTAATTGTTTCATAAAACCTAATTGTGTGTCAGAAGGCTTCAATAAAATATAAAGAACTATAGTTTAATGTTTGCTCCTTTACTGATTGTGCGGTGTCTCCTCTGCTTCCTTTTTGTGCTATCTGTTCACATTCAGATAACAAGTTTCCAGATGATTTCTGGGCTGTCTTTCCACCCCACCTGTCCTTTTATCAACACGTCCCTGTGGGAGATGAAGCCGGAGGCCGACTGACAAGGGTGCGGTGTTTGGCGATGATGTGATATATTTGAACAGCGCTTACCTTTACCTGTTTAAAGAATGAGATGAGTTAGAGGTTGTGCTTGACTTAGAAAGGCAAATAAAGGTATTTCCCCCAATAGGATACAGATGCATACCTCAACGTTGAAAAGCAAAGCTTTCCAGTTCCAGCAGGGTTGATATTATGCTCTCAGTAGAAGGTTTGAGTTCAAAGACAGTTTTGGTTTAATGAAGTGATGATGAAATGTATTCTCCTACCATCAGATCTGTCAAACAAAGCGTTATTTTAAAGGTAAAATATTTTCTAGGCCTGCAAATACAGTCAGGAGTTGTTAGAGGAAGTGGTATACAACCTCACTGAAATACAGTGAGTCTCATATAGTGTGATGTTAGGGTTTATCAGCAGGATTCTACCTGATAATCCTTACATAATGTGTTCAGTGGGTCTTTGTCTATGAAGGTGCCCCCAGCTTTATTGTATGAATCTGCTTCTCTTCTGTTTGATCTTGTTTCCAGTGTGTAGGCTAAGAAATGATTACGAAGTGCATCTTCCATCCACATTTACATGTTTGGCTTTCAGTTATTTTGTTTAATCTGCCTTTCATTCAATGCATTGTTAGTTTAAGGGAAAGGTGTTATTCCAAAATGCCCCAGGGATCCTGGCAGAAGAGCATTCACTTTGTTCTAGTTCCTACTTAAAGTTTCTTCCTGTTAAAGGGGGTTTCCCTTTGCACTGTCACTACACGCAACAACACAATGCAAACGCCTGTCCGTTGTCGCTACATGCTCATCCAGGAAGTAAATGCTGCAGGTTAATAGCTCAATGCAATCTGCTTGGTTTCCTTAGATTCAAACCCTTATAATGAACTGACTCTTTAAAAGGCCTTCAGATGGTACTTGATGATAATTAGCAATATATGCATAAGCTGACTGGAATAGGTTTCTGGTTTCTTTTAAGACCGTTTGAGGATAACTAGTTCTCATGTTCTAAGAACGAGGTCTGAGTTTAAGAACAGGGAAGCAAAGTGCTTCAAGAAATACCTTTTAGCATTAGCTTCCTGATCTCGGCTAACAGGAGGATGACACCCTGGTCTTCTGCATCTCTAGCCCATTTACTTGTCACAAGTGGCTTCATTAAATCTACTGTTTCCATGCTTTCATTTAAAACCAGTATAACGTTCAGCAGCCAACTTCAAATAAAAACATTTTAACCAAACAAGTAGCTTATTGTTAAATGGTCCTTTTTTTGGTCCATATCCTGGTCCAGGGGTTCTCAGTCCTGTTCTTCCAGTACCATTGCCCTGCATGTTTTCTGTGTCTCCTTGGTGCCACACACCGGACTTTAATGAATCAGCCATCTGCAGCATGTTGATGGCTGCTTAGGACTCTGCATATTTGCAACATATATATTAATGCTCTGAACTTCCATATCAATGCATTTTTGCACCACGTTTTTTCTCCCACACTGTTTACATTTGATTACTGCTGCACTTTATGGACTGGAAATGTTCATTTACTGCCTGAAAGCTGTACTAAATGAAATTTCATTTTTTTAAACACTGTGTATACAAAATGACAATAAAAATTGTCTATGTAATCATTTTAATCAGCTGTGCTGCAACAGAGCGACATTTAAAGCATGCAGGGGAGTGCTACTTGAAGACCAGGTTTGAGAACCACTGTACTTCTCCATTTGGTGGTGTAGACCATGCCCTATTTAAAGACTTAAATCCTATATCTTTCATGTTCTGGAAGTCCAGCAAGTCTTCTTAACCTTGTCCAGGTCCCTAAATGTATTGTTTTGTGCAGCCTTGCAACTTCTTATAATGCTCCTTGAGGCATTATGAGGTGTTTGTGCCTGTTCTTTTGTCTCCTCCTCTGTACAGGTGGTGGTGATTTGGCACCAGATATATAAGCCCCCATCTTCCCACCTCTCACAGTAGCTATCTGGTTCTCCTCTCTTCAAGCCTCTCTGCATCAGTGTCGCTGCTCTGCTGATGTTGCTGTCGTTCTGCTGCTGAACTTCTGCACATTTGAGTTTGTCTTTTGTATTACCCGTAACACTAATACAATACATACCTGTGTATCAGTCTGAAAAAGGTTAATAGAAAGGAATTATCTAATAAAGAGGATCAAGAGGGGAAATAATATCAAGGACTGGCTACACCTGAATAGTAATTTACCATCCACATCAGTGTTTTATAAGAAAAAAAAGATTTAAAATCTTACAGACTTGCATTTCTCTATGTGCCATTCTATAACTTCTAGCACCACATGGGTCAATGTAGGTGGAGCGGTTAATGGTTAATAGGAAACACATTGTGCAGTGTCAACAACAACAAAAAAATACAAAAAACAAATAACTATTAATGCATAAATAATTTATGCTAAAAGTGTGAATGCATGCAATACTTATGATCACTAAGCTAAAAAATTTTAATGTTGGCCTTGTAACCACAGGACTTTTTGGGTTATCTCTAGAGGAACGGCTTCTTCCACTCTGAGGGACTTTCCAGCCCATGCTGTGTATAACTACCATTTAACAGCTTCAGCCAACACCTTTACAAGGTTTCCTTTCTGATCAATATGGCAACTAAAAATTCTCACGATCTTAGATTTGTAAATAAGTGTTTAAACTGGTGAATCAATTTTTTGGATTATTAATGTTACACAAGGAAACAGTATTTGCCAACTCAAATTTTGTAACGTACAGGATATTGGACCCAGGAAACAGCTCAGTCAGGTCAGTGCACTGTTAAAAAAGTATATGGCAATTGTTGTTCTAACACAAAATTGTATTGTAATCAGAAATATAAATATGACATCTAACAAATAAATACACGCTAGTTCAACCCACCTCAGAAGTTGGTTTTAACATGAGTTTTAAATCGCCTATACAAGATTTTTTTGAGTTTCCTCAACACCTTGAACCTCCATGGGCATGCGCTGCTTATTGTTCATGGACACGCCCACAGGCGGTCAATACGGGTTTCCTGCTCAGACGGTTTCTTTCAAAGGGCACAGCCTTTTCCCTCGGTGTTTGAGAAGATTGACGGACATTGTGATTTTATGCATCTTTGGAGAACCACGGAGGAACGACCCTGGGGACCTTACCAGTTTTCCCGGTGAGTGCTGCAAAGTACAGAACAGTTAGCGGTTAGCTCCGCGGAGTTAGCATTCCCTTGTGGTGTATTGCCGCGAGTTGAAGCATGAGTTCACATGTTTTGCACGTTCTGATGAAAGGAAAAGCAGCAGCGCACGTGCGCGTTTATAATGCGCGTGTGCGCGATGCGTCGTTTATGCCCGCGCATGTGCGGTGAAGTGTTTATTTGAGTGGGAGAAAAGGAGTGTACCTGTTATTTTTCATTGTACAAATGAAAAGAGACATTAAGTTGAGTGTAATAACTTATTAAATTTTCCTAAGTCATTTTATGTAGTGCAGTGACATTTTTGCACTCAGGCACGGTATTACAAGACTACATTATTTTACTTTCTTAATCAGATGTGGGTATTTACTGTTCAGCTGTAAGTGGTTTTATAATCATTTACATGTTAGTTTTAGCTTTTCATGATTTTTTATTTCATTTTTACAAGAAAAAACTGAAAGATATTTAACATTTTGGCATGTTAACCCATAGTAAATGCAGCAGTTAATTCGTAAATGAGTTAAGAAGAGTTACATTACACACCGAAATTTTATCCGTATACTTGGAGAGGGAATATAAAGCTGTACAGTTAAGAACAAGAAGGTAGAATGGATTTAACCCTAAGCCCTGTTTGTTGCTAACTGGCAAAAGGCAGGGGTTTTTGCAGTTACCCCTGGATTCACGACATTCTCCTCCTTAAATGGAGATGGCGAGATAACCGTGTGAACATCTGGATTTTGGAGTGAAATAAGAAGCGCTTATTTAATCACTGAAGAGGACTTTCTTTTTCTTGCATTCATCGTCCTGTCGGGAGTGGTAGGACTAAAAAGAAAGAAGAGATAAAAGGAAAAACCTTTTTCTTTTTCAGGTTGGGAAACAAGAAACCAGATTAAAATGAAATTTTCATTTTAATTTTTTTAAAAGGGGTGACAATTAGGAGATTGCTGAAAATTCCAAACATAGAAGATTTGGCTTCCGATATAAACACCCATACAAACTAATATCAAAACATGCGAGTCACAAAATTTAAGCATGTAACCACCTTCATTGTGACTTACTGTTTTTCCTCATCATCCCTCTTACGAATCTAGAACATTCTGGTCAGTGTCAGGTTATTTTGATCTGTGCAGTTAAGATTATGTTGTTGAACATGGTTTTATACTGTATCTATTAATGCAAATGTTGAGCAATAAAAATGTTGTATTAACATTTTTTTGTGTGTTGAATGATTGGTAGTGAAAGGCGATTGGTAGGACTAAAAACTGAGTTGATAGAACTCAAACTTGCAGATAACACTACAAAATCTGAGTTTGTAAGAACTCAAAATGTATATGTCAAACTCATAAAAAACAAAGTTGATAGAACTCAGAACTTAAAGGTAAAAACTCAAAAAACCTAAGTTGGTAGAACTCAAAATTTCTATGTAACACTCCAAAAACCTAAGTTGGCAGAACTCAAAAAATCTTTTGTAAACTCAACCACAGTGAATTTAAGTAAAAGAAAACTCAAAAAACCAAATGCATCACGTTGCCCCTAGAAAATGTAAAGTTCTGTCAACCTCTATTTTTTTCAGTGTGGAATGCAACAGATTTTTATTAATAATGGGAGGCACAGGGAGTGTGCAGGCGGCTCTCAGTCAGGAAATACCCTGTGGCGGAGACAACAGGTTAGTGATCAGCAATAAAGAGAACTAGAGAGGACTGAGGCTGGATCACTAACCTGTTCACTAGGCTCTCAAGTGGGCGACTTGCACCGTTTGGGGTCCGGGGAAGGAGTCCGTGCAGAAGAAAGGGGCTTGTGGAAAGCGGTGGCGTTGAGTGGCGGATGGTTAGCTGAGGACTGAGGCCGATGAGCTCAAGGGCAGTTTGTTTATGGGTCCAGAGATGGGGTCAAGCGAAGGTACAGGGCAATCCAGAAGAGGTCCGTCCGTTCGGTCACGTTGCTGGCAGGTTGAGAGAAGCAAAGAGTTAGGCAGACTTCGGTTACTCACTGACTGAGTGGGGTTCAGGCTCAGAGGCAGGCAATCCAAGGCAGAACTGATGCAAAGGGTTCAGAGGCGATCTGGTTTTTGGATTCAGGGCAGGCAGTCAGGATCAGAGAAGGGGTCAGGCAGGCTCGGTGAAAAAGGCAAAAAACAGGTCCAGGTAACAGGTAGGCAGGCAAAATATAGAAAAGCTGAAGGTACTCAATAGTTGGTTTGAGACGATCTGGCACTCCGGGAACAGATCCAAATGAGCTATATATAGAGGGTGGGGACCAATTAGTGATAACACCCAGGCAGGTGGAGTGAGCAGGTGTGTGAGGAGTTGGAGATTGCCAGCACCAGTGCCGGTAGATCGTCACAAAGTTAATAAATTAACCTTAAAACAAGATTTTAAAAACGCTTTTTCGCCCATTGTTTCAGAGGCATTGAAGTTTTAATGATATTTAAAACAACAATAAAATATTTTCCTCCCATTCTGTAATCATCCGGCCCATCCATCTTCTGTCATCCTTATCCCAGGCGGGTCGCTGTAGGGAGGCTTTCGGTGCCTATCTCCATGCAAGAGGCGGGCAAGAGGCTTAGGTCACACCCTGGACAGGTCCGCCACTTTTATCGCAGGGCAAGACAGATTGAATAATACCCAAGGAGAATTTAGAGAAGCCAATTAACCTAACACTTATGTTTTTGGACTGGGAGGAAGCCGAGTACCCGGTGAGAACCCACGATGCTCAATGCAAACTCAATACAGAAAGACCCAGAACCTTCTTGTTGCAAAGGCAGCAGTGCTACCCACTGTGCCACTGAACACCTGCTCATGTCCCACCAAAACTGGTAAGGTTGATGTCAGTGATTACTGATTATATCTAAATTTCAACTGTATCCGCATTATAAAATATTGAAGCATCTGCATATCTCTGCAGATTTATATTTGTACTTGAAGGCTGCTTTTTTAAGTAAAATGTAAATGCATAATTAGACCTACCCTATTCCAGTTTAAATTTAGCCCAACTCTTAAAAAGAAAAAATGTTTAAGAAATGCATGCGTGTAAGCAAACATGTGTGTGTGGGTGTCATAGAGTGTATATGCTTCCTCTCACAGAGGCTGATGGGTCCCAGACGTATGGAAGGGGCTGCCTGGCGCCGGCCTCCCAGGCCTTTTATATGGAAACAGTTAGGAACCGTTACGTCAGCAAGCTGGCGGCATTTTTTTCTTTCTGCTTTTCCACTCACACAGGCACTTACCTATCATTACTGCACATAGTTTCTTCTTTTCTTCTTCCTTTCTTTTCTTCAGTGTGCTGCCGCTTTTCCAACACTTTAATGTCAAACACACCTATTACACACACATTCGCTGCTCGAAAATTGCGTCAGCAGAGCATTCCACCACGTCATCCAGGCTGACTGATGCCAAACAGCATTTCTTGGTCTTTTTCCCTTTCATCCTTAACCCTTGTCCCTATAAACCTTTATAACTATGTCGTCCGGCAGTTTTCGCTCTTTCACTCGACTGACCCCTCTTCTTCTATTGGTTGTGCATCTTCGATATCTTAAAACTGAGAGAAAGGGGCATTTTATGGACAGTTTGGGCTGGTAAAAGTTAATCCCTTTTTACAATATGGACATTCCTGGTAAAGATGGATAAATAGCATCAGAATAAAAGCATCCTTATTGCAGTCTAGTTTTAACTTTTTTTTTTTCCCAGTGTCCTGTCTAGCATGGTTGCACCAAGAATAATTATCTTGATGCCAAAAAAGAGTCCAACAGATTTTTCTTTTTCACAAATGGAGCAGCACAGCTATCGCCATAGTATTCCGCTTGATGTGATCCTCAACATGTGAAAAGATATAAGTTGAAAAGCAAGGCCATTTGATTCAACCTCATAAATAAAAATAAAAGTATTAATAGAAGCCATTAGAGCAGGGTTTTTTTTTTGTTTTTTATACAGCTTCTAGATGCATTCTCCTCCAGCACACCTCAATCAACCATATCCTAGACTAAGAATACCTTCCACCTGGTGGAGAATTCATAACAACCCTCCTCCTAACAGCTCATCTTTCTCAGGAACAAGTCTTTCTAAGGAAAGGAAACTGGCCCCCTTCCACCGAGCTGCTCATAAGCTTCTCACAGAACCATGATGGTCAACAAGTTATCACTATGTCTCAGAGTTTTACCTGCCCAGCCTCTGAACCAGGTAAGTTTAATCTGCACAAGTTAAACCAGATTTGATTCAATTTGTTTTATTAGACCAACCTGCACAGGGTAATCTGGTTTACCCTGCAGCAGATTAGACTCACCTGGCTCAGTGATTGTGGCAGAAGAAACACAGGATATAGAGATAAATCAGTTGACGATCCCCATCTCTGATGTTAGCATCCTGTGCTCAGTGTGACCGCGGCGGTATGGAAGCCGCATGGCACGGGGAGGAAGGGTTTAGCATGGATGGTGTCGTAGGAAAAAAATATTCAACTATGCAATCCAGTTAAATAAAGGAGGTCAATGGTAATTCACCTCTGGCACTTTATTTTGCATAGATGAGAACAAGAAAATCGAAACACACAGCCCAACGCTCTGCCCCTATTCTGGATCTAGAATAAGGTTTCTCGCCACTGACCAGTTTCGAAAAAGCTGTGAAGTCTCCACATACAGTTAGTCCAAACAAGTTACATTAAAGAAGAAAGGAGTAAAATGTTGAATAAAACCTTGGAAAGAAAACTGGCCTGTTATGGGGAACTATTGCTTTCTGTTCCAAACAATCCCAATAGTAGGAAAAACAACTCCTCTCACCCAGACACTGTAGCCTTGCGGGTGAGGTCTGAGTGAAAAAATGTAGAAAATAAATAAAATATTATGAATGGACTGTATAGGACATGGATTTCAGACCACAATGGGTGAGAACAGAGTCGGGGATTGTTGGATGCCAGATCTAAAACTCCAATGCAATGTTAGTCCCACTTCAACCAGGAAAATGATGAGCATTTCATTCAAAGCAAAACACACTTTAAAACTTTTTTTTTTTTTTTGAATACTGCTGTGAGGCAATCATCCACCTGCAGTCCAGATATTCAAACCCCATCTCACCACCACACAGACACAAACCAGGATCACACACATTAACAGCTGCTGACATTCAAACAGACCACCAGCCCATTTCTGTTTCACAGCACAAGCTGCAATTTATGTAAATACTATTG
The DNA here is from genome assembly GCA_018398635.1 of Cyprinodon brontotheroides. Taxonomy (NCBI): domain Eukaryota; kingdom Metazoa; phylum Chordata; class Actinopteri; order Cyprinodontiformes; family Cyprinodontidae; genus Cyprinodon; species Cyprinodon brontotheroides. The sequence goes on along the minus strand of JAGKQL010000001.1, from coordinate 778,276 downwards.
CTTTATGTATCCATGTTTTTTCTGTTGATGTTAATATTCTATAAAAAAAAGTTCAAATTTTCCTTGAAGCGTTAGAGCATTTCTAAAATGTTGAGTGTTTTCGCGTCAGAGGGTGATTAAAATTTTTTAGGGAGTCATCTAAGAGGCTTATTTTTTAGTTTTTATTTTGTCTGCATTCTGAACAAAAAGTGTCTCATCAAAGTTTCGTTATTACTAAATAATTCAGCTCCCTCCCCACAGTCAAACATGAACTACTGGTTTAATTGTTCAATCTGAATTATCCTTTGGGGTGAATGTGTGTCCTGTTGCCCCGCGATGGACTGAACCTTTCCAGTTTACTCCACCTCTCACCCACTGGACTCCCCACCTGGGGCACCAAAGGATAAACGGCTATAAACACGAAATGGATGAACCCCTTGTTAAACAATGCGCTAGATTTAGGTTTTATATTTTTATCAAACACCTCAAGATGGTCCAGATGGGAGAGACTAAAGAGAGCATTCTTCTTCCAAATGTGCATCATATCAAGGACTTTTAATGAGGATCCAAAGAGGAATCAATAATCGGTTCTCCTTCTCCAACCACATCATATTTTATAAAAACCTGTGAAGTGAGATGAAGGGGGAAAAACATGTAACCAGGAAGAAAATGTCAAATATCTTTTCACCCTCCAACTTTGTGAGATATGTGATATATGTCTGATCTTCTTAGATGAGGGTCTTTTTGATTTAGCCAAATGAAAAGTTTCCTTTTAACAATCTTGGGATGCTGTTCATGACCAGGCTTCTCCTCTTCACAGTGCTAGTCCTGCATTAATAACATGCAGTGGTGGAAAGTACATTTATTTGATTACTGTACTAAACTACTTTTTATGAGTATCTTTACCGGAGTTATAAGTGTAAATGAGGGTTACTTATAACTTTCCCCACTTATATTTCTAAGTCAAATATTGTGCTTTCTATTCCACTACATTTCATGGAATTGTTCCTTGTGGCTCAACGCTTAGCTTAGTAATCTGCTGTTGCTGTTTTTCTTTCTGAAATGCAAGTTATTTGTTATAGTTTCTTTTGTGGTAATAGATTGAACCATAAACCTTTTATTACATAGTAGACGCCTGAGAAGAATCAAGACAATCCTCTTTTGTATTTGTTTTTTTTTTTGTTTTTTATATATAAGAAACAATAATCAAAATAGCCATCTGTATTTGTTGTCCAACTTTATGCTGAAGTTCTTTACAAACTGCAAAAACGATCTAGAAATAAGTTAAAAATATCTCAAATTAAGTGTATTTTTACCCCTAATTTTAAGTAGGTAAATCATATGGTTTGCCAACGAATTTTTTACTCTTAAAAATAAGATAATTAGATAATATGCACTTTGAAATAAGACAATTCAATTGTTTTTTCTAATTAAGTTTAAATGTTCTTGTTTTTTAATTGGCAAAGGGTCTCACTTTCCTCCGTAATTCAAGAAAAATTATTTGAAAAAAGAAATGACTTACTTAGATTTCCAGTGGTGCTGAATTTGTAGCAGGTGGCTGAACGTGTCACTACATCAGGTCATTTCTGAAAGTTACAAGGTTCTTTAGAATTGCTCTGAAAATGATACAGAAATGTACTGATATTAGAAAATTTGATTTGTATTTTTGAATACTTAAATATGCAATAGTATTTTCAAAAGTCAGTACTTCAGCACTTTAGCTTAAAGTAGATTCTTGACCAAGTAACTTTTTCTTGGCCTTGAGTAAAACTTGGCAATGAGTATCGATACTTTTACTTACCGGTAAGTACTAGTGTTGAGTACTTCCTTCACCACTGATCACATGTTATCCCAGAAAAACAACCCAATAGTTCTGCTTATTTGTGTTGAGCAACAATTAGGCCTGTGGCGAGGAAGAATCCCCAGTTAGCTCAGAGTCAGGTAATCCATCTTAATGCAGTTACTGCTGAGGCCACCTGCCTATTACACACTGCAGCATTGCAGCACGAGATGGAGGGGGGGTATGTCTAGACAGGCAAATGACTAGAAAATAAAGAAAACCCTATGAGGGAAAGATATGGTGCTTGCTTTGACTAAAAGCTTTCAACAACAACAATGGAGCATCTTAAGTCTCTATTAACTGCAAAGAAGTTTTATAATATTTTCCATCTTTGGAGAGATGTAGCATGAGAAGGATTGTGATTTATGCACAAAGCAGAAAACACCATCATTCTGGATAACTCAGGCAGGTTGGTTTTTTTTTACTGTCTGCTGCCACCTACTGCCTGACTCCCAGTCATGCTCAGCAGCTCAGTTTGTCCTCACAGGAAGGTGAGAGGCAATCAATGGCCACATTCCATGAGTGAAAAAGCCAGCAGTAGATTGAATGTACTACCGTTCATTAGGCCTCATGTTTTAAACACGTGTGTTTTTCAGGGTGGAAGTGAGAAGGTGTGAACGCTGCTTCATTTCATTTTCATTATGACTGCGGCGCGCTTCGTGCGCCATGAATGAGGGTGTTTTGTTTGTTCATAGTGCTGACTGAAGAGCAGCTGCCCCAATGCTGACATCTGTCTCTGTCTTTCTAACGGTGAAACAAACTGCAACTCTCTCCCGGCTCTCTTTCACCAATATCAGCTCCATCAGCAGTCTCTGCCCAGGTCCAAACTCTGTCAGGCGCATTACACAAACATACACTGGGTCTGTGACTAGAGTCAGCAACACACAGCAGCACGTATAAAAATATCCCAGTCTGCACCTCCAGAAAGCCATATCCTGGCCTGTCACAGCAGAAGACACTGCCTCAGACTGATGCTGTAATATTGAGGCAAAGTCTTCGACACTGCGCTAGATTTCAGGGGAAAAGTTAACAAATCAGTCTTCAAAAAGTCGATCAATCCTTTACACCGATCTGTAACTTTGGCCTTTATGCTTTTTACAGCTTCAATCAATGACAAAAATTTAGAACTAAAAAGTTTCTCTTTTTCCTCTTTGGACTGTATTTGAATGTCAAGTAACAATTTGCTACCATCAATTATTTCAAAGATATGGAGGGTTAGTCCATTGGTTCTATATTGCTACAATTGTTTGTGAATCAGATGTTTGTGTTTATTTAGTTACTGTTTGAATACAGGTTAAGCTAAGTGTGTGTTATGGTATAGAAGCTATAATGACATTTTAAATTAAATTCCTGTATATTTAAGAACTAAACCAAAAACTGACAGCGTCAAGAGTAGGCTCTTGGTGATCTCGAAAGAGCATCGCATCATTTCAAGCCCGAAAGTTAAACAAGTGCTGTTTTAGCTATCTTTAAGAATTTGGCAATTCCTTTACTTATATAGCCCTTTTTCAAGTGGGACAACTTGACCAAAACATTTTACACTACATTCAGTCATGCACCCATTCACACACACAGATAGTGGCGAACTTCATTGTAGCAACAGCTGCCCTGGGGCTCGCTGACAGAAGTGAGGCTGCCATACCAGGTGCCACCCAGTCCCTCTGACCACCATCAGTAGGTAATGCAGTTGAAGTGTCTTGCCCAAGGACACAACAACACTGAAAAGTCGGAGCTTGAACCTACAACCCTGTGGTTGCATTGCAAATTCCTCCACACTATAAATAGAGAATGTAGCTCCAACATATATGAATTGCTTAAATCGGGTTACAAGTAATTTTTATTACGTTTTCCCAACCTAATTTCTTAAAGTTTTAAGTTATAAACTTAACAATGTCACCTGTGGCCAAAATACAGAACTGCAGCACTCTCCTGCTCATTCTCATAGCTCGTGCTCATAGTTAACAAGGTTTTTTTTACTTTGTTCCCCTTACATTGAGTCGCCATCGGTGTATGAGATGAGCTCGTTGTCGGGTCAACTTAAACAACTATCCACAAAAATTTATCATGGATATAATGATTTAACACCATAATAACGCTTTGTTAAGCTAATTCGACACATTTAACATGGGACACGGCTTGGTGTCAAATCTGCAGAACAGCATGGGATCTTCGGACCTGAAGCAAATAAAGGAAAATAAAGGCACAGGCTTATAGGATACATTGAAGCTGAACTATTGAGGTGTCGGTCTGCTCATCAAATAAAAGGTTTAGCTGTAAAGGGTAAAATAAAAGGATGCTATTGTAAAGCATATTTTTAGTAAAAGTTCCATAATGTCTCTTTAAGTTAGATCAGCTGGATTTCATTACTTTACAGAATGAATAAATCCATTTATTGCCACATTCCTATTTAGGAAATCATTCTTTTTTTAATGTTATATATTTGCTTTTTTACATGTGATGTAAAATTGACAGCAAAATTAAATACAGAAGAGCAAACATGGAAGTGTTTTATGATGGTTGGAGATGGTTTTCTTACTTTAAAGCCTGGACGAATGCTCATAATGAACCTTGGAGCCATAAATCACTGTTAGAAAAAGCCTGAAGGTGAAATCATAAGGGCCACGAAGTCTGGCGACCTTCAAATCAAACAAAACTTCTTGCAAGCTTTTTTTTCCTGCGGTGGAAAATGACCAATAATACACCAGGAAAAGTCGACATCTGCTTAGATGAAAAACAGAAAAGGTTTCAGAGTGGCCTGTCAAGGCCATTGATGCTAGACAATTTTAATTTACGTTACATTTTATGTTAATTGTTAAATAATGCTCCCTCCTGTCATTCATGTTTAATTGCTGAATATTTACTACATTATACATTAAATTATGCAAAAGGAAGCAACTTAGTGGAGAAAAAAAACAGTTTGCTGTGCGTTATTGTGTCAAAGGCTTATTGTTTTTATATAATATAGTAATAAAAACTACAAATCACACCTACTTATTTTTATAATGTTTGTCTTGGTCTATGATATAATTAAATGACATTAAGAATTCAATACAGATAAAATATTTAAAACACGTATTTGGTCTCTTTTTAGGTTCATGCATCATGTTTCAGTTTGTTTTCTTTTTAGTTTGGTAAATATATCAAATAAAAATTACATGAAATATTTTGCATTTCTGATTAAACTCAGGACAAAAAACATAAGGACAAATAGAATTCATCCCAGAACCATAATTATGAGCTCTGATTGGGAAAACTGGTTAAACAGTTACTGAGGATAAATGGCATTTGTGTTGCCATGACAAAGGTTTATACTCAGACTGATGGCTGCTGATGGAGTCTTTATGGCTGCAGCTCTGTTATCATTTCTCCTCTCTGTGTCCATGACCTCACAACCACATGCAAGCTATTTCTGTTGAGTTGCTTCTGGCTCAAAAGTGACTTCATGTCTGATTTTCTTTGAAACTGCAAGCAGGGAGAAGAGGGTGGGGATTAAGGCGGTATATTCATGGAACAATTTAGTTTATTAAAACCGGGACTGCTTGATTGTTCTTTGAGCTCTGGGTTAATATGTGATTCACTGGATTTAGTGGTTCTGCTAGCCTTATCTACCATCTTCCATCTAAAACCACAGAATTACTGGAATATTTTCTTCTTCCACATCATTCTCTGCTCTCCTGCACCTCATTATTCTTTTCTAGGATGGCGGGGATGGAGTCAGGTATATGTGCAGACATGACTAATGTTACTAAGGCTGACTCATGCACCGAGACATCAGCCGGGGAGTGAGGAGCCAGCGATGACAGCTCAGCTAATACACACACACACATTATGTATACTGAAGCGAAGCAGGGCAGGCAGACTTAGTGCCGCCAAGAGTCTGAAATCCAGTCATGCAAGTGGGCCATTATCTGCACTTTACATATCATGTGATCATAATTGAGAAACTGGAAATTTATCCAGTGGTGAGATCAGAGTTGACAGTAAACACTTTTTGAAACACTTTTATTTAACAGACCAAAACAATGTAATTTTTAACTTCTTAAATATGTTTCTGTCAAAAAATATGTTGTTTTTTAAAAAAGGTTGTACTGAACTGTTGACAAAGATACACAAAAAAATTTATAAATACACACACACCTCAGTGCATCTCTGGAGCATTTATTATTCATGCAAAAGTAATGCAAGGTGTCTCCTTTTTAATGCCTCTAATAGGTTCTTGGTTAACAAGGATAGGTATGAATAGACTCATAGAGTCAGAGCAAAGTCAAAGCTTCACTTCTAACCAGCAGGACTGAGCTGATCCACAGGTAAGTGATGAGTGCGTCTGCACATATGGATTAGGCTTTACATAACCCATCTAATCTTTTCCGCTTCAAAGAGAATGATTCAGAGAGTTTTGTTCTTAAACACAGGACGCCATTTACTTTGATGACTTCATCATCATCACAGTGAATTAAAGTGAGCCGTAAAATCGTATTTATAATCCCAACAAAAGCAAATCAAATCTCCTTCCTGAGCTGGTTTAAGTCGGTTGAAAGCTGTCTTCATGACATTTTAACTTGTCTCAAATCTAAAACACGGTAGGAACAAATATTAAATATTGGAATTTAAGAAATGGTTTGTTTCTTTTCAGGACACTGATTTCTCAGTTAAGATAGAGGCAGAGTGGAGTACATGCTATTAGTGAATAAAACCAGTATTTGCTTGTAAAATAATGGGTTTAAGTTTTTATATGAAAAAAATATATATGCCCAAAGATGGGTGTCCATCAATCCTGACAAAAACTTAAGTTATTTTTGCAAAGGAGATCAAAAAAAAGGTTGAGTCCCCAGATTTTGTGAAGCTGACTTAGACATAATATTTGTCTTTGTCTGCCTAGATGATATCTGATTGACTCACTGAGCATAAATTACCTCATGTGCAACCTCTTCTTCAACATCTCCTAGAAAAACAGCCTTATTGTTAAAGCAGAGAAATGTGAGTTCCACAAATCATCCATTTAATTCCTCAGTTTCATCCTGAGGCTGAACAGGTACAATCTGACCCAGAACTGGACCCAGTTCCCAAGTTAGACAAATGACTCTAATGGTTCATGGGTTTTGTCAGTTTCTACAGATGTCTTATATAAAAAATACAGAAAAATCTCTCACAGCTCTGACCTCCACAAAAAAAAAAAAAAAAAACAGGTTCACTTGGTCTGGAGATGCCAATACAACCTTCTTTACCTTACTATTTGCCTAGGCTCTCGCTCTAGAGGTGAATGCCTCTGAGGCTGGAGTGGGATCAATCCTCTCACCATTCTAAGAAGAATGTAAAAAACTACCCATACTCTCTCTTTTCCCTGAGGCTATCACCTGGTGAAAGGAATTATGATGTCAGAAACCAAGAGCTTCTAGACATTAAAGTAGCCCCGAGGAGTGGCGCCAGTGGCTGAAAGGGCAGAACACCCAGTGCTGGTGGTGATGGATCATGACTTCTGTTTTGGGCAGTGGCAGCCAAGTGTTTGGGCACGCGCTGCGTGGAATACTGAGGTTTCTGAGTTCAAGCCCCACTCCCACAGACTGCCAATGCAGGTCCCTGACCCACACTGCTTCCCCTGGTGCCAAGACAATGGCAGCCCACTGCTCCCCGCCGGATGGGTTAAATCAATACAAAAGAGTTAATTTTGTTGCTCTGTACTTGTGACAGTGTAATCATTGGCCAAACCGACCAGAAAAAAAAGAAAAAGAAGAATCTCACATACCTTCAGTCAGCCAA
>JAGKQL010000001.1:752470-770200 GCA_018398635.1 Cyprinodon brontotheroides | reverse complement strand
ATAGTAATCCTTAGCATAACATAAGTTCTTGTATCAATAAAAGGCAGGGGGATATTTTGAATTCTTCCCCAGACTGCATGTGCTTAGTGACCCAGTGCTTGCAAAGCACACAACTAATTTTAATAGTAATAATAATACTTCAATTCAATCAGGTGTTTTATATATATATAGCGCCAATTCACAACGAATATTTATCTCAAGGCGCTTTACAGAACAATTCAACCAGATCCTTACAGTCCAAAATTAATTAAAGGTTTTCTATATGTGGGAAACCAGTTGTGCTTATCAATTAATTGACTTGAAGGCAATCCACCAAGCGCGCTAACGGTGGAGAAAAAACTCCCCTTTCAACGCTGAAGAAACCTCCAGCAGAACCAGGAGGGACAGTGTGAGGCGACGGCCATCTGCTGAGGCCGACTAGGACAAGGAGATAGAAGCAGACATACAGAAAGAATGAGGGGAGATAAATAGGCACTGTCCATCAACTCCTCAGACGACCCCCGTCAAAGAAAAACACAGCCAGGCAGACGAGCTCCGAGACCAGCTCCCCATGTCAGGATGAAGAGCACATCAGCCAGTCTCAGTCAGAGAAACAGGACTACACTGAAAAACAGGCCAAGCTCCATAAACAAAAGTGTTGATGGCAGCAGCACAACTGATATATTTCTGCGGGATGGCGTCACAGCCAAATGGGGAAAAAGACCAGATGAAACTACTATAGGGAAAAATTTAGGTAAATAGATAAATGGTAGATATATTTACTGTTAAGGGAGGTAAAATGTATTGTTATAAATGTAGTATAAAATACGGTATTATAGAATATCTGAGGCTATGTTTCTACAGATAAAAAGAATTATGCTGTTCTTTGCCTAACAGAAACCCTGGCTTAACAGCGAGATTTAGACTCAACCTTACAAATGAAAGGTTTTCAGCTTTACAAAAGTGACCTACGTCTGATCAGAGAAAGGAGGGAGGTAAGGTTTGCCCAGCCGCACTGGTGAGCCCTGGGAATGTATGACAGTGGGAAATGTCTGCTGTTCTGTCTCTGCCATGCAGGGTTTGCTGTTAAGCATTGTTTACGTACATGAGCTAAAGGAAATGAAGTATCAATGGAGCTGTATGACATTGGCACAAAACACAGATCAAGGCACATGGGGACCTTTAATCATGTGAAAGTGATGGAGACTGCCCAGTTTTTAGCAGTATTTATTTCACCTTTTTACCAAAAGAGGGAAACTGTCTGGACTGGACGCATTTTGCTAACATTAACTATTGGGTTCTCTGCTTTTAACCAGCAGTATGGCTAAACCACTTCAAAAATCCTGCCCCTCAAGTGTCATACAGGTGAAGTGTTTTCCGGGATCTAGTGATGATGACAACATGAAATAAAAATATTTAAATTTTAACCAAACTTGTATACTGGGGAATCAGCGGCCAGATGAAGGAGAGTATGCCTTGCAAACCCAGGGTTGTTGGTTCAAACTCCGCTTTGTTGTTGTCTGGTCAAGACACTCACCCCGCATTGTCTATTGATGGTGGTCGGGGAGGGACTGATGGCGACAGCCTTTGCTTCTTTATTGAGCCCCCAGGGCTGTTGTGGCCACAATGTAGCTCCCCACCAGCAGTGTATGGTCTTGTAGTTCTGCGATGACTGGAATGTGGATGCGCGGCTTTTAGTCAAGTCCTCGGGACTTGAAAAGGCGCTTATACAAGTATTGGAGCAATTTAACATTTTAACTTTTAAAAATCACTCTGATTTGTTTTTCTTCAGTTTTTAAAAAGAACTTGTACTTTTTACTTAAGAAAGAAACTACTGGAATTGGCTTATAACTTGGATCAATTTATTTTATGAGGCTCATTTTTTTTTTTACAAAGTTTTCCTATTTGTTTTTCATAAAACCTAATTGTGTGTCAGAAGGCTTCAATAAAATATAAAGAACTATAGTTTAATGTTTGCTACTTTTACTAATTGTGGTGCTCCTCTGCTTCCTTTTGTGCTATCTGTTCACATTCGTGATAACAAGGTTCCAGATGATTTCTGGGCCGTCTTTCCACACCTGTCCTTTTATCAACACGTCCCCGTGGGGATGAAGCCAGGCCGACTGACAAGGGTCTTGCGGTGTTTGGCGATGATGTGATATATTTGAACAGCGCTACCTTTACCTGTTTAAAGAATGAGATGAGTTAGAGGTTGTGTTGGACTTAGAAAGGCAAATAAGAGATAGGCACCCCAATAGGATACAGATGCATACCTCAACGTTGAAAGCAAAGCTTTTCCAGTTCCAGCAGGGTTGATATTATATACTCAGTAGAAGGTTTGAGTTCAAAGACAGTTTTGGTTTTGAAGTGATGATGAAATGTATTCTCCTACCAGCCAGATCTGTCAAACAAAAGCGTTATTTTAAAGGTAAAATATTTTTCAGGCCTGCAAATACAGTCAGGAGTTGATTAGAGTGAAGTGCGCTACAACCTCACTGAAATATACAGTGAGTCTCACGCCGTGTGATGTTAGGGCTTATCAGCAGGATTCTACCTGATAATCCTTACATAATGTGTTCAGTGGGTCTTGATATGAAGGTGCCCCCAGTTTTATTGTATGAATCTGCTTCTCTTCTGTTTGATCTTGTTTCCAGTGTGTAGGCTAAGAAATGATTACGAAGTGCATCTTCCATCCACATTTACATGTTTGGCTTTCAGTTATTTTTTGTTTAATCTGCCTTTCATTCAATGCATTTGTTAGTTTAAGGGGAAAGGTGTTATTCAAAATGCCCCAGGGATCCTGGCAGAAGAGCATTCACTTTGTTCTAGTTCCTACTTAAAGTTTCTTCCCTGTTAAAGGGGTTTCCCTTTGCACTGTCACTACACGCAACAACACACGTAAACGCTCGTCCGTTGTCGCTACATACTCATCCAGGAAGTAAATGCTGCAGGTTAATAGCTCAATGCAATCTGCTTGGTTTCCTTAGATTCAAACCCTTATAATGAACTGACTCTTTTAAAAGGCCTTCAGATGGTACTTGATGATAATTAGCAATATATGCATAAAGCTGACTGGAATAGGTTTCTGGTTTTCTTTTAAGACCGTTTGAGGATAACTAGTTCTCATGTTCTAAGGGCGAGGGTCTGAGTTTAAGAACAGGGAAACAAAAGTGCTTCAGAAAGGCCTTTTAGCATTAGCTTCCTGATCTCGGCTGGGGAGGATGACACCCTGTCTTCTGCATCTCTAGCCCATTTGCTTACAAGTGGCTTCATTAAATCTACTGTTTCCATGCTTTTCATTTAAAACCAGTATAACGTTCAGCAGCCAACTTCAAAATAAAAACATTTTAACCAAACAAGTAGCTTATTGTTAAATGGTCCACTTTTTTGGTCCATATCCTGGTCAGGTTCTCAGTCCTGTTCTTCCAGTACCATTGCCCTGCATGTTTTCTGTGTCTCCTTGGTGCCACACACCGGACTTTAATGAATCAGCCATCTGCAGCATGTTGATGGCTGCCAGGACTCTGCATATTTTGCAACATATATATTAATGCTCTGAACTTCCATATCAATGCATTTTGCACCCGCGTTTTTCTCCCACACTGTTTACATTTGATTACTGCTGCACTTTATGGACTGGAAATGTTCATTTTACTGCCTGAAAGCTGTACTAAATGAAATTTCATTTTTTAAACACTGTGTATACAAAATGACAATAAAATTGTCTATGTAATCATTTAATCAGCAATGCTGCAACAGGCGACATTTAAAGCATGCAGGGGAGTGCTACTTGAACCGGGTTTGAGAACCACTGTACTTCTCCATTTGGCGGTGTAGACCATGTCCTATTTAAAGACTTAAATCCCTATATCTTTCATGTTCTGGAAGTCCAGCAAGTCTTCTTAACCTTGTCCAGGTCCTAAATGTATTGTTTGTGCAGCCTTGCAACTGCTTATAATGCTCCTTGAGGCATTATGAGGTGTTTTGTGCCTGTTCTTTTGTCTCCTCCTCTCTGTACAGGTGGTGGTGATTTTTGGCACCAGATATATAAAGCCCCCCATCTTCCCACCCCTCTCACGGTAGCTATCTGGTTCTCTCTTCAAGCCTCTCTGCATCAGTGTCGCTGCTCTGCTGATGTTGCTGTCGTTCTGCTGCTGAACTTCTGCACATTTGAGTTTGTTCTTTTTGTATTACCGTAAACACTAATACAATACATACCTGTGTATCAATCTGAAAAAGGTTAATAGAAAGGAATTATCTAATAAAAGAGGATCAAGAGGGGAAATAATATCAAGGACTGGCTACACCTGAATAGGTAATTTACCATCCACATCAGTGTTTTATAAGAAAAAAAGATTTAAAATCTTACAGACTTGCATTTCTCTATGTGCCATTCTATAACTTCTAGCACCAATATTGGTCAATGTAGGGTGGAAGGTTAATGGTTAATAGGAAACTTATTGTGCAGTCAATCAACAACAACAAAAAAATACAAAAAACAAATAACTATTAATGCATAAATAATTTATGCTAAAAGTGTGAATGCATGCAATACTTATGATCACTAAGCTAAAAAATTTTAATGTTACCTTTGTAACCACAGGACTTTTAGGGTTATCTCTAGAGGAACGACTTCTTCCACTCTGAGGGACTTTCCAGCCAGCCGCAACTACCATTGGACAGCTTCAGCCAACACCTTTACAAGGTTTCCTTTCTGATCAATATGGCAACTAAAAATTCTCACGATCTTAGATTTGTAAATAAGTGTTTAAACTGGTGAATCAATTTTTTGGATTATTAATGTTACACAAGGAAACAGTATTTGCCAACTCAAATTTTGTAACGTACAGGATATTGGACCCAGGAAACAGCTCAGTCAGGTCAGTGCACTGTTAAAAAAGTATATGGCAATTGTTGTTCTAACACACAATTGTATTGTAATCCAACTCAGAAATATAAATTTGACATCTAACAAATAAATACACGTTTGCCCAACTCAAATTCTCAGAAGTTGGTTTAACAAGGAGTTTTAAATCGTCTATACAAGATTTTTTGAGTTCCTCAACTGTAAACTCATGGGCATGCGCACTGCTTATGTTCATGGACACGCCCACTACGGTACGGGGTTTCCTATCGGTTTCTTCAAGGGCACAGCCTTTTTCCCTCGTGTTTGAGAAGATTGGTAGGACATTGTGATTTTATGCATCTGGAGAACCCGCGGAGGGCAACCTGGGACCGCCCACCAGTTTTTCGGTGAGTGCGCAGGAATACGAACCGGATTGGCGGTTAGCTCCGTGAGGATTGCCATTCCCGCTGTGATTGTACCACCCGGTTGACATGAGGTTCACATGTTTTCACGTTCTGATGAAAGGAAAAGCAGCGCGCGCACGTGCGCGTTTATAATGCGCGTGGCGCGATGCGATGTTCATACCCGCTTGCATGTGCGGTAGTGTCATTTGTAAGTAGCGGAGAGTACCTGTTATTTCATTATTTGTAGAGAAAGAGACATTAGTTGAGTGTAACCACTTATTTAAAATTTCCTAAGTGTTTTATGTGATTACGGTCCAAATTTCGACTTTAGGGAAATATTACAAGACTTCTACATTATTTTGCCTTTCTTAAAATAAGTCCAGCGGGTATTTACTGTTCAACTGTAAGTGGTTTTATAATCAAATTTACATATTAGTTTTAGCTTTTCATGATTTTCTAACTCATTACGAATTAACTGCTGCATTAACATTTTATATGTTAACCCATAGCAAATGCAGCAGTTATTCGTAAATGAGTTAAGAAGAGTTACATTTTACAAAGAAATTTTATCCGTATACAGGGAGAGGGAATATAAAGCTGTACAGTTAAGAACAGAGGTAGAATGGATTTAACTAAGCCCTGTTTGTTGCTAACTGGCAAAAGGCAGGGGTTTTTGCAGTTACCCCTGGATTCACGGATTCTCTCCTTAAATTTGTAAAACTGTTATTTTTTCATATATGTTAATACACTTACTTCACAAAAAATTACCTGTGTGTTTTCCAAACACTCTTACTAAAATGGTGTCTTACTGTTTTTTCCCTCATCATCCCTCTTACGAATCTAGAACATTCTGGTCCAGTGTCAGGTTACTTTGATCTGTGCAGTTAAGATTATGTTGTTGAACATGGTTTTATACTGTATCTATTGATGCAATGTTTGGCTTGAAGCAATAAAAATGTTGTATTAACATAATTTTTTGTGTGTTGAATGATTGGTAGTGAAGACGATTGGTAGGACTAAAAAAACTGAGTTGATAGAACTCAACTTGCAGATAACACTACAAAATCTGAGTTTGTAGAACTCAAAATGTATATGTCAAACTCATAAAACAAAGTTGATAGAACTCAGAACTTAAAGGTAAAACTCAAAAACCTAAGTTGGTAGAACTCAAAATTTCTATGTAACACTCCAAAAACCTAAGTTGGCAGAACTCAAAAAATCTTTGTAAACTCAACCACAGTGAATTTAAGTAAAGAAAACTCAAAAAACCAAATGCATCACGTTGCCTAGAAAATGTAAGTTCTGTCAACCTCTATTTTTTTCAGTGTGGAATGCAACAGATTTTATTAATAATGGGAGGCACAGGGGGTGTGCAGGCGGCTCTCAGTCAGGAAATACCCTGTGGCGGAGACAACAGGTTAGTGATCAGCAATAAGAGAACTAGAGAGGGACTGAGGCTGGATCACTAACCTGTTACTGGGTCTCAGAGTGGGCGACTGGCACCGTTTAGGGTCCGGGGCAGGAGTCCGTAATGCGATGAAGGGGCTTGTGGAAGCGGTGGCCGTTGAGCGGCGGATGGTTAGCTGAGGACTGAGGCCGATGAGCTCCAGAGACAGTTCGTTTATGGATTCAGAGATGGGGTCCAAGCGAAGGTACAGAGGGGCAATCCAGAAGAGAGGTCCAGGTCCGTTCGAGGGTCCGTTTACTGGCAGGTTGAGAGAAGCAAAAGAGTTAGGCAGACTCGGTTACTCACTGACTGAGTGGGGTTCAGGCTCAGAGGCAGGCAATCCAAGGCAGAACTGATGCAAGGGTTCAGAGGCGGATCTGGTTTGGATTCAGGGCAGGCAGTCAGGATCAGAGAAGGGGTCAGGCAGGCTCGGTGAAAAAAGGCAAAAACAGGTCAGGTAACAGGTAGGCAGGCAAAATATAGAAAAGCTGGAAGGTACTCAATAGTTGGTTTGAGACGATCTGGCACTGGGAACAGATCCAAATGAGCTATATATATAGAGGTGGGACCAATTAGTGATAATCGCAGGCAGGGTGGAGTGAGCAGGTGTGAGGAGTTGGAGATTAAGCCAGCACCAGTGCCGAGATCGTCACAAAGTTAATAAATTAACCTAAAACAAGATTTTAAAAAATCGTTTTTCGCTCCATTGTTTCAGAGGCATTGAAGTTTTAAGATATTTAAAAAAACAACAATAAAATATTCTCCTATTCTGTAATCATCCGTCCATCCATCTTCTGTCATCCTTTATCCCAGGCGGGGTCGCGAGGGAGGCTGGTGCCTATCTCCATGCAAGAGGCGGGGCAAGAGGCGAGTCACACCCTGGACAGGTCGCCACTTTATCGCAGGGCAAGACAGACACACACCTAAGGAGAATTTAGAGAAGCCAATTAACCTAACACTTATGTTTTTGGACTGTGGGAGGAAGCCGGAGTACCCGGTGAGAACCCACGCATGCTCAATGCAAACTCAATACAGAAAGACCCAGAACCTTCTTGCTGCAAGGCAGCAGTGCTACCCACTGTGCCACTGAACACCCTGCTCATGTCCTACCGAAAACTGGTAAGGTTGATGTCAGTGATTACTGATTATATCTAAATTTCAACTGTATCCGCATTATAAATTATTGAAGCATCTGCATATCTCTGCAGATTTATATTTGTACTTCTGAAGGCTGCTTTTTTAAGTATAAATGTAAATGCATAATTAGACCTACCCTATTCCAGTTTAAATTTAGCTCAACTTCTTAAAAAGAAAAAATGTTTAAGAAATGCATGCGTGTAAGCAAACATGTGTGTGTGGGTGTCATAGAGTGTATATGCTTCCTCTCACAGAGGCTGATGGGTCCCAGACGTATGTGAAGGGCTGCCTGGCGCCGGCTCCCAGGCCTTTTATATGGAAACAGTTAGGAACCGTTACGTCAGCAAGCTATGGCATTTTTTCTCTGCTTTTCCACTCACACAGGCACTTACCTATCATTACTGCACATAGTTTCTTTCTTCTTTCTTCCTCTTTTCTCAGTGTGCTGCCGCTTTTCCAACACTTTAATGTCAAACACACTCCCATTACACACATTCGCTGCTCGAAAATTGCGTCAGCAGAGCATTCCACGCGTCATCCAGGTTGACTGATGCCAAACAGCATTTCTTGGTCTTTTTTTCCCTTTCATCCTTAACCCTTGTCCCTATATAACCTTTATAACTATGTCGTCTGGCAGTTTTCTCGCTCTTTTCACTCGACTGACTCTCTCTTTCTATTGTCTGTGCATCTTCGATATCTTAAAACTGAGAGAAAGGGGCATTTTATGGACAGTTTGGGCTGGTAAAGTTAATCCTTTTACAATATGGACATTCCTGGTAAAGATGGATAAATAGCATCAGAATAAAAGCATCCTTATTGCAGTCTAGTTTTAACTTTTTTTTCCCAGTGTCCTGTCTAGCATGGTTGCACTAAGAATAATTATCTTGATGCCAAAAAAGAGTCCAACAGATTTTTCTTTCACAAATGGAGCAGCACAGCTATCGCCATAGTATTCCGCTTGATGTGATCCTCAACATGTGAAAGATATAAAGTTGAAAGCAAGGCCGATTTGATTCAACCTCCATAAATAAAAATAAAGTATTAATAGAAGCCATTAGAGCAGGGTTTTTTTTTTTTGTTTTTTTTTTTATACAGCTTCTAGATGCATTCTCCTCCAGCACACCTCAATCAACCATATCCTAGACTAAGAATACCTTCCACCTGGTGGAGAATTCATAACAACCTCCTCCTAACAGCTCATCTTTCTCAGGAACAAGTCTTCTTTCTAAGGAAGCTGAAACTGGCCCTTCCACTGAGCTGCTCATAAGCTTTCACAGAACCATGATGATAGCCAGAGATGGGGGATCTGGAGTCAACAAGTTATCACTATGTCCTGTATTTGTTCTGCCCAGCCTCTGAACCAGGTAAGTTTAATCTGCACAAGTTAAACCAGATTTGATTCACTTGTTTTAATAGACTAACCTGCACAGGGTAATCTGGTTTACCCTGTGCAGATTAGACTCACCTGGCTCAGTGACTAGGCAGAAGAAACACAGGATATAGAGATAACTAGTTGACTCCAGATCCCCCATCTCTGATGTTAGCATCCTGTGCCTCAGTGTGACCGTGCGGTATGGAAGCTGCATGGCACGGGGGAGGAAGGGTTTAGCATGGATGGTGTCGTAGGAAAAAAATATTCAACTATGCAATCCAGTTAAATAAAGGAGGTCAATGGTAATTCACTCAGTTGGCACTTTATTTTTGCATAGATGAGAACAAGAAAATCGAAACACACAGCCCAACGTTCTGCCCTATTCTGATCTAGACAAGGTTTCGCTCACTGACTTAAAGCCTGAAAAAAAGCTGTGAAGTCTCCACATACAGTTAGTCCAAACAAGTTACAGACAGTTGAAGAAAGGAGTAAAATGTTGAATAAACCTTGGAAAGGAAACTGGCCTGTTATGGGAACTATTGCTTTCTGTTCCAAACAATCCCCAATAGTAGGAAAACAACTCCTCTCACCCAGACACTGTAGCCTTGCAGATTTGAGGTCTGAGTGAAAAAATGTAGAAAATAAATAAAATATTATGAATGGACTGTATAGGACATGGATTTCAGACCACAATGGTGAGAACAGAGTCGGGGATTGTTGGATGCCAGATCTAAACTCCAATGCAATGTTAGTCCCACTTCAACCAGGAAAATGATGAGCATTTCATTCAAAGCAAACACACTTTAAAACTTTTTTTCTTTTTTTTTTGAATACTGCTGTGAGGCAATCATCCACCTGCAGTCAGATATTCAAACCCCATCTCACCACCACACAGACACACAACCAGGATCACACACATTAACAGCTGCTGACATTCAAACAGACCACCAGCCCATTTCTGTTTCAGCACAAGCTGCAATTTATGTAAATACTAATTGCTATGTATCCATGTTTTTTTCTGTTGATGTTAATATTCTATAAAAAAAAAAAAAAAGTTCAAATTTTCCTTGAAGCGTTAAGAGCATTTCTAAATGTTGAGTGTTTTGCGTCAGAGGGTGATTAAAATTTTTAGGGGAGTCATCTAAGGAGGCTTATTTTTTAGTTTTTTTTTATTTTGTCTGCATTCTGAACAAAGTGTCTCATCAAAGTTTCGTTATTACTAATAATTCAGCTCCCTCCCACAGTCCAACATGAACTACTGGTTTAATTGTTCAATCTGAATTATCCTTTGGGGTGAATGTGTGTCCTGTTGCCCTGCGATGGACTGAACCTTTCCAGTTTGTACTCCACCTCTCACCCACTGGACTCCCCACCTGGGGCACCAAAGGATAAACGCTTATAAACACGAAATGGATGAACCCCTTGTTAAACAATCGCTATTAGATTTAGGTTTTTATATTTTAATAAACACTCAAGATGGTCCAGATGGGAGACGAAAGAGAGCATTCTTTTCTTCCAAATGTGCATCATATCAGGACTTTTAATGAGGATCCAAGAGGAATCAATAATCGGTTCTCCTTCTCCAACCACATCATATTTTATAAAACCTGTGAAGTGAGATGAAGGGGAAAACATGCAAGACCAGGAAGAAATGTCAAATATCTTTTCACCCTCCAACTTTGTGAGATATGTGATATATGTCTGATCTTCTTAGATGAGGTCTTTGATTTAGCCAAATGAAAGTTTCCTTTTAACAATCTTGGGATGCTGTTCATGACCAGGCTTCTCCTTCTGGTGCTTAGTCCTGCATTAATAACATGCAGTGGTGGAAAGTACATTTACTTGATTACTGTACTAAACTACTTTTTATGAGTATCTTTACTTGAGTTATAAGTAAATGAGGGTTACTTATAACTTTCCCCCGCTACATTTCTAAGTCAAATATTGTGCTTTCTATTCCACTACATTTCATGGAATTGTTCCTTGTGGCTCAGCTTAGCTTAGTAATCTGCTGTTGCTGTTTTTCTTTCTGAAATGCAAGTTATTGTTATAGTTTCTTTGTGGTAATAGATTGAACCATAAACCTTTATTACATAGTAGACGTCTGAGAAGAATCAAGACAATCCTCTTTTGTATTTGTTTTTTTTTTTTTGTTTTTTTTATATATAAGAAACAATAATCAAAATAGCCATCTGTATTTGTTGTCCAACTTTATGCTGAAGTTCTTTACAAACTGCAAAAACGATCTAGAAATAAGTTAAAATATCTCAAATTAAGTGTATTTACCCTTAATTTAAGTAGGTAAATCATATGGTTTGCCAACGGAATTTTTTACTCTTAAAATAAGATAATTAGATAATATGCACTTGAAATAAGACAATTCAATTGTTTTTTCTAATTAAGTTTAAATGTTCTTGTTTTTTAATTGGCAAAGGGTCTCACTTTCCTCCGTAATTCAAGAAAAATTATTTGAAAAAAGAAATGACTTACTTAGATTTCCAGTGGTGCTGAATTTGTAGCAGGTGGCTGAACGTGTCACTACATCAGGTCATTTCTGAAAGTTACAAGGTTCTTTAGAATTGCTCTGAAAATGATACAGAAATGTACTGATATTAGAAAATTTGATTTGTATTTTTGAATACTTAAATATGCAATAGTATTTTCAAAAGTCAGTACTTCAGCACTTTAGCTTAAAGTAGATTCTTGACCAAGTAACTTTTTCTTGGCCTTGAGTAAAACTTGGCAATGAGTATCGATACTTTTACTTACCGGTAAGTACTAGTGTTGAGTACTTCCTTCACCACTGATCACATGTTATCCCAGAAAAACAACCCAATAGTTCTGCTTATTTGTGTTGAGCAACAATTAGGCCTGTGGCGAGGAAGAATCCCCAGTTAGCTCAGAGTCAGGTAATCCATCTTAATGCAGTTACTGCTGAGGCCACCTGCCTATTACACACTGCAGCATTGCAGCACGAGATGGAGGGGGGGTATGTCTAGACAGGCAAATGACTAGAAAATAAAGAAACCCTATGAGGGAAAGATATGGTGCTTGCTGACTAAAAGCTTTCAACAACAACACTGGAGCATCTTAAGTCTCTATTAACTGCAAAGAAAGGTTTTATAATATTTCCATCTTTGGAGAGATGTAGCATGAGAAGGATTGTGATTTATGCACAAAGCAGAAACACCATCATTCTGATAACTCAGGCAGGTTGGTTTTTTTTTTACTGTCTGCTGCCACCTACTGCCTGACTCCCAGTCATGCTCAGCAGCTCCAGTTTGTCCTCTACAGGAAGGTGAGAGGCAATCAATATTTTTGTTCCATGAGTGAAAAGCCAGCAGTAGATTGAATGTACTACCGTTCATTAGGCCTCATGTTTCGCTTACCGTGTGTTTTTCAGGGGTGGAAGTGAGAGAAGGTGTGAACGCGTCTTCATTTCATTTCATTATGACTGCGGCAGCAGCTCGTCGCCATGAATGAGGGTGTTTTTGTTTGTTCATAGTGCTGACTGAAGCAGCTGCCCCAATGCTGACATCTGTCTCTGTCTTTCTAACGGTGAAACAAACTGCAACTCTCTCCGTCTCTTTCACCACATCAGCTCCATCAGCAGTCTCTGCCCAGGTCCAAACTCTGTCAGGCGCATTACACAAACATACACTGGGTCTGTGACTAGAGTCAGCAACACACAGCAGCACGTATAAAATATCCCAGAATCTGCACCTCCAGAAAGCCATATCCTGGCCTGTCACAGCAGAAGACACTGCCTCAGACTGATGCTGTAATATTGAGGCAAGTTCAGACACTGCGCTAGATTTCAGGGGGGGGGAAAAGTTAACAAATCAGTCTTCAAAAGTCGATCAATCCTTTGCACTGATCTGTAACTTTGGCCTTTATGCTTTTACAGCTTCAATCAATGACAAAAATTAGGAACTAAAAAAAGTTTCTCTTTTCCTCTTTGGACTGTATTTGAATGTCATAACAATTTGCTACCATCAATTATTTCAAAGATATGGAGGGTTAGTCCATTGGTTCTATATTGCTACAATTGTTTGTGAATCAGATGTTTGTGTTTATTTAGTTACTGTTTGAATACAGGTTAAGCTAAGTGTGTGTTATGGTATAGAAGCTATAATGACATTTTTAAATTAACTTCCTGTATATTTAAGAACTAAACCAAAACTGACAGCGTCAAGTAGGCTGCGAGATCTCAAAGAGCATCGCATCATTTCCAAGCCCGAGTTAAACAAGTAGCTGTTTAGCTATCTTTAAGAATTTGGCAATTCCCTTTACTTATATAGCCCTTTTTCAAGTGGGACAACTTGACCAAAACATTTTACACTACATTCAGTCATGCACCCATTCACACACACAGATAGTGGCGAACTTCATTGTAGCAACAGCTGCCCTGGGGCTCGCTGACAGAAGTGAGGCTGCCATACACAGGTGCCACCAGTCCCTCTGACCACCATCAGTAGGTAATGCAGTTGAAGTGTCTTGCCCAAGGACACAACAACACTGAAAGTCGGAGCTTGAACCGACAACCCTGTGGTTGCATTGCAAATTCCTCCACACTATAAATAGAGAATGTAGCTCCAACATATATGAATTGCTTAAATCGGTTACAAGTAATTTTATTACGTTTTCCCAACCTAATTTCTTAAAGTTTTTAAGTTATAAACTTAACAATGTCACCTGTGGCCAAAATACAGAACTGCAGCACTCTCCTGCTCATTCTCATAGCTCGTGCTCATAGTTTTTTTTTTTTTTTTTACTTTGTTCCCCTTACATTGAGTCGCCATCGGTGTATGAGATGAGCTCGTTGCCGGTCAACTTAAACAACTATCCACAAAATTTATCATGGATATAATGATTTAACACCATAATAACGCTTTGTTCGCTAATTCGGACACATTTAACATGGACACGCTTGGTGTCAAATCTGCAGAACAGCATGGGATCTTCTGACCTGAAGCAAATAAAGGAAAATAAGGCACAGGCTTATAGATACATTGAAGCTGAACTATTGAGGTGTCGGTCTGCTCATCAAATAAAGGTTTAGCTGTAAAGGGTAAAATAAAGGATGCTATTGTAAAGATATTTTTTAGTAAAAAGTTCCATAATGTCTCTTTAAGTTAGATCAGCTGGATTTCATTACTTTTTACAGAATGAATAAATCCATTTATTGCCACATCTTATTTAGGAAATCATTCTTTTTTTTAATGTTATATATTTATTTTTTACATGTGATGTAAAATTGACAGCAAAATTAAATACAGAAGAGCAAACATGGAAGTGTTTTTATGATGGTTGGAGATGGTTTTCTTACTTTAAAGCCTGGACGTAATGTCATAATGAACCTGGAGCCATAAATCACTGTTAGAAAAGCCTGAAGGTGAACATAAGGGCCACGAGTTCATGACCTTCAACCAAACAAAACTTCTTGCAAAGCTTTTTTTTCCTGCGGTGGGAAAATGACCAATAATACACCAGAAAGTCGACATCTGCTTAGATGAAAAAAACAGAAAAGGTTTCAGAGTGGCCTGGTCAAGGCCATTGATGCTAGACAATTTTAATTTACGTTACATTTTATGTTAATTGTTCGTAATGCTCCTCCTGTCATTCATGTTTAATTGCTGAATATTTACTACATTATACATTAAATTATGCAAAAGGAAGCAACTTAGTGGAGAAAAAAAAACAGTTTGCTGTGCGTTATTGTGTCAAAGGCTTATTGTTTTTATATAATATAGTAATAAAAACTACAAATCACACCTACTTATTTTTTATAATGTTTGTCTTGGTCTATGATATAATTAAAATGACATTAAGAATTCAATACAGATAAAATATTTAAACACGTATTTGGTCTCTTTAGGTTCATGCATCATGTTTCAGTTTGTTTTCTTTTTAGTTTGGTAAATATATCAAATAAAATTACATGAAATATTTTGCATTTCTGATTAAACTCAGGACAAAACATAAGGACAACAGAATTCCATCCCAGAACCATAATTATGAGCTCTGATTGGGAAAACTAGTTAAACAGTTACTGAGGTGATAAATGGCATTTGTGTTGCCATGACAAAGGTTTATACTCAGACTGATGGCTGCTGATGGAGTCTTTATGGCTGCAGCTCTGTTATCATTTCTCCTCTCTGTGTCCATGACCTCACAACCACATGCAAGCTATTTCTGTTGAGTTGCTTCTGGCTCAAAGTGACTTCATGTCTGATTTTCTTGAAACTGCAAGCAGGAGAAGAGGGTGGGGGGATTAAGGCGGTATATTCATGGAACAATTTAGTTTATTAAACCGGACTGCTTTGATTGTTCTTTGAGCTCCTGGGTTAATATGTGATTCACTGGATTTAGTGGTTCTGCTAGCCTTATCTGCACCATCTTCCATCTAAAACCACAGAATTACTGGAATATTTTCTTCTTCCACATCATTCTCTGCTCTCCTGCACCTCTGATATTCTTTCTAGGATGGCGGGGATGGAGTCAGGTATATGTGCAGACATGACTAATGTTACTAAGGCTGACTCATGCACCGAGACATCAGCCGGGAGTGAGGAGCCAGCGATGACACAAGCTCAGCAGCTAATACACACACACACATTATGTATACTGAAGCGAAGCAAGGGCAGGCAGACTTAGTGCCGCCAAGAGTCTGAAATCCAGTCATGCAAGTGGCCATTATCTGCACTTTACATATCATGTGATCATAATTGAGAAACTGGAAATTTATCCAGTGGTGAGATCAGAGTTGACAGTAAACACTTTTTTGAAACACTTTTATTTAACAGACCAAAACAATGTAATTTTTAACTTCTTAAATATGTTTCTGTCAAAAAATATGTTGTTTTTTAAAAAAGGTTGTACTGAACTGCTGACAAAGATACACAAAAAAATTTATAAATACACACACACCTCAGTGCATCTCTGGAGCATTTATTATTCATGCAAAAGTAATGCAAGGTGTCTCCTTTTTAATGCCTCCTAATGGGTTCTTGGTTAACAAGGATAGGTATGAATAGACTCTATGAGTCAGAGCAAAGTCAAAGCTTCACTTCTAACCAGCAGGACTGAGCTGATCCACAGGTAAGTGATGAGTGCGTCTGCACATATGGATTAGGTTTACATAACCGATCTAATCTTTTTCCGCTTCAAAGAGAATGATTCAGAGAGTTTGTTCTAAACACAGGACGCCATTTACTTTGGATGACTTCATCATCATCACAGTGAATTAAAGTGAGCCGTAAAATCATGTTATAATCCCAACAAAGCAAATCAAATCTCCTTCCTGAGCTGGTTTAAGTCGGTTGAAAGCTGTCTTCATGACATTTAACTTTGTCTCAAATCTAAACACGGTAGGAACAAATATTAAATATTGGAATTTAAGAAATGGTTTTGTTTCTTTTCAGGACACTGATTTCTCAGTTAAGATAGAGCGAGTGGAGTACATGCTATTAGTGAATAAAAACCAGTATTTGCTTGTAAAATAATGGGTTTTAAGTTTTTATATGAAAAATATATATATGCCCAAAGATGGTGTCCATCCAATCTGACAAAACTTAAGTTATTTTGCAAAGGAGACTGGGAAAAAGGTTGAGTCCCCAGATTTGTGAAGCTGACTTAGACATAATATTTGTCTTTGTCTGCCTAGATGATATCCTGATTGACTCACTGAGCATCGTCACCATGTGCAACCTCTTCTTCAACATCTCCTAGAAAACAGCCTTATTGTTAAAGCAGAGAAATGTGAGTTCCACAAATCATCCATTTAATTCCTCAGTTTCATCCTGAGGCTGAACAGGTACAATCTGACCCAGAACTGGACCCAGTTCCCAAGTTAGACAAATGACTCTAATGGTTCATGGGTTTTGTCAGTTTCTACAGATGTCTTATATAAAAATACAGAAAATCTCTCACAGCTCTGACCTCCACAAAAAAAACCCCAAAAAAAAACAGGTTCACTTGGTCTGGAGATGCCAATACAACCTTCTTTACCTTAAAGGAGATATTTGCCTAGGCTCTCGTTCTAGAGGTGAATGCCTCTGAGGCTGGAGTGGGATCAATCCTCTCTCACCATTCTAAGAAGAATGTAAAACTGAACCCATACTCTCTCTTTTCCCTGAGGCTATCACCTGGTGAAAGGAATTATGATGTCAGAAACCAAGAGCTTCTAGACATTAAAGTAGCCCTTGAGGAGTGGCGTCAGTGGCTGAAAGGGCAGAACACCCAGTGCTGGTGGTGATGGATCATGACTTCTGTTTTGGGCAGTGGCAGCCAAGTGTTTGGGGCATTGCGCGTGGAATACTGAGGTTCTGAGTTCAAGCCCCACTCCCACAGACTGCCACTCTGGGTCCCTGACCCACACTGCTTCCCTGGTGCCGCACAATGGCAGCCCACTGCTCCCCAAGCGGATGGGTTAAATACAAAGAGTTAATTTTGTTGCTCTGTACTTGTGACAGTGTAATCACAATAAACCGATCAGAAAAAAAAAAAAAGAAAAGAAGAATCTCACATACCTTCAGTCAGCCAA
>JAGKQL010000001.1:731665-751970 GCA_018398635.1 Cyprinodon brontotheroides | reverse complement strand
TTGGCTGACTGAAGGTATGTGAGATTCTTCTTTTCTTTTTTTTTTTTTCTGATCGGTTTATTGTGATTACACTGTCACAAGTACAGAGCAACAAAATTAACTCTTTGTATTTAACCCATCCGCTTGGGGAGCAGTGGGCTGCCATTGTGCGGCACCAGGGAAGCAGTGTGGGTCAGGGACCCAGAGTGGCAGTCTGTGGGAGTGGGGCTTGAACTCAGAACCTCAGTATTCCACGCGCAATGCCCCAAACACTTGGCTGCCACTGCCCAAAACAGAAGTCATGATCCATCACCACCAGCACTGGGTGTTCTGCCCTTTCAGCCACTGACGCCACTCCTCAAGGGCTACTTTAATGTCTAGAAGCTCTTGGTTTCTGACATCATAATTCCTTTCACCAGGTGATAGCCTCAGGGAAAAGAGAGAGTATGGGTTCAGTTTTACATTCTTCTTAGAATGGTGAGAGAGGATTGATCCCACTCCAGCCTCAGAGGCATTCACCTCTAGAACGAGAGCCTAGGCAAATATCTCCTTTAAGGTAAAGAAGGTTGTATTGGCATCTCCAGACCAAGTGAACCTGTTTTTTTTTGGGGTTTTTTTTGTGGAGGTCAGAGCTGTGAGAGATTTTCTGTATTTTTATATAAGACATCTGTAGAAACTGACAAAACCCATGAACCATTAGAGTCATTTGTCTAACTTGGGAACTGGGTCCAGTTCTGGGTCAGATTGTACCTGTTCAGCCTCAGGATGAAACTGAGGAATTAAATGGATGATTTGTGGAACTCACATTTCTCTGCTTTAACAATAAGGCTGTTTTCTAGGAGATGTTGAAGAAGAGGTTGCACATGGTGACGATGCTCAGTGAGTCAATCAGGATATCATCTAGGCAGACAAAGACAAATATTATGTCTAAGTCAGCTTCACAAATCTGGGGACTCAACCTTTTTCCCAGTCTCCTTTGCAAAATAACTTAAGTTTTGTCAGATTGGATGGACACCATCTTTGGGCATATATATATTTTTCATATAAAAACTTAAAACCCATTATTTTACAAGCAAATACTGGTTTTTATTCACTAATAGCATGTACTCCACTCGCTCTATCTTAACTGAGAAATCAGTGTCCTGAAAAGAAACAAAACCATTTCTTAAATTCCAATATTTAATATTTGTTCCTACCGTGTTTAGATTTGAGACAAAGTTAAATGTCATGAAGACAGCTTTCAACCGACTTAAACCAGCTCAGGAAGGAGATTTGATTTGCTTTGTTGGGATTATAACATGATTTTACGGCTCACTTTAATTCACTGTGATGATGATGAAGTCATCCAAAGTAAATGGCGTCCTGTGTTTAGAACAAACTCTCTGAATCATTCTCTTTGAAGCGGAAAAAGATTAGATCGGTTATGTAAACCTAATCCATATGTGCAGACGCACTCATCACTTACCTGTGGATCAGCTCAGTCCTGCTGGTTAGAAGTGAAGCTTTGACTTTGCTCTGACTCATAGAGTCTATTCATACCTATCCTTGTTAACCAAGAACCCATTAGGAGGCATTAAAAAGGAGACACCTTGCATTACTTTTGCATGAATAATAAATGCTCCAGAGATGCACTGAGGTGTGTGTGTATTTATAAATTTTTTTGTGTATCTTTGTCAGCAGTTCAGTACAACCTTTTTTAAAAAACAACATATTTTTTGACAGAAACATATTTAAGAAGTTAAAAATTACATTGTTTTGGTCTGTTAAATAAAAGTGTTTCAAAAAAGTGTTTACTGTCAACTCTGATCTCACCACTGGATAAATTTCCAGTTTCTCAATTATGATCACATGATATGTAAAGTGCAGATAATGGCCACTTGCATGACTGGATTTCAGACTCTTGGCGGCACTAAGTCTGCCTGCCCTTGCTTCGCTTCAGTATACATAATGTGTGTGTGTGTATTAGCTGCTGAGCTTGTGTCATCGCTGGCTCCTCACTCCCGGCTGATGTCTCGGTGCATGAATAAGCCTTAGTAGCTTTAGTCATATCTTCTGCACGCGACTTTCCATCCCGCCATCCTAGAAAAGAATATCAGAGGTGCAGGAAGGTAGAGAATGATGTGGAAAGAAAGAAAATATTCAGGCATTCTGTGGTTTTAGATGGAAGATGGTGCAGATAAGGCTAAGCAGAACCACTAAGCCCAGTGAATCTCATTAACCCAGGAGCTCAAAGAACAATCAAAGCAGTCCGGTTTAATAAACTAAATTGTTCCATGAATATACCGCCTTAATCCCCCCACCCTCTTCTCCTGCTTGCAGTTTCAAGAAAATCAGACATGAAGTCACTTTGAGCCAGAAGCTGCAACTCAACAGAAGTAGCTTGCATGTGGTTTGAGGGTCATGGACACAGGGGAGAAATGATAACAGAGCTGCGCCATAAAGACTCCATCAGCAGCCATCAGTCTGGTATAAACTGCTTTGTCGCTGGCAACACAAGCCGCCATTTATCACACCTCAGTAACTTTGTTTAACTTAGTTTTCCCAATCAGAGCTCGAGTATGGTTCTGGGATGGAATTCTGTTGTCACCCTTCCGTGCTGTCCTGAGTTTAATCAGAAATGCAAAATATTTCATGTAATTTTATTTGATATATTTACCAAACTAAAAAGAAAACAAACTGAAACATGATGCATGAACCTAAAGAGACCAAATACGTGTTTAAATATTTTATCTGTATTGAATTCTTAATGTCATTTTAATTATATCATAGACCAAGACAAACATTATAAAAAATAAGTAGGTGTGGATTTGTAGTTTTATTACTATATTATATAAAACAATAAGCCTTTTGACACAATAACGCACAGTAAACTGTTTTTTCTCCACTAAGTTGCTTCCTTTTGCATAATTTAATGTATAATGTAGTAAATATTCAGCAATTAAACATGAATGATAGGAGGAGACACGTAACACCACATAAAATAACGTGAAATTAAAATTGTCTAGCACTCAATGGCCTTGACCAGGCCACTCTGAAACCTTTTCTGTTTTTTTTTTCATCTAAGCAGATGTCCACTTTCTGGTGTATTATTGGTCATTTTCCCAATCAAGAGGAAAAGCTTTGCAAGAAGTTTTGTTTGGTTGAAGGTCATGAACTCGGCCCTTTATGTTCACCTTCAGGCTTTTCTTAACAGTGATTTATGGCTCCAGGTTCATTACATGACATACGTCCAGGCTTTAAAGTAAGAAAACCATCTCCAACCATCATAAAAACACTTCCATGTTTGCTCTTCTGTATTTAATTTTGCTGTCAATTTTACATCACATGTAAAAAATAAATATATAACATTAAAAAAAAGAATGATTTCCTAAATAAGATGTGGCAATAAATGGATTTATTCATTCTGTAAAAAGTAATGAAATCCAGCTGATCTAACTTAAAGAGACATTATGGAACTTTTTACTAAAAAATATCTTTACAATAGCATCCTTTATTTTACCCTTTACAGCTAAACCTTTATTTGATGAGCAGACCGACACCTCAATAGTTCAGCTTCAATGTATCTATAAGCCTGTGCCTTATTTTCCTTTATTTGCTTCAGGTCAGAAGATCCCATGCTGTTCTGCAGATTTGACACCAAGCGTGTCCATGTTAAATGTGTCCGAATTAGCGAACAAAGCGTTATTATGGTGTTAAATCATTATATCCATGATAAATTTTGTGGATAGTTGTTTAAGTTGACCGGCAACGAGCTCATCTCATACACCGATGGCGACTCAATGTAAGGGGAACAAAGTAAAAAAAAAAAAAAAAACTATGAGCACGAGCTATGAGAATGAGCAGGAGAGTGCTGCAGTTCTGTATTTTGGCCACAGGTGACATTGTTAAGTTTATAACTTAAAAACTTTAAGAAATTAGGTTGGGAAAACGTAATAAAATTACTTGTAACCGATTTAAGCAATTCATATATGTTGGAGCTACATTCTCTATTTATAGTGTGGAGGAATTTGCAATGCAACCACAGGGTTGTCGGTTCAAGCTCCGACTTTCAGTGTTGTTGTGTCCTTGGGCAAGACACTTCAACTGCATTACCTACTGATGGTGGTCAGAGGGACTGGTGGCACCTGTGTATGGCAGCCTCACTTCTGTCAGCGAGCCCCAGGGCAGCTGTTGCTACAATGAAGTTCGCCACTATCTGTGTGTGTGAATGGGTGCATGACTGAATGTAGTGTAAAATGTTTTGGTCAAGTTGTCCCACTTGAAAAAGGGCTATATAAGTAAAGGGAATTGCCAAATTCTTAAAGATAGCTAAACAGCTACTTGTTTAACTCGGGCTTGGAAATGATGCGATGCTCTTTGAGATCTCGCAGCCTACTTGACGCTGTCAGTTTTGGTTTAGTTCTTAAATATACAGGAAGTTAATTTAAAAATGTCATTATAGCTTCTATACCATAACACACACTTAGCTTAACCTGTATTCAAACAGTAACTAAATAAACACAAACATCTGATTCACAAACAATTGTAGCAATATAGAACCAATGGACTAACCCTCCATATCTTTGAAATAATTGATGGTAGCAAATTGTTATGACATTCAAATACAGTCCAAAGAGGAAAAGAGAAACTTTTTTTAGTTCCTAATTTTTGTCATTGATTGAAGCTGTAAAAGCATAAAGGCCAAAGTTACAGATCAGTGCAAAGGATTGATCGACTTTTGAAGACTGATTTGTTAACTTTTCCCCCCCCCTGAAATCTAGCGCAGTGTCTGAACTTGCCTCAATATTACAGCATCAGTCTGAGGCAGTGTCTTCTGCTGTGACAGGCCAGGATATGGCTTTCTGGAGGTGCAGATTCTGGGATATTTTATACGTGCTGCTGTGTGTTGCTGACTCTAGTCACAGACCCAGTGTATGTTTGTGTAATGCGCCTGACAGAGTTTGGACCTGGGCAGAGACTGCTGATGGAGCTGATGTGGTGAAAGAGACGGAGAGAGTTGCAGTTTGTTTCACCGTTAGAAAGACAGAGACAGATGTCAGCATTGGGGCAGCTGCTTCAGTCAGCACTATGAACAAACAAAAACACCCTCATTCATGGCGACGAGCTGCTGCCGCAGTCATAATGAAATGAAATGAAGACGCGTTCACACCTTCTCTCACTTCCACCCCTGAAAAACACACGGTAAGCGAAACATGAGGCCTAATGAACGGTAGTACATTCAATCTACTGCTGGCTTTTCACTCATGGAACAAAAATATTGATTGCCTCTCACCTTCCTGTAGAGGACAAACTGGAGCTGCTGAGCATGACTGGGAGTCAGGCAGTAGGTGGCAGCAGACAGTAAAAAAAAAACCAACCTGCCTGAGTTATCAGAATGATGGTGTTTCTGCTTTGTGCATAAATCACAATCCTTCTCATGCTACATCTCTCCAAAGATGGAAATATTATAAAACCTTTCTTTGCAGTTAATAGAGACTTAAGATGCTCCAGTGTTGTTGTTGAAAGCTTTTAGTCAGCAAGCACCATATCTTTCCCTCATAGGGTTTCTTTATTTTCTAGTCATTTGCCTGTCTAGACATACCCCCCCTCCATCTCGTGCTGCAATGCTGCAGTGTGTAATAGGCAGGTGGCCTCAGCAGTAACTGCATTAAGATGGATTACCTGACTCTGAGCTAACTGGGGATTCTTCCTCGCCACAGGCCTAATTGTTGCTCAACACAAATAAGCAGAACTATTGGGTTGTTTTTCTGGGATAACATGTGATCAGTGGTGAAGGAAGTACTCAACACTAGTACTTACCGGTAAGTAAAAGTATCGATACTCATTGCCAAGTTTTACTCAAGGCCAAGAAAAAGTTACTTGGTCAAGAATCTACTTTAAGCTAAAGTGCTGAAGTACTGACTTTTGAAAATACTATTGCATATTTAAGTATTCAAAAATACAAATCAAATTTTCTAATATCAGTACATTTCTGTATCATTTTCAGAGCAATTCTAAAGAACCTTGTAACTTTCAGAAATGACCTGATGTAGTGACACGTTCAGCCACCTGCTACAAATTCAGCACCACTGGAAATCTAAGTAAGTCATTTCTTTTTTCAAATAATTTTTCTTGAATTACGGAGGAAAGTGAGACCCTTTGCCAATTAAAAAACAAGAACATTTAAACTTAATTAGAAAAAACAATTGAATTGTCTTATTTCAAGTGCATATTATCTAATTATCTTATTTTAAGAGTAAAAAATTCCGTTGGCAAACCATATGATTTACCTACTTAAATTAAGGGTAAATACACTTAATTTGAGATATTTTAACTTATTTCTAGATCGTTTTTGCAGTTTGTAAAGAACTTCAGCATAAAGTTGGACAACAAATACAGATGGCTATTTTGATTATTGTTTCTTATATATAAAAAAAACAAAAAAAAAAAAACAAATACAAAAGAGGATTGTCTTGATTCTTCTCAGACGTCTACTATGTAATAAAGGTTTATGGTTCAATCTATTACCACAAAGAAACTATAACAATAACTTGCATTTCAGAAAGAAAAACAGCAACAGCAGATTACTAAGCTAAGCTGAGCCACAAGGAACAATTCCATGAAATGTAGTGGAATAGAAAGCACAATATTTGACTTAGAAATGTAGCGGGGGAAAGTTATAAGTAACCCTCATTTACTTATAACTCAAGTAAAGATACTCATAAAAAGTAGTTTAGTACAGTAATCAAGTAAATGTACTTTCCACCACTGCATGTTATTAATGCAGGACTAAGCACCAGAAGGAGAAGCCTGGTCATGAACAGCATCCCAAGATTGTTAAAAGGAAACTTTCATTTGGCTAAATCAAAGACCTCATCTAAGAAGATCAGACATATATCACATATCTCACAAAGTTGGAGGGTGAAAAGATATTTGACATTTCTTCCTGGTCTTGCATGTTTTCCCCTTCATCTCACTTCACAGGTTTTATAAAATATGATGTGGTTGGAGAAGGAGAACCGATTATTGATTCCTCTTGGATCCTCATTAAAAGTCCTGATATGATGCACATTTGGAAGAAAAGAATGCTCTCTTTCGTCTCCCATCTGGACCATCTTGAGTGTTTATTAAAATATAAAAACCTAAATCTAATAGCGATTGTTTAACAAGGGGTTCATCCATTTCGTGTTTATAAGCGTTTATCCTTTGGTGCCCCAGGTGGGGAGTCCAGTGGGTGAGAGGTGGAGTACAAACTGGAAAGGTTCAGTCCATCGCAGGGCAACAGGACACACATTCACCCCAAAGGATAATTCAGATTGAACAATTAAACCAGTAGTTCATGTTGGACTGTGGGAGGGAGCTGAATTATTAGTAATAACGAAACTTTGATGAGACACTTTGTTCAGAATGCAGACAAAATAAAAAAAAACTAAAAAATAAGCCTCCTTAGATGACTCCCCTAAAAATTTTAATCACCCTCTGACGCAAAACACTCAACATTTAGAAATGCTCTTAACGCTTCAAGGAAAATTTGAACTTTTTTTTTTTTTTTATAGAATATTAACATCAACAGAAAAAAACATGGATACATAGCAATTAGTATTTACATAAATTGCAGCTTGTGCTGAAACAGAAATGGGCTGGTGGTCTGTTTGAATGTCAGCAGCTGTTAATGTGTGTGATCCTGGTTGTGTGTCTGTGTGGTGGTGAGATGGGGTTTGAATATCTGACTGCAGGTGGATGATTGCCTCACAGCAGTATTCAAAAAAAAAAGAAAAAAAGTTTTAAAGTGTGTTTGCTTTGAATGAAATGCTCATCATTTTCCTGGTTGAAGTGGGACTAACATTGCATTGGAGTTTAGATCTGGCATCCAACAATCCCCGACTCTGTTCTCACCATTGTGGTCTGAAATCCATGTCCTATACAGTCCATTCATAATATTTTATTTATTTTCTACATTTTTTCACTCAGACCTCAAATCTGCAAGGCTACAGTGTCTGGGTGAGAGGAGTTGTTTTCCTACTATTGGGGATTGTTTGGAACAGAAAGCAATAGTTCCCATAACAGGCCAGTTTCCTTTCCAAGGTTTATTCAACATTTTACTCCTTTCTTCAACTGTCTGTAACTTGTTTGGACTAACTGTATGTGGAGACTTCACAGCTTTTTTTCAGGCTTTAAGTCAGTGAGCGAAACCTTGTCTAGATCAGAATAGGGCAGAACGTTGGGCTGTGTGTTTCGATTTTCTTGTTCTCATCTATGCAAAAATAAAGTGCCAACTGAGTGAATTACCATTGACCTCCTTTATTTAACTGGATTGCATAGTTGAATATTTTTTTCCT
The DNA here is from genome assembly GCA_018398635.1 of Cyprinodon brontotheroides. Taxonomy (NCBI): domain Eukaryota; kingdom Metazoa; phylum Chordata; class Actinopteri; order Cyprinodontiformes; family Cyprinodontidae; genus Cyprinodon; species Cyprinodon brontotheroides. The sequence goes on along the minus strand of JAGKQL010000001.1, from coordinate 743,673 downwards.
ACGACACCATCCATGCTAAACCCTTCCTCCCCCGTGCCATGCAGCTTCCATACCGCACGGTCACACTGAGGCACAGGATGCTAACATCAGAGATGGGGGATCTGGAGTCAACTAGTTATCTCTATATCCTGTGTTTCTTCTGCCTAGTCACTGAGCCAGGTGAGTCTAATCTGCACAGGGTAAACCAGATTACCCTGTGCAGGTTAGTCTATTAAAACAAGTGAATCAAATCTGGTTTAACTTGTGCAGATTAAACTTACCTGGTTCAGAGGCTGGGCAGAACAAATACAGGACATAGTGATAACTTGTTGACTCCAGATCCCCCATCTCTGGCTATCATCATGGTTCTGTGAAAGCTTATGAGCAGCTCAGTGGAAGGGCCAGTTTCAGCTTCCTTAGAAAGAAGACTTGTTCCTGAGAAAGATGAGCTGTTAGGAGGAGGTTGTTATGAATTCTCCACCAGGTGGAAGGTATTCTTAGTCTAGGATATGGTTGATTGAGGTGTGCTGGAGGAGAATGCATCTAGAAGCTGTATAAAAAAAAAAACAAAAAAAAAAAACCCTGCTCTAATGGCTTCTATTAATACTTTATTTTTATTTATGGAGGTTGAATCAAATCGGCCTTGCTTTCAACTTTATATCTTTCACATGTTGAGGATCACATCAAGCGGAATACTATGGCGATAGCTGTGCTGCTCCATTTGTGAAAGAAAAATCTGTTGGACTCTTTTTTGGCATCAAGATAATTATTCTTAGTGCAACCATGCTAGACAGGACACTGGGAAAAAAAAGTTAAAACTAGACTGCAATAAGGATGCTTTTATTCTGATGCTATTTATCCATCTTTACCAGGAATGTCCATATTGTAAAAGGATTAACTTTACCAGCCCAAACTGTCCATAAAATGCCCCTTTCTCTCAGTTTTAAGATATCGAAGATGCACAGACAATAGAAAGAGAGAGTCAGTCGAGTGAAAAGAGCGAGAAAACTGCCAGACGACATAGTTATAAAGGTTATATAGGGACAAGGGTTAAGGATGAAAGGGAAAAAAAGACCAAGAAATGCTGTTTGGCATCAGTCAACCTGGATGACGCGTGGAATGCTCTGCTGACGCAATTTTCGAGCAGCGAATGTGTGTAATGGGAGTGTGTTTGACATTAAAGTGTTGGAAAAGCGGCAGCACACTGAGAAAAGAGGAAGAAAGAAGAAAGAAACTATGTGCAGTAATGATAGGTAAGTGCCTGTGTGAGTGGAAAAGCAGAGAAAAAATGCCATAGCTTGCTGACGTAACGGTTCCTAACTGTTTCCATATAAAAGGCCTGGGAGCCGGCGCCAGGCAGCCCTTCACATACGTCTGGGACCCATCAGCCTCTGTGAGAGGAAGCATATACACTCTATGACACCCACACACACATGTTTGCTTACACGCATGCATTTCTTAAACATTTTTTCTTTTTAAGAAGTTGAGCTAAATTTAAACTGGAATAGGGTAGGTCTAATTATGCATTTACATTTATACTTAAAAAAGCAGCCTTCAGAAGTACAAATATAAATCTGCAGAGATATGCAGATGCTTCAATAATTTATAATGCGGATACAGTTGAAATTTAGATATAATCAGTAATCACTGACATCAACCTTACCAGTTTTCGGTAGGACATGAGCAGGGTGTTCAGTGGCACAGTGGGTAGCACTGCTGCCTTGCAGCAAGAAGGTTCTGGGTCTTTCTGTATTGAGTTTGCATTGAGCATGCGTGGGTTCTCACCGGGTACTCCGGCTTCCTCCCACAGTCCAAAAACATAAGTGTTAGGTTAATTGGCTTCTCTAAATTCTCCTTAGGTGTGTGTCTGTCTTGCCCTGCGATAAAGTGGCGACCTGTCCAGGGTGTGACTCGCCTCTTGCCCCGCCTCTTGCATGGAGATAGGCACCAGCCTCCCTCGCGACCCCGCCTGGGATAAAGGATGACAGAAGATGGATGGACGGATGATTACAGAATAGGAGAATATTTTATTGTTGTTTTTTTAAATATCTTAAAACTTCAATGCCTCTGAAACAATGGAGCGAAAAACGATTTTTTAAAATCTTGTTTTAGGTTAATTTATTAACTTTGTGACGATCTCGGCACTGGTGCTGGCTTAATCTCCAACTCCTCACACCTGCTCACTCCACCCTGCCTGCAATTATCACTAATTGGTCCCACCTCTATATATAGCTCATTTGGATCTGTTCCCAGTGCCAGATCGTCTCAAACCAACTATTGAGTACCTTCCAGCTTTTCTATATTTTGCCTGCCTACCTGTTACCTGACCTGTTTTTGCCTTTTTTCACCGAGCCTGCCTGACCCCTTATCTGATCCTGACTGCCTGCTCCTGAATCCAAACCAGATCCGCCTCTGAACCCTTGCATCAGTTCTGCCTTGGATTACCTGCCTCTGAGCCTGAACCCCACTCAGTCACAGTGAGTAACCGAGTCTGCCTAACTCTTTTGCTTCTCTCAACCTGCCAGTAAACGGACCCTCGAACGGACGTGGACCTCTCTTCTGGATTGCCCCTCTGTACCTTCGCTTGGACCCCATCTCTGAATCTATAAACAAACTGTCTCTGGAGCTCATCGGCCTCAGTCCTCAGCTAACCATCCGCCACTCAACGGCCACCGCTTCCACAAGCCCCTTCTTCGTACGGACTCCTTCCCCGGACCCCAAACGGTGCAAGTCGCCCACTCTGAGACCCAGTAACAGGTTAGTGATCCAGCCTCAGTCCCTCTCTAGTTCTCTTATTGCTGATCACTAACCTGTTGTCTCCGCCACAGGGTATTTCCTGACTGAGAGCCGCCTGCACACTCCCTGTGGCCTCCCATTATTAATAAAATCTGTTGCATTCCACACTGAAAAAAAAATAGAGGTTGGGCGGAGCTTTGATTTTCTAGGCAACGTGATGCATTTGGTTTTTTGAGTTTTCCTTTTACTTAAATTCACTGTGGTTGAGTTTACAAAGATTTTTTGAGTTCTAACCAACTTAGGTTTTTGGAGTGTTACATAGAAATTTTGAGTTCTACCAACTTAGGTTTTTTTTGAGTTTTACCTTTAAGTTCTGAGTTCTATCAACTTTGTTTTATGAGTTTGACATATACATTTTGAGTTCTACAAACTCAGATTTTGTAGTGTTATCTGCAAGTTGAGTTCTATCAACTCAGTTTTTTTAGTCCTACCAATCGTCTTCACTACCAATCATTCAACACACAAAAATTATGTTAATACAACATTTTTATTGCTTCAAGCCAAACATTGCATCAATAGATACAGTATAAAACCATGTTCAACAACATAATCTTAACTGCACAGATCAAAGTAACCTGACACTGGACCAGAATGTTCTAGATTCGTAAGAGGGATGATGAGGGAAAAAAACAGTAAGACAACATTTTAGTAAGTAATGAAAACACACAGGTAATTTTGTGTGAAGAAAGTTAATATTAACATATATGAAAAAAATAACAGTTTACAAATTTGACGGGCCTTCAGTTTTAGAGCTTTTTTCTAATTGTAGTCTCTTTAAAATTGGGTGCACCTCTTTTAAAAAAAATAAAATGAAATAAAATGTCTTGCTTCCCAACGGAGCAAGAAAAAGGTTTTCCTTTTATCTCTGAAGTTTTTCCTTTTAGTCCTACCATCCTGGCTAGTAACCCATGATTCCAAAGAAAAGAAAGTCCTCTGTCCAATCCTTCGAAACACTCAAAATCCAGATGTTCACACGGTTGCCTCAAGCATCTCCACATTTAAGGGAGAGAACTTGTGAATCCAGTGTATCCAAAAAACCCTGCCCGCATAGCAAGTACAACAGGCTTAGTGGGCCGGCGAAATCATTCACTTTGGTGCCTTAACCTGTACAGTTTATATCTCTCCGGGTATGTATGATAAATTTCAGTGTGTAATGTAACTTTTTTAACTCATTACGTATCATCCGTTGTGATTACAGGGTTAACATATAAAATGTTAATGTCACTGTTTTTCTTGTGTGCAGAAAATAAAATCATGAAAGCAAAAATCCACATGTAAATGATTATAAAACCACTTACAGCTGAACAGTAAATACCCAAATAGTTATAAGAAAGTAAAATAATGTAGTCTTGTAATATTTCTGTGCCTGAGTGCAACAACAACACTGCACTACATAAAACACTTTAGAATTTACGTTATTACACTCAACTTAATGTCTCTTTTCATTTGTACAATGAAAATAATAGGTAATACCTTTTCCACGCATAAACATACCACCCGCACATGCGCGGGTATAACACGCACGCGCATTGTCGTCGCGCGCATTATAAACGCGCACGTGCACTGCGTTTTTCCCTTTCATCAGAACGTGAAAACATGTGAACCTCATGTCAACCGGGTGGTACAATCACAGCGGGAATGGCAATCCTCACGGAGACTAACGCCAATCCGGTCTGTACTTTGCAGCACTCACCGAAAAACTGGTAAGGTCCCAGGTTGGATTCCTCCGCGGGTTCTCCAGATGCATAAAATTACAATGTCCATAATCTTCTCAAACACCAGGGAAAAGGCTGTGCCCCTTGAAGAAAGGGATAGGAAACCCCGATACCGTAGTGGGGCGTGTCCATGAACATAAGCAGTCGCATGCCCATGGGTTTACAGTTGAGGAACTCAAAAATGTATAGGCGATTTAAAAACTCCTTCTTGTTAAACCAACTTCTGAGAATTTGAGTTGAACAAACGTGTATTTATTTGTTAGATGTCAAATTTATATTGAGTTGGGATTGCTACTGCTGGCCTGTGTGTTGTGGAACAACAATTGCTGCTAGAGTACTTTTACAGTGCACTGACCTGGATTGAGCTGTTTCCTGGGTCCAATATCTGTAATGTATATAAAAAGTTGGCAAAATACTGCTTCTGTAACATTAATAATCCAAAAAATTGATTCACCAGTTTAAACACTTATTTACAAATCTAAGATCGTGAGAATTTTTAGTTGCCATATTGATCAGAAAGGAAACCTTGTAAAGGTGTTGGCTGAAGCTGTTAAATGGTAGTTATACACAGCATGGGCTGGAAAGTCCCTCAGAGTGGAAGAAGCCGTTCCTCTAGAGATAACCCAAAAAGTCCTGTGGTTACAAGGCCAACATTAAAATTTTTTAGCTTAGTGATCATAAGTATTGCATGCATTCACACTTTTAGCATAAATTATTTATGCATTAATAGTTATTTGTTTTTTGTATTTTTTTGTTGTTGTTGACACTGCACAATGTGTTTCCTATTAACCATTAACCGCTCCACCTACATTGACCCATGTGGTGCTAGAAGTTATAGAATGGCACATAGAGAAATGCAAGTCTGTAAGATTTTAAATCTTTTTTTTCTTATAAAACACTGATGTGGATGGTAAATTACTATTCAGGTGTAGCCAGTCCTTGATATTATTTCCCCTCTTGATCCTCTTTATTAGATAATTCCTTTCTATTAACCTTTTTCAGACTGATACACAGGTATGTATTGTATTAGTGTTACGGGTAATACAAAAGACAAACTCAAATGTGCAGAAGTTCAGCAGCAGAACGACAGCAACATCAGCAGAGCAGCGACACTGATGCAGAGAGGCTTGAAGAGAGGAGAACCAGATAGCTACTGTGAGAGGTGGGAAGATGGGGGCTTATATATCTGGTGCCAAATCACCACCACCTGTACAGAGGAGGAGACAAAAGAACAGGCACAAACACCTCATAATGCCTCAAGGAGCATTATAAGAAGTTGCAAGGCTGCACAAAACAATACATTTAGGGACCTGGACAAGGTTAAGAAGACTTGCTGGACTTCCAGAACATGAAAGATATAGGATTTAAGTCTTTAAATAGGGCATGGTCTACACCACCAAATGGAGAAGTACAGTGGTTCTCAAACCTGGTCTTCAAGTAGCACTCCCCTGCATGCTTTAAATGTCGCTCTGTTGCAGCACAGCTGATTAAAATGATTACATAGACAATTTTTATTGTCATTTTGTATACACAGTGTTTAAAAAAATGAAATTTCATTTAGTACAGCTTTCAGGCAGTAAATGAACATTTCCAGTCCATAAAGTGCAGCAGTAATCAAATGTAAACAGTGTGGGAGAAAAAACGTGGTGCAAAAATGCATTGATATGGAAGTTCAGAGCATTAATATATATGTTGCAAATATGCAGAGTCCTAAGCAGCCATCAACATGCTGCAGATGGCTGATTCATTAAAGTCCGGTGTGTGGCACCAAGGAGACACAGAAAACATGCAGGGCAATGGTACTGGAAGAACAGGACTGAGAACCCCTGGACCAGGATATGGACCAAAAAAAGGACCATTTAACAATAAGCTACTTGTTTGGTTAAAATGTTTTTATTTGAAGTTGGCTGCTGAACGTTATACTGGTTTTAAATGAAAGCATGGAAACAGTAGATTTAATGAAGCCACTTGTGACAAGTAAATGGGCTAGAGATGCAGAAGACCAGGGTGTCATCCTCCTGTTAGCCGAGATCAGGAAGCTAATGCTAAAAGGTATTTCTTGAAGCACTTTGCTTCCCTGTTCTTAAACTCAGACCTCGTTCTTAGAACATGAGAACTAGTTATCCTCAAACGGTCTTAAAAGAAACCAGAAACCTATTCCAGTCAGCTTATGCATATATTGCTAATTATCATCAAGTACCATCTGAAGGCCTTTTAAAGAGTCAGTTCATTATAAGGGTTTGAATCTAAGGAAACCAAGCAGATTGCATTGAGCTATTAACCTGCAGCATTTACTTCCTGGATGAGCATGTAGCGACAACGGACAGGCGTTTGCATTGTGTTGTTGCGTGTAGTGACAGTGCAAAGGGAAACCCCCTTTAACAGGAAGAAACTTTAAGTAGGAACTAGAACAAAGTGAATGCTCTTCTGCCAGGATCCCTGGGGCATTTTGGAATAACACCTTTCCCTTAAACTAACAATGCATTGAATGAAAGGCAGATTAAACAAAATAACTGAAAGCCAAACATGTAAATGTGGATGGAAGATGCACTTCGTAATCATTTCTTAGCCTACACACTGGAAACAAGATCAAACAGAAGAGAAGCAGATTCATACAATAAAGCTGGGGGCACCTTCATAGACAAAGACCCACTGAACACATTATGTAAGGATTATCAGGTAGAATCCTGCTGATAAACCCTAACATCACACTATATGAGACTCACTGTATTTCAGTGAGGTTGTATACCACTTCCTCTAACAACTCCTGACTGTATTTGCAGGCCTAGAAAATATTTTACCTTTAAAATAACGCTTTGTTTGACAGATCTGATGGTAGGAGAATACATTTCATCATCACTTCATTAAACCAAAACTGTCTTTGAACTCAAACCTTCTACTGAGAGCATAATATCAACCCTGCTGGAACTGGAAAGCTTTGCTTTTCAACGTTGAGGTATGCATCTGTATCCTATTGGGGGAAATACCTTTATTTGCCTTTCTAAGTCAAGCACAACCTCTAACTCATCTCATTCTTTAAACAGGTAAAGGTAAGCGCTGTTCAAATATATCACATCATCGCCAAACACCGCACCCTTGTCAGTCGGCCTCCGGCTTCATCTCCCACAGGGACGTGTTGATAAAAGGACAGGTGGGGTGGAAAGACAGCCCAGAAATCATCTGGAAACTTGTTATCTGAATGTGAACAGATAGCACAAAAAGGAAGCAGAGGAGACACCGCACAATCAGTAAAGGAGCAAACATTAAACTATAGTTCTTTATATTTTATTGAAGCCTTCTGACACACAATTAGGTTTTATGAAACAATTAGGAATGGGAACTTTGTAAAAAAAAAATGAGCCTCATAAAATAGAATTGATCCAAGTTATAAACACAATTCCAGTAGTTTCTTTCTTAAAGTAAAAAGTACAAGTTCTTTTAAACTGAAGAAAACAAATCAGAGTGATTTTTAAAAAGTTAAAATGTTAAATTGCCTGTACTTGTATAGCGCCTTTTCAAGTCGGAGGACTTGACTAAAGCATGAAATACCTTACATTCAGTCATTCAGACACACATTCATACACTAACTGGTGGGACCCTACATTGTAGCCACAGCTGCCCTGGGGCTCAATGAAAGAAGCAAGGCTGTCGTACCGTGGCGCCATCAGTCCCTCTGACCACCATCAATAGACAATGCGGGTGAAGTGTCTTGACCAAGAACACAACAACAAAGCCGGAGCTTGAACCAACAACCCTGCGGTTGCAAGGCATACTCCTTCATCTGACGCCGCTGATTCCCCAGTATACAAGTTTGGTTAAGAATTTAAATATTTTTATTTCATAGTAATCATCATCACTAGATCAGAGAAAACACTTCACCTGTATGACACTTTGAGGGCAGGATTTTGAAGTGGCTTAGCCATACTGCTGGTTAAAGCAGAGAACTCCAATAGTTAATGTTAGTGTACGTCCAGTCCAGACAGTTTCCCTCTTTGGTAAAAGGTGAAATACTGCTAAAAACTGGGCAGTCTCCATCACTTTCACATGATTAAAGTCCCCCGCATAAAGGCCTTTATCTGCAGCGAGCTAATGTCATACAGCTCCATTGATACTTCATTTCCTTTAGCTCGCGGTGGGATGTAAACAATGCTTAACAGTAAATTCCCATGGCAGACAGAACAGCAGACATTTCACTGTCATACATTCCTAGGCTCAGACCAGTGGCTAGTAACCTTACCTCCTCCTCCTTTTCTCTGATCAGACGTGTAGGTTCACTTGTAAAGCTGAAAACCTTTCATTTGTAAGGCTGAGTCTGGAATCTCGCTGTTAAGCCAGGTTTCTGTTAGGCAAAGAACAGCATAATTCTTTTTATCTGTAGAAACATAGCCTCAGATATTCTATAATACTGTATTTTATACTACATTTATAACAATACATTTTACCTCCCTTAACAGAACATATCTACCATTTATCTACTTACCTAGTTTTTCTCATAGTAGTTTCATCTGGTCTTTTCCTATTTGGCTGTGACGTCATCCCGCAGAAATATATCAGTTGTGCTGCTGCCATCAACACTTTTGTTTATGGAGCTTGGCCTGTTTTTCAGTGTAGTCCTGTTTCTCTGACTGAGACTGGCTGGATGTGCTCTCTCATCCCATCCTGACATGGGAGCTGGCTCGGAGCTCGTCTGCCTGGCTGTGTTTTTTCTTGGACGGGGTCGTCTGAGGAGTTGATGGACAGTGCCTATTTATCTCCTCATTCTTTCTGTATGTCTGCTTCTGTCTCCTTGGGTCCCAGTCGGCCTCAGCAGATGGCCGCTCACACTGTCCCTGGTTCTGCTGGAGGTTTCTTCATGTTGAAAGGGAGTTTTTTTCTCTCCACTGTTGCTACAAGCATGCTTGGTGCAAGGGATTGCCTTCAAGTCAATTAATTGATGCTATCAACTGGTTTTCCACATATAGAAAACCTTTAATTAATTTGACTGTATGATCTGGTTGAATTGTCTCTGTAAAGTGCCTTGAGATAACATCTGTTGTGAATTGGCGCTATATATATAAAACACCTGGATTGAATTGAAGTATTATTATTACTATTAAAATTAGTTGTGTGCTTTGGCATGCTCTAAGCACTGGGTCACTAAGCACATGTAGTCTGGGGAAGAATTCAAAAATATCCCCTGCCTTTTTTTATTGATACAAGAACTTATGTTATGCTAAGATTACTATTTCTGAAGCAGATTATCCTCTAGGCTCTGGCATTTCCAAAAATGTGAAATATCCTTAAGTCTGCATCTGTGTAACCTTATTGGTTTCCAGTAATGATGCTTAAATTGTAATAATCTCACCTGATTTCTTAAGAGAGTTTTTTTTTTCAAGTTTTGACACATTTTTATTCCAACCTAATTGAGTAAATGACAGCTTCAGGTCCCTCCCAGATCTGTTCAGTGTGACTGGTAAATCACTATTTTGTTGAATTATTTTAGAATAATATTTAGAGAGGATTTCTGTGTCATTTTAAGAGAGTTATTAACCAGAGCGGATTTATTTAAGACAGTTAGTTGGAAGCTAAACACTGAAAATAACTAATATCTCACCTGTAGGTATTGCCAAAATGTAAATGAGTAAAGACTGGATGGGTCTTCAGCTAGAAGTCAGTAGTCATATGTTTGAGGATTGAGAGGCATGCTTGCTTTACTTTTCCATTTCAAACCATGGGGGTGCTCTCTTAGATGTTAAAGATCAATAAGGTAGATGTTTAAGACAAAATACATAAAGTATGAGTTTTGGTAAGCCCATACATCCTTGATTTAACGGCACTTTTACATTTTCTAATCACATTTATAGCCCTTTATAGAGCAAGTTACACTTTTAAAACCCTTGCATACCCCTTACAAATGGAGTCCCCACTCAGTGAGATCTAGAAGCACAAGATTGTTACCCAGCCTATTGGCAAATATACTACTACATGGGTGTAGATGTAGTTTTGGTATTTGAGCAATTAAATCAGCCCTTGAACTATATATTACCTACTTTAAATTAAGTTGAAAAAAAGTTAACAAGTTAAGAAAGAAGTTAAAAAGCTAATTGAAAAGTTAAAAATGAATAAGCTAAGTTAAAAAGCAAAAAATGTAAGCGCCTGTATCAGCATTAATGTTCTATAACACATGTGTCAAACTCAAGGCCCGCGGGCCAGATGTGGCCCGCCATGTCATTTTATGTGGCCCGCTAGAACTCCCACAGCCGTCATTTTGATGGTTCTGAGATTTTAAAGGGAAAGAACTATATTTAAAATTAAATTTATGTTGCTCATGTTAACTGACTTTTCCTGTTTCTATATTTCCTTCATTTTCACTTAGTTTTTAAATAAAATTAAAACGTAAAAAATAAAAATGGTTAATTCTACCTCGATCCCCTGCAACCATCATTTTGACAGCTCTATTAGTTGCATTGTAAATTCTTTACGTTTGGTATACGTTTGGTACCGTTGCCTAGAAACCAACATTCTACCTAGAACTTTTTGGCTAATATGGAAAAAGTGGCGTTCAGAAGAAACCTAACAGCGAAACAGGCTTTAGAAATGCTTCAAAATATTAATGATAGTGATTCGGGTGGGAGGGGAGAGACCGATGAGGAGGACTGGGTAGGAAGCGGCTGTGCGACACGTGAGTGTTAGAGCAACAAGCAAGCATATGTTTTCTATGCAACTGTAATTGTCACTTGAATAAGTTATAATAAATAATGAGTTATTTAACATTAAGGAGTAGTTACATTTGGTTTTACATTACATTTAGTTGCATTTATAAGTTAGCATCTGGCCCTTGGTGACAGCAATTACTGTTATGGCCCTCAGAGGAAATGAGTTTGACACCCCTGTTCTATAAGGTTATGAGATAACAAAAAAAGTGTTTCTCTCACTCTGAGCGCTTTTTCTTTATTGAATTTTTTTTTATAGAGGCGCTGTTGTTTTTTGCTTTTTATATATATATTACTGTAAATGGTTGTTTCTTTATATTACATTGGTCATTAAAATATGCATATTTTTCAATATTGCAAAGGTAATAAGTTCTTGTGATGGATTTCAATAACACTCTTGGCTTGAAACTTTTCATTTTCAAAGTTTTTCACTGAGTCCCCTATAAAGGGTTAAAAACATTTAATTGGGATATGAATGGGAAAAATCTGGCCGAAGGATAAATCTACTTACATTTAAACTTCTTACAAAAAAAAAACAAAAAAACAAAAACAAAAATTATAATTCATGCAGCTGTCAAAATAGTATATTTTTAGAGCTTTTTCCTAAAGAATATTAAAATAAGGTTTTTAAGTTGGATATTTTTATCTGACATAAATACAATATATTTGCACCTTCATACTGGGTTATGTGTCCCAGATCTTTTTGTGCTGTTTTTACTTACAACATTCAATTTTAGATTATTATTAACTAAGGAAATACTTTTTGAGAAACATTTTGATCTGAGCTTTAGGTTTTCTACAAGTTGGAAAAATAAATATTCTATCT
>JAGKQL010000001.1:711206-731473 GCA_018398635.1 Cyprinodon brontotheroides | reverse complement strand
AGATAGATAGATAGATAGATAGATAGATAGATAGATAGATAGATAGAATATTTATTTTTCCAACTTGTAGAAAACCTAAAGCTCAGATCAAAATGTTTCTCAAAAAGTATTTCCTTAGTTAATAATAATCTAAAATTGAATGTTGTAAGTAAAAACAGCACAAAAAGATCTGGGACACATAACCCAGTATGAAGGTGCAAATATATTGTATTTATGTCAGATAAAAATATCCAACTTAAAAACCTTATTTTAATATTCTTTAGGAAAAAGCTCTAAAAATATACTATTTTGACAGCTGCATGAATTATAATTTTTGTTTTTGTTTTTTTGTTTTTTTTTTGTAAGAAGTTTAAATGTAAGTAGATTTATCCTTCGGCCAGATTTTTCCCATTCATATCCCAATTAAATGTTTTTAACCCTTTATAGGGGACTCAGTGAAAAACTTTGAAAATGAAAAGTTTCAAGCCAAGAGTGTTATTGAAATCCATCACAAGAACTTATTACCTTTGCAATATTGAAAAATATGCATATTTTAATGACCAATGTAATATAAAGAAACAACCATTTACAGTAATATATATATAAAAAGCAAAAACAACAGCGCCTCTATAAAAAAAAATTCAATAAAGAAAAAGCGCTCAGAGTGAGAGAAACACTTTTTTGTTATCTCATAACCTTATAGAACAGGGGTGTCAAACTCATTTCCTCTGAGGGCCACATCAACGTAATTGCTGTCCTTAAAGGGCCAGATGTAACTTATAAATGTAACTAAAAATGTAATGTAAAATAAATGTAACTACTCCTTAATGTTAAATAACTCATTATTTATTATAACTTATTCAAGTGACAATTACAGTTGCATAGAAAACATATGCTTGCTTGTTGCTCTAACACACACGTGTCACACAGCCGCTTCCTACCCAGTCCTCCTCATCGGTCTCTCCCCCTCCACCCGAATCACTATCATTAATATTTTGAAGCATTTCTAAAGCCTGTTTCTCGCTGTTAGGTTTCTTCTGAACGCCACTTTTTCCATATTAGCCAAAAAGTTCTAGGTAGAATGTTGGTTTCTAGGCAACGGTACCAAACGTCATACAACCGCGGGAAGAATTTACAATGCAACTAATAGAGCCGTCAAAATGATGGTTGCAGGGGATCGAGGTAGAATTAACCATATTTATTTTTTACGTTTTAATTTTATTAAAAAAACTAAGTGAAAATGAAGGAAATATAGAAACAGGAAAAGTCAGGCTAACATGAGCAAAATAATTTAATTTTAAATATAGTTCTTTCCCTTTAAAATCTCAGAACCATCAAAATGACGGCTGTGGGAGTTCTAGCGGGCCACATAAAATGACATGGCGGGCCACATCTGGCCCGCGGGCCTTGAGTTTGACACATGTGTTATAGAACATTAATGCTGATACAGGCGCTTACATTTTTTGCTTTTTAACTTAGCTTTCTGTTCATTTTTAACTTTTCAATTAGCTTTTTAACTAGCTTTCTGTAACTAAAGTAACCTTTTTTTTTCAACTTAATTTAAAAGTAGGTAATATATAGTTCAAGGGCTGATTTAATTGCTCAAATACCAAAAACTACATCTACACCCATGTAGTAGTATATTTGCCAATAGGCTGGGTAACAATCTTGTGCTTCTAGATCTCACTGAGTGGGGACTCCATTTGTAAGGGGTATGCAAGGGTTTTAAAAGTGTAACTTGCTCTATAAAGGGCTATAAATGTGATTAGAAAATGTAAAAGTGCCGTTAAATCAAGGATGTATGGGCTTACCAAAACTCATACTTTATGTATTTTGTCTTAAACATTTACCTTATTGATCTTTAACATCTAAGAGAGCACCCCCATGGTTTGAAATGGAAAATAAAGCAAGCATGCCTCTCAATCCTCAAACATATGACTACTGACTTCTAGCTGAAGACCCATCCAGTCTTTACTCATTTACATTTTGGCAATACCTACAGGTGAGATATTAGTTATTTTCAGTGTTTAGCTTCCAACTAACTGTCTTAAATAAATCCGCTCTGGTTAATAACTCTCTTAAAATGACACAGAAATCCTCTCTAAATATTATTCTAAAATAATTCAACAAAATAGTGATTTACCAGTCACACTGAACAGATCTGGGAGGGACCTGAAGCTGTCATTTACTCAATTAGGTTGGAATAAAAATGTGTCAAAACTTGAAAAAAAAAACTCTCTTAAGAAATCAGGTGAGATTATTACAATTTAAGCATCATTACTGGAAACCAATAAGGTTACACAGATGCAGACTTAAGGATATTTCACATTTTTGGAAATGCCAGAGCCTAGAGGATAATCTGCTTCAGAAATAGTAATCTTAGCATAACATAAGTTCTTGTATCAATAAAAAAAGGCAGGGGATATTTTTGAATTCTTCCCCAGACTACATGTGCTTAGTGACCCAGTGCTTAGAGCATGCCAAAGCACACAACTAATTTTAATAGTAATAATAATACTTCAATTCAATCCAGGTGTTTTATATATATAGCGCCAATTCACAACAGATGTTATCTCAAGGCACTTTACAGAGACAATTCAACCAGATCATACAGTCAAATTAATTAAAGGTTTTCTATATGTGGAAAACCAGTTGATAGCATCAATTAATTGACTTGAAGGCAATCTTTTGCACCAGCATGCTTGCTTAACAACAGTGGAGAGAAAAAAACTCCCCTTTCAACATGAAGAAACCCTCCAGCAGGACAGTGTGAGCGGCCATCTGCTGAGGCCCACTGGGGACCCAAGGGAGACAGAAGCAGACATACAGAAAGAATGAGGAGATAAATAGGCACTGTCCATCAACTCCTCAGACCGGCCGCCCGCAAAAACACAGCCAGGCAGACGGAGGCCCGGTGCCAGCTCCCCATGTCAGAGATGAAGAGAGCACATCCAGCCAGTCTCAGTCAGCAAAACAGGACTACACTGAAAAACAGGGCCCATAAAAAAAGTGTTGATGGCAGCAGCACAACTGGATATATTTCTGCTTGAGGATGACGCCACAGCCAAATAGGAAAAGACCAGATGAAACTACTATGAGAAAACTAGGTAAGTAGATAAATGGTAGATATGTTCTGTTAAGGGAGGTAAAATGTATTGTTATAAATGTAGTATAAAAATACAGTATTATAGAATATCTGAGGCTATGTTTCTACAGATAAAAAGAATTATGCTGTTCATTTGCCTAACAGAAACCTGGCTTAACAGCTGAGATTCCAGACTCAGCCTTACAAATGAAAAGGTTTTCAGCTTTACAAATTGAACCTACACTCGCCTGATCAGAGAAAAGAGGAGGAGGTAGGGTTACTAGCCACTGGTCTGAGCCTAGGAATGTATGACAGTGAAATTGCTGTTCTGTCTGCCATGGGAATTCTACTGTTAAAGCATTGTTTTACATCCCACCGCGAGCTAAAAAATTTAGAAGTATCCAATGGAGCTGTATGACATTGGCCCGCTGCAGATAAAGGCCTTTATCGCGAGGGGGACTTTTAATCATGTGAAAGTGATGGAGACTGCCAGTTTTTAGCAGTATTTCACCTTTTACCAAAGAGGGAAAACTGTCTGGGCTGACGCGTGCACCAACATTAACTATTGGAGTTCCTCGTTTTAACCAGCAAAAGTATGGCTAAGCCACTTCAAAACCCTGCCCTCAAAGTGTCATACAGGTGCAAAGTGTTTTCTCTGATCTAGTGATGATGATTACTATGAAATAAAAATATTTAAATTTTTAACCAAACTTGTATACTGGGAATCAGCTGGTCAATCGATGAAGGAGTATGCCTTGTAAACCCAAGTAGGGGTTGTTGGTTCAAGCTCCGGCTTTGTTGTTGTGTTCTTGGTCAAGACACTTCACCCGCATTGTCTATTGATGGTGGTCAGAGGGACTGATGGCGCCACGGTACGGCAAGCCTTGCTTCTTTCATTGAGCCCCAGGGCAGCTGTGGCTACAACAAAGCTTCCCACCAGCAGTGTATGAATGTGTGTCTGAATGACTGAATGTAAGGTAAAACCTTTAGTCAAGTCCCTCCGACTTGAAAGGCGCTACTCTATAGAAATACAAGCAATTTAACATTTTAACTTTTAAAATCACTCTGATTTGTTTTCTTCAGTTTAAAAGAACTTTGTACTTTTTACTTTAAAAAGAAACTACTGAATTGTGTGTTTATAACTTGGATCAATTCTATTTTGTAAGGGGCTTTTTTTTTTAAAAGTTCCCATTCTAATTGTTTCATAAAACCTAATTGTGTGTGTCAGAAGGCTTCAATAAAACAGCAAAGAACTATAGTTTAATGTTTGCTCCTTTACTGATTGTAGCGTGTCTCCTCTACCAAGCACCTTTTTGTGCTATCTGTTCACATTCAGATAACAAGTTTTCCAGATGATTTCTGGGCTGTCTTTCCACCCCACCTGTCCTTTTTATCAACACGTCCCTGTGGGAGATGAAGCCGGGAGGCCGACTGACAAGGGTCTTGGTGTTTAGCGATGATGTGATATATTTGAACGGCTTTTGCCTTTACCTGTTTAAAAAATGAGATGGAGTTAGAGGTTGTGCTTGACTTTAGAAAGGCAAATAAAGGTATTTCCCAATAAGGATACAGATGCATACCTCAGCGTTGAAAAGCAAAAGCTTTCCAGTTCCAGCAGGGTTGATATTATGCCTCAGTAGAAGGTTTTGAGTTCAAAGACAGTTTGGTTTAATGAAGTGATGATGAAATGTATTCTCCTACCATCAGATCTGTCAAACAAAAGCACGTTATTTTAAAAGGGTAAAATATTTTCTAGGCCTGCAAAATACAGTCAGGAGTTGTTAGAGGAAGTGGTATACAACCTCACTGAAATACGAAGTGAGTCTCATATATAGTGTGATGTTAGGGGTTTTATCAGCGGGATTCTACCGGATGAAATCCTTACATAATGTGTTCAGTGGGTCTTTGTCTATGAAGGTGCTTTAAGCTTTATTGTATGAATCTGCTTCTCTTCTGTTTGATCTTGTTTCCAGTGTGTAGGCTAAGAAAATGATTCACGCGCATCTTCCATCCACATTTTACATGTTTTGGCTTTCAGTTATTTTGTTTAATCTGCCTTTCATTCAATGCATTGTTAGTTTCATATGGAAAGGTGTTATTCCAAAATGCCCCAGGGATCCGGCAGAAGAGCATTCACTTTGTTCTAGTTCCTACTTCAAAGTTTCTTCCAAGCTGGGTTTCCCTTTGCACCAATACTACACGCAACAACACAATGCAAAACGCCTTCGTCCGCTGTCGCTACATGCCCATCCAGGAAGTAAATGCCAGGTTATCAGCCTGAATGCAATCTGCTTGGTTTCCAGGAGTCCAAACCCTTATACCAACCCACCTGCCAAAATTCTCAGATGGTACTTCCTTGATGATAATTAGCAATATAGCGCATGCTTGACTGAATAGGTTTCTGGTTTTCTTTAAGACCGCTTGAGTTAACTAGTTCTCATGTTCCCAAGAATCCGAGGTCTGAGTTTGGGACACAGGGAAGCAAGCTTCACATACCTTTTAGCATTAGCTTCCTGATCTCGGCTAACAGGAGGATGACACCCTGGTCTTCTGCATCTCTAGCCCATTTACTTGTCACAAGTGGCTTCATTAAATCTACTGTTTCCATGCTTTCATTTAAAACCAGTATAACGTTCAGCAGCCAACTTCAAATAAAAACATTTTAACCAAACAAGTAGCTTATTGTTAAATGGTCCTTTTTTTGGTCCATATCCTGGTCCAGGGGTTCTCAGTCCTGTTCTTCCAGTACCATTGCCCTGCATGTTTTCTGTGTCTCCTTGGTGCCACACACCGGACTTTAATGAATCAGCCATCTGCAGCATGTTGATGGCTGCTTAGGACTCTGCATATTTGCAACATATATATTAATGCTCTGAACTTCCATATCAATGCATTTTTGCACCACGTTTTTTCTCCCACACTGTTTACATTTGATTACTGCTGCACTTTATGGACTGGAAATGTTCATTTACTGCCTGAAAGCTGTACTAAATGAAATTTCATTTTTTTAAACACTGTGTATACAAAATGACAATAAAAATTGTCTATGTAATCATTTTAATCAGCTGTGCTGCAACAGAGCGACATTTAAAGCATGCAGGGGAGTGCTACTTGAAGACCAGGTTTGAGAACCACTGTACTTCTCCATTTGGTGGTGTAGACCATGCCCTATTTAAAGACTTAAATCCTATATCTTTCATGTTCTGGAAGTCCAGCAAGTCTTCTTAACCTTGTCCAGGTCCCTAAATGTATTGTTTTGTGCAGCCTTGCAACTTCTTATAATGCTCCTTGAGGCATTATGAGGTGTTTGTGCCTGTTCTTTTGTCTCCTCCTCTGTACAGGTGGTGGTGATTTGGCACCAGATATATAAGCCCCCATCTTCCCACCTCTCACAGTAGCTATCTGGTTCTCCTCTCTTCAAGCCTCTCTGCATCAGTGTCGCTGCTCTGCTGATGTTGCTGTCGTTCTGCTGCTGAACTTCTGCACATTTGAGTTTGTCTTTTGTATTACCCGTAACACTAATACAATACATACCTGTGTATCAGTCTGAAAAAGGTTAATAGAAAGGAATTATCTAATAAAGAGGATCAAGAGGGGAAATAATATCAAGGACTGGCTACACCTGAATAGTAATTTACCATCCACATCAGTGTTTTATAAGAAAAAAAAGATTTAAAATCTTACAGACTTGCATTTCTCTATGTGCCATTCTATAACTTCTAGCACCACATGGGTCAATGTAGGTGGAGCGGTTAATGGTTAATAGGAAACACATTGTGCAGTGTCAACAACAACAAAAAAATACAAAAAACAAATAACTATTAATGCATAAATAATTTATGCTAAAAGTGTGAATGCATGCAATACTTATGATCACTAAGCTAAAAAATTTTAATGTTGGCCTTGTAACCACAGGACTTTTTGGGTTATCTCTAGAGGAACGGCTTCTTCCACTCTGAGGGACTTTCCAGCCCATGCTGTGTATAACTACCATTTAACAGCTTCAGCCAACACCTTTACAAGGTTTCCTTTCTGATCAATATGGCAACTAAAAATTCTCACGATCTTAGATTTGTAAATAAGTGTTTAAACTGGTGAATCAATTTTTTGGATTATTAATGTTACACAAGGAAACAGTATTTGCCAACTCAAATTTTGTAACGTACAGGATATTGGACCCAGGAAACAGCTCAGTCAGGTCAGTGCACTGTTAAAAAAGTATATGGCAATTGTTGTTCTAACACACAATTGTATTGTAATCCAACTCAGAAATATAAATTTGACATCTAACAAATAAATACACGTTTGCCCAACTCAAATTCTCAGAAGTTGGTTTAACAAGGAGTTTTAAATCGTCTATACAAGATTTTTTGAGTTCCTCAACTGTAAACTCATGGGCATGCGCACTGCTTATGTTCATGGACACGCCCACTACGGTACGGGGTTTCCTATCGGTTTCTTTCAAGGGGCACAGCCTTTTTCCCTCTGTTTGAGAAGATTGACGGACATTGTGATTTGGCGCATCTGGAGAACCGAGGAACTGTTCCTGTGGACCTTACCAGTTTTCCCGTGAGTGCTGCAAAGTATTGGCATTGTTACGGTTAGTCTGCGGAGTTAGCATTCCCTTGTGGTGTATTGTCAACGGCTGGCTTGTTGCAGAGTTCACATGTTTTTCACGTTCTGATGAAAGCGAAAAGCAGCACGTGCGCGTTTATAATGCGCGTGCGCGTGCGTAAGTTATGCCGCGCATGCGCGGTGATGGCGCGCGGAGAAAAGAGTGTGCCTGTTATTTTCATTGTACAAATGAAAAGAGACATTAAGTTGAAAGTGTAATAACTTATTAAATTTCAATTACGGTAGCAGTGTTGTTGCACTCAGGCACAGAATACAAGACCACATTATTTTTACTTTAATCCGATGTATTTACTGTTCAGCTGTAAGTGGTTTTATAATCATTTACATGTGGATTTTTTGCTTTCATGATTTTTTATTTGTTTTTACAAGAAAAAACAGAAAGATATTTAACATTTTGGCAAGTTAACCCTGTAATGCAGCAGTTAATTGGGCAATGAGTTAGAAAGTTACATTACACACCGAAATTTATCATACTTGAGAGATATAAACTGTACAGTTAAGAACAAGAAGTGAATGGATTTAACCCTAAGCCCTGTTGTTGGCTAAGGCAGGGGTTTTGGATACCCTGATTCGTGACACTCTCCTCCTTAAATGGAGATGGCGAGCCAACCGTGTGAACATCTGATTTTGGAGTGAAATAAGCAGCGCTTATTTAATCACCGAAGAGACTCTTTCTTTTGCATTCATCGTCCTGTCGGAAAGGTGGTAGGACTAAAGAAAAACTT
Organism: Cyprinodon brontotheroides; assembly: GCA_018398635.1. Classification (NCBI taxonomy): domain Eukaryota; kingdom Metazoa; phylum Chordata; class Actinopteri; order Cyprinodontiformes; family Cyprinodontidae; genus Cyprinodon; species Cyprinodon brontotheroides. The sequence continues at coordinate 723,049 of JAGKQL010000001.1, read as the reverse complement.
AGAGATGTGGAAAAACCTTTTTCTTTTTCCTGCTGGGAAACAAGACATTTCATTTTATTTTTTTAAAAGGTAACCTACTTAAAGAGACTACGTAATTGAAAACGTTCCAGCGCCCAAATGAAAACTGTTATTTTTTCATATATATGTTAATACACTTACTTCACAAAAAATTACCTGTGTGTTTTCCTCTTACTAAAATGGTGTCTTACTGTTTTTCCCTCATCATCCCTCCATGAATCTAGGAACATTCTTGGTCCAGTGTCGGGTTACTTTGATCTGTGCAGTTAAGATTATGTTAAGTTGAACATGGTTTTATACTCATCTATTGATGCAATGTTTGGCTTAAAGCAAATAAAATGTTGTATTAACATAATTTTTGTGTGTTGAATGATTGTGGTAGGTAAGACGATTGGTGGGACTAAAAAACTGAGTTGATAGAACTCAACTTGCAGATAACACTACAAAATCTGAGTTTGTAGAACTCAAAATGTATATGTCAAACTCATAAAAAACAAAGGATTGATAGAACTCAGAACTTAAAAGGTAAAACTCAAAACCTAAGTTGGTAAGAACTCAAAATTTCTATGTAACACTCAAAACCTAAGTTGGTTAGAACTCAAAAATCTTTGTAAACTCAACCACAGTGAATTTAAGTAAAGAAAACTCAAAAAACCAAATGCATCACGTTGCCTAGAAAATGTAAGTTCTGTCAACCTCTATTTTTTTTTCAGTGTGGAATGCAACAGATTTTATTAATAATGGGAGGCACAGGGAGTGTGCAGGCGGCTCTCAGTCAGGAAATACCCTGTGGCGGAGACAACAGGTTAGTGATCAGCAATAAGAGAACTAGAGAGGGACTGAGGCTGGATCACTAACCTGTTACTGGGTCTCAGAGTGGGCGACTTGCACCGTTTGGGGTCCGGGGAAGGAGTCCGTACGAAGAAGGGGCTTGTGGAAGCGGTGGCCGTTGAGTGGCGGATGGTTAGCTGAGGACTGAGGCCGATGAGCTCCAGAGACAGTTTGTTTATAGATTCAGAGATGGGGTCCAAGCGAAGGTACAGAGGGGCAATCCAGAAGAGAGGTCCATGGATTGAGGTCACACTGTAGGTTGAGAAACAAAAGTTAGGCAGACTCGGTTACTCACTGACTGAGTGGGTTCAGGCTCAGAGGCAGGCAATCCAAGGCAGAACTGATGCAAAAGGGTTCAGGAAGGATCGGTTTGGTTGGGGATAGTCAGGATCAGAGAAGGGGTCAGGCAGGCTTTCGGTGAAAAAAGGCAAAACAGGTCAGGTAACAGGTAGGCCAGGCAAAATATAGAAAAGCTGGAAGGTACTCAATAGTTGGTTTGAGGCAGAATACAGCACTAGGAACGAATCCAAATGAGCTATATATAGAGGTGGGACCAATTAGTGATAATGCCCAGGCAGGGGTGGAGTGAGCAGGTGGTGAGGAGTTGGAGATTAAAGCCAGCACCAGTGCGAGATAGTCACAAAGTTAATAAAATTAACCTAAAACAAGATTTTAAAATGGTTTTTTTAAGCTCCATTGTTTCAGAGGCATTTGAAGTTTTAAGATATTTAAAAACAACAATAAAATATTCTCTATTCTGTAATCATCCGGGCTCCATCCATCTTCTGTCATCCTTTATCCCAGGCGGGGTGAGGGAGGCTGGTGCCTATCTCCATGCAGTGAGGGGGGCAAGAGTTTAGTCACACCCTGGACAGTGTCGCCACTTTATCAAAGGGCAAGACAGACACACACCTAGGAGAATTTAGAGAAGCCAATTAACCTTTAACACTTATGTTTTGGACTGTGGGAGTGAAGTCGGGCCGGTGAGAACCCACGCGATGCTCAATGCAAACTCAATACAGAAAGACCCAGAACCTTCTTGCTGCAAGGCAGCAGTGCTACCCACTGTGCCCACTGAACACCCTGCTCATGTCACCTAAAACTGGTAAGGTTGATGTCAGTGATTACTGATTATATCTTAAATTTCAACTGTATCCCATTATAAATTATTGAAGCATCTGCATATCTCTGCAGATTTTTATATTTTGTACTTCTAGCTGCTTTTTTGGTATAATGTAAAATGCATAATTAGACCTACCCTATTCCATAGCCTAGTCGTGTAAAAGAAAAATGTTTGTGTGTGTGTGTGTGTGTTAGGGTGTCATAGAGTGTATATGCTTCCTCTCACAGAGGCTGATGGGTCCCAGACATTGAAGGGCTAATGGCGCCGGCTGCCCAGGCCTTTATATGGAAAACAGTTAGGAACCGTTACGTCAGCAAAGCTACTTGGCTTTTTCTCTGCTTTTCCACCTTTCCACACAAGTAAGGCTTACCTATGCACATGCACATCTTTTCTTTGCTTTCTTCCTTTTTCTCAGTGTGCTGCCGCTTTTCCAACACTTTAAATGTCAAACACACTTTATTACACAATATTCATTGCTCGAAAATTGCGTCAGCAGCATTCCACGCGTCATCCAGGTTGACTTTGATGCCAAACAGCATTTTCTTGGTCTTTTTTTTTTTTTCCCTTCATCCCTTAACCCTTGTCCCTATATATAACCTTTTATAACTATGTCGTCTGGCAGTTTTCTGCTCTTTCACTGACTGACTCTCTCTTCTATTGTCTGTGCATCTTCGATATCTTAAAACTGGAGAGAAAGGCATTTTTATGGACAGTTTGGGCTGGTAAAGCAATCCTTTTACAATATGGACATTCCTGTAAAGATGTGATAAATAGCATCAGAATAAAAGCATCCTTATTGCAGTCTAGTTTTAACTTTTTTTTCCCAGTGTCCTGTCTAGCATGGTTGCAATTCAAGAATAATTATCTTGATGCCAAAAAGAGTCCAACAGATTTTTTCTTTCAAAATGGAGCAGCACAGCTAGTCGCCATAGTATTCAGCCTTTGATGTATCCCCTCAACATGTGAAAGATATAAAGTTAAAAGCAAGGGCGATTTTTGATTCAACCTCCATAAATAAAAAATAAAGTATTAATAAAGCCATTAGAGCAGGGTTTTTTTTTGTTTTTTTTATACAGCTTCTAGATGCATTCTCCTCCAGCACACCTCAATCAACCATATCCTAGACTAAGAATACCTTCCACCTGGTGGAGAATTCATAACAACCTCCCAAACAGCTCATCTTTCTCAGGAACAAGTCTTCTTTCTAAGGAAGTTTTGAAACTGGCCCTTCCACTGAGCTGCTCATAGCTTTCACAGAACCATGATGATAGCCAGAGATGGGGGATCTGGAGTCAACAGTTATCACTATGTCCTGTATTTGTTCGCTCCAGCCTCTGAACCAGGTAAGTTTAATCTGGCACAAGTTAAACCAGATTTGATTCACCTTAGCTTTATTAGACTTAACCTGCACAGGGTAATCTGGTTTAATTTCAGTAGATTTTTTTTTTTTTTGTATTCCACCTTGGCTCAGTGACTAGGCAGAAGAAACACAGGATATAGAGATAACTAGCATTCCAGATCCCCCATCTCTGATGTTAGCATCCTGTGCCTCAGTGTGACCGTAAGGTAAAGGAAGTTTCGCATGGCACGGGGGAGGAAGGGTTTAGCATGGATGGTGTCAGTAGGAAAAATATTCAACTATGCAATCCAGTTAAACAAAGGAGGTCAATGGTAAATTCTACCCAGTTGGCACTTTATTTTTGCATAGATGAGAACAAGAAAATCAAACACACAGCCCAACGCTCTGCCCTATTCTGATCTAGACAAGGTTTCGCCACTGACTTAAAGCCTGAAAAAGCTCGTGAAGTCTCCACATACAGTTAGTCCAAACAAGTTACAGACAGTTGAAGAAAGGAGTAAAATGTTGAATAAACCTTGGAAAGGAAACTGGCTGTTATGGGAACTATTGCTTTTTGTTCCAAAACAATCCCCAATAGTAGAAAACAACAACTCCTCCTCACCCAGACACCTGTAGCCTTGCAGATTTGAGGTCTGGGAGGAAAAAATGAAAATAAATGAAAAATATATGAATGGACTGTATAGACATGGGATTTCAGACCACAATGGTGAGAACAGAGTCGGGGATTGTTGATGCCAGATCTAAACTCCAATGCAATGTTAGTCCCAACTTCAACCAGGAAAATGATGAGCATTTTTCATTCAAAGCAAACACACTTTTAAACTTTTTTTTTTTTTTGAATACTGCTGTGAGGCAATCATCCACCTGCAGTCAGATATTCAAACCCCATCTCACCACCACACAGACACACAACCAGGATCACACACATTAACAGCTGCTGACATTCAAACAGACCACCAGCCCATTTCTGTTTCAGCACAAGCTGCAATTTATGTAAATACAATTGCTATAAAATCCATGTTTTTTTTGTTGATGTTAATATTCTATAAAAAAAAAAGTTCAAATTTTCCTTGAAGCGCTAAGAGCATTTCTAAATGTTGAGTGTTTTGCGTCAGAGGGTGATTAAAATTTTTAGGGAGCTCACCTATGAGGCTTATTTTTTAGTTTTTTTATTTTGTCTGCATTCTGAACAAAAGTGTCTCATCAAAGTTTCGTTATTACTAATAATTCAGCTCCCTCCCACAGTCCAACATGAACTACTGGTGTTTAATTGTTCAATCTGAATTATCCTTTGGGGTGAATGTGTGTCCTGTTGCCCCTTCGATGGACTGAACCTTTCCAGTTTGTACTCCACCTCTCACCCACTGGACTCCCCACCTGGGGCACCCAAGGATAGCGGCTTATAAACACGTAAATGGATGAACCCCTTGTTAAACAATCGCTATTAGATTTAGGTTTTTTATATTTTAATAAACACCAAGATGGTCCAGATGGGAGTAAAGAGAGCATTCTTTTCTTCCAAATGTGCATCATATCAGGACTTTTAATGAGGATCCAAGAGAATCAATAATCGGTTCTCCTTCTCCAAACCACATCATATTTTATAAAACCTGTGAAGTGAGATGAAGGGAAAACATGCAAGGAAGAAATGTCAAATACCTTTTCACCCCTCCAACTTTTGTGAGATATGTGATATATGTCTGATCTTCTTAGATGAGGTCTTTGATTTAGCCAAATGAAAGTTTCCTTTTAACAATCTTGGGATGCTGTTCATGACCAGGCTTCTCCTTCTGGTGCTTAGTCCTGCATTAATAACATGCAGTGGTGGAAAGTACATTTACTTGATTACTGTACTAAACTACTTTTTATGAGTATCTTTACTTGAGTTATAAGTAAATGAGGGTTACTTATAACTTTCCCCCGCTACATTTCTAAGTCAAATATTGTGCTTTCTATTCCACTACATTTCATGGAATTGTTCCTTGTGGCTCAGCTTAGCTTAGTAATCTGCTGTTGCTGTTTTTCTTTCTGAAATGCAAGTTATTGTTATAGTTTCTTTGTGGTAATAGATTGAACCATAAACCTTTATTACATAGTAGACGTCTGAGAAGAATCAAGACAATCCTCTTTTGTATTTGTTTTTTTTTTTTTGTTTTTTTTATATATAAGAAACAATAATCAAAATAGCCATCTGTATTTGTTGTCCAACTTTATGCTGAAGTTCTTTACAAACTGCAAAACGATTCAGAAATAAGTTGGAAAATATCTCAAATTAAGTGTATTTACCCCTAATTTAAGTAGGTAAATCATATGGTTTGCCAACGGAATTTTTTACTCTTAAATAAGATAATTAGATAATATGCACTTGTTAAAGACAATTCAATTGTTTTTTCTAATTGCTTAAATGTTCTTGTTTTTAATTGGCAAAGGGTCTCATCTCTGCATTCAAGAAAAAATTATTTGAAAAAGAAAATGACTTACTTTAGATTTCCAGTGGTGCTGAATTTGTAGCAGGTGGTTGAACGTGTCACTACATCAGGTTATTTCTGAAAAGTTACAAAGGTTCTTAGGAATTGAAAAATGATACAGAAATGTACCGATATTAGAAAATTTGATTTGTATTTTGAATACTTAAATATGCAATAGTATTTTCAAAAGTCAGTACTTCCAAAAGCACTTTAGCTTAAAGTAGATTCTTGACCAAGTAACTTTTCTTGGCCTTGAGTAAAACTTGGCAATGAGGATACTTTTACTTACCGGTAAGTACTGAGTGTTGAGTACTTCCTTCACCACTGATCACATGTTATCCCAGAAAAACAACCCAATAGTTCTGCTTATTTGTGTTGAGCAACAATTAGGCTCCGGCGGAGGAAGAATCCCCAGTTAGCTCAGAGTCAGGTAATCCATCTTAATGCAAGCGCTTCGAGGCCACCTGCACCTATTACACACTGCAGCATTGCAGCAATTTGATGGAGGGTATGTCTAGACAGGCAAATGAAGCTAGAAAATGAAACCTATGAGGAAAAAAACTAAAGCTTTCAACAACAACACTGGAGCATCTTAAGTCTCTATTAACTGCAAAAGGTTTTATAATATTTCCATCTTTGGAGATGTAATGAGAAGGATTTGTGATTTATGCACAAAGCAGAAACACCATCATTCTGATAACTCAGGCAGGCAGGTTTTTTACTGTCTGCTGCCACCTGCCTGACTCCCAGTCATGCTCAGCAGCCCAGTTTGTCCTCTACAGGAAGGTGAGGCAAATCATTTTGTTCCATGAGTGAAAAGCCAGCAGTAGATTGAATGTACTACCGTTCATTAGGCCTCATGTTTTAAACCGTGTGTTTTCAGGGGTGGAAGTGCGAGAAGGTGTGAATGCGTCTTCATTTCATTTCATTATGACTGCGGCAGCAGCTTCGTCGCCATGAATGAGGTGTTTTTGTTTGTTCATAGTGCTGACTGGAAGCAGCTGCCCCAATGCTGACATCTGTCTCTGTCTTTCTACTTGATTGAAACAAACTGCAACTCTCTCCGTCTACTTTCACCACATCAGCTCCATCCAGCAGTCTCTGCCCAGGTCCAAACTTCTGTCAGGCATTACACAAACATACACACTGGGTCTGTGACTAGAGTCCAGCAACACACAGCAACGCATTATAAAATATCCCAGAATCTGCACCTCCAGAAAGCCATATCCTGGCCTGTCACAGCAGAAGACACTGCCTCAGACTGATGCTGTAATATTGAGGCAAGTTCAGACACTGCGCTAGAATTTCAGGGAAAAGTTAACAAATCAGTCTTCAAAAATTCGATCAATCCTTTGCACTGATCTGTAGCTTTGGCAGCACATGCTTTACAGCTTCAATCAATGACAAAAAATTAGGAACTAAAAAAGTTTCTCTTTTCCTCTTTTGGACTGTATTTGAATGTCATAACAATTTGTACATCAATTATTTCAAAGATAGCGGAGGGTTAGTCCATTGGTTCTATATTGCTACAATTGTTTTGTGAGATCAGATGTTTGTGTTTATTTAGTTACTGTTTGAATACAGGTTAAGCTAGGGTGTGTGTTATGGTATAGAAGCTATAATGACATTTTTTAAATTAACTTCCTGTATATTTAAGAACTAAACCAAAACTGACAGCGTCAAGTAGGCTACCCCGAGATCTCCAAGAGCATGCATCATTTTCAAGCCGAGGTTAAACAAGTAGCTGTTTAGCTATCTTTAGAATTTGGCAATTCCTTTACTTATATAGCCCTTTTCCAAGTGGGACAACTTGACCAAAACATTTTACACTACATTCAGTCATGCACCTATTCACACACACAGATAGTGGCGAACTTCATTGTAGAAAAAGCCGCCCTGGGGGCTCGCTGACAGAAGTGAGGCTGCCATACACAGGTGCCACCAGTCCTCTGACCACCATCAGTATGTAATGCAGTTGAAGTGTGTCTTGCCCAAGGACACAACAAACACTGAAAAGTCGGAGCTGGAACCGACAACCCTGTGGTTGCATTGCAAATTCCTCCACACTATAAATAGAGAATGTAGTCTAACATATATGAATTGCTTAAATGGGTTACAAGTAATTTTATTACGTTTTCCCAACCTAATTTCTTAAAGTTTTTAAGTTATAAACTTAACAATGTCACCTGTGGCCAAAACACACAGAACTGCAGCACTCTCTGCTCATTCTCATAGCTCGTGCTCATAGTTAACAAAGGTTTTTTTTTTACTTTGTTCCCCTTACATTGAGTCGCCATCGTGTATGAGATGAGCTTCGTGTCGGGTCAACTTAAAACAACTATCCACAAAATTTATCATGGATATAATGATTTAACACCATAATAACGCTTTGTTCGCTAGTGGGACACATTTAACATGGACACGCTTGGTGTCAAATCTGCAGAACAGCATGGGATCTTCTGACCTGAAGCAAATAAAGGAAAATAAGGCACAGGCTTATAGATACATTGAAGCTGAACTATTGAGGTGTCGGTCTGCTCATCAAATAAAGGTTTAGCTGTAAAGGGTAAAATAAAGGATGCTATTGTAAAGATATTTTTTAGTAAAAAGTTCCATAATGTCTCTTTAAGTTAGATCAGCTGGATTTCATTACTTTTTACAGAATGAATAAATCCATTTATTGCCACATCTTATTTAGGAAATCATTCTTTTTTTTAATGTTATATATTTATTTTTTACATGTGATGTAAAATTGACAGCAAAATTAAATACAGAAGAGCAAACATGGAAGTGTTTTTATGATGGTTGGAGATGGTTTTCTTACTTTAAAGCCTGGACGTAATGTCATAATGAACCTGGAGCCATAAATCACTGTTAGAAAAGCCTGAAGGTGAACATAAGGGCCACGAGTTCATGACCTTCAACCAAACAAAACTTCTTGCAAAGCTTTTTTTTCCTGCGGTGGGAAAATGACCAATAATACACCAGAAAGTCGACATCTGCTTAGATGAAAAAAACAGAAAAGGTTTCAGAGTGGCCTGGTCAAGGCCATTGATGCTAGACAATTTTAATTTACGTTACATTTTATGTTAATTGTTCGTAATGCTCCTCCTGTCATTCATGTTTAATTGCTGAATATTTACTACATTATACATTAAATTATGCAAAAGGAAGCAACTTAGTGGAGAAAAAAAAACAGTTTGCTGTGCGTTATTGTGTCAAAGGCTTATTGTTTTTATATAATATAGTAATAAAAACTACAAATCACACCTACTTATTTTTTATAATGTTTGTCTTGGTCTATGATATAATTAAAATGACATTAAGAATTCAATACAGATAAAATATTTAAACACGTATTTGGTCTCTTTAGGTTCATGCATCATGTTTCAGTTTGTTTTCTTTTTAGTTTGGTAAATATATCAAATAAAATTACATGAAATATTTTGCATTTCTGATTAAACTCAGGACAAAACATAAGGACAACAGAATTCCATCCCAGAACCATAATTATGAGCTCTGATTGGGAAAACTAGTTAAACAGTTACTGAGGTGATAAATGGCATTTGTGTTGCCATGACAAAGGTTTATACTCAGACTGATGGCTGCTGATGGAGTCTTTATGGCTGCAGCTCTGTTATCATTTCTCCTCTCTGTGTCCATGACCTCACAACCACATGCAAGCTATTTCTGTTGAGTTGCTTCTGGCTCAAAGTGACTTCATGTCTGATTTTCTTGAAACTGCAAGCAGGAGAAGAGGGTGGGGGGATTAAGGCGGTATATTCATGGAACAATTTAGTTTATTAAACCGGACTGCTTTGATTGTTCTTTGAGCTCCTGGGTTAATATGTGATTCACTGGATTTAGTGGTTCTGCTAGCCTTATCTGCACCATCTTCCATCTAAAACCACAGAATTACTGGAATATTTTCTTCTTCCACATCATTCTCTGCTCTCCTGCACCTCTGATATTCTTTCTAGGATGGCGGGGATGGAGTCAGGTATATGTGCAGACATGACTAATGTTACTAAGGCTGACTCATGCACCGAGACATCAGCCGGGAGTGAGGAGCCAGCGATGACACAAGCTCAGCAGCTAATACACACACACACATTATGTATACTGAAGCGAAGCAAGGGCAGGCAGACTTAGTGCCGCCAAGAGTCTGAAATCCAGTCATGCAAGTGGCCATTATCTGCACTTTACATATCATGTGATCATAATTGAGAAACTGGAAATTTATCCAGTGGTGAGATCAGAGTTGACAGTAAACACTTTTTTGAAACACTTTTATTTAACAGACCAAAACAATGTAATTTTTAACTTCTTAAATATGTTTCTGTCAAAAAATATGTTGTTTTTTAAAAAAGGTTGTACTGAACTGCTGACAAAGATACACAAAAAAATTTATAAATACACACACACACTCAGTGCATCTCTGGGCATTTATTATTCATGCAAAATAATGCAAGGTGTCTCCTTTTTAATACCTCTAATAGGTTCTTGGTTAACAAGGATAGGTATGAATAGACTCATAGAGTCAGAGCAAAGTCAAAGCTTCACTTCTAACCAGCAGGACTGAGCTGATCCACAGGTAAGAAGTGATGATGCGTCTGCACACATATGGATTAGGTTTACATAACCCGATCTAATCTTTTTCCGCTTCAAAGAGAATGATTCAGAGAGTTTGTTCTAAACACAGGACGCCATTTACTTTGGATGACTTCATCATCATCACAGTGAATTAAAGTGAGCCGTAAAATCATGTTATAATCCCAACAAAGCAAATCAAATCTCCTTCCTGAGCTGGTTTAAGTCGGTTGAAAGCTGTCTTCATGACATTTAACTTTGTCTCAAATCTAAACACGGTAGGAACAAATATTAAATATTGGAATTTAAGAAATGGTTTTGTTTCTTTTCAGGACACTGATTTCTCAGTTAAGATAGAGCGAGTGGAGTACATGCTATTAGTGAATAAAAACCAGTATTTGCTTGTAAAATAATGGGTTTTAAGTTTTTATATGAAAAATATATATATGCCCAAAGATGGTGTCCATCCAATCTGACAAAACTTAAGTTATTTTGCAAAGGAGACTGGGAAAAAGGTTGAGTCCCCAGATTTGTGAAGCTGACTTAGACATAATATTTGTCTTTGTCTGCCTAGATGATATCCTGATTGACTCACTGAGCATCGTCACCATGTGCAACCTCTTCTTCAACATCTCCTAGAAAACAGCCTTATTGTTAAAGCAGAGAAATGTGAGTTCCACAAATCATCCATTTAATTCCTCAGTTTCATCCTGAGGCTGAACAGGTACAATCTGACCCAGAACTGGACCCAGTTCCCAAGTTAGACAAATGACTCTAATGGTTCATGGGTTTTGTCAGTTTCTACAGATGTCTTATATAAAAATACAGAAAATCTCTCACAGCTCTGACCTCCACAAAAAAAACCCCAAAAAAAAACAGGTTCACTTGGTCTGGAGATGCCAATACAACCTTCTTTACCTTAAAGGAGATATTTGCCTAGGCTCTCGTTCTAGAGGTGAATGCCTCTGAGGCTGGAGTGGGATCAATCCTCTCTCACCATTCTAAGAAGAATGTAAAACTGAACCCATACTCTCTCTTTTCCCTGAGGCTATCACCTGGTGAAAGGAATTATGATGTCAGAAACCAAGAGCTTCTAGACATTAAAGTAGCCCTTGAGGAGTGGCGTCAGTGGCTGAAAGGGCAGAACACCCAGTGCTGGTGGTGATGGATCATGACTTCTGTTTTGGGCAGTGGCAGCCAAGTGTTTGGGGCATTGCGCGTGGAATACTGAGGTTCTGAGTTCAAGCCCCACTCCCACAGACTGCCACTCTGGGTCCCTGACCCACACTGCTTCCCTGGTGCCGCACAATGGCAGCCCACTGCTCCCCAAGCGGATGGGTTAAATACAAAGAGTTAATTTTGTTGCTCTGTACTTGTGACAGTGTAATCACAATAAACCGATCAGAAAAAAAAAAAAAGAAAAGAAGAATCTCACATACCTTCAGTCAGCCAA
>JAGKQL010000001.1:692841-710706 GCA_018398635.1 Cyprinodon brontotheroides | reverse complement strand
ATAACTATAAGGTAGGAAACAGGGTGAGGGATTTCTAGAGAGTGTGTGTTGAGGGAGTGGGTAATGACCTCGCTTTGCCAAGTGCTGAAAGGAAAAGGGAGGGGCTTCAAGGAAAAACCTTTGAGCCCCAGAGAGAAGGAGATTAGAACTACCTAGTTTCAGCCCCTGCCGACCAAATCTGGAATGTGAGCGAACGTTAAAACAACACATATGATCACAGGGGTGAGCTTTTCTTGAATGAGACATGACATCACTGCTAGAAGCGGTGAGTGAAACTATCTCATCCAAGCAGGTCCAAAATTGTACCCAGATGCAGAGAAGTGGCTAATGAACACAGGAAACATTATGTAGACATGCTCTCCTACATGAATAAGAAATATTCACTTCAGGACAGCATGAAAAAAAAAAAAAAACTCGTGCTGTTTTTAGGTTCACTGTGCCTTTAAGTGCAAAAGCAAGCTGCCTGTCTGTTTCCAGCTATTACGGCAACCGGCAGAGCGCTGATGACATCACTGCTTTTCCTTGGTAGAGGGGGTGGAGTGCAGAGATGGATAGATGCAAACAGAATGATCAGATAACGATTTAAGTGGGAAAAAACTTAACGTAGAAGCTGAGGGTGGGCTGTTGTCATGCTGGGAACAAGCATTAATGTGCTGAAATAGTTGGCTTTTAGGCCTCCCCTGTGACAGAGAGCACTCCCCCACCCGTGATAAAACAGAAGAGGAAATGCTTCTAAGGGCTTCCTTCTCGTTTGTCTTTTTCCCCTTAGAACCTTTGTCACAGAATATACACAAAATAGATGATAAATAGGGTGTACTGTGTGTTTGAGGAAATGATGCATTCCTGCAGGCAGATAAATCAACAACAGCAAAAAATGCAAACCCTCATGTCAGACGGCAACCGTTTCCCTTTTTGTGTGCAGAAATTGTTAGAGAGTTGTTAGAAAGGTCTACGGACAGGATGTTCCACATATTTAGTGGATGAGGAGAAGTGTGTGTGTATTGTGTGTGCGTATTTGCATGCACCCTTTGATCTGGATTTAAATTACTGCAGTGGACTTTTGTCCTGTGTTAACATTTAAAAAGCAGGGGTGCTACTGAGACGAGTGACTACCGCCACAGAAAAGGATTAGAGTCAAAAGATAAGGAGCCAGAATGAAAGTGCACTAGCCTGCTTTTTAGAGCCACTACATTACAGAGGCATTACGTAATTACAAAACACCCCTTCCTTGTGGTCAAAGATTTACACCGCCGCTCTGCACGGGCATTAGTCACAGAGAGATAGCGTGCTAGTGGCACTTCGTCACCTGAACCGGCTCTACTTATGCTGCCATGACAATGAGGAAAAGCAGAGAAGTTGATGACAGCTGGTTTGACGTGTCCTATTAAAGGGCACCAAAACAGAAAGGAAAAAAAAAATAATCCACCATAATGGATACGGTAATACCCAAAAAGGTCTAAAGTCATGGTGAAATAGTCACCACATGTAAATGATGAGTCCATTCCAAACTAAACAAATAGTACACTCACAATGGAGTCATAGAAAAACCCTGTACATGGGGATGACATCAGGAAGTTACATACGAAGCGGTGAGTTCACCGTTAATACAGCGTGCTATTGAGGAAAAGCAACATCCATTATGGAACCCAAAAGATGAACTAAACGCCGAAAAGGCAAAATAAATGATGCAGGAAAATGAACACAAGTGTTCTCTTGTTGAAAAGCGAAAAAGTGCTGTCACGCCGGAGTCATGAAATGTACTTCCCCTGGACAGGATGTGACCTCAAACAAGTTCTGAACAAACACTGTCCAACAGAAAAGAAAAGTAAGAAATGTTCTGGCAAGAAGGAAAAAACACAACAGGAAAGAGAGGGCACCCGTGTCAGCCACACGCATCCCCGGCCTCACCGCCCCCTCATCATTTAAGTGCAACTTATTATTTTCCTGAAGCCAACAACTCAGGCCTTTGTTTGTTGTGGGAAAACACTTTCATTTGCATCCTTTCCTTAGGTTTGACAAAAGATTCTCTGGATAAGAAAAATGAAAAAAGTGTTACATTGAGAAAATAAAATCAGTAATTTCATAATCAGAATTTTTAGTTTGAAAAGAAAAATTAAGCTCTAAGGTTAAATGGAAAAGACATTTAGGAGAAGCAAGTAACAGCTCATTTTGTCAGTATCATGGAGAAAAAAAAATGAGTAAAAAGTGTTAGTTTGGCTGAGACTTTTACCTCATATGCTACTTTTCTAGACCATAGTAATAACTGTAGATTAAGCAGAACTTTTGTATTTTTGCTTAACTGGCCCTTAACGACTGGCCAGGATGAAAACCTCAAAATCCTCTTTCCGGGATAACCACCACCATGACCTGCTACTGCAGGCATTTGGTTGTTGCTGCAGAAAAAGAAGACTAAAACCTCAGCTTAAGTCTGTGCTTTCCCCACAATATATGTCTGCAAAAGTTAGAAATGTAACAACGGTAGTGAGAGAGATGTTTCTTGAAAAGTTAGAGGGATCTCTACATTTTTCCCCAAGCTGGGCGGTGAGAGCGCAACGCCCAGCGTGAAGGCTTCCCAGAGTGCAGCAAAGTTACAGTCTTCTGGCAATATCAAAGTGAGAGTAAAGAAGCTTCCCATACTCTCAGCAGTTTAAACAGAGGCTTTTATTTTTTGGTTATGGTAGCTGTTCCAACTTGGAAAATCGCTTAAATAAAACGATAAAGACAGCTAAAAATGTCCACCTTTTAAATAATTTTATCTTTCAAAATAGCAACACCATATTCACAGTAACTGCCTCACAAACGTCATCACTGCCTAAGAATAAATACTCACGATAGCTACATGGCAGAAAAGTACAAACATATACAGTAAGTAATCTTTAGTAGTCCTTACATTTTCTTATTATAAGTAAAAATCAGCTAAAAATTGATGCTGGTCGCTTTTGCAAATACAGTGATTGTTGACTAAATGCTGAAGGATTTCTCTTTGAATGTAACTGGATCCAGTGAAGTGTCTTTTGATACGGCATGTTTCCATTTTAGAGCAAAAAGTATTCATTTTGAAAGGCTCGGGCAGCGAATAGAATTGAACCCTAAAAGGGCTTTGGGCGTGAATTTCTTCAAATACCTTGATTTTACTTCTTGTCTCATATCACTTGAATAAAAACTACTAACTATAAAACCCTCATGCAGCATTTGCCTGGCATATATGCTTTTAACAACATGAGCCCACATCACAAAAATCTTTTATGTAGATTTCAGTTGATGTTTCTACCTATCTATCAATATGGATATGAAAGGAAAAGGGTGGGAGCAAAAGTGCTCCAGGCAAACACACCAACAAGCACCTAAACAGCCCTGGGTGGGGGATGACGCCCATCCCCTCCATTAGTTCCCTCCAGCTGTCCCTACACTATGAGGGGACATTAGCATCTCCAATAACCCTCCCCCTTCCAACATGACATCATTGCACACATGGCCCCCTCTCCCACAAAGGCTGCTGCAGCCAGAAGAGAAGCATGAGTGTGTGTGTGTGTGTGTTTTAGACCAGGCAAAAGATTGGTCAGAAATAGGCCAACGGACAGAATAGACATGAACTAATAGGATGAGATCATCGCTATGTCATGCATGGTGTCAGCTTTTATGGTTATCATGCTGTCACACCACGCTGGCGGTTACACTGTTTATTGTTCCTCTATCTGGCTGTGTGCAGAATGGCGAAGTTTACCTGTCACTTTGATCAACACCTGCTGTTTTTAGCGGTGTTGTGTTACCACATTATAGGCCCATAAACTCTCCTCTAATTTTAGTCTGCATGTTCAAGTCAGTTCTCACAGAGACTTGCCAACTTGCTTTTTGTGTGCCAGACATATACAGGGCTATTTTCATCTGATGATGGTAACGGTGCTGATTGAGAAGCATAAAAGCTAAAACACAATGGTGGTAAGAGGATAAATCAAAAAAATTATAGAAGATAACAAATGTGAATATGAATTGTGGAACCCTTTTTTTTTTTTCCTTTCTCCTGAACCCCTGCTCTGCATTTACCTCACATCGCTCTGTGTGAAAATGTGCTGTATTACACACACCTGCAGTACAACTGTGCGCATTTTTGGATAACATAATCTCTCCCAGAGACACGCTTCTGCAAAATGTAAAGTTGTTGAGAAAGCCCTACCATTTTAGTGACCACAGCCTCCAGAGTTGATGAACACTGTGTCATACTGCGGAGTCAAGGCTCTCAGTAACCCCCACCACACTCCGTCTGCTTTCCATTTTCATGATGTCATCCTTCTAATCCTCCACCTTCCTATTCTGTCTCACTAAATATATTTACCATCACCAAAAGCATTGTGAAGAAACAGCCGGCAGGTTTAAAACGGTTCCTGCAGTGATGTCTCGCTTTATTTGATTTGGAAGCTTTAATTTCACCTCCGTCCATCTTCCATCTGCAGTATGCATAATCACAATGGCTACAAACTGCATGATGCCTTTTTGTACCTTTAACAATCATAACTAATGTCTATCTCTCATTAAGTTCTGCACACACAGGGTCTTTTATCTCACTGATGTGAACGTTGTTTCCTTCTTGCACACATATTCTGCAGCTATTTATGCTCCACGTGGATACACACCTCAGAAGCTCTCCCCCTGCTTCATCCGGCGGACCCTGATCTTCAGCCTCATGTCTGATTCCTGTAGGTCCGGGCCAAAAGCAGTCCTCTGCCGGGGGCAATCACCCACATCCAGAGGCATCCCCTCAGTACAAGCTCTGTCTCAAGCAAACACACAGCAAAGAAATGTTCCTGGGTGTCCCACTTTCAGAGGCAAAAAAAGAGTCCTTGCCAAATAAACCAACAAACAAAAAAAAAAAAAAAAAAAAATATATAGCACAAATAGAAGTGCTTTTTCCAAATAAGATTAAATATTTAAAAATTCAGAAAAATCCACTTTTTCTTCAAAAAATACTTCAGAATCCAAAAAAAAGAAATAAGTCCAGAAGTGTCTGTAGACTTTCAGGTCAACATATGGCCAAAAATGTTGTGCTCGAACCACAAAAATTCCTAGAATGCTCCCTGCATCAATATATGGCAATTTGTGGTCTTGTGAGGATTATTATCCTCTGTGAGCAAAGAAGAAACAAATAATGAGTAGCTAGAAACGCCTGTATGTAAACTCCAGCTGTGATCCGCGTGCAGCTGGTTCCACAAACGCGGCTGTGTTCCTCTGAACGCTCTCTGTGTCCAGTGTCCACAGCCAGAAGAGCAGTCTGCTATTGTTGTGTGCTGCTCTAACTCTCCCAGTCTCTGATTCGCTCCGTCACCAGTTTACGCTCCGCCCTCTGCTTCCCTCCCTCCTCCTGACTCTCTGTGTGTGAGAAGGATGACGGAGCTTCCTCCTCTCACCTCAAGCTCTGGGGTTGAATGAGCTCACTTGCCGTGAGCTCAGACTCTAACAAGCCTTCCTCCTCCTCCTCCCTTTCTCGTGGAGCCATCTTGCTCCATCATAGCTAATATCTATGGCATGTAACCACATTCCTTTACTCAGCCAGCAAATATGCGGCCACCTCAGGGGCCTAGCCATGAAGCTGGCCTCTCTCAGTGACAGGATGAAGGATAAGACGAAGACGACATAAAAGAGAGGCAAAGCTGCAATGCATCAAAAAAAACATCTGTGTTGCTAATCAAAAAAGAAAACGACTGGCTGCATTTATGTCATTATTTACATAAGAGGCATGTAAAAAAGAAATACTTGTTTGCTGCTGTGCAAAACTGACTGAATAAATAATTTTCATTGAAATTAGGTTGATTTTGACTTCTAAACCTACTGCAGCTTAGTGGCAAACGACACGCATTGATATCGATCTTTCTCTAAAGGTGATGTCATTTGTTTGACCCAAACACTTCCTGTTCAGGTTCATGTTTTACCGCCAACGGACGCAGTGTTCTCATCCTGTAAGGTGGGGGCAGAGGACAGAGGCTACTACAGATGATATGAACCTAAACCTGATGGAGCAGCATAAGAAGATGAGACACACCAGACAGGCAGCTGGAAGAACGTCTGGAAGTGGGAACCAAAAAAAACATGTAAAGATTAAAAGATAAACAACTGTAGGATACTGAAGGAGAGTCAAAAAGTTAGTACTTTTTCTCAGTTTGAGAGTAGAGACATTTTTTTTACTTAACGGTAACTTTCTTCACATATGTGAAATCCCGGGATTTAGGTTTCTAGACTTTGACTAGACATTCTACACTGCAACAATAAAACTGCTGGGTCTACTTTTAAAAAATTGCTTAGAAAGTGAACTAAACTTAATTATCTAATTTGTTTCCAAGTAATACTTTATATTAATTCAACTTAAATGTAAGGCAAATTCAAACTATTTTCCTTACTTCTCAAACTCAGTTATATTATTTAGTTAAAAATAAAGTCATACTCTTTTAGAACCTAATATTGTGGTCTAACTAAAGTTAAAGCAGCTTTAGTAGTAACCTAATGTGTCAGTCAGTTCATTATGACAGCATTGCTGTTGGTATAATATGACTGTAAAGTTGGCTTTGAATGGAACAAGAAAGTCAAATCTTGAATCTTTTTACATTTATTATATAAATGTAAACAACAAAACATCACAACTATTACTTTTACAAAGTTTAGAGTTACAGCCTTAGTTGCATAATGCAGTGGTGTCCTGCAAGTTTTACAGATGTCCTTGAAAAACCAAGGATTACTGGATTATGCTTATTTAGCATGCCACCTAGCTCTGGGGCTGCCTGCTAATAAACCATCAGTGTGAATCGGGTATTGGCCATGTGTAGTAGGACATGATAGTATGTTTACGCTTGCCATCTTGTTAGGAGGTAAATCTCTGTCCAAGACTCATTTAGCTCCACTGATCTTTCCACCAGTTATAACCAACTTTTCCTCTCACTGCTGAAGAAAAATAATCCCTGCAGCATGATGCTACCACCACCATGTTTCCTTGGTGGCATAATGTGCTGAAGGTATTGTGCAAAAGCATTTTATATGAAGGGCAAAACATTGCAAAACACCTTTTTCCGATTACCTGGGTACGAACTACCAACATAACTGTGTTGTTTTTCCCCAGCAAATAGCATTCTTGTCCCTGAATGAAAAGCTGTCCAGTTGAAGGACTCGTTAGAATATTCTCTTTTAAACCCAACCATGCTTTTAACAGTTTAATCTTTGACCTGTTTAATGTGTTTCCCAGGTCTTCATGACTGATTGCTAATATTCTCTCTAGGAAAACCTGAATGCCTCATTTGCACTGTATTTCCTATATAGAGTTTACAATAGGAGGGGCTGACACAAGAAATTGCGATTATGAAACTACCTTCTGTTCCGTCAACCAAAATGGAACCTCAGTGACACCCACTGGAGTTGGAGGATCTAATGAGGCAAAATCAGGAATGTGTTCAGGAGTGTGTGACTACTTTTCAAACAGTAATCTACAGATCTAGACAAATGGAACTTTGCCAAAGTGGTGAAAAGATCCCTCATGTTTTAAAAAGAAAGGACAAAAAAATGCATGTCATGTTATTTAGTGTCAGCTGCTCCCCTGACTGACCTCCCCCCTTGTGGACCCCTGAATGATCAGGGGTGAGAACACAACCTTACGTCAACCTCCTCTCTTCAGCAGGCGGCAGCAGACAGAGGAAATAGTCACTTCCCTTTATGGATGAGCTTCGTGAAAAATGCAGACAATGGTTTCAGTGTCACCCATCCACACACACACACACACGCCGCGCACCCATCACCATATACAGCTGTGTGTGTTTTCATGTGTTTAGAGGTTTTTATTGACTTGCATTTTATATGTCTAACAGACCACTACCTAACCAGCGCATATAACATATACCTAACCCTATGCCAAACTCACAGGACAAAAACTTCACCCATATGGGGACCAGTTGGATATTTTTGCAAAACAATGCCACCACATTGGAGGTAAAACATACACACCCCACTAGCATGTTTCTCTATCCTTGTGTGGGGACTTTCAGAGTGTCTTCCATTCAAATTCTAACAAAATTCTTCCAAGCCTAACAACGAACCTTACCCTAAACCCCTAACCATTTCGCGTGTTCATTACTAACCCCTAACCCCAACCTAAACTCAATTTTAACCTTAGTCCTAAAGCTAACACCTAAACCTAAACAGCATTTGTTTCATAGGGATCAGACATTGGGTTCCACGATGTGCTATAATTTATGGAAAATGGTCCCCACCATGTAGGAAATACACACCCATATTCACACACTTTGCCCTTCTGCAGATGGCTGAAGCCCGGCTGGCATGGCACAGTGGTCAACCAGGGTCAATAAACTTCCAACGCAGTGTCCAGTACTAAAGTTTGATTTCACACCTGCACTCAGTTGTTCCACCTGTGTGGCTAGAGGCCACAAAGCTAATTTCACAACAACAGTGGAAGCTAACAACAACACATCAAGTCTTTGGATCTGGTTTTAATGATGACTTTTGTTTTGTTTTTAGCTCTTCTTCTGATCCCTTTCCTCGTCCTCCAGTCCTCAGTGGAGTAACAAGGCTCAGAATAGTAGGTGTGTTAATTAGAAGATTACAGCCAAGACACTATAAATGACAGCCAGGCCTTTTTTTATTGACCGCACATGTGTCCTCTGCTGCTACAGAAATAGGTGGGTTGGAAGTCCCCCCCCCCCTCTTAGATTTACAGCCTGCTTCTCTGCTAGAA
Source organism: Cyprinodon brontotheroides (assembly GCA_018398635.1). Lineage (NCBI taxonomy): Eukaryota > Metazoa > Chordata > Actinopteri > Cyprinodontiformes > Cyprinodontidae > Cyprinodon > Cyprinodon brontotheroides. The sequence goes on along the minus strand of JAGKQL010000001.1, from coordinate 701,981 downwards.
GGTTTGTTACTGGGACGACCCAGAGTTTACATCCATATACACAGAACGCTGGAGAGGAGCATGAGATGGAGGCAGCAGATTAAAAGTCAGATGGTGGATGAGGCTATAGGGGGTCTAACAACTAGAAGCAAGTGTCTGAAATTCTTTGATGGATTTAAGTGATTTAAAAAAATGCCTACAAAAAATATGTTTTAATTTCAGAGATGATCTAGGTATTTGCTTGTTAACTTGTGAATTCATAATTGTGGCATGTATAACATTTATTTAGTTTATTTCATGTTAATAAGGACCTATTTTTTTTAATCTTTATTAATAAAAGCTTCGTTTTAGGGAGGAAATCGGATTGTATTTCTCATCTAGTTCTTGCAAAAAAAGTTAAAAAACAATCCACTGGACTAGTTCACCCACTCATCTAGTTCTCTTTGCGGAGGTGTTCTCACAATGATTCACATACATTTCTGAATAATTTATTAATGACATATGATAAACATGTGAAAATCGCATTTTAACGATCTAAGGGTGAATAAAAAAAAGATCTAGCTTAGTTAGGTAATTTGTAGAAGTTATCAATTTCAAAATGTTACCCTGGTGTGTTTATTACATGACAAATGAGCAACAATCCAGTTTTTTTCTCCTTAGATGAGGTCTAGTTCAATTATCACTTCAGACAAAGAATTTAACAGGTGAGTCTATGTCATCTACAAACCAGTTTGGAGAAGTTCCTAATAACTAAAAGTCTACAGCTTGACAGTCTCCCAATACAGTTTTTCTTTCCTTCCACTCAACTTTCCATGAATGTGCCACAAATTGTAAACAGCTGCTTGCTTTAGTCAGGATAATATGTGGGTATCAATAACTGATCCATAATTATGCTGCCCGTTTTTAATTGGTCTGAAGTAAAAGCTAAATTTTCTCTGAAACGACATTGTTAGATTTTCATTGGGAGGAATACATGGGCACGGAAAGTAACATAAATAAACATCTGAGCGATCGATCTGTGTGTTGTGAACTCCTATGGTATCGATTTAATTATTTAAATAAGTCCTACTTTTGGAAATGAGTTAATAATTCCACTATACTCCAATTTATAGTGATGTAGAACCAATTGAGTGCAGAAGAATATCGACATACATAAAAATAAGCCTGTATAACAGCCTCTGTTTATGTGCAGTAAACCAGTTTATTACTTTCTCCCTTGGTTGATTGTTGGCCTGGAATGTGTTTAAATTACATAGTTTTTTTTTTTAACCAAAAACTGCAGTGACAAAAAATATTTAGCAGAACAGCAACATCTGCATATTTGGTTAAAATTGTATATGAAAGGTAAGTGGGATTTTTACAGGGTCCTCGAAAAAATCTTATTCTCTTTTTTTTCAAAGAGATTAGCAAAAAAAGGAGAAAGTCATTTTCAGGTGCTTAATCCCTTCATCTCAATCTCTAAAATCCTTCTAATTGTGCAAAGAAATATTTTGTCAAAAGCCATGGAAAAACTGATTTAATATAGTAAGAATGCAGCTCAGAGCAGGAGTGTCATCCAACACCGCAGATCATCTGTCAAGATATCGCAGCAGAGGAAGACGTCATTCTCTGGATCCAGCAGGTTAGGGTGATGAGTTTCAGCTTGGCGATGGTTCATGCGCTGGGAGGGGGGAGTGCGAGAGGTGTGAGCTGTGCAAAGGTGAGAGGCGTGCTGATAGACAGCCCTGCAGGGAAGGGGGTCAGGCAAAGGGTGAACAGTTATTTACTCCAAAAACATGCAAGGGTAGGCTTGTGCACATGGAGGTGTAATTTTTTGTATGTGCATGTGTGTGTGCGTGTGTGTGTTCGGTCGTCAGGGGATCAGTAACGACGCTGCTCTTGCAGTGATGTAATGCTTACAGGAGTAAATCACAGCTGCATGCCTGGGGTGAGAGGTAGTCACCAAGGGGAGAATGAGGGAGGATGGATTGAGCTAGTGAGGGTGGGGAAGTGGTAGAGAAAGGGGCTGGGGGGTCTGGTGAGGTGAAGGGGAGCTGAATCTATAAAGAAAAAATTGATAATAATGATGTGAACCTTTGAACATATGAATAAGAAGAAATAATCAGGACGGAAGATGAAAATAATTCATTCTCTCTAATCTGTATCTCTTTTAACCCTTAGTTGGCTGAGGTTGATCTGATGATGGACCCCAGTCCCAAACCTGCAGATAAACATCTCCTTCACATTAAATATGTGCTGAATAAATTGGGGCACTACTTCAACATATGCGCGATCATCATGCAATGAGTGACTTCATCCATGTCTGCCCGGCCTGGAGGGAGGCTCCACACACATAAAGTCAAAAAGCAGACCCCCTACCCTCCAAACAATCCTAACCCCCTGGAGCTCTCTGCACCCGTGGCTACAGCGCCAGTAAATCTGCCTCAGTGGAGAGAAGTGGAGTTTACGTTCGCATATATCCTCACACACTCACATTCAGTGTGCAGAAGCGGTATATGCACCAAATGGGGCTTCAAACCAGACGGGCCCCTCATAAAACCAGATGAAGTACTTAAAAATCCCAGTTAGGGGGTGTCGTGTGCAGCAGTGTGTGTGGAGACAGATAAGAGCTTTTACGCGCTAATATGAATCACCAACAGGAACTATTAATATTATTGCTTGTTAAGCTTAGGCATTTACCTTTCTGTGTTTGGTTAAAGTTTGGGAGTTCATTTAAGCTGAGAGAGAAAAAAAAACTAACAGGGTTTGACAGAGGTTTGACATACATGAGTCATGGATGTGAGAGTAAAACAAAGACCCGGTAATCTGCATGAACAATGCATTGGCGGCCTGGTGTATTGAAAAAAACAAATGTGTTGATATTCCTCTCAGCCCTGATTTCCCCAGAGGTGAGTTTGTCTGCACAATTCTCGAGCACTAACGGATGGCTGTTTTATTCAAAAAATGCTAATAAACAGCAGAGATGCAAAGGGTTTCTAATATTTACAGGAGTAGCACTGAGGCTGCAGAAACGCGTGCCCTCTTTCTCTCAAAACCTACAGTAGAGAGGATTCTTCAATGTTTTGTTTTTATCAAAAAAAAATTTCAAATTTCCAACCCGCCCCAGATGAGTTTATTTTTTAATTATTTTAAATTTTTTGCAAAATGATTTAATCTGTCGATTAGTTTCTCGATTAACACTTGTAATGGGATAGCCGAAAACTTCACAAAAGGAGATTTTTATGAAATGAAACCAGGTGAAAAAAAATGTTTCCACTTGAGCAGTTCTGACAGATGAAAAAAAGCTTTTTTCACAATTTAAAAAAAATTATTACAGCTCTAAGCAGCTCTAAACTGCTGAAATAATCTTTTAGAGTCTCTATACTTTACTTTAATATTTAAGAATTGATGGATGGATCCACAGAATATGAAATATTACAATCTCAGAATATTTTTCCTACTTTTAGATGTACCAGGAAACTAATTTAAATTTCAAACTTTTCCAGACTTCTCTGGACATAGCAGGAACCCATGCTAGCAGCACCATAATACCCAGAATATTACTCTCAGAGGGAGGAGCTGACAGGAGACCACTTAATGAACCTGCACTGCTGATATATTGAGAGACAGCTAGTTGGTCTGGGATCAGTTGGGTTAATTAGCTCCTATAGGCGCAGCAGGAGGCCTCACACACACACACAGTCCTCACAGAGGAAAGCCACGCCATCTGGTCCTCTGATAATTCAGTGTCCTCCACTGTCTCGTCTACCTGTCTTGCACTCAAACAACGGGACGTCCAGGACTGAACTGGTGTGTCTCTATGTGTGTGGTTTGATGAGTCTGACAAATTTATTCAGCTAGAAAACCAAAAATATTTCCGTGAAGCCTTACTGTGAGAATAGTTTGATAAAGGTTTGAGCACTTTTTCCCCCTGCTGCTTCTTGAATCTTTAGTGCCTTTTAACCAATAAAATATTTAAATGTTCAGCTCCCTTAAGAGTAGGAAAACTGACATTTAATGGAAAACTTTAGCAATTTTTACATTTATACTTGTTTTTTAGATATTTTTTATCAATGTTATTGTTAAAGAAAAATGAATGGCTAAAAGTCTTCCAACTACTGCATCAGTTTGTACTCTAAATAAAGGTGTTATTTCTTCCAACTTTTTTTTTACTAAAACACCATTTAAACTTGCAACGTGTCACAAGACATTATGTAAAACCATTCAAAGTACTACTTGGGGCTAAACTTAAACTTCATCAGCATATTTCTAGTAATACTTTGACTTTTTATACAATGAAACCCTGTGGCGATCTCTTCTCTTACTTTTTCTTTAGCCTTTAATGTTTTGGAATGCTTTAAGCCGTCTTAAAGCATTCACCAAAACTTTTTAGTTTTTTTTCTAAACCCCACTTAGTACATTGATGTCAAGTTAAGAAAAAATCCACTCATATTCCAGAGACAAAATGCAGTGGCAAACACCAGAATATTTGACCAAAAAAGTAAAAAAAAAAAAGACAAAACTTACTAAACAGATGAATTATATACAGAAAGATGCCTTTTTGTCATGCAGGGTGTGGATTTGGGTGTAGAATATGCAGATAGTGTGTTGGTATCGGCACTTCAGGCCAAAGGTCAGACTTTTCTGACCCTGCGCTTTGAGAGAGGGGCTGTGTGTGTGTGTGTGTGTATCCATGTGTGCGTTAATGTGTCACATCCACAGCGCAGTAGTGACATCATGCTGTCAGCCACAGAGGAGCAATAGGAGAGAAGCAAATGACGTGATTCTGAGTAGAAAGAGGACGGGGCGGCTGCGTGAGGAAGCACCCTGCCAACGCCTAAGATCCACTGGTAAATCATTCCGCAAGCTCAATTTGAAATCTGTTTACAGCTTGATGCAGGTAGCTGTTTATATTAATGCACGAGGAGAAGCATTCTCAGACATGTACGGTTGCATTTGCATACAGGCTCTCTAAGGTCTCCACTTTACCTCGGGAGCCATGATGCTCCCTTATCAGTAACAGGAAATGATTACAAACACAAGGGAAGTGGCCTTTCTTTACTGGACTGCTTTCTTCTATGAATGTGTGTACCTAGTTGTGTATGGTTGACATTTTGTTTATGTGTCTGTGCAGAGGAAGAGATAAACAGACGATGAAAAATTATCACAAAATGCTGTGCTGCATTCCTGATATTAGGTCCTAGGCTTCCCTGGAACTCCAAAATTAGTCTAGTTGATGTAAATGAAAATCTTCTTCCACTCATTAGGAAACAGACAAAGATCAAGAATTTTAAAAGTTAGATGTAATCGTCTAAAAAAACCCAAAAACAAAACGCTATTAAATGTTTTGTAAGTGGCATGACTATCTTCACTTTTCCTGTTCTTTGCAAAGTTTTCTGCCAGTTTAGATGAAAACGTTTCATAAACAACTATATGAGCGAATAGGAACGCAGTGCTGTAGCATACCAGAGATAACGTGCATCAAAAACAGCGTGATGATAAACAGGAATCTACCATTGTTCCAGGAATGACGCTATGAGAGGAACTGCTGTAGGCAGTCCTAGCATGAAAGGAAATGCGGTGATGCAGGCCAGGAATGAGTAAGGTAAATCAGCGTAATTGTTAGTTTCTTCCTTTCCTTTTTTCTTACTCCTTCTGGAAATTTCCTCCACATGTTTGTCAGAAGCATCAGCTGGAACGCTGCAGCTGTAAACTCAATGGCACAACAAACAAAGAGCAGAGCACTTGGCCAAAAATTCATGAGGAGCTATGAGTTATGAGCTGCTGATCCCTGGTCCCAGGTTAGTTTAGCTGTTCAGCCGCCGCTTGTTGACCCTGATGTGTTGACACTACCTAGGTAACGATTTAAAACAAACTATTTTTTATCTCATGTAGGACAAATGCCTGAAAGTGGTTGGCCAGGATGTTTGGGCCTTTAGATAGATTTCAAAAAGCAGGAAGGTATGAACTATGAATGGACTGTATACATTACATCCAAAGAACTTTTAGGGCACTTCACTCATGCAACAGGGCAGCGATTTTCTTTTTGAGAGGAGAGAAAAGCTACGTATTTCCACAGTAGACATTTAATATTTAAAGAAAAAATAAGAAAAAACCATGTTGAAAGTATTTTTGCAAACAGTTGCTTAGTGTGCAGATAAATTTTAGCATCAGCTCAGACATTACAAAGGAGACCTGTATTCACTCACTTGGCTGTTGGGGTTCAAGCAAACATTTTGCTCCATATGATTATAAATAAAACATTTGCCAATTAAAAAAACTGCAACTCTCCGGCAGAAAAAAGAAAAGAAAAAAAACAAGATAAGGAGGCTCTGGCGAAAGTCTTGGTTTGATAATTCTCAGACCAGCCAAATGCAGATATCCTGACAAATGTGTATGATCATCAACATTTGCTTTGCTACACCTGCTTTGGAACACTAATCCTTACCCAGCAGTCTGGAAATAAGTGAAACAGAATTTAACAATTAAGAAATCTAAGAAAGACAATTAAATGTGGATTAAACTATTGTAAGTTATAAAGAGATTTAATAGGAACACTATAAATATCTATATCTCTCATGAGGAGAAATTACACATTTTTAGGATCTTTATCAAAGCCATTTTGAGAAAAGACAAGTCCGAAAGTCTTTTAGATGGTTACCACTCCACAGTGTCTTTTCCACCACCGTTCAACATCATCCCTTCCAGAGAACTTATATAATCATGTCCTTCTTCTAAAACATAACATCCCCTCTTCTTATTTTAAGAATTGGAACTAAAAATTTTATTAAATAAACAAAATCTTTTACACCCCTAAAGTGAGTCAAAGTCTTGTCCAGTTTTTAATTTTGGTTTAATTCATGGGTTAAGGATGTTAAGGCCTGAGATCCTACCAGCACCTTTGGGATTTAAAGGCACATTTATTTTACAAGAGGTAAATTGAAACTAAACCCGTGACTCCCTTGCTTTGTTGTATGTCAGCAAACATATCTGGACCGTTCACCATAGTGCAGGTTAATGTGTGAGTGCGCGTTACATGGCCCGTCGGAGGCAGGGGAAACTGTGTGATGAGGCAGAAATAGAAGAAGAAGAGGAGCAAGAGGCATAGCAGAGCAGGGAGATCACGTCATGCTGCAAACATTTGGCAACCACTCATATAAATACACACACACACACGTTACTTAGGCCTGTTTTGTTCTCGGTTTCAGTGAATAAGAGGAAAATGGCATCGAAACTTTATCATGTGAGGCCAAGAGGACTGATAAAGGGGGTTTAGTTCCTAAAACCGTTGCATAAAACTGATCATGCAACTAATATTTGCATGATTATCTGATTTAGTATACTGCGCATCTGGAGGTTTGTTGATTGGAGTTTGTTTGCAAACCACCTAAAACAGAAAAAAAGAGGAGCTAAGTAAGATACCTGCAAATTGAGTGCAGAGAGCAGCATTATATGTCACTCTTCTGCTCCGATGCGTCTCAGAGCCTGTAGCAGTTTCTCAGGAGCAGCCAGGTGATGTCATAGGTGTTTTGTAGCTCATATATTCTGACCTTTGTGGGTCCTTGTTCCAAAGCGGGGTGGGGCTGCTGCATATGTGTGTGTGTTTGTATATCTAGAGGCCAGGGTGAGAGCACCGAGGCCACTGGCGCCAGATGTGATGACCGCAGGAGTCTGGGACTAAAAATAGGGATCTGTTCTCAGCTTCATGAAACAGAGGAGGAAGGAGGAGATGAAGGCAACTAGAGGAGAAGGGGGGTGGCAAAGGTGGGCAAGATCATTGAGAATAATATGTCAGATCTCCCTGAGGATGGTGAGCTCAGCTTCTAATGGCACCACTGGCTCCTTCTCAATGAAATCATTGATCTGCTTGAGCTCCCCACAGTGTAACAGAGAGGGTTCAGATGGAGGAGCAGGTAAGGGGGGGTACAAGGAGGCGCAGAGGAGTCAGGTTAAAAGCTAAAGCCCACAAGCTATAAAATGGAAGGAATTAAGTAAAAAATAAAATAATCAGTTTGCATCTTCAGGTCAGGAGAATGGCAATAAGATTCTCTAGAGGACTTTTAAATGAAATTCATTCAGAACTAGAAGAAATCCTGCAGAACTAAAGAACAACAGAGCTTATCTAAGCCTGAACTAGTGTAGAAGAGACCTTGTCTCATGAAAGAGCCCTGGCCACACGCATACTGTGTAGAAGGAGCCAGATGAAGCCCCTTCGTGCACGCGCACATATTCAAAACGTAATGAGGGGTATTACCTCATCTCCTCGACTGCGGTCTCTCTCATTTGTGCTTTTTCTTAATCCGACACATGCGTTCTCAAACATTGCCTCATCGGCGCGCACCAACTGCTTCATATGCACATATTAATGCTGAAAAAGACAATATACAACACGCATGCACAGAGAGGGACACAAAAAGACCTCCTTATGTAGCTCCCTGGAATGTCTCTAAGAACAGCCTTATTGTGAGATTCAGCCTCCTAGGATTACCTCACCTCTTTAGCTTCTCCCCGATGCACACACACACACACACACACACAAACAGGACACCACCCTGTTGTAAACCAAAGCAGAGGATTGACATATAACAGAAATGACCTTTGTAAGTCCATCTGTGAAGTCACACCTTAACCTGATGTCATCGGCGTGGATAAATGTTTCTGAGTTAAAGAACCTTTCATCTCCTAATAGCTCTGATCAGTGCCTCAATCCTGGGACTGTTTGGACACTAAAGCCAAGAGCCAAACACTGTAACATCAATAAAATACAAGTGTTTAGTAAAGAAAGAGAAGGTAAAAGCTACTCATTATAATAAATATTATAAAACTAGTTTATAAAAAAGTTATCCTCTTAAATTCTACTAAAAGGAATCAAAGAACATACCTAACATGATGATATTGGATAATATAATTGTTTTTCCGGCTGTTAGTCCATAACACAACATATACTCTATATAAAGTATACACACTCCAGTGAAAATAATGTTTTTAGGTGACGTAAAATAGTGAGACCACGACGAATAATTTTGAAAGCGTTTCTCTGTGTAAGGAGGAGCATAATGTAAGTAAAAACTTTTGCAAGAATCTGGTTGCATAAATGTGCACACCCTAACACTCATACTCTGGTAACCTACTTTGGATTCAGTGTCATCATACAGTCTTTACTAGGAATCTGTAACATTGCT